>OZ022265.1:50315574-50925574 GCA_963978885.1 Nemotelus pantherinus | reverse complement strand
TCGAATTAAAAAATATGTAGCCCTATATTAGCGGATCAAGATAAATACGCGATGCGTCTGAGAAAAAAAATATTGAAGGTTCTGCAAAATCCAACGGTTACATAACGTTAAAAATGTGTAATTTTATTTATAGTTTATTTCATTTTTTCAGATATTTACATTATTTATATTTTAAAACGTCTTTTTTAATTAGTAATAAATAGTAAGTATTAAAAATAAAGTAGAGTAAAATTTTGGGAGCCGGTCAGAAAATGTACAGACTAGTAAGAGTAATGCATTATTCCTATTTTCATATATTTTCCTATCTATTTAATATTTCTACTCTTTATCTATTTATCTTATCTATGAATTTGATGTAATAATTTATGAGTAGTAATTTTCGTTGCATGCCATCAATTTAAATCAATTAAAACAAACAGTTTGAAACCACACTTAAACATACGTTATCATCTTATAGAAACCAATTCAACGAACACTTTGCACAAAAAAGCCATCGCTTAACGTCTCATTTACAGTTTGCTCACTTCCAACTACGGTTTGCCTTCATCCGCTCATGAATCTTGACCTACCGCACAACACTTGCAGACATACCATATGCGACAAAGCTCACGAGAGCGAACGCCGATAGGTTACCTGGAAATAATCCATAGACTGGAATTGCGGTAACCAAAACAAAAGACTTAAGCGAGTAACTCGATGAGGGGAAATCGATCAGATGATTTTGAAGATGTGGTTTACAAGTTGGGAAAGGAAGTCTGTTAGCGTGATGTTAGTTAACAGCTGCATGCACTTGGTGAGTCAAGATACAGGGACTGCATGGAACTGCATATTAGACAGTTTTATTTTCGGAGGTAAGTTTTCCAATGACTGAAACCAGCACGATCTGTTGTTGTACCAATTTATAGCAAAAGATATTGACAAAACCAACTCGTTTTTTTGGGAAATCACAATGTATATGATCTACGACGATAAACAGCGCGTGAGTAGATACTAATATAGTTAACGGTTCGTTGAATTTGAATTCGACCTAGAGATATTTATGCTTCAACGAAATAAAGCTATGAGGCTGCGATTCATTCAAAAAACCTTACGTAGCGTTTCTTTCCCCAATTCATGCATTCCACCTTACTCGTGACGATTGTCTCTAGTAGCACGGCGGTTTTTCTTCTCTTTTGGCTTGAATGTTTGCACCGAAGAAAAGTTATAGTTTCATTCGGAATCTCATCGAGATAGCTGCGACCGGAGATAGTGGTCAGTTTCAGAGCAGTCAGTGCGTTGCAGAATGATATCAAAGCAGTACATGCTCGCGATCAGTGAACCGATTTTGATGCATTCTAAATTTAATCGTAGATAAATCGTATTCAACTAGCATTGAGACGTGCTATTTCGGTCTCATCGTCCGCTCATCCGTAGTCGTCGCTACCCGAAATTCGTATTACGAAATTTCGCGTGGGTCACAGGAAAAAGTGGTTTGCCGCAAGACAGTGCTTGGTCTACGTTGCTTATTTCAATTGATTTTCTGGCTTATTTGCATTCCCGATAGAATGCAGCAAGAGCGATCGTGGTTGATTTTTCGCAATAAAGTGATGAATGGTTCTTGTGACACAAGCACCTAGGCGGTTGGACTGGAAGCGAAGAATATTGACGAGAAAAGTGCATAGTGATTTGAACTAATCTAGTGATGCTTGATTAAATAGCACCTACAGTGATTGTGACAAATCGAGATAATAATAGGTTAAATTCCAGCAAACGCAGTCGTATTACTTTACAGAAGTTTTTTGGTGACGCAATTGAAGCAGTAAATATTTAAAGCAAAATTGGAATTGAAACGGATAACAAACAGCAGAAAATATGAAAGAACCAATTGTATGGATATTTCTGTTCCTTTACGGTAAGTTCTAGACTCGAACTGGAATTTGCATAGTGGATTATGTTTTGAAACCAAATGCAAATCTGATGCTCTATTTACTTCTTGATGGTCTAAATTCAATTGGTCAGCATTGAATGAAAGTATTTGGCGGTTCCACGAGTTTCACTACAAATAAAAATGGTCCAAATTAACAAAACGACACGCGCTTCAGTCGAATCGATAGCAATCACTCGTACCGGTTTCGGTTAATTTCAATAAAATATTATTATATTGAAGATTTGTCTGTGTCAAATTGAAAACTGAATCCAAAAAAAGCTTCCAAAAAAAAGTGAAATTATTTAATAGCACACTAATAACGTCTGGTCGTACAACAAACAACACACATTGGCCCGAATTCCCATTACACTTTTATATTTTTAGCACATTTCTGAAAAGTGAATGTGAAGACGTTGATGCCGAAAAGAAATTGTTAATTCAAAAGCAACAACAAGAAGAAATTCATGAATGTATATTATTCTTAAAGTTTGACCGCATTTCCTATCATGCGCAGTACAATTCATTTGGACGGCAGATGAATGGATCGAATTTGAACTTGATTACATACGAAATTATTTAAAATTATCTTGGACACGTTGATATGTTAATTGACGAATAGATGCATTTTAAGCTGCCGTAGAATATGAAATTATTTGATTGGAAATTATAATGTGAGATATTTTTATTGAAAATTGATCGGTTTCTCTTCGAATTTGGGTTGTTTATTTATAGTTCTTGTAGGAAACAAATTATTGAGGTTAAAATGAGTACCATACGAAATTTTTAATTTGATAGGAAAACTGATGGTTGTTCGTAATTTGCCTTGGATTACAGGTATCACATTAAGCGGGCAGTTTTCATTTGTAATCAATATTTAAGTATTTTTCAAGCAATAGAACATATTTTTTCTAAATTTTGCGTAAATTTAGGTTACTTCACGTGAAGTAAGGGATTTCAGAGCGATTAAATTTTGTTTATGATGATTTTTAAGGATTTCGAAAAAAGCTAAGACTTCACATTTTGCTATATTGGTTGTTGGGAGGCATTTTTCGGTAAATAAAATTTGTAATTATTTCCACAAATACGTATCGTGCTAGTTGAATTTTGGTGGTATTTACACCGTTGTTTCTAATTCAATGAATATTTTTTCTAGATAAGTCATATAATAAATGCAGGTTGTTTTTTAGGCAATGCTTTTAAAATTTTCTCGCTATCTCACTTCTTTTGATCTTAGCAATTTTAAAAAGTTATCTCTCTAGTAAATTCATTCGCAGAAGCCGGAGCGTGGGAAAAATTGTAGGATCTAGTTAAGACAAACCCTTTGGATCACATTTGATTTTTTGGATGTGTGGATGATTCATCCGGTAGTTGACTGGATCAATCAATTCTTAATTTCGAATTTAAAATACCTCGTTTCGTACATAACGGATTATTATACAAGTAAACTTCCTTCTTACAGAATTTATCTGATTCGGGTTTTCTAGCATTCAAGATCCAAAGATATTAATTGAACGACAATTTTTTTATACAGAAACTAGAGATACATTGATTTCTTGCCTGGTATCGATGTTTCGAGAGCAATCACATCTCTTAGGTCTAGAAGGCCGATAGATGTTGAAGAAGAAGGTAGATTACTCTCAATGAACATATATCTGTCAATGTATCGTGATATACCTAGCCTCTAAAGAAAAAAAACTTTTCATTTGAAATCCTTGGAGCTTTTTAGTTGACAAAAATACTTTTCCTACTTGAAACTGTACACCAACATTAATTCGTGAGTTTAAAACTGAAGACACCAAACTTCGACGCCATATTATACTAACGAATCAATCAAATTAGTAATGATTTCGAAAAATGGCAAAAGAAAATTTAAATGATATAAAATATTTTTCCGTTAATTTGAAATTAAACTGGGTTTGTTTCTAGTTTTATTGTAATGCATCATAGCGAATGATTGAATGATCACTTTTCAAGTCTTAAGAATTGAATATTTCTTAGGAAAATAGTAGACAACTCATGCCAAGCCAGGCGGGCATTGCAAACTATAACTTTTTGTAATTTCATCAGCACCAGCTGAAGCATATAAATTTTGTTAGAAAAGTATTTCCGATGCTGACTTCCCCGTGTATTGACGGATCACTTTTCGCTCAAAAGCTTTAACGGAATTCGCCTCTTACAAGAACTGCCCTCCAGATCGTTGGATATAGTCGTATGGTCATACGACCAAACTTTTTGGACGTTAAAACACGAGCGTTACAGGAGGTAATACTGGGAATATCAGAAGTAAAAATAGTAAAAAGAATAGATCCAAATACGGAACCCTGAAGGACACTTGAATTAAGGGAGAAGAGTCTGGAGTTTTGTCCATAATGGGTTGTAAAAGCTCATCTGTCGATGAGAAATCTGGAAATTAGTTGGATAATATGCCTAAGCAGGTCAAGAGTTTGTAGATCAGATCGTTGATCCAAAGTGAATCAAAAGCTTTTCCTCATGGATTAAACAAACCGTAATGATTTTTTTCTTAGGCTGGGACTTTCGTGTGTCGGTCGTGAAACCCAGTAAGGCATCGATGGAGCAATGACCTCTTCTGAAGCCAAACTGGCGGACAGGAATGATTATTTTCTCAGCAGTTACTTTATCAAGAGTGGAGTACTTTTTCCAGTAGTTTCCCTATATTAGAGAGAACAAAAATGGGTCTCGTGATGACAATGTCGATGTTAGCAAGCGATTTATGAATAGAAAAGATATTGGCGCATTTTTAAATACTAGAAATGTAACCAATATTCAAGCAGTTTTTGAAGGTAATAGCTAGTAGAAAAAGAAGAAAAAAGTGTCTTTATCAAATGGTGATACGTTGTCTTCATACACAATTTTTTTGGGTTTAAGATTGGACGTCAGTGTTCTTAGGTTCGCCGAGTTTATAAAAATATTACTGCCAGGAGCACAACCAGAGTTGGATGTGAAAAATTCAGTCAAGCAAGGACCTTCTTAATTTGAAACAAACTGGGTTACCCTACACTTTTCGAATTGCAAAGTCGGGATCTTTACTAAATGTATCACCTGCAAAAATCTCAGCTCAGAGAAGTGATCTGCAGCCGCGGCGGCAGTAGCAATGTCATCAGCGAAGGGCCTACCATTAACCATGATGGTTGGAGCGCAGTTTCACCTCACCATTTTCTCTTGATTTTCTGGTAAATATTTATGCCCGGCTCAATATCCCTAAATATCTTGTAAATATGGGCTCTAGTTTTATAATTCGGAAGCTGGTTGCCGTGAGGATTGATTCCACTCGTCGATTCTCATCATTGACCACGTTTAGCCTTGGCTGGTAGATACGTGTCAGCTGATTTTTAAGGAACGGCATCTTGTATTCGGGACAAGAAATTCATCCGGAAGTTTTAGTAGTAGAAATATATCCGGAAAGTTTTTGATTGTTGGAGAACGATATCGTCAATAGAGAGAGAGAGAGAGAGAGAGAGAGAGAGAGAGAAAACAGAACATGGCCTGGTCAATTTCGGATATAAAGAGACTTTAGTCACGCTCGATGACTAGGCTTTGTAGTTTAGCTGAGACTTCTTCATCGAAAGTTTTTCATTTGATTTTCTTGTTAGGGATGAATAGCTGAGGAAGACGGGGATCACTTGTTCTCTGGAGAGTTATTTAGACCAATATGTTGTCAGATTCTGTTCTGACATAGAGAAACCAAACGATCCGAATCGAGACAATATATTGAGACGCTACCAGACCTCCTGAAAGTTGGTTCAAGTGGAGCGACAAGTCTTGGCTTTAGACATTTAGTCTGTAGCCATCTTTGACAGACAGAGCCCAAAGAGTTGCTTCAAATATTTCCTGGTCAACGTTGGAAGTTGAAGCCAATAGGCCAATATTGAAGAGGAAGAATTGTGGTTGGCTTATATGCCAACGAAAGCAATAATATATCCGCTTAGGTTACGTACATATCTCTCCGTACGACGAGTAACTCCTAAAAAATATATTACGTCGGGGTTTGGGTCTACTTTCACATACGAAAAGTATCTCAAACCTGTCAGAATTCGAGTATTCTTGAGCAAAGTTTCTTTTGTAAATAGGAACAAGCAAGCAACTATTTAGAGCACCAAGTTTAAAAGACAGACAAGTTTTCAAAGTTCAACTGCCAAAACTACTTATGTGATTCATTTCTTGCTAGGCGAATGGAGCATTTTAAACGTAGAAACAAAACTCTCAAACTTTTTAACAAGAGATATAGCCGAAGATGTCATCGTATTCACAAAACTTAATTGAATGAGCTGAAGCTTTAATACAAGAATGGGGTGCAACTTAGACCTACAGGGTAAGCAAAATCATGTGGGGGTCATACAATCTCGCATCGATTAAATACCTCCTCTAGTTAACGCGGACTGACTGCAAACGACTGGTTGGCATCATTACTGGCCATTGTCTTGTAGCAACACATGCTATGAAAATGGGACTCTTAGCCAGCGACACCTGTAGGATGTGTCAAGAGCCGGGGGTCTCAGAAACAATCCAGCATCTTCTGTGCCACTGCCTGGCACTGGGGAAAACCAGACTGTGCTACTTCGGTGAGTCCTGGCTGGTGGATCTTTCGCACGCGACAGAGCAAAAGCTTAAGGACATCCTTCAGTTCGTGAAAAATGGGCGCTTGGACTGAACTTTCTTTCCTGTGGTCCATTTATCTGGTATCACTATCGAGCAATAGGTCTGCATGAGGCCTTGTGCCAGCTAGTACAACCTAACCTAATCTAGATAGTTCACTCCGGTTTTGGACGTTATTAGCATATGGAAATTTAAAGACGTTCGCATAGGAAACACTCTTTCAAACATTCAATTGCGGCCGTTACTATTTTTCGCTTTTCTTGTTTAACAATCTGAAGAGATTTGGATTTCTTTTCAATCTCTCCAGCTGCCAGGCAACCACGGTAACTAACTGGGTGGCGAAAAGCTTTACAGTTAACACAAAACACAGCTGAGATGCCTGCAGGAGAAGGACACTCTTTAGTCGAATGATGTTTGTTTATCGCACTTTTCACAGCACTCTTCAAGGGACTGCCTGCATCTAGCGCAAAAGGTGCCATACGTATCGTCTGTATTGACCGCACGTTGTCGGAAGATGCCATTTTGGTGGTTTCGGGAATAATCACGATACATCTACTTGCACGAGAGCGCAGAGAAGGGGACCTCCCACGCTCTGAGCCGGACAGAACAGAAGTTCTAGTGCGTGCATGTACGCTGCGAACCTTCCAACGAAGTAATTCGATTTTAAAAATTAGGATATGTCTATCAGCTTTGTTATATTTCTATTTTTGAACTAAGAGATGCTACCAATATCTTTTCAACTGATAATTACTAGGTGGGGTGAAAAGTAACCTCCTTGACCTCTAGAATGCGCTGCAATCGCAAAAAAGATTATTGTGCCTTAAAGGTTATTCACATTTAGGCAGACATGTCAAATTTCAGCACGATACAGCCATTTGTTTTGTTCTGACAGCCGATTTTTGTTGACTTGTTTGGCACCATGGTGAGTATGGAAATAAATGATTTTCGTTCTCTCACAAAACATTATTTTTTGAGAGGCAAAACGGCGAACGAAACAAAAGAAAAGTTGAATAAATATTATGGGGCTAGCGCTCCTTCAGATTACACCGTGAAATATTGGTTTCGAGAATTTCATGGTGGCTGAAACTCCACTGCCGATGAAGTCCGCAGCGGCAGGCCCTCCGATGCGGTTTCACAGGACAATGTCAAAAAAGTACATGAAATGGTGTTGGCCGACTGGAAAGTGAAGGTGCGTGAGCTAGCAGATGCCATAAGGACTAGTACTGAGCACGCACGCCATATTTTGAGCAAGATTCTGCAGATGAAAAAATTATCCTGCCGCTGGGTGCCGCGCATGCTGACTCCGGACCAAAAACACGAATGCGAGCGCACTTCGGAAGCGTGTTTGCCTATGCTGATGTGGAAACGGGTGGAATTTGACGTCGATTGGTGACTGTTGATGATACCGTTATCCACTGAGTGACCGGCAATAGATTCAAGCCGGCACGAGTGCTCCGAAGCGGCCGAGAGAGGCTCAATGGGTCGGAAGGGTCATGGCGTCGGTTTTCTGGGATTGTCATGGGATAATTTTCGTGGACTACCTCGAAAAAGGAAAAAACCATCAGCAGCGGGCATTACTGCACATTATTGAAGCGATTGAAGGCCAAAACCGCTGCGAAACGGCCTCACATGAAGCGAAAAAAAATTTTGTTTTTACAAGACAATGCACCGCCACACGAGGGCATCGCAACAATGGCTAAAATCAACGATTAAGGGCTCGAATTGTTTCCCCATCTACCTTATTCGCCCGATTTGGCTTTCTTGGACTATCATCTGTTCCTAAACCTCAAAAGATGACTCATCAATAAAAAATTCAGCTCGCGCGAGGAGATCATCGACGCCGCGGGGGAGTATTTTGCAGACTTTCCGGAAATTTACTTTTCGGACGGGTTCAAAAAGTTGGAAAATCGCTGGAATAAGTGTATCGACCTAAAAGGAGACTACATTGAATAAAATAAAAAAATAAAAACTTTTAAAAAACATTTTTTTCATTCCCAAGGAGGTTACTTTTCACCCCACCTAGTATGTTGCGGTGACGTTACAGTTTTGAAAATGTTGAAATTTTCGCGACATCAAAAATATTTTCAATAAAATTCAATTTCAATAAAATTTCATTTTTCATTTCAATATAATTCACATGGTGTGTTGATATTGAAGTGACTCTGTTGTGGTATAATTTTAATTGCAGTGTTTCCAACACTGAGCAATTTCATCATTTTTGTACAAGGAAATGCTGCCTTCAAATTTTTTTTTAAATTAGGTAAAATATGTTTTACTTCCTTAAATTTTGAAATTCTCACGAGTGGTAGCCCTGGAAACGTTTCTGCCGTTTGACTTCATACAAGTTGGTCGTAACAAGGAACACTTTTAGTAGAACAGTCTTTCAAAATCCATATATTTAAACCACAGCCAAAGGATTGCCAGCATATAACAATGGTTGATGAACATGATTCTTTTATTTAAACTACAAAAATTTGGTATCTCGGATCTCTTATTAAACTGGTTAGATTCTTATCTTCGAAATAGGACGCAGTACGTTAAGTTTCAGGGTATCCTATCCAAAAAAAATTGATGTTTTATCAGGTGTACCACAAAGTAGTCACTTGGAGCCTCTTTTATTCAATATTTTCGTATGGGATCTTTCTGAAGTTTTATCAGACATGCCTCACCTTTTCTAGGCAGATGATCTGAAAATGTACCACACAATTAAATAGAAATAAGACTCAGTTTTCCTTCTATCGAAACTGCTTTCACTTGAGCAGTGGTGCAAACAAAATAATCTCGACATTAATGTCAGTAAATGTCAAGTCATTAGTTTTTCACGCAAAACCAGTAATATAAATTTTGATTACCGCCTCAATAATGTTACAATCAATAATGTTGACAATGTCATCGACCTCGGGGTTACTTTGGATAAAAAGCTACGTTTTAAGTTACACTATGGCAAAGTCTAAAGCAAGGCTAATAAGCAGCTTGGATTCATCAAAAGACGTGCGAAGGAATTCAAAAACCTATGGGTCACGAAGTTTTTATACATAGCTCTAGTTCGGCCATTGCTCGAATATGCATGTATTGTCTGGCACCCTACCTTTGATGTCCATAGCGATAGGCTCGAATCGGTGCAGAAGCAGTTCTTGCTTTTTGCGTTGAGAGATCTGTATAATCCTTACGAATTTGATAATCTACCTTCATACAGATACAGGCTAAGTCTCTTAAATCTATCAAGTCTATCTTCGGGGAGGATAGTCATATGCTTCTGCTTTACTTTTGATGTTATTAGGGGCTTGATCAATGTTGTGTCCCTGTCCAATAAGATCATCTTCAACGAATCAGTAAGGCAGACGAGGCACACACGTTTACTGAATGAATACCGACACCACACAGTTTACGCCAACAATGAGCCAATCAATAGATGTTGCAAAATATTCAATAGCTTCTCAAAACACTATTCCCCCACCATTTCCCGACCTAGGTTTAAAACTGCTCTGACTAAGGTGCTCACGTCATGAATGCCCTATCCAATTCCATACCAAAGATGGTTATATTTTTAAAATTCTTTCATTATTGTGTATTGTACAAATTTATATAAATTGTTAAATATTAATTGTAAGTGTTTTTTGTACGCCTTGTTTGGTTGAAAATAAATAAAATAAAAACAGTCCATGTCTCAGTTTGTCAAAAATATACAATTTATGAAAAAAAAAAACCTTTTCACACTGTTTTTTCTGCACATAAGTTAATAAGAAGTTCGTGTGTTCTCGTGGGTAGATCACTGGCTCCTGTTGTGTGAGGTCCCCGGTTCGAACCCAGATACACACTGGAGACCGAGCACCGACGTTTGAGTTAACTTAGCTCTGATTAGAAAGCTGAGTGAAATAAGAGAAAAGAGCGGCGTGAAACTAATCATTTTACATTTGCGGAAATTTATATTATGAAAATGGAATCTCTACAACCTCCAGTGCTGAATACTTTTTCGAATATTTGCTGCCAAATTAAATTTTCCCTGAGCCACGATAATTAGTTTCAGAGCTTAGAGTTACTTGCAGTGGTACCTAAATACTTTAACACCGTAATTTGAATTCGAAATTTACATTTAATTCTTTTTATATTAAAAGTAAGGTAGAAGTGAAAATAAATTTCGACATGAATTATAACCTGAACAGGTCATTCTACGAAATTAAAAAAAAATATATATTCCAAGCTATGAATCTTGCAATCATTCATTTGTAAATTTGCTTAAAAAACATCATAGACGACTTCGATTTAATTTCTTCTATTCAAATCAAAACAGCCTAAAACATATCAGTCGTTCATCACGTTCAGTTCTGAAAGAATTTCATTCGACTAGCGCTATGCAACTTAACAGCACCGATGAACATCTAAAAACAATTTCGAAACATATGTGTATGTTTGTCGCATTGATAGCCACCTAAAACATGATCCACGACAACAAAATTTCTATATTATTTGAAAATGAATTGCATTCACTGATTTGCATGCAAAAATCCCCAATACGTGCATGTTGCAACAATCATGAAAGACATAAACAAATACACATCACAAATTTTCTCTTCTGTTTTCCACGTTTGCATCGGATGACGATGATGATGTTGGTAGAGAAATAGAGGTAGGCAGCAGCCCTTCATTTCTAGCTTCGGTGACCATTAAACTGAAATCCTTCATGTCCACCCCAATTATCCTTGAGGGCAGTGGGGGTTGGTAGGTAGGTAGGTGGGTGAATTGGTAGTGAGGAAAATGGAAGAAAACACAAATACAACACATATCATGCATGAGTATGTGAGCCGGTCTATTTTCGTAGAGTTGTTTTACTCACACTCGATATGAATATGGGAAACAGTTGCTGGAGCGAATGTACATCTGGACACGTAATTGGCTTCGAACTATATCCACTGTGACGATTCATCATCACGAATTACCAATAAAATGGGCAAATCTAGTTTTATTGTACGAACCATTCCTGAGAAAATTTCATTTGGTATGACGGTTTCAATGAAAGGATAATATGACGAATATGCATGTGTACAATAGAGTCTAAGTATTTTCGTTAGGCGGGGTCCAAGTGTCCAGATGTACATTCGCTCCAGCAACTGTTTCCCATAGTCATATCGAGCGTGAGTAAAACAACTCAACGAAAATAGACCGGCTCACATATTAAATTGGGCGGTTAATTCCTTACCGTTTTCTGCCATAAGTGTATGTGTAGATTGAATGTGTTGATTAGAAATCTAAATGAAATTACTGACAAATTTAGTATGCCTTTGTAGTGCTTAAAGTTGTTTTTTATAAAACTCAAATCCATCAATTACAACTCGAGCTAAATTAAATGTCATCACGTTTAACATCCGTCACTGGCCACAGCCTTTCATTAAGTCAGATTCTGCTTAAAAGAGTAGATGATATCATGCGTTTGGCACTAAGATATCCGCTAATTCCACAAAATCTTTTTCGCCTTACTGGCGACAGCAAGTAGATCACCTTGGGAATATTAAAGAGCCAATTACAAACCATAACAATACAATAAATACACATTATTTGTTTTCCGGCATCAGAAAGTTAGATACGAAGAGAATGGATTTTAAAAATTCGCTCTAACCTGCATACATTTTTCACATAATACAGCTAAATTTTAAATAAATGCCGAATAAGATGATTTTCGCCCATGCAGAACATATATGTGACTTCACATGCAAAATGTTTTGGTATGCTAATCATAAATTTTAAACAATCATTTGTGAACCAGTTTTCCACAAACAAAAAAAATTTCAACAATTTTATTGTGCTACTCTTAAACAAAGATACATTCAAGTCCAATATTATTTCGACAACATGACTCAAAGCAACACTATGTCTCGCGAAAATTCCTTTCACCACTGTATTCAAATTCGTCTGAAACAAACGGGATAACAGGTGAAATTAACACAACACTTTAATCAGTACAATAGCCCGTGATCAAAAACATTAAAGCTCATCTATTTCAAACTCAGTCTTATTTTAATTACATTTACATTTGTATGACTGCCGAAAGATACTTAAGATTTATATTTGTCTAGATATATCACATTGTCGCTCACTTGGTATTTTTTCAAATTCGCATCATTTGCATTTTTTTTAAAGCTAATTAAACTAATCACGTTTTTGTTTATTCGAATAATGTGGTCAAGTTTTTATAGTTTTGGCAGATATTAGGATATATTTTTTATAGCCATGTATAAATGTATTGAAGATTGATGTAAACTGATTATATTTAAACGAGCTCAGAGATTACTACTCGGTCGGAATCAGCTTAGAATTAACAGTATTGTATACATTAGTATTGCCACAAATTCGAAATTTCATAAACAACATTCCAATCAAATTTGAAAAAGATTGATTAATACCGCTTCGATAATATTCCAAGTGATTATTTGTTAGATAAATTTTCAAGCTTGCTGATAATAAGATTAGTTTTAATATTTTACATCACCGATTTTTTCAATATGCATAACGGTTTACAAAACGATTGCGAAAAAATTGAAATCACGCAAAATATATAAATTAGTATTTCAAAATGTAATCAATAAGTAAGTTGTGAGTAGGCATTCGGACGTTTAAGCTCATTTTAAATAAACTATTTGAAATATCAAAAAATCAAAGCTCAAGCATACAAAACATGTGCATCTAAAATGACAATTTCAATATTTCTAGAACCCATACGATCAACATCATTAAAAGACAAAGATAAGAACTAACAGGCTTAAATTGCTAGCTACTAAATTAAGTTTTTTGGCGTTAATTATACATCACACAGGTTAATATAGCACCGAAAAAATTCTTAGAAATCAAGAAATAAACACATTTACTATTTGTTACCATGCCAAAGCAAATAAATTACCAAAATTCACGGATGTGTGGAAACTATGTTAATGTTTCCAGTTCAGATGAAATATTAAATTCGACTTTCAGATATTAAAATGATGCAAAATCTAAATCAGACAGCACTGCATTAAACTTGTTTCATTCAGGATTTTATGCAATTCCGGTTTAGATTTTTTAGTTTTGATAGTAGGAACATTTCAAAATAGATTCTGAAAAATTTACTAGAATAAATTAGTCTTGGAAAAAAATATAGGGATGTTTTCATTCAAGTGTTCTATATTGATTCTTATTCCAAGAATGTGGTATAAATTAAAACCAAAGGATATTACGTTTCAGACAATATGTTAAAATACTAAATTTTCTATGTTCTGTATTTATTTGACTTCTCATACGAACAAAAATAATAGCTGTAGCAGCTGCATCATTTAATACAGTTTTTAAACACCACTTTTTTAACTTTATTAACCAATTCTGCACACTGCTCACAATTTAGAACGTGTAGATTTCGCACACAAGATATTTATCCACAGATCATGAGATAGAATAAAATTTATATTAATGATGCAAATGGCATTGAGTAGAATATTCGAAAAAAATTGAAATTGGATGTAACCTTGAAATGAGAATGAAAATTGAAAAAAGTGGCTAGTATGTGTTCTAAGTAATGTAAATGACGGATCTAAATGCCGGAGGATCTACTGAGTCAGTTCTCTTCAACTGCCGATATTCACGAAGATTTAAGATTTTTCTGGTTTAATTGTTAAAATAAAGAAACGCAATTTGTTTTCCACTGCGAATTTCGATTCGCAGATATTTATGAAGAATAGCCTTGCGAAAGTACCACGGGGCTGTGGTGTTTATGTGATTTTTGATTGCCAAAGTTGTAATCATAGCTCCAAATCGGCTTCAAGATAAGTCTATAAACCTATCGAGCATCCATTTGAATTTGAGCTTCAACTGCCTTTTTTTTTTAGCTTCAAAGTGGCATATCAAGTTGAGCCTATTTTAAAGGTGCATTATGAGGCATTTGACTTTTTTCCTAACTTTGGGGGATATTCGTACATTGTTGAGATTTATTTGAAAGATTACAAGTAAATTTTGTATAAAGCTTCGATCCCAAAACACTCCCTTGTGGAACTCCAGCACGAATTTGACGTTCTGCAGTGGTAAAGCTGTTATATAGAACGTGGGATGTCCGGTTGGTTAAGTAAGATGAACGGATCTCATAAAAGCATTTTATTTTATTGATTTTATTTACTAACCAAGCAAGGTACAAGTTACATAAACAGTAAAAAAAAGCAAAATAGGAAATTACAATGAGTACGTAAAAATAAAACGAAAAATTATAACAATAACAAAATAAATAAATAATAATAAAACATTGACATATAGCTTAGGATAAGGGGTTGCGGATGGCTTGGAAAAGGGAGGATTTGAAGGATAATTTATGCTTGAGTTACAATCAATGCAACCAACATTTGCTGCCAAGTTTTGTTGGTGGAACGAGTTACAATCAATGCAACACAACATTGACTGTCATCTGTCACTGGCTATATTAAAGAAATTGCTGTTCGATAATTTGGATACTTTAAAGTCTCGGAAAGATATATCAGTGAATATTTTATCCTCTAAAAGCTGCGGAGTGTAATAAAAAGCAAAAATGAGACCAAAAAATACAAATTCTGATTGTCATTTACATATGACAGTTCCGATTTCCCGAACGCTCATAGGAACAGGTGGAATTGGGTATTTTCAAAAATGTTGTTGCCATGCCAAGTTTGAGATATGAGCAAACTCTGCTGCCAAGCAAAGTTGTGTTGCATCATTGTAACTGCTCTCATACGTTCTCATGGGTTCAAACTCATTTTGACGTGCAACAAATGTTGGTTGCATTGATTGTAACTCTAGCTTTAGAGACTGTTGGAGAATACAGATTACTTATGCTATTGAATATCCTGCAGCATCTATTTATAGGCTCATTAGCGGCGTAAGTAGTGGAGTGTGGATATTCCTTAAGTAAACGAGATGACCTGGTGTTTCTTACAGGGTTAATCAAAACCATTTTTCTATTCAGGAATTCAACCTTGATGACGCCTCTAATGATGTCGAATGTGAAGCAACCCGAAATCATCTTTCTTCTAGATGATAGTGTTAACAAGTTTAGGTGACAAGTTTCTAAATGGTGCGGACGTCTTCAAATGGAATGAAAGTTTAAACACTGATACAAATACGTTTATTTGCGGTACATCTGAAAGAAATGCTTTCTCGTTGAAAATATTTGTGGAAAATACGTTTTGCGCAGATAGGAGGGTTTTGTCGTAACATGCAACGAAAAAATGATAGCATTACTAAGCATAAACCTTCTTGCTACACATTACTTAGCATAAACCTTCTATCTGCTGCAGATAGAAGGTTTATGGTGCTACGTTTTTTGTAATGGGGCGATTTTTCATTTTTGATTTTAACATACTTCCACAAAAGATAGGTTTTTCATATTTTGCAGAATGATGTAATATACTATGCAGTTTTCGAATCTGTCGGTAACACAAAAATTAAAACAATGTCAGATAGAAGGTTTATGTTAAGGATGGCAGTATAGGATAGTGTAGCTTATATTGATACCATAGTGTGTTCAAAAAATTGTGTAGTTGATATTCCAAATGTCGCCATTTAACTTAACATACAAGTCTGGGAAAATGCGGCCTAGTTTCTAAGATACGGCAAAATGCACAGCCGGAGAAGCTAACTATCGTACCAAAAAGAATCTGAACCTTTTCCTACTTAGCACTTTTAGTGCTATTTTCAGTTTTTTCGGACGATTTTCCGGCGGATTTCATTTTTCCGTATCTTCGAAACTAGGCCGCTTTTTCCCAGATTTGTATGGAAATTTCGCTCGAAACTACTCAGAAAGGTCCCCGAATTCATGCTAGACAAAAAAAAAAAATTTTTGGGATAATTGATTGCTTTTGCCCAGTTAGCCCTATCAAAACTTTTTTTCGCCCTTAAAATATCACTATTGTACTCCCCGACCACTTTCAATTATCGAAAGCGCTGTAAGGGCAGTTTTTGCCAAACTATGGCCAAAAAACTCCTTACTCCCCTACAAAACCGAAATGTTTGTATCACAGCAATAGGTCGGCCTGTTATGTCCTAAACCACTCTAACCGAAAATTGGCCGATTTCAGTTACTTTTGCCCCAAAAACTTTTTGAATATTTGAATAAAATACTTGCAAGTACAAAAATACTCGCAAGTACGAAAATGCTCGATATTTGATATGCTTTCAAACTGCACTATCTAAAAGCAGATTTTATTTTAACATACTTGAAAGCATGAGAAAACTCAACTTTATATAATATTTGATCATACAGTTTGATCAGACTTAATGGTAAAAAAACAGTTCGTTTTCGTTTTTTGAAAGCAACAGAAACGCCCACCACTACCTGCAATGTCATACCATCCTCGTTCTCGCCTAGCACGAACATCAGCTTGCCTATGCATTCGGCTCCTATTTTCCACCCTTCGATTTGACTCTTTAGTGCTGCCGCAATCCGCGGGCCAAAGCTGGCCCGGTGCGGTGCGGGCCGTGACGTCACCGCACATCGCGGGTCGGGCCGATTTACGCTCAGTGCTGTGCTGTGCTGCGCGGCGGGCCGCTCTGCACGACTCTGACCGAAACAACCAGAGGGTCTGACTTTGTCCAGCAACAATCTGCGATTGACAAAGTCAAAAGATTTTGAAATATCTATGTACACTACGCTCACTTATTCCTGGCGATTTAAGGCAAGGGCAACTGTGTTTGAGAAGATGATGAGGTTAGTTAGAATCACAAACCCATGATGTTTTGGGGAGAAGCTTACTGAAGCAATGGAGAAGCGTAATAGAACGATAGTTGGAGACATCGTGGAGGAGGAAAGGAGGAAACATTGCCAACCTTGAAAATTGAATAAATATTAGAAACTTTCCAGGCAGAACAAAAACGCCAGATGATAGGGTCAATTTAAAGAGGATAAAATAAGAAGAAGGTACTATTAAAGAAAGAAGAAAAGAAGCTTGTCAATAATTCACATACACCATGTGGAGTTGAGGAGGTTAGAGCCGTCGAAAGTAATATGGTGCGGGATGAAATATTTTTATTCAGAGAATGAATGTATGCATAGAAAGGTTTAGTATTGCAAGAAAAATGCTTGCTTCATTGTTATTTTAGCTGAATCCGACTTTCGACAAGAATAGAGGGAGAATTCGAT
The DNA here is from genome assembly GCA_963978885.1 of Nemotelus pantherinus. Taxonomy (NCBI): domain Eukaryota; kingdom Metazoa; phylum Arthropoda; class Insecta; order Diptera; family Stratiomyidae; genus Nemotelus; species Nemotelus pantherinus. The sequence goes on along the minus strand of OZ022265.1, from coordinate 50,907,932 downwards.
TTTCGCAACTTTTTCCGAGCAATATTTTTCAGTTGGATTGCTCTTAAAACTTGAATGGTGAGCCAAGTGGGATCTGTAGATTTAAGAGGGTGAAATGTAGGGGCACATATAGAGATAAGGTCATTGAGGTAGGAATAAAGTTTACAGCGCCAAATCTATATTTTTACCACAGATAAACGAAACCCAGATATTTTTTTCAAACTCAGATGCCATTCCTGGGTAATTAGACTTGCGGATATTATACCGAGGGGCAACTGAGATTCCTTCTTTTGAAGTGTATGTCTGCGGGACATAAAGAGAGAGGAGGATGGTGAGGGTCTACTAAAACATATGCATAGAGCACGGTGGATACACATATATTAGATGAGAAAATATTAGAGAGGATAAGGTCGAGGTGTGTCCGTTGACCATGACCAACGTAGCCCACGTAGTATTCTCAAATGTCAAAGAAATCATTCTGCACCGTATGCATTCAATATTTTGCAAAATAAAAAAGGTTATCCTAGTTTGTATGACTCAGATTATGCACCTTGGCGGGCTTCTTCCTTTGTTATTGTAGAAGAGTTTGCTAGATATCTAACCGCATTTTTCGTACGCAAATATTTTTCTCTTCTGTATTTTGGTGTTTCTTCACTATGGACATAGTTCACATCAAGAAAGACATATCTTCTGGTAATCGTGATTGAGAAGGATCAATTTACATCATAATCTTAAGTCGTTTGTGTAAGATATTGCCATAAGTCACTTGACGTATTTACTTACGTAAGCCACTTGCGAAAGCATTTTGGGTAGGTATCTTTCATTCACAAGTCTTTTGATACATACATACATGCGTAAGCTTGTATGTATCCGTTTGTAAATAAGCTGCTTGCTAGCGAAGCTAATAAGTTATATTTTGCGTTTGTTTTTCAAAAGCTACTTGCTTTAACATTTTTAAATCTAATTGAAATTTTTTCTTAAAAAAATTTCCTCTAAAATCCATACCGACGAAAACAAATTTTAAGTTTTCATTTCGATAAAAAGTAACTTACGGTATTCGATTAACCTTTGAGTTCGTCGCTCTGAGGTGCAAAAAAATCAACAAGAAATTAGCATACCTGAAAAAGAAAACAGAAAATAGCATGATTCTCTTGTGGTTTTTTTACAAAATAATATGCCTGAAATTAAAAAAAGGTGATTTTTTTACACTGGAAGAGGGTTGTTATAAACATAACTTAATCTAAGCTGCATTTAGGACTCAATGGTAGTTCAAACAATTAATTTACATTTTATACCAGCTGGATGGAACAAATTAATTGAGATAAGTGATGCAGAGGACTAAAGCTTAATTATTCTCTTTTTTGAGATTTAAATCTGGGGTTTAGTAGGTTTTTGAAAATTTGTCCTACAAACTTAATATTACAATAAAACCCACACTATATCAGCTAAATTAGGTATTTAGAGTTGTAGAGCGAACGCTGAATCACTAAAAAAAAAAATGCTTACAGTATACTTTATTATATATGTTACTATTCTTAATAGATTAAGGAAATTATAATGTAAGAAACAAAATTTATGCCAAAAAAATACCCAAAAAAAAACGATAAGAGCCAGCAGGCCAAAATAGTATAGCCGCTAGATTTTCAGTTTTTTTTTCTTGTTAATTAAACTGTAAGTTAGGTTAAGATTGTACAAATAATTCATAATAAAAATATTTTTTCAATTCAATTCATATTCTTAATATCATTATATACCCAAAGAACTAATAAACCAATTGAATTGAAATCTGGGGTCAAAAATTTTATGGAAGAAATGGAAAATTCATGGAAAATGATTATATCTTAGAGTATAATACACTAGGTTTGTTGGACGCAACTGTGGTGTCCTAGGCTCTCGACTAATATTGGCAATAAATTATTATTTGTTTTTGTTATTTTTTGTCATAGGTATGTTATGTTCCAAGAGTTTAAACAACGATTGGCGATGTGGAGGTTACAGTGGTCTGATGTTATTATAGGACTATAACTATATTTCAATTATTTTTTCCGGGTCAAATAATATTGCAGTAATTTCTGAACAAATTACATCGAATAAACCATGAATCCTTTCGGCAGTCTCATTGGAGACCTACAAAATGCCAACCAATAACTTTAATCGATACGAATAGTCCGGGAGCCAGCGACAGTAACAATATGCCAATTTCATCGTCAATGAAAGTATATCTGGGTCTTCAATTTGTTTGTGCTTATCACAGAAACTGACCACTTACATCGCACCTCGAGACCTTTTGTTGTCAGAAGCGTTGACAACATGTAATAAACACAACGTAAAAAAAACTCTTATCATCGCCATTGATATTTTGAGGAGCTACCAATTGACATCAGACGATGTCAAAAAAACGACCACTTACATTTGTTTGGCGGGACAATCAACCACTTACAAGCGCGCAAACGTCCAACATTTTTTTCAAAAATTGACTTTTTTCATCGTTGCTCAAATTCTAAATGTTTACAGACGACCATATTGTGCATGTAAAAATACTGTGCTTACAATCGATTCGCGGGACAAAGTGATCATCAAAGTCGCCGCTGTAGGAGTCCGCGCGCGGATTTTTTCTGACAAAATGCCATGTTTTGTGAAGCAGAGCATTACTTCAATCATAAATCTATACACGAAAACAAAATTTGAGAAAATGAGTATGAAATTGGTAAAAAAGTAGATATTTACCAAATTTATTCGTGACTTAATAAAATGTTCACATACTAATTTTCATCGCTTTCATCGGAAGAATCTGGATCGTACTCGGAATTTCTAAGGTCCGGCAGACAGAAAACTCGCGTTTTCTACCGCTGGCGGATAAAATATTGTGTGCGCCTTGAATATTTTACTATTATTGTAATTGCTAGTATGCACCTGGCAAAGTTTCGCCATCTGGATCTTTTTCTTCACCTTCTTTCTTGAGTACAATGTCTTCGACGATGTTTGGCAACTGTTCGCCTTCACACCATTTGAAGTCAAATTTGTCCCCGTTTGTCTGCCATCCACAGTCCTCTGGTGTTAAATCCGTGATGTTTTGTATGTAGGAGTTGCTCCACATTATTCCGATATAAGCGGACCTTAGGGTATGCTGAACGATTTCCGATTTGCATGGAAGAAGGCTCGATCCATCGAAGTTTTTAACATTGATGTTGAGTGTTTGCTCGTTTTCTTTGCATTTGTAGGCCTTTAAAAACGTTTCTACTCGCACCCTATTAACTTCCGTTGTTTTTTCCTACCGTACAAATGACAAACATATTTCTCTACAATCGACAATATCGCCGCAAAGTCGCAATTGGGGTACTTTGAGATATCTGAAAAAGCTCTCAAGTACTCTTCGCTGCTCCGCAAAATATTTAATGGCTTCACTTTCCCTTTTCTGTACAAAGCAGGATTAAAGTCGAATCCTGTGAAGGCATGAAACGCTGGAAGTGCCGAACATAGCTTTGGACCTAATTTCACGTACATTTCAGTTATGTTGATGAACCTTTCATTATTTTTTTACGCCAACGTGAAACCAGATTTTAACGTTCTCGCATTATAACCAAAATATCGGTATCTGAGCATCGAATGACGATATTAGATTTGTCCTTGATTTTACACGCATGAAAAATGATTTTTGTGTCAGATTCCTCGTGTAATGGACACGACAAGCGCGTGTGAGACCATCCAAATATATTTCACAGCACGTGCTCGCATTTGAACGTTCAAACTGCAAGTGAGTGACTCTTGCAGCGGCGACTTTGATGATCGCTTAAAGTAGGTTTGACCCACGAATCGATTGTAAGCACAGTATTTTTACATGGGCAACATGATCCTCTGTAACTATGTCCAATTTGAACAACGATAAAATAAGTCAATTTTTGAAATTTTTTTGTACGTTTGCGCGCTTGTAAGTGGTTGATTGTCCCGCAAACAAATGTAAGTGGTAGTTTTTCGATAACGTCTGATGTCAATTGACAACTCCTAAAATATGAACGACGATTATATGAGGTTTTTTTCCATTGTTTATTACATATTGTTGATGCTCTCAGTAAATGTTGTCCCGCTAACTGGTTGTAAGTGGTCGATTTTCGTTACTAATTAGACCTTATTGAGGATAATTACACACTTTGATCGACGATAAAATGAGTCGCCAAAATATGTCGCTGGCTCCCCGACTAGAAATGACAGTGCACTGAAAATCTATTCAAGATCTAATCAAAATTAAATTCAGCAAAACTGGTACTACATTTTACTTTTTTTCTTCATTAAGACTCTAGTTTCCAAATTTGCTAAGATTTCTTCAAGGATATCAATTTCATTTATTATTGTAATCGAAAAGTCAAGGATATACTGAAACAAAGCTCTCGTATTTTCAAGTTTGAAAATAATTTACTTTCGGAGGAAGATTATTTTCAACGACCAATCCAAACTCAATTCTCAATTCATCATTCCTTATCAGTAAAAAAAAAATAAAATTAGACCACTCCAAATCACCGAAAGCCGATAACAGCGGGTGTTGGACCAATTGAAGCCAAAAAAAAACCTCAATCTTCGATAAGATAAAAGTATCAAAAGTAGCTCAAACACAATTTGCCGGGCTCATTTTATGGAAATTGATTTGCGATACGTCACCTCATTTATTTTTCATGACTCTATTGATTTGCATATTGTCTTTTCTTTCTGATATCCAAATCCGTTTTTATTTCGAATCTACTGAAGCTTATTTTTTCAAATAAGGAAAGTAAACTGGATTGTGACAATGCAATGTTTATGGTGTTCAAAACTAATCGACCTAGACTTCGTTTAGGTTCATTTTGTTTGGTGATTGTAGTTTGGGAACCGGTAGCACGATTTAATGCATAATTTGGTTTTTTTTGCATACAAAATTGGAATAATTTTTGAGAATGCTGATTGGTCAATATTGAATAGTTATAATTAAAAAGAGATTTTCGAGAAATGATTGTTGCAAGTTCTGTCGATTTGTGTGGTCCAGTGATCTTAGATTTCTTGAATAACAGTAAATCGCCGAGGAACTTCAATAATGATTTCTATCAGCAAGTGTCCGGTTACATCTAAATTTCACTTGAACTTCATTACACCAAAACCCGTCGTTGTTTATTTTGCCATTCATTACTTTCCAGACGTGGTCTCACTTTCCATGAAGCAAGTCCGTTTCAAACAAGTTTTCATTAGACGTCAAACTTGAAAAATCGATTACTATCCCTGCATAGCCATAAGAAAATTTCCTGAAATTTCTTTATAATTTCAATTTCTTACTTTGTCATCCGAACCCACCCGGTTAGTAACTGCAGCCACACCAGCGTATCTTGAATATTTACACCAGAGCTAGATACAACATCCAAAGCGCACTTATAGTAGTGCAGTCAGTGCAAATATGTACAGCTAGGTTGGGATTTTTTATGGAAAATATTCATGAAAAATGATTGAAAGAGAAAAGAGGCAGGTCTGGCAGCGCAAGTGCATATATGTACTTGTGGTGAGTATTAACCATGTGACCTTGCTAATTGAAACTACCAGCCAAGAGTTGAATTGCAAAAGTTAATGCAATTAATGGTTACGTAGCGGTAGGTACTTGTGTGGTAGTTTAGTTACAAGTCGTTTGGGTATCAATTTGGACGAGATATACTATGACGGTATATAATCTGATTTTTAATTGAAGTGTTGACCACAGCATTTCCTTTAGAGTGCACTTGAGTTCAAGTACATTATGTAACAAGACTGGTCTTTATTGCATACTTCAGATGGCTCTTGAAAAAAATGTATTGCTGTTTTAACAGCGATGATATATTGCGTTAATTTCTTTAAAGAAAAAAAAAATACTCTTCAAAGAGGAATATCACAATGAGAAGTCGGATATCGATTTTAGGAGGAATTTCTCTCGAAATTAGGAGTGAGTAATGTGGTCTAGATACAGCGGAAAATATAACTGCCCGATATCGAATCAATGCAAATCAATTAATTGTTGACATTTTTCAAATCTAGTGGAACCCTGCTACGAACATCATATTATTTCCGATTCAATCCTATTCTTTCCGTATGAATCATTTTTTTTTAAATATTACGAACGACGTAAGTAATTAAAAAAAAATAATTTCAGATCATAAACATTACAGGAAAGCCCATATATTTCTTCAAAAATCATCTCGCTTAATTTAGAGCATTTGTTCGTGAGTATTTTTAGCGACACATCTTAGGGAAGGATGACAAGTCCTTTTCCTTTAGCACCACCGTATGGCAAACATTATTACTATGCCTTGCAAAAAAAAATAACAATGGAGTGTAATACAATGGTTAGAGTAGATTGGGGTAGAGTGTAAACTTATTGCACTCTTGGGGAATTTTCGAAGAAGTCACGGGTCTTCGTAACACCAGCAGCGCAGCTTAACTATCACTGCAAATAGCGATACGTATTCCCCTCTTTTTTAAATTGCCCAGCAGGTTTAATGTAGCGAACATTTCTGCTTCAAAAACATTTCGGAATATCCTTCCGACAGAAATCTGGGTGCTCCTGAGCAATTCTGCTTAAGAAGATAGCTTCGTATCTTCTCTTGAAAGCGACGTGAGACACGCGAGGGTCCGAAGGCATCGCGATAATCTATAATAAAATATTCCTCCCCATAGCCCAAGATGGGTTAGCCATCGCATACTTGCCATTTGAGATCGCTCCCTCTACTCTGGAAACCACAGAAAGGAGGACAGAATGGCATGATTTTTCCGGCCGATACTCGCGTTGCGCATCATTCAAAGGATTAAATTGAAACAGCCTAGTGCGTATCTGTCGTTCAACAAACCTCTCCAGGCTTTTCAGCATAAATGAAGTTAAGCTGATCGGCCTAAAGTTTCTTGCATCTGAATAATCATCTCGCCCTGGTTTAAGTATAAAGACTACCTTCACTTGTCGCCAAGGTAACGGAACATTTCCCAGTGGTAGGCATGCTCAAAAGATTTGTTTGAAGTCTTTTTCTATGTATGTTGCCAATTCCCTCTTAGTATGAGCGAATAGATGACATCCAGGCCCGTCAATTTGAAATTTTCAAAGGACATAATTGCAGCCCTGACATTTTCGCACCTTTAGCTGTGCAAATCACCATCCGGGTATTTTAGAGCGCCCATCTTAGCTGATTGATCCTCGACAGCCTCGACATCTCTCATGCACCGTCCAGCCCGTAACAGAATGATCTGAATGATTCCCTCTTGGAGGTCCTTACCAAATTGATATAAGTTTGGTGCGAGATTCATGAGGCGATTCAATTATCGTTAGTGTTGCTTTTACAAGCTCGATTGAGAAATTTTCTGTTAATTTTCCTGAGCTACTGCAGTTTTTGATTCAACCAGGGAACCGTTTTTCTGCATCTATACTTACTCACCGGACAGGCAACTTCATAGCCAGTAATTATGTCTCTATTCAGAACACTTCACCGCGATTCTATTGACTTTGGCAACTTTATCCTACCACCTGGACACACTCTGTCTGTAAGAAGTCGATTAAAATTAACCCAATTTGGGTTTCTTCTCTCTACCACGGGTTTTGAATCCGTAGCTAAAGAGAACATCAAATAGCGAACCAGGTCTCACTTCACAGATGCGCCCTCAAGTGAGACCTGGTTCAATATGCTAATGATCTAATTATTCCAGATTAACACCATGATACATCAACAACCGCACTTCTGTTAGAGGTGACAAATGTGGGAGAAATCCCAATGTTTAAAGTCATTAGCCCCGCCAAAGCTATATAATCAAAGAATATATCTCCTCTGGCGTAACATTTGTTACTGCCTCAGCTAATGTGCTGGGAGTTAGCATCGCAGCCCTCCAGTAATTCCAGTCTCTCCGATTCAGCGTATTGGATCAAATCCCTCAGCTCCTGAGTTGGCTGCGGAAGCAATGAGTCAAGACAAACGGCACCTACCGCTTTCCAGTTACTGAAGGACGACCGCTGACAGGTCCCGGCTTGAAAATGGTCTTGGTCTGAGCAAGGTGGCACCTGCAGAGATCAAGTCTTTAGGATTCATCCTCATGTTGTTTGCCAGCCACTCAGGATCACATTTAACCAATTTGAATATGTGGTAAGTTATCGCCCCGATTTTAGTACCCTATTCAATTTGCGAAGACACTATAAAGTCAGTATTGATTTGATAGTGGTTAGAATCAGAAAGTCTGAAACGTTTCTTTCAAAACGCAAGCGAAACTGAGATTATACATTATTTTTGAACCATGAGGTTTTTTTTTCCTAGCTTTTAATGATTGTAGAAATCTGAAAAATCGGTTAAAATGTTGCTCATGTTTTTTAATTGGTCGTTTTCGTTTTAATGTGTGTAATAGATATGGTTCTGGCTGCCTAATGCTGATGGCCAAAAAAAAACATCTACTTATCAGGTCCCCGTGTCACCTTTCAGACGGCAGAGTATGTGAGGTTTGACTCACTAAAAAACACCGTCTGTAAGACCACCAAGTTCCGAGTCGAAACCCGGCAGAGCAATGCTTCGACCCGATCGTGCTTACCTATCGGTGCACACGGGCTTTAACAACTGCCACAGCTCATACCATGATCAAGGAAAGAGTGGTGGTCACCGAGGACAAGCTTGAAGAAGCCAGCAGTAAAGATGGGGATAGGGAAGTCACAGAACTGAAAGGTATTCCCAACATTCCTTTTAAAGCAGGAATATCAAAAGAGCAGGAGGTATTTGTGATAGTCTTCCAAAAATGCCTGGATGACGAAATATTCCCAAAGCAAAGGCTTTTACTCCTACCGAAATGAGGCAATCCTCCGTGCGAATCATTATCTTGCCGCCCAATATTTTTTTGCTGGACACGATGGGTAAAATTCTTGAGTGCATCGTCTATGAAAAGCTACTTTTAAGTTCGGATTAAAAGAGTGCCCTCTGACCGCCAATATAGATCTAGAAAACCGCACACAGCCATTGATGCAGTTAAAGTAGTAGTTCAAATAGAGTTGTAGCTGGCAAGGGGTGGAGATACTATTGCGCTATGATTTCCCTTAACGTACAAAACGCCAGTGATTTCCCTTGACGTTCAAAAAATGTTCTTCGTATGATTCCCAAGTTACATTCTAAATAGCGAGCTATTCCAGAGACAGAAAGCTAATATATGAGAGTGGAAATGATATCCCGAGGGCTCAGTACTAGGTCCACTCTTATAGAATATGATGCACGACAAAGTACTAAGACTCTCATTGTCATCTGGGTACGTTTTCATTGGATGTGGGAAAACATTAACATCAAATGGAAGCCATGAGTAATACTGCCATTACCCAGGTGAAAACATGGATTGAGACATCTAATCTTAACCACGCTGAGTACTAAAAAAAGCTCTCCTTATTACTAGCCTGAAGCAAGTTGAGTTTATGCAAGTTCGAGTTGGATTTCATGGATGATCAATTCGACATCATCGATAAAGTACCTTGGGGTCGTTCTCGACAATAAGCTACCACATAAATTATGTCGGCATAGAGGCGGCAAAGTTACAACGCTACCCAACATTGAAGTGCTGAAATAGGCTAGACTCAAACTACTGGCTGCGGTAGTTTGGGTGAATCTGCAGGTTCAGTGTACTTCGAACTATTAGTGGTTTATACCTGAACGCGGCCAGCGTTAGCGCGGGGATGATGCCCATCGACATTCTAGCTGATGAAATGAAGTAGATTTACGGTCGATGCATCCGCAATCTGACGACAAGAACACATTCAAAAACGAAGAGAACAGACCTCAGTAACAAAATTCCCAACATAATACTCTGGTTATGCCTCGTTTACACGCATGGCAAATGTTGGCGAGCCGAGTGTGTAAATGGTCACTTCGTCTATTCTTGCCTGTTTTTTTCACATGCCAAAACATGGAGGAAGTAATTTCCCATGTTCCTCGACGAAACGTTCGCCATATGTGTAAACGAAGCATTAGAGAGAAAACATGGCGAAACGCACTATATCTTGACTCGATTTTTACTGGGGACGGTTGCTCTCGCGAAAATCTTCGGCCAGGATGATTCACCTAGTTGTCCAAACTGCACAGATATGAATAAGGATGTAAAGCACACAATTTTCGAATGCCCCAGCTTTGCAAAGTGTCACGATTAGCTCCATTATGCGAAAAAGTGCAATATATGATGCATTCAGTGCAAAATTTAAGTGAAATGACACCATATGTGACGAACTTAATGACCGATATGAGGAAAATCGAATTAATCAGAAACGGATCTGATAACAAAAGAAGAAATTTCATATAAGATAGCAATGAATGCTAGCCACCTAACCACCTGCTAACGGTACTTCGGCGAGGAGAAGGCCCTTCGCCTCCGTCTTCATCTTGTGACGTCAGACCATGAGGAGTTTGTCCAAATTCGATTATCTTCGTCATGACATTGTTCTCCCGTATAACAGCTCATCCTCACGTTCGCTTGATCATGAATTCCAATTGCCAGTTGACTTCGTGTTGTCTTGGTGGCATTTGCAAGTTATGTTTCTAAAGGAATCCAAAATAAGGAGATGAATAACTACACATCGTCGTTTTGCGAACTGTCTAATAATAATAACCGAATTCGGGTAAGCTCGACTTGATCTGATATCACATTCTTAACTTATTTATTTATTTATTTATTTGGTGCGTATTCAATACAACAGGCAAAACTGCCCAATTACAGATTGGATACATTGAAAAAAAAACATAACAAGAACTGAATAAGAATATATGAATATAAGTATATAAAATAATTAAAGTTAGAATAAAATAAAGTAAAATTAACTAAAGCAAAAAAAAAAAGAAAAAAAAATTCATTGCAAACATGAATTATCAATTCAACAAGAAATGAGCAAAAAAACAGATAGGATACAATGGAAAAAATAAAAATAGTAAGAATTAAATGAGTAAATATAAATATAAAATAAATAATTAAAGTGGTAAATTCAATGAAGTAGAAATAAATCGAACAAAAAAAGTCAAAACCAAATTAGGATCTGAAGAGCAAACATGTATGTAAGTATATATAAAACTAAAAATATACAAAAAATCTTAAAGTATTAAATAACAAAGTAAAATTAAATAGAGCGAAAAAGAAAAGAAAGAATCCATTATAAACAAGAACAGAAACTAAAATTCATTAGTTAGAATCAAATATTTTACTTCGAACCATATTTTTGAAAATGGCAATAGATTGTGGAAGAGGACCAAGTTGAAGACTATTGTGAGTGCGTAAGAGACGTAAAACGGGAGAATAGAAGAAAGTGTCGGTACGAGCATACGGCACTTCAAATAGAATGGAGGACCTGATTGGCCTTACGGATTCCCGCTCAATGAACAAAAATGCTAATGAGGAAGATAGGTAGCCGCGACAGATTTTGAAAAGGAAACTCATCCATGCTTAAGGAGACGAATGTTAAGAAGAGATAGACGTTCACTATAGGGTAAATACGGCAGACTATGTTCAAAAAGTAAAGTACGTGTAAACCTGCGCTGAACTGATTCAACAGCGTCAAAGAGGTATTTGAAACGAGGACACCACACTTGACTGCAGTATTCAAGTACAGAACGGACTAGGGTAATGAACAGGTGGACACAAGGTTAGGTTAGGTTAGGTTGGGTGGACACAAGTAGAAATACTAAATGAATTATGGCAGGAACGAGCCACGAAGCCAGCAATCCGAGAAGCTTTTCTAGTGATAGTAAGGACATGAATGTCGAATTTTAGTTTACGATCAAATGTGATCTCAAGATCTGAGAAATGATCGACACAAGAGAGGATAGTGCCATCAATAGCATAAGGAAAGACATGAGTGTGAAGCTTAAAGGCAAACGACATAGTAAAACACTTGGAAACATTAAGGGACAAACCGTTCAAGTTAGACCAACCAGAGAGAGCATGCAAACCGTCCTGAAGAAACAGAGAGTCACCAGTATTTTTGATGACTCGGAAAATTTTTAAACCATCATCAATTTTTAAAGAAGCTGATAACGAAGACATCAATTCGGAAAGGCCCTTAGATATATTACTGGCCAAAAACATATTGTCATCAAATACAGATAAAAAAACCCACTCCCTCTCCTTGGGTATAATTTTTTTCTCGCCACCATATTTGCATCTATGGACAAACTGTAATCAAGGACAGCTCACAAATACTTTACTTCACTCATACAAATTCACGGACATACAATCTTTTACCTGCAAGCACCCATATCTCTTCAGTTATGATGCGAGAGTTAAATTCATACAATATCATACTGATGACAAGTCGTAATCTCTGAATCGTGAAATCTCCGATTAGAAACTTGTGACTTTGATTATATGCAAATTAGCGAATGTTTATGATTCGAATGATGGCCGCCAAATATTATATTATTAATGATGATGCAACGACCCGGCAGCGAAACAGTACGATGATTATTATTCACAAAACAAGCAAGAAATCTAGCCCAGCAGTAATTTTCGTTCACTGCAACTATCATGCCCACAACATTCGTAGATACTACACTCATTATCATTCGCTGAACGAAATCATTTGGTTAATCTGCAGATGTAAACCTTTAGGCCGTTACCGCAGTAGTTTCGAATTTGATTGTGATTACCCAGAAAATGCACATTGTGACGGTTTGTGTGGTGCGTGAATATTAAATATCATTTTCGTAGCAGACTTGATTTTTTTAGTAAACAAAGTGGACTGGAAATGTAGTAATTTTGTTGTTCTTTTTCTAAATGCACTTATATGGCCATTCGAATGCCACCGCGAAATGTCTTTATTTCTGTCATGGTATTACATTTCCTATAAATAATTTGTATGTTAATTCGAATGTTTCATTCTTCATTTTTTTAAATCAGTAATACAACAAATATGTGGCACATAAGTATGACACATAGCGGTACATTCGGCTTTATCATAGTGGCACATAATCCATTCACATTTTACTCAAGGTAATGGATACTAAACAGCATTAACGTAGCTGTTAATATTTTTAACAACAAATACACACGCATGAGAAATTAAATCATTCCTTTAAAACTGCCTATGTTTTGTAAAAGAAAAATTTACATATTTACGATTATTTGTCGACATAACAGTAAGCAATTAATATTATTTTCACAAAAACGCACCTTGCATTTGGCAGGATTTCTATCAGCAGTATTGCGTATAAAGTTGCTTGTGTTCCGAAAAATCTAGCAAGCAGGTGGTCTGATTAATTGAAATCGTTGCAAAATTATGTTTCGTCCCTGATTTTGTGGAATTTCATTCCATTAATGTTTAGGTGTATTATTGTTTTCTTTGTTTGTTTTCGTTATTTAAATAATATTTCGGATGTTACAATGGTTTTTTTTTTAATTTTGTGTACTGCCCTTGATCTCACAGCGCAGAGGAAAGTGCTAGTAAGCCAGCTATGAAGAGACTTTATTTTTGTGATAAATTTTACGCAAATTTACGCAAAAATGTAAAATGCAGCATATTATTGAATGAGTTTTATGTTAATAAGCGAAACTATTTTCGTAATCGACTGAAGCCGGTTGCAATTTTGTTTTCATTCTTCTTTTTAAAATATCTTAGTTCGCTGATGCCGTGGAAAATATTAAAAATTTATTTTTAATTTCTTTCTCATGAATATTTTATGTATATACATATCTGTAGTATAATTTAGTGAATTTTTCTACGAGCTGAAATTTTCAGGAGACATTGATATGTATGAGTTTACATTTTTTCATTTACAATAACATATACTTAGTTAAAATATATGGCGTATGGCGGTAGAGGACATTAAAAATAGAAATAGAAAATGCAAATCGGTCGTATTTTTAGTTTGGTTACGATATGGTTTTGGAAATTTCTAACACCATGACGGTGCTAAGTGCCTAAAAATAGGCAAATGAAATTTCGGATTGTGCTCGCTTCACGCAGAGCCGTCCAGATCATTACTAAATTAACAGAATTGTGATAAAATCTGTTCTTAGGCAACTTGAATTATTTCTTGATTGAGTTATTAATTATTAATTTATATAGTTCTAAATTTTTCAATTTATATATTATTACAAGTTATTGTTAGTTAGTATTAAGATGCATTTATATTAATTACTGCTTTAATGGACAACTTGTCTGTACATAAGTATATAAATAAATAAGATATAAAAGCGGAGTCAATTCTTTCAATTGAAGGATATCTGAAAATATTGTAAATTTTAGCGGTGGTTTGTTTTTCCAAGTCGGAAACAATTTATTTAACTTCTAGAAGGATACCGAACCACCGCATGACATGCGGTGATACAAAAAAAATTAGAGAGCACTATCACGTGAAAGAACAACAAGTATGGTAAACACTCCCGAAAGAAGTGATCGGAGACTCTTGGAATATGGTAGTAGGTAGTGTCTAGTAGGCCTCGCCCCTCAAACTTCACATTTACTTCTCAGTTAGAAGCAGATCCCGATTCATTATTACGCATCATGCAAAAGTATGAAATGCTCTAAAAGTTCTCCAGATTTCCGCAATCATCGAGGGATCACTGGGGAACGTTATGACCAAAACAAGGAATTTCCCTAGATTGTTCCAGTGGATGCGTTGGAATGAGAGACAACGTTGCTACGAAACTATAGTGCGTATTTATAGTATTTGTCGACTCTCTGAAGGATCTTGACCTGAAAATAACTACCTGAAGAATCTTGACCTGAAAAATTACAGCTGGAGTTGCACAAAAGTTCCAGGCTAGAGCGGGTGCACACCGAGTATGTGATCTTTTATATGTTAAGATGCCAGAAGCTGTGTTTTGTATCACATTCCTAAATCCTCACCTTGCTAAGCTCAAAGTGGATAATGATCTCTCGTTGGCGATCTCTAATACTGAAATTTCAGGGGAACGTAATGAAGAACATTAATTTTTGGAACCATGAGGCGTCGTTTGGGAGAAGTTTAGATCGAAAATCGGACAGTATCAAAGAGCGACACTCGAATTAAAACTAACTCAAGAGATGACAACTAAAAAGTTTGTGAAGTAATCATCGATACGCTCAATCTCGTTGAAGACTTATGGCGAATATCGACCGATTTAGAGCCTTTATGACGATAAACTATTTTATGCTCCCTTAAGTCGCAGAGATGTGTGCTGCCGTCCTATATATTCAAAAGTATCGAGTGAGGATTGCAGACGTTCAATGTAAAGGATCCGTATGAATTGAAAGCAGTGAATGGCGTGTTTGTTAAAGCGAGACTGATCCTAGTCAGTATGCTTGCAAATCAACATAAGGTCAGAAGTGGGAATCGAAGTGCTAACTACTGAAGCACGATAGTGGATGATTGAAAACTGGGAGATGCGATGGGCTATCGTGAGCTCTTTTATGCTCCTAAATTGTGGCTTACTCGAGGCCATGGTGAAATTAACTTCAGCCCGTGGCAGTTTCTATCGGGCCGCGATTTTTCTAGAAAATCCCTATCTTGAATAGAGACGATCAGAACGGATCCATTCAAATATGAACTTGAAGATACATTATAAACTCTTCCAGCTGCATTTGCTTCAGATGACAAAACAAAAAACAAAAAACTTACTCCTCTGGGATCGACCCAAAAATTATAAATGCGATTGTTGATAGGACGCTACGATCAGATATCACTTGCGCAACCGTGTTTTTTTTTCGTCGTTGGAAGGTGGAAATCCTCTAGAAGATGCTTCAGGGCTCCTGCCTTGGAAAATGCCGGATTCTTACTGATTAAAACCACCTCCTTCTTCTTCCACACTCCCCACGGGACTACTTATTCAGCATTACTTCGCGGGGGTGGATCAGCCATTAGCTGCTTCTACGCATCCTTTCTTCTTCCTTCTTTCTGTCCCTTTCCGCGTCACGCAGTTTGCGTGGGCAACCGTTTCAGAGAATTCCGAAACGATCACTCATTCGAAAAAGCAAAACTGATGTTTCACAGGCACCTGAGACCCCGAAAGAATCAAAGAAAGTCTATGAGGTTTCAGATAGGTGCTATTACACGGATGCAATGTGAATACCATTGTTTCGAACTATCATGAGATGCAAGAGTACACAGGATTCTTAGTACTTTCAACTCTACAGACAAAGAAGCCTGTAATTCACCCAAAAGGCAATGGAAATCCAAAGGCGTTATGGTGATTTGTGCAAATCACCACTCTACAGAGAGAGTCTAGCCATGAAAATGAACTTAAAAAGATTTAATGGCCGGTAAATGCATAGAAGGAAACCGAGGGTTTTTAAGTATGCCGTAAGCAAAGGCTAACAGTACCTCTTCGAGAGTCTTCTGTGGCAACATGGAGGGTATCAATGAGTCAAACAGCCTGAGGAAATTCTTAAGCATAACGCCGAAGACTGTAAGATGCACTCAGAGTCCCCACGACAGGTAGTTTAATTTAACCATGGATGCACTGAAAGACCTCATGAAAACACATGTCCCGGGGAGTCATAGCCCTTGAGCATACACGGCCTTTTCACCGCTCCTAACCATCTCAAATTTTCAATTGAGGTAGGCTATAAACTCCCTCAAGCCGATCAAATATCTAAACTCTGATGGCATTCCATCCGCTGATATCCAACAGCTTCTCAAAGTAACGCTACCATGACTGAATGAGATGCATAACACGTGCTTGGGCTTGGGCTTCTGTCCACTGGCGGGGAACAGTAGTTGTGCTTATTCCTAAAACAGAGAAAGTTTCGCGCGTCAAACCATAGGGCTACCGTCCCATAAGACTTTTGGCAATTGATTCTATATTAACATTGCAATCAAAGCATGCTGACTCCAAAGGCAAGTATGTTGAAACTACTCTTCACGTCCTCATTGAGAAAATCGAAAAATTTCTCGCTCTTAAAGAGTTTACGAACTCTGACTTCATAGACATTGAGGGGGCTTTTAACACAATCAGGTCTGATGAGATTGTGGAGGGAGAACTGGATGTTTGCTAATAAGAATCTTAGCTACAGCGGACGTTTGCTATGTAGCTCTGGATACTTTAGAGGATTTTGAGTTTTCAACTCTCATTCTTGGCAGGGATGAATGGAATGATGGTGAAACCCGCAAGAATGTCGTTATTCGTTTGTATACCAATTGGTCAAAACTGAACAATAAAGTTGGCATCGCTATATACCCGGGTGATCTAACCTTAAGATTGTTTTTTCGTCACCTGGACTACTGTAGTGTCTGTGGGAGTGGAGATGGTAGTTTCTTTAAGGCCGATAGCATTCGATTAAGACAATCGAATATTTTGAGTCAATATTGGCACAGATAGCCAGCCGGCAACAAAATTCTTAGCTGGTTCTTGTACGGTATCGAAAATATTTGCTGAATACCGTACATATCTTAGCGAGATGTCGAGACATTAGGCAGAGCAATTGATTTGGACATAGGGGCATTCGTGGTAACTCTATGGCCGAAGAATTGACAATGCTTGGTGCCATGGACTTTCTCCACATGTATACCCGTGCTATCGGTCAAACTAGCCATCAAGCAAATTACATTGGACACTATGAAGTCCTGGGCAGTAGATCACAAGGCTGGACAGCGTACAGTGGTTGGGTTTAGGGTTCAACGATTTCTCTTGAAATTGCGGCTCAGAGGATGAAGAGGAATCCGTATTTCATCTAGCGTACCAGTATCCGACTCTGGCGAGAAGGATGGCTTCACTCGGAAAGAGAATTGTGCAGTTCATAAAATGACCTAAATTGTCCCCAGGGTGAGTTTGTGTGTGGTATCACAGCGGGCCTCTACTTTTGGCAAGACTCTGCGACTAACAGTCACTTAACCTAACCTAAAATACAGGTCATTATATTTATAAAGCGAAAATCTCAAATCATCCTGCATTATTTTCGGGAAATCTTTTACTGATGTTTTTGCATTCCCTTGAAAGTCTCCAGTAAAATAATACACTGAACGGGTAAGATATATAGTTAGCACAACATAGCTGAATGAGAACCATCCGCATAAAGGCAGCATCCTGTTTACATATCTATATCGATATATGAATAAGATTCGAACATTTTAGTTAGTTCGTAGCTGTGGGATTCTGGGCGCTGATGTGGGAACTATTTTCATACGGACCATGTTCGACCGACTTGAAATGGAGTGCTAAAAGAGTTTATCTCGTAAAAATCGATCTTTACATCAAAGAATTTACCAACACAAGTTCAGCGACTGGAAGACATATTGAAAAGCGTTTCTGTCACTCTTTTTGTCTATAGATTGAACAATTTTCAGCTTCCAAACGAGAGGCCACATTTCGATAGACACGGACGAGCTTAAAATGTTGCAACCGAAAGTGAAAATTGCAATTAAAGATGCATTTTCATGATTTACAAATGCAGTATAGGTAGTCATATTATAACTTAACATGAGAAATGCATACATAAATCTCACTGTTATGACGAGAAATAAATCTATTTGACGAGCATGATGAATGCACGAAAGCATATCCCATCATATTCTAATTCAGTCATTCCATTGTTGCAATCTTGGTTACCTAAACACACGTATTACATTCAGTTCAGTCAGACAGAGATTAGCTAGACGATTTGTAAGCACCCCGTAGGGAATCAGGTGCAGTTTCTCATGTCATTATCATCCCGACACATCAACACCGCATGCTCATCATCTTAACCATCATCACCATCGCCATCTCACCTGCAATCAACTTTCGACAATAATATGAGGAACTGATTTTGCTTTTACACTATGCTCAAGTTGCGTTATGTTTACAATACTGCACGATACGATATGTCGCGGAATTATATCATCTCCACGATACCAGCACCAGCACCAGCGGCACTGCAGCTAATAATAATCAACGCGATGAAGAAGGTATTGTCGTCGTTGAAATCAAATCGTCTCGAGCAGTCGAAGGAGTTATTATTATGTTGTTTCAGTGAACTGAGTGAGATTTTAATAGTAGCATTTTTCTTTCGAATGTCATAATTTCTTCTGTCGTTTATTTCCTGTAACTGTTGCTTGCATGCCATCGGTACCTCTCTGAAGACAAGCATAGGCATGATGGAAATGTTGATAAGGGTCCCGGCGCAAGCATGCAAAAAATTTGATGGAGTGTTTTGCTGAGCGCATTATGTTTTTATTGCGGAATATCTAAGTTTGGAATGTGAGTTGGAAATTGTTTGGTTACATTTTTCACTAAATGCTTGGATTTAATGATTTCTTTGCTCAATTGGTACGGTAGAGTATTTAAGGATTTTAATTGGATCAGGAAAACATTCCGTTTTGAGTAACAAGAAAACAATTTAATGTACTCATTGAGCAGAAGATATTTTCATTTTATGTAAAAGATACTTTTAAGCTGACTTACGTTTCGAATGACACCAGAAACTCTCGAACTTTAAGGGTGTTTTATTTTAACCAAGTGATGTTCAGTCAGTTTTTGTTTATTAGTCACATTAATAATAATATATTTTATCGCAAACAAATAAAAACAATTAGAAAAGTAAAGTAAAGTAAAAAGTAAAAAAAAACCAAAAAAATTAAATAAGTAACAAATAAATTAATAAATAACAATCAATAAATAAAAGATTGATATATAGTTTATAGCTTAAGGTTAGGGAGTACGGATGGCATGTAAAAGAGAGGATTTGAAGGATGATTTGGAAATTGTAGGGGAATATAAATTGCTTATGCTGTTGAATATTCTGCAGCATCTATTTATTGGCTCATTAGCTGCATATGTGGTCGAATGTGGATATTCTTTTAGGAAACGATTGAACCTGGTGTTAATTCCAGAGATATTTATCATAATTTTATTATTCAGGAATTGTACATTAATAGCGCCTTTAATTATGTCGAATGTGAAGCAGGCCGATTTTACCATTCTTCTGGAGGCTAGTGAAACTATTCAGTCGAAACTATTAAATCATAAGGGTTGTACACTGCCCTACTAAGCGCAAAAGCGGTATCTCAATGAAAGCGAGTTTCGAGATAATTGAAGTTTTTTAAAAGTAGTAATATTGACATACCTCTAATTCCTTTAGTGACTTAAGGTGAAATAGAGATAGGCGACGAGGAACTGGGTTCGTTTGGAGCTGGTGGAAGATTTTCCTTACTCCACTTTTCTCGGTGAGCGGTCTTCCGCTCTTGGATACATCGGGTACTTAGATTTAAAAAAATTTCTTAGACTTAGTTCATTAGATGCGTATTGTTTTAAGCTTTCTAATATTATAAAAATCAATTTTGCGATTTTTTTTTTGAGATACCGCTTTTCCGCTTAGTAGGGCAGAACAGCTCTCTCAAGGCGAAAGGCAAAAATTGCTTTTATATTGACTAGAGTCTGTCACTGTGGGATTCAAAAGCGGGATTTCAGCTAATGCAAGCGCATTCAAGAATAGGGCGTACAAGTGAAGCGTATAAGGATATTGTGACCCACAGGTTTTTTGGCACTTCTTTTGATGAAGCATAGCTGTTTATATGCACGAGAAAGTATTTTATCATAGTGGAAGGTGAAGCGTATTCAAAATAATTCATTTCACAGGCAAGATGCCTAGCTACAAAATGAATAAAAATAAAAATGTTATAAAGAATATGTAAATTAAAAATAAAAACACAATAAGTAAAAGTAAAGTAAAAATAGAGAATAAAAAGACTATGCATATAATAATAAAACAGCAAAATACAAAAATACAGTACAAGAATAGAAGTAAAAAATTTGAATAGTAAAAATAAAGTAAGTAAAAATAAGGAAAAAGGATGTGTAAATAAAATGATTAAGTAGGCGAAAAAAGTGCACTACGAACTAAACTTTTGAAAATTGTAATTGACTGAGGGAGAGAACCAAGCTGAAGATTATTATGCGTCCTCAGTAAACGCAAAACAGGCGAATGAAAAAAAAACGTCAGTACGTGCAAAAGGTACATTGAACATTAAGGTTGCCCTGCTAGGTCTGTCATGATGGCGTGGCGTAAAAAAACACGTCAAAGTTGAAGATAAATAGCCGCAATAAACTTTAAAAAGAAAACATTCATCGAGGTAAATTCTGCGCTGGTCAAGTCGAGGAATATTAAGGGCTGATAAACGTTCATTGTAAGGACAATATGGTAGGTTGTACTTGAAAATAAGGCAGCGAGTAAACCTTCGCTAAAGAGATTCAACCGTCTCAGACAAATAACAGAAACAAGGACCCCACACTACTACAGAACAATATTCAAGGATAGAACGAAAAAGGGAACGAAAAAGACGCACACAAGTGGAAATGTTGAAGGAATTGTGGCATACACGTATAACAAAACCAGCGATCTAGGACGCCTTCCGAGTGATGGTACGAATATGAATATCGAACTTTCGCTTCCGATCGAAGGTAACACCGAGATCAGTAAAATGATCTACAACTAAAAGGATGATGTCACAGATAAAGTAAATAAACCCAAAAGGACAAGGCATCAATGTAAAAGACATTGAGTAGCATTTGGAGATATTCAAGGACAAGTAATTACGGTCACACCAGGAAGCAAGACGATTCAAATCGTTTTGAAGAGCAATATGATCGGAAGGAGCATTGATAACACGAAAAAATTTCAGGTCATCAGCGTACATTAGACAAGGAGATTCAAACACATCAGGAAGATCATTGACGAAGATGTTAAATAGTAAAGGCCCAAGAATAGATCCCTGAGGTACACCGGAGGTAGGATAAAAAGGAGAGGACGAGGAGCCACGGAGAGAGACGTAACAAATACGATCAAATACAAATGATGAGAGCCAAGAGAGAAGGGGCTCCGATATACCATAATGCTCTAATTTAAGAAAAAGGAGCTCATGGTAGATCGAGTCAAAGGCCTTAAAGAAGTCAGTGTATATGACATCTACTTGGTAGTGATTATTGTTTAGATTACACCAATGATCAAGTAAATCAAGCTTGGATTGGAGAAAGAGGGCATCCGATTTCGATTCAATGGTCTGATAAACGTTTTCCGATAAAAGTTCTTGAAATTTTACACATTGTGTTCGGTCGCGAAGGTAGGAAGTCAGCCAGCTAAGTAAGACCAGGCAAGACTGAATTGTTGAAGCTTTCGAATTAAGGAAGAATGGTCAACTCTGTCAAAAACCTTACTGAAGTCAGTGTAGACTGCGTAAATTTGGTATCCTTTTTCCATTTTGCATAGAACGTCTGAGATTAGGATTGTCAAATTCGTGGTAGTTGAGCGACCTTTTCTAAAGCCATGTTGTTGCTCATTCGGACGGGAATCAACAAGCGGAGAAATTAATATCCTTTAGAAAAGTGTCCAATTGTTTTTTTTTGTTCATTAGGAAATGAAAAATGAATATTCAATATTGAGTCTGTATCGCACAAACAATTTTTTTTAGATACTTTGATTATCTTTTTTTGACTACTCTGTTTAGCATTTGTATACCTCGGGAGCATTGTGATTATTATCGAACAATCCATATATCATTTCACGTACACCAACGAATCATCTAATGAAAAACAAACATTCATTCCGAATACGGTAGAAGATAAATTAGCCCTGCAAGCATATGAAATTAATCATAAACGATCGACGCTCATAAGCTCTTCACACAACATAATGGACCCTCATGATTTTCACATTGATTTTTAATGACTTGAATTACGCTTTAGTTCACTCAAGTATGGCACGATTGGCTCGTGTTAATAGTCTTGGTGTTTATGTAAGAGCGAACGAAATCAAAGTACCAAACCAAATAAACCAAACTCATTCGAGAAAATCAGTTTTGTTTGTCTGGTGTCGATTCCGAAAAACCGACAAAAAATAATTCACTGTCAGCAGAATTCGAAAGCGTTACGACTGTTTGAGCGGATTTTACTGACGTGAACCACAAATTAATTTCTTGCAGGCACATACATATAGATGATTTTTCGTATGATAAACGAATAACTTAATTTTTCTATCTTTAAAAAAATTTATTGTTCGGTGAGTGTAATTTGAAAGTACCATTTAACATCAACGCTCGATCAATCTGTCATAAAATTCCAATTTAATTACTTTTCTCCGAAAATGTCGTCTAGAAAACTACAAAAAAAAAATTGATGGTCATTCGAACTTCTTATTCGAACTAGATTTGAGTGAAATCGTTGATTGAAAGTGGGAAACTAGCGATTGATTACAAGGAAATCTACTCAAGCTAATTGAAAGAGGGGACATGTTGCTAATCAATTCTATTTGCAAAATGTAGATTTTTACTGTTGCTTGAATGGTTGAAATGAAGTGACCGGTCGAAATGCACATGTGCAAGGCATATGCAAAAAAGGAAAATAAATGTCTCACAAAACATGCGTCATTTGATGAATAAAGCAGTTGGCTGGGTGTTTGATTTGATCAATTCTGAAACTATGTATTTTATGATGCATCGATTACTAGATTAGTTGCAAATAGACAGGTGGAAAATGTTGTGAAGTAATTGGCATTGCTAGTACAATACGTGCAGGAGGATTATTTCGAGGTAATCGTACATGAACGAATGTAAATGATGAATTAATGAATTAATTTCAAAAGCTTTAGATACAGAAAAATGAATACGTATCCACTGCATATAAAAGCCCACAGAAATATTGATTCAACGACAATTCAACATAGAGTATCGTTAACAGGGTTAACTCAACGAAGAATTAAATTAAATGGCAGTCCTTGCTTGAAGATGTAACAATTGGTTGCAGTTAACATAAATATTTATCGAACGATTTTGCAGATCAATATAATTCAACTTGAGGAAGCAGCGCTTGAAACTTGCAAGATGATCTCCATTACATTTCACACACTTCCAATTGAACACTCTGTTGAATTGCCCAATTCAACCGAAATATGTATTCAATTTTTTTAGCTGTATTTTTTTATAGTATGCTCATAGGACTGAAAGAATTCAAAGCTGCAATTTTCTCAGATTAAGTTACAATCGAGACTGACGATCCCGATGCGTTACCTCCAAGTGAAATGTTAAGTAGTCGCTAATGCATTGTCGCTCATCGATTTTTTTTTTATTCTAGACATAAAAAAACTTGAAACTTAGTAAAATGCATGAATAAAACCTGGAAGCCGCTTGAAAACAATCGGATATTTTAGTGGTTTTTATTAAACTGTAAGATATATACAGACTTCTTAAATATTAGCTTTATTATTTTGCTTTTTTATTTATTTAGTGAGCTATCGACACATTACTTAAAAAATTTAATCAGTTTTAAGAAAACACAAATGTTAGCAATTTAGCGTAGATATTTTGTGCCTCTTAAAATATTGGAAACAAGGGCAATAGACAAATCAAAGTATATCGTGCTGCCTTCACCATTATTTTACGATTTGACGCAGCACAATAAGAATAGGCGGAACAAACAATTTGTGATTTGTCTTGAAAAAAATACGAACTTTCCCTCAATGAAAGTGGGCCGTATAACCAGATCAGAGCATAGTTTGGTAGTAAAATATTTGTCAAAAATAAACATCAAGAGTAAAAAACTTGTTGGAAAATTGATGCGATTGGTCTGTAGTAATTTTTTGTTCTCTGTTTGTGAACTCACGCTGGACGGATCCAGCCAACAGCCGATTACGACTAAATTAAGGGGACATAGCACCTTCAAATTTTTAATAAATCGATTTTTTTTTTGATTGAATATGTTAGAATGAAGCTTTAAAAACATGATTTTAATAATATAAAATTGAAATTCTATAAAAAATGTGTGAGCATGTATAGCGAAGCTCGCCAAGGTCATTTTTCTATGATTTTTGTTCACTTCGCTATACCGCTACTTCGACTTAGGCTAAAGTTTAGAGAAAGATAAGTGAGTCAACTCCTTCAAAAGAAGCAAAGAAAAAAGTTTGCCTTGGCAAAAAATAGCACAAAAAAAACAGCTGAAAAAGATGCTTCTAAAAAAGTGTTTCGGTTGAAAACATGCGCAAGGAAATTTGGGCAGCATATTTCCAAAAAATTTCAACTGATGAGAGCCCTCAACACTCTTATTGTCGTGTTGGAGAAAAGACTTGGTATAACTGGCGCAAGACGGAGGCAGCTGCTGGTAATGCTTTAAAAAATTTCAAGGATCCTCCACCTTTAGATGATAAGGTACAAGAAATGTTAAAGCCTATTTATGAAGACTTATCCTCAGAAGATTTATTAAAGCGCTGCTTGGGCAATTTTGCGCAGAATAATAACGAAAGCTATAATTCTTGCATTTGGAATTTGGCCCCCAAACATACTTTTTGTGGAAAAAATATCATAAATATGGCTGCAAATATTTCTGTATGCACATTCAATGAAGGATTTATGGCTATTTTGAAAATAACGCAAGTCATGGGAATTACAACTGGCCAACGTGCGCTGGAACATGCAGAAAAAAAAGAGATGCTGCAAGAATCAACCAGGGAGAAAAACAGTCAACAGAGGCATCTAAAGAGGCCAGAACTTCCCAAAGGGAGCAAAAACCTTTGGAAGAGGGGGAGTGTGAGCAAGAGGAAGGTATGTTGTATGGTCCAGGCAAAGCAGATTAAATTTCGGTAAGATTTATTACAAAAAATATTTAAAATTAAAACTTTAAACGCGATTTTCTCGAAATAACCTTTTTCTAGTTGGTGTGCATGATTAAGAAAAATGAATTTATCCAATCGTACTGAAATTTTAACACGTTAATCTGCACATGTTAATGCTCAGAATGAACTACGGATGAAAAAAATCGGTATTGAACCTTTCGAGTTATAACCGATTTCTGGGGGGAAAAACCTCGATTTTCGAAAAAAAAACACCGCCATTTTGTTATTTTTCAACCAAATTTTTTTTTTAGTTCATTCCAAGGCCGCTTTGATGCTGATAAAAACCCCGTTTTTGTTTCTTTTTTTTGGTGTTTTTTTTCAAAAAAATTGTAGCAGACGACAGAAGGCCACAAAAAAATGTTTAACAATTTTTTTTATGTAGTATATGGCAAATAAAGTATATGTACAAAGTTTCATTAAGATATGAAATTGGAATTGTTTTTGCGGGATGATTAAAATTGAACAACTTTTTTGACAAAGTGGTTTCGAAAGTATGCACTGATTCTCATCAGACACCAGCACACAGTGCATACTTGACTGGCGTGACCACTTGCAGATCATCATCATCACTACATTTTTATTTATGCTAGTTGTGACAAATTTTAACATCTCCGACTTATATCCATTGATATAATTTTACTTAGTAATATGGAATATCTAGAGGAATATGGAATATCTAGAGGAATATGGAATATCTTAGGAATATCTAGAGGTTATTGCTGTCTAGTGCCACGAAAAGTTTTAGAAGGGAATTTGAAGAGTATATATTTGTAGCTCGCAAGATTTGTGGTATAACTCTAAGATTAACTTTTGTCAAAATCAAGTCTAAGCTCTTTAAAAAAGTCACCTTCACAGCATTGCCATTGATACGTGTAGTTGGTCGGTTTATTTTTTGAGGAGTAAAAGTAAAGTAATCCCACGATAACCCTTGTTGGGTCTAGCTGGTACAGAGCTTCATCACAAATTTACAATCAATGTAAATATGAGTGTGGAATGAATTCCACGATCCACTTTACCTCTGACTAGCTCCAGTACTTATTCAGATCTAGGTGAACTCAAAGCTGGTTGCGCGTCCCTCGCCCGAACCTGAATTCGGATCAGAAACCTACACATAAGAAGCCAGTGCTTGGAGTCTTGGTAATATGTAGGTGATATTTTGCCAAAAATACGGCGAACTTGCCGTATTTTTGCCGCTGTGTTTTCAGATCTTTGATAGTGTCTGGAAGTCTCGACGCTTGTAACGTCAGTTTTCATAACAATGCACAAACGATCGTGGATTTTTTGCAATCGACAGATTTTGTTTAGATGCCTTTAAGCCTAACTGGAACAGGAAATTTCGGTGAATTGTAAGCCAGTAAATGTTATACCCGAAGATCAATAGGATTCGAATATCTTTTAGGACGACTTTGTTAGCATCAATTTGCTTCTGTATACAATCCGAAGAGGTTAGTTGAGTTTCACATAGAAATAAGAAGAAGAATAGAGCTCTAAAGCCATTTTCGAAAAGTCTGCCGCCTCAGAATTGATCGATTTTTATTGCGTTGTGAATCGCAACCGTTTCGGTAGAAAGTGGATGTAGTCAGTGTTACGGAGATTTCTCACCTTCGAATGACGTTTCACACTTGCATTTTTGAATGCATGGAAAACTATAGAGGAAAATCTCGAAATATTTCTTCTGGTTTATCTATCAAGCTAATGCACTCTAAATCATTGTTGTTGTATTTTATTATACTACCTCATCATTACTTACAACTCACAAATGCAGGAATTTGTCGAACCACAAGAAAATTTATTTCAGGGTTTAAAATGTTGGTCGCACGTCAAATGCTAATGAGATCGCGTCTCAATGAAGTGCAACTAAATTTATTATATTTTAACGACCAATTTTACACATCACTTCAATGGCAGAAGGAAGTCTACCAAAACAAATCGCTAGTTCGCTGTTGCTTCATAAATCACGTACATATAAAATAGTTAATACGTCACACAAATTTAATCCATAAAATAAATTTTATCTTTTTTCCATTCACATTAGATTCATATACAAAATAACGGTAAAGTAGCATGCATGGCTGTCTTTACCTTGCATTCAATAAAATCATTTTGAAATATTGCGCAATATCTTCGGGGGGCTATCGTGCAAAATGCAACGATGCGTGTAATCATTTAAAATGTTCTTTGCAATTGCAATTTTTCATCAATTAGCATCAGACACTAACGCATAGGAGGTAGTACTAACACAAAACTGTGGAAATCGTTCAACTTACAATATGAACAAATAACATTTATACACAAGCTTTAGTATGGTGATCGGTTAACTGTAACAATTTATTACATAACACGATGACTAAAGTGTGTCTTTAGTTGCGAACAAGTGAAATTGAAAGTGATGGAAATGATGCACCCGAAGCATACTCTGACATCGTATGCAGTAGTGAAGAAATGGCCGCGGTGGCGATGAAAATGAATTTCAATTTGTTCAAAATGACTGGTTTTCAGTTATGCGGTAAATTACTGTCAGTTTTTCAAAACGTTCAATTCTATATATTTCCTCATTAATAGCAGTTGTGTTTGAACCTGTTGCAGAAAATATATGATTAAGACGGATTACGGTGATTGGTTTCGAAAATGAGATCTTGGGAGTGCAATGGAATTGAAACGACATACTTACATGTATCCAATATGATTTTTAAGTTCTTGATAGGAGATGATCGAAGGAATGTGGTGCACCTACTACTTTGGAAATATATCAATATAAAAATTGCAAACACATGGAAATTTATTTAAAAAAAAAACAAAGATAATATTAAAAAGATTGACATCTGTCGAACTATTTTGCGTGACAAACATAAATATCGCTTCCGACAGCAAATTAAAAACGATAACAGCACAAAAGAGAGAATGGCACAAAGCAGAAAAGAGCACATAAGAAGAGAAGAGCATGAAAGAGAGAAGAGCAAATAAGAGAGAAGAGCACATAAGAGAGAAGAGCACATAAGAGCACATAAGAGAGAAGAGATTAAAAGAGAGAAGAGCTCAAGAGTGAGAAGAGCTCAAAAGTGAGAAGAGCTCAAGAGTGAGAAGAGCTCAAGAGTGAGAAGAGCTCAAGAGTGAGAAGAGCTCAAGAGTGAGAAGAGCTCAAGAGTGAGAAGAGCTCAAGAGTGAGAAGAGCTCAAGAGTGAGAAGAGCTCAAGAGTGAGAAGAGCTCAAGAGTGAGAAGAGCTCAAGAGTGAGAAGAGCTCAAGAGTGAGAAGAGCTCAAGAGTGAGAAGAGCTCAAGAGTGAGAAGAGCTCAATAGTGAGAAGAGGTCAAAAGAGAGAAGAGGTCAAAAGAGAGAAGAACACAAAAGAGAGAAATGCACGAAAGAGAGAAGAGTACGAAAGAGAGAAGAGTACGAAAGAGAGAAGAGCACGAAAGAGAGAAGAGCACGAAAGAGAGAAGAGCCCGAAAGAGAGAAGAGCCCGAAAGAGAGAAGATCACAAAAGAAAGAGGAGCACAAAAGAGAGAAGAGCACAAAAGAAAAAAAGAGCACAAAAGAGAGAAGAACACAAAAAAGGTGAATGATCTAATGAAAATAAAGAAAATAAAATAAAGTGATGTGAATGAAAATAAAGAAAATAAAATAAATAAAGAAGAAGAGTTCTTATTCTGAGAGAAAAAGAAGCGCCAAAAAAAGATTATAAGAATCCAGGTTTGACACTAACAAAGAGCAACAAAAGTGATATTAACAGCCCGTCGATGAAACAGAGAATTTTCCAATTGGACCTGATCGGTAAAAACTAGTGAATTATTTTAGATTCTAATTTTAATTTCACTAATAATTTTTAGAAATTAATCGCGTTCTTAGAATTTTAAGCAGAAGACTTTAAGTTTTTATTTAATCACTGCGAAAATAAAATATAAAATAATTAAAACAAATAGTTTAAAAATAACTCTAGCACATAAAAACCGCTAGAAAGACTAATTTTTGTACAAAAAGTAAAGGAAATAAGTAGATTTAAAATGCATGTTCTACCCTACATTCTTCTTATTACAGCTAACTTATATCGAAGGTCGTGTACTGCATACTTGGTTCTAATGACTGCATCAAACGTTTCCAGGGTTGTTTATTAAAAAATTTTTATTATAGGATGCATAACAAATGAAAATTTGATGACAGCATCCTCTAGTACAAAAATGACAAAAGTACACAGCGCTTTTTAGCATTGCAATCAAAGCTCTATCTCACCTGCTCTACGCCAGGATCAGCATACCTTACAACTTTTATTTTTATCCCATGGCTCAGTCGAAAATTATACTACGGATAGATACAGGGTGCGTCACCAAAATCCGGACAGTTTTCAAATTGAATTTCCCGCTACATTGTGTTTGTGCCAGAGGTTGAAGTTGGCGTACAAGTAGAAAAACGACATAAGTAAAAGGTGTTTCCTTAAAAATTGTCAGTCTGTCAAATATAAGTCAGGAGTATAACCGAAGAGCCGCGGTAATCGAAAGTCTTCCCCCTGAACGGTCAGCACGGGAGATTATTCAATTTTGTCGATATCCGAAATCAACTGTATATGAGGTTGTTACTAAGTACAAAGCTCAAGAGCAGTTCAGTGAAGGTTCAACTACACCGGCAAGAAAGTAATACTCAAGAGAACACACCTTGAGAACCCCTGAAGTCACTAAAAGGACTAAAGAGCTGATTCTGGAAGAACCGGGGTTATCGTTACGAAAACTGGCGTCTATTGTGAATGTGAGCGAGCCTGCCATGCGGAGAATCGTTGAGGAAAAACTTTGATACTATTCTTACACGATCAAGGTTAGACAAATGCTTTCTGAAGCTCCAAGAACAAAGCGAGTGGTTCGCGGCAATTTGATCATTCTTCTAAGGTGCAATTTGATCATTTCTTCTAAGGTGCAATTTGATCATTTCTAAGGAAATTTGGACTCCGAATAGTCCAGATTTAAATCCCTTGGACTATTACGTATAGAGCGTGATTGAAAGGGTTACCATCAAGTCTCCACATCCAAATGTGACATCATTCATAACCGCGATTGAGGCAGCGTTCGCCAATATTGGCAGCGAAGAATTGCAGAGGGCGTGCGAGCGCTTCAGACCGCGAATGGAGATCGTGATTGAAGCTGATGGAGGCTACATTGAATAATTACAATTTCAGTAGATGCACAAAATGCGACGTTTTTGTACTTAAAGTTCATTTTTCAATAAATAACACGATTTTGAGGATGTTCATTGATTTGTCCGGATTTTGATGACGCACCCTGTACTTTTTGGGATAGCCATCGAAGAATTTCAAAAATTCGGAAAATTTAAACATTTGTTACTTTCTTTCATTGTAGATGTTAATCATATGAGAATTCAATGGTAGGATCTGTTAGTGCAAAATCAACTAAAGTGTCTGGTAGTAGATACTCTTTGCTAATATTATAGCAAAAATTATGCTAAATCTGCTTCACGTTGAGACCAAGACACCCTGAAAATTTTGTTTTGATCCGATAGTTGTATTAGAAGTTAAACGGAATGTAAATGTTACCCCCTGCGAAAATTTAAAAGTTCTCGAAAATGAAACGTTTAGTGTAACTTTCACTACAATATCATTGTTATTATTTTAAATATCTTTATCATTTGAAAATTTAATGGAAGTGAAAAAATTGCGACAGTTGGCAGCCCTATCCTAATTTTCCAACAAAAACAAACTGAATTTGACTTACACTAAAGTTCACCTACTTTGTGAATTTTGCTCAAGTTTGATGACTGCATCGAAAGTTGCCACTTTTCTTAACAATTTTACAAGATGACATCACCGCCATAGGATTGCTTACAATTTCAAATAACTTCTATCAGACCTGTTCCTCCTTAAGAGCAATACATTCGAAAAAATTTCAATTGAATTTGAGTTCTCCCGAACAAAAATTACCGGCTGCTAAAAAATAGATGATTTGGTTGCCGTTTTAATTTGACGGGGAATTTTCTAAATTCCAATTTGGCTACGTACACAAAATATCAAATTTATCAACCGTTGGAATTTTTTCCAAAAAATAAATTTTTTTTAGAATGGTTATTTATTTGAATGTGTCCTGTTTACGTACCTCTTGTAGCTGCAGGTTTTCCCATACATTTATCAAAAATTACACAGCCGTATTTCTTGTGTCCATCAATTTATTTATTATGATAATGATCTAATCACTCTGTGCACAGTTATTTAATATGTTTAAAAAATTTTTGCCAACTTTAGGCACTTTGCGCCCGCATAGTTTAAAAGTTTAAAATAATTAGGTGTGTTTTTTGCGTCTCGCTCAATAGCAAATTAGGGTAAGCAACATTGAAAACAACAACAATCTTTCTACAATTGTTGTTGCTTTCAATGCTTCCTACCCTAACCTACTATTGATCGAGACGCAAAAAACACGCACCTATTATCATATGAGAGCCAAGCTAAAACCATAGCCTATTTTTTTCAAATATTTTCTTTCGACAGATATATAGGGGTGCCATAAAAAGATTGTCAAAGTGCTAAAGACATTTTCTTTGTAACAATGCTTACAGGAACAAAAACGATTGAATCATTTATTAATCACAAGCTCAGTACGCATCTAAAATACTGTTTTCCATTAGCTCTTACCCATTCAACTAAAGAGTGGTTTTTATCACATGCTATGACGTAAAAAATATTAACCTCTTTTGACGATGGTTTATTAAAACATTATAGAATCAAGATTTGCTAGCCTTACCGTTCAATAACTTGGCAATGGAAACCTTGAATGCATCACTTGCGACAGTAAATTAGCTTAATATGTTCTATAATCTCCATATGGTCAAATCTATATTTGGCTTTGTGTAAGAAACACCTATTTAAGATGACGGCCTTTATTATGGTTTATTATAGTAATTTCATGTCTTAAGTGCAACGTTAATTCTGTGGCTGCATTATATGATGCAAATGTCTTTAGATGCTCTAACACGTCCTTGAGTTCATCTTCGCCGAATGTCTTTCAAATAGATATCACGTCAATGCACTGAAAATTTGATTTACGAAGGATTGCACTATCATGCATGATATCAAGGTAAATTTGTACAAAATGTAATTACAGTTGCTTCGATCTCAATGAATGATTAGTCGAGGAGTGTTACGGAAAGTGCTCTGCAGATGTCAAGCGTATGGACATTGACTTTATCAACAATGAATTTAGTCCTTGATGTGACCAATTATGATAAGTTTGATATGGGCTTGTACTGGAGTTCATTATTTACCGGTTTGATGGAATCAGAACGTACGTTTTAGTTTATTATAAATAACTAAATTCCATTGGACATTGATGGGCTAGTTAAGTTAAAGCGATTGAGATTGATAATAGTGAAAGTGGCAGACAAGGGTGAGATTGTATTTAGGAAAAATATTTGACTCCATCCTGTCTAGTGATAGACTTAGAATCAATAAATTATATCTCAATAAAACACGAGTTTTTAACTACCATATAATTTTCCAATAATGTTTAACGAAAACAAAAGGATAGGGAAATAGGAACATCGAAACTCAACACTTGCATAACAGCTGTTTGTCGAATTGGAATTAAAATTTAGCCTTTGCACGACAACAATGTTACTTTCGGCAACAATATATTTTTCATGTTTGAAGTAATTTCAGATTTTGAATATGAGCATAGTTTTATCACAACAACACACTGCGTGTGTGAATGGCAGGCTCGGTTGCTCGTTAGGAGTGGCTTGCACGCGCGTCTTGACTTGTGGACGGTCAAAATTTTCTTGGTTCTCGGCACGGGACTGGACTCACCAAATGTCTCGGCAAGAGTCCGGAAGTTGTTTTAAAGATCCTGGAAAAGAGACTTAATTTTTTAAGGTTGACAGTTCTTCTCGTGCTATATATGTATATATTTCTTGATAGATTCCGGGAAGGTATCGGTATTAATGATGCAGTGTACAAAGGGACTAGTGTTGTAAACTCCTCGAAGCTCACATGAAGCAACGAAACAAACGAACTGGTAGATATGTAGCACAAGAATCATAGCGAGAGAGAGCCTGGCCTATCTCTGTCTGCCGCAATACCACGATGATATTGTCTTTCCAAACAAAACTGCTATTTGAAAATAGGAATAGCAGTTGCCTTTTCAAATTAGCAGTCTAGACCAACACTAGTGGACAAACAACATTCACTGCAACACCTATATGGTGCATATGTTCTCTTAGGTGGTTGTGTTCAGTAAGTATGCCTGTCGTGGCTCTACGATTCTTTGAGAGGAAATCTTACAGTCCTATAGTTTGGTTCTGAGATGAAAATATTCGTGGATCTGGCCATATCAGAAGATAGCCATCTTTGTTTATGGATAAAGACTACCCGCTTGAGTTTCTGCTCTTCACCACGAGTATTGAATCCCTAGCTAGAGAGAACATCAAGTAGTGGTGACCAGAGAATGAAATCTTATTTGGTCCGTACCGTTCAGTTACTAATCTAACTAATCCAGATGAACAAAATGATATGTCAGTAACCTCATTTCTCTTAGGGGTGACCAAGCTGGGAGAATCTTCAGTGATAAGAGTCATAAGCCTCGCAGATTTTATAAAATCAAACAGTCTATTTGCTCTGGTGTTCCATTTAATGTTGCCCCAACTAATGTGCTGGGAGTTAGCAGCGCAACACACCAGAAGTTCCAGTCTCCTCAATTCGGCGCACTGAACTAGTTTTTTTCAGCTCCTGTGTTGGCGATGAGAGTAAGGAGTTAAAAGGAAGGTGAACTCCAGTTATGATGTCCGCTGACAGGTTCTGGCTTGAAAACTGTCTGAGCGTAGTGATATCTAAGAGGGTGGATGTAAGAGGAGAGGTCACCGTTGTCGTTGACCTCAAATCATAAAAGGCTGTTTCACTGAGTTGCGTCGACAAGTCCTGCTGTCTCGAACCAACGGCTCCTGCACAAGCATAATGCAAGAGGATACTTGCACTTTTTTCAATTTTCCGCTTAGAGGAAATGACGAAGCTTTGAAACCTTCACACAAATAAATACTCGGAAATCTTAACCTTCACACAAATAAATACCCCGGTGCAGATATCCTTAAACAATGTGACTGATTTCGGTGAAAGTAACGATATACGAGACAAGTTCGACTGGACCTTTTGCTCACAAGAGTAGATGCATTGCATTTTCTTGTTTTGGTTGAATTAAGTTTGTGCAATGAGCTTGGGAAATAAATAAGAACTATCATGTTTATATTATAGCCCGGCTACGACTTGTACAGTTTTCTTTGACTCAATTTTTTTTCTTAGCTAGATAATTCTTTCAATTATATTATTTAGGGGAGAGTCCCCCAAGGTGGACACCAATCTTTTAAACAATCGTAGAATCTAAACAACATTGCATATCTTGTACAATGATATATTTCCTGAAACCTTATCTCATAAGCTAACTATCCATGAAATACAATTTCGATATCATCAATGTAACTAAAATTTTAGTTCGTTTTAAAAATACGCCAATATTTCGACTTTAAAAAAAGATCCCCCAAGGTGGACTGCTTTGAGAAATTCACTGCAAAAGTTGGAAAAATAATCCAAAAATTCAAAAGTTGATCATTTTATTCAATCTTCAATGTTTTTCATTTGAAATTACATCGAATGCTTATGAAAAAAAAATGTATTATAAAAAAAACGAACAGCATGCGTAAAATAGACAAAAAATAACAGTTTAGTCTGAATCATCAGAGTTACACTGAGGACAAGTGTACCAAAAGCCCCGCATTTTGACACATTTCAAGTGCACTTCTCTTTTACATTCGCTGCACGCAATCGAATTGAATTTCGTAAGGGTTGAAGGAATATTTTCAAACAAATTATACAAAAATCTACATTTTCTTCTGAAGATTCTTGCTTAGCTGGTGGTTTTGACTTCCTCAAAATTTTTCGCGTTGGTTCAGATTTTGTGTTTTATTGGATAATAACGAATATTACCCACATATGAATGGAAAAAGATATTGAAATACATAGATATTGAAAATTATCTGGACAGTAGTTTCAGGAACAAATATGTTTGAAAATTGCTAAAGCAAAGGGCGGCATTGCTAGGGGAGAGAATTAGGTCACACTAGGATTTTCACATACTAGGTATAGCTAATTTTCACTGTTTGATTGAATTGAATTAAATGGAGGAAATTTATTGGGTAAATTCCTGATTACATGTATAGTTCACAAAAATACCCGTACCTAGTATTTTTGAATTTCGTACTAGGTACTGGCTGTTCCAAAAAAATACCTGTACCATATACCTGTTCCAGTATATACGCTTCATCTCTAGCTACGAACACTGCTCACATAACTGTGACTATATTTCATTCTCAACATTCATAAAAATGATATCGTTTGTGCACACATTTTAATAAAAAAAAAGCAAGTGTCCATCTTGTGGTAAAAAAAGTGTCCACCTTGTGGTCATTTCGCAATTTGATTGGCAAAAACAAAAGAAAATTTCCACTCACAGCATCATGCAAATCTGTTTGGAATATGTTTGTCTAGTACGTAAGCAGAGTCAAAATGGTATTTACCTTTTCGATATCACTGTTTTTGATACTATTGTCACTCATAAGTTGCATGGTCAATACATGCCTACCCTTTCTTCAGAGTTTGCAGCCAAAAATAATTTATACAAAAATTTAGAAGAAGAGCCTGCGAAGCCTCTATTTCACTTATTTCAATCCGATTTGAAATTCAAGTCTATATAACTCGCATAAGATTTTTTCTTGTAGGATATTTCAAGGATGTTATGGTTTAAACTCGAATCAAATGCGAGCCACTTTGTATATCAACGTGAACATTTAACAGCGTTTTCATTTGTGCTGTTTTTCGAATTATTACAGCAGGTTTTTTTCCGCTAGTTACATGCATAGGTCGACAGAATGGTGCAAAAACAGTTTCGTTGCAAATAGAAAAAGAAAAATAAAAAAATGGCTAGGATTCTATCCTAATTCAGTGCAGTCGAGCTAAGCTCAATGTTAAAGAACATATTTTAGGTCAAATTTCTGTGATATACTTGTTGAAAATGTTGCTTTTTATAAAATTGTTATGCAGATCTTGACTATCATTTGATAGTCAAGATTATTGCAGATCTTGACTATCATTTGATATCTTTTCGAAAATTACATTTTATCCAAGCATGTAATAGTTTCCTTTATCTTTTCAGGTATGTATCACACTCAACATTGAAATGTACAAGGTGATTTGGTGTATTTATGAATTTTGAAATGAAATATATATAACAAAATGCAATGACATAAGTATAGCAGTACAAAATATTAAGAAAATACGACGCAAGTCAAACTTTCTCATATATGGATTAAATATCATCATCTACCATGTTACGTTTGCCCACATTTGCATGTACTTATTGCAGATAAATCTTATCTAAGACATTTATTGCTTATACAAGTATTTTATGGTCACTTAAAAATGCTTCAATTTGTTCACCAGAATTATGGCACACACAAACTCATCTTTAAAACTAGCACTCCGGCAGTTACTTCTTCATTTGGCAAACACAAAAATATTGCTCAAATTACCACTACAGACCGGTAAATAAACCGAAAATTAGATCAAGGACAGCGTAATGATGTACACATTGCTCGTTTTGTATTTTAATTA
The DNA here is from genome assembly GCA_963978885.1 of Nemotelus pantherinus. Classification (NCBI taxonomy): domain Eukaryota; kingdom Metazoa; phylum Arthropoda; class Insecta; order Diptera; family Stratiomyidae; genus Nemotelus; species Nemotelus pantherinus. The sequence continues at coordinate 50,870,786 of OZ022265.1, read as the reverse complement.
GTCCAATGAAAAGATGCGTAGATGTCCAAATATTGTGCATCCTCATTTGAGGCTTTGCAGCAACTTAACCATTCGCTAAAATTGCAATCTATTTTGCACAAAATTAAATAATTTCAATGAAGTCTACTTTCAAAATTCAAAAATCCTCCAATGTTATCATTATGAGAAAGATATTTATTCCGTAATGGATGCAATCAAAATGTTTCTATAAATCCGTAACATAGCTTAAGTGCTATGAAAAATAGGTTATCGAAGAGTTAGTGAAGTTTCGTACAATGGCAAAATTTCCCAACTACGTAAAAATTTGTGCTTTTTTCATTAACATAAAATAAAATAAAATTTCACAGAATTGTCAAAAAATATCTTTTATCTTCTGGTCGATCATAAATACATAATAATTAACACCATCCAATAAATACACGAAAAACTGCTTTTAGCACCTGATTCATTTCAACTATCTTCTCAAGATGTTTATCTTTGGATCGCATGGGAGAATACATATTATTAGATACAATTTATACCGGTGCATATCGTATGCATCGTTAGACTCAATTTAAATGAGTCCCCATTTTCATTTTGACCTCCATTCGGAACACATGCTAGTCTAACGATCTCCTCGGCACAATGATTTTCGTCATACTCGGATTTTCTAGTGTGATGCTGAGTCGTGGAATGTTAGTTTGCATCACATTTAGATGGAGGCTCGGCTTTTTGACTTACGGTCGCATGGTTCGAAAGCATTTATGCTAAAACTTTAGAAAGATAAAACATTTTTCCTGTAGCATTCTGATCGTTCAAATGTGCACAGAGATAAACGTGGCGACCAAATTTACATATGATCGAATTCAAAACAAATTACGATGGTTAGAATGGAATATTGACTAACCGTCAGTGTTGTCTTTTAAGAGAGGTTCACCAGCAGTTACTGATTGAATTTATATCTGACTGTAATTTTTACAACGATCCACAGCCGTTCTGCTGGTAATGCATGTGCATAATATACGCGAATTGAAAATTTGAATTCCAATTGAACTTTGTGTTGCAAGTGGAAGTAGTGGTGCATGCAATGCCAGGTCCACGAATTCGAAGTAGCTCCATCAACAATGACCTCGTTCTTTATTAGATTGGTTTCATGGAAATATTCATCACACTACATTTATCTGCCTTTACGTCCTCTACGATATAAGCATTCATCGTTGGAACGCTATACGGCTTTCATATCTTTGGGTTTTATGCATAGCGAAAGAATAGCGGCGAATCTTGGTGAGCGCTCAGATAATAATAAGCAGTCGTGACAAATATTTGTGGTAAATGATGTTGCAATTAATCGCTTTAACTGTAAAGTTGCCGCATGACAATCAGTGACCAGTAAGAAGTTGATGGGTGACGATGATGATTATCTGCGGTGATCTCAATAAATCAAGTGCATGAACGTTGACGGAATGTTGTGTTACATTATTTGATAATTTTTCTGATGGATGAATCTTATTCGTTTGGATTATTTTATTATTTGAGAGGTTAATTGCATGGAATTGGCGGTGTTAAATTAGTTTTTTTTACGTTTTGATTCTATTGATATTAAAAATTTGAAACAGGTTTTGATATTCTAAGCATAATCTAGCCGGTTGGATTACAAGAGATGGAGTTTTTTTAAATTTCCGTATGTAAGATAAAAAAAAGTTTCATGGAAATCTTGTGCGAAAATATTGAAGGTACGAATGAATCCAGTGTGTTCGAGCTGCGAGACCTATAGTGTTTTCATGGACATTCATTTTACTGTCTTTGAGGAGGTCAACAGTCAAACAAGAGTTCAAAGTCGATTCTTGTTACTTCTGGCGGGCACATAAGATTGGCCTGTGCATTCTTTTGATCTTTTCAATTCGCCAGGCCCGGTTGGTATCATTCCGGTTGACATTCAGCAGGCTACGCCTTGACTGATGGCCATATATATTGCCTTCTCAAGGCTTTCGTGCATTCCCAGCAGATGGACTTTAATCTCAAATTCACAGCATGCTTATACCACCATTGGTGAAGTATACTGAAAAATCACTTGCTTGCAAGGAGTAGCAAGCAAGGAGGGAAGCTAGGGCATTGTAGTGGGAAGAGCACTGGCTCCAAGTTTGTGTGGTCCGTGGTTCGAGTCCAAGCTCGGAAGAACTTTGAACTTTGAGTTCGCCTAGCTGTGAATAGGTGCCTGGTTTATATCAGGACCTAAACTCGATAAGGGTCCTCGTGGGTTTACTTCTTTTAAAGGAGTACACACTATCTGCAATTCTTCGGAAACTTGATTTCAATTGGCAGCTGATGGAACTCATAAATCAGCTACCCAAATATCGAGCATATCACTCGTTTCTGGATAATTCAACAATCACGCAAGTAATAAATGCAGGCAATTCACAGCGCGGTGTGCTGTCTCGCTTGCGTTGGAATTCAGTAGTTAAAAAAGGAAACTTGATCAAGCTGGCGGTCAAGTGTTAGCGTATGCAGATGACATCGCTATATCTATATCAGCGGAATTTATCTGGACTCTATCGCAGAGATTAAATCATGACTTTCATAAGCGTACACATACCGAAGCGTAACGGAACTCTTATAGGCCTCCGAAACCAAATCAACTACCTAAGATTCATCCTGGACTCCAAGCTTTTGGGCAAGGAAAAAATACAAGAATGGGCTTGGAAGGCATTTTTAGCTTTATATATACATATGTCAAAAGGCTAGAAGAATAACTTGGGGGCTACAGCTTCGAGTGCTCTCTTGGATTTACATTAGTATAGTGGAACCAAATTTGCTGTAGTTTGGTAGCCAGTCTTTCTTAAGGCTGTAAATCAGAAAATGATTGAGAAAATACGTAGGTTAGCACCCTTATTGATAACTACCCCAATGAAAGCATTCAGACGCTCCTTCATTGGCTTCCTACTGATCTGCTTATTTCTGACAAATCGAGGCACGCAGTGGTAAGATTTAATTGTGCTAATCATTGGCCAATAAGAAGTCTTCGTCATAATTCGATCTTGATACAGGACTATTTTAGGTGACATCGATTATACTGATGCCCAGCCATCTCTGACTCAGTGGTTTGAAACCCAATCCCAAGTAAAGTAGATTGAGCAAGGGGATTACCCTTAGGAACAGATGATGTGGAAATATAGACCGATGCATCTAAACTGAACTACAGAGTGAGGTGTCATTTTTACATTGAGCTTAACTTGAAGCTTTTTCCTTTCACTTACCGGACCATTGCAATGTCTTTCAGGCAGAGGTGTTGGCAATTTTCCAAGCGACCAATTGACTCTTATGTAATCAGGTATTCGGAGTAAATATCTACACTATGGAACATCTTAAACTTTTTAACTGGACATTGTCTGTTTGGCAAGCATCAGTTGCGGATGGGTGTTCCTTGCAATTGTTTCTGCCAGAGTTGGAAATACGAAAAGGAGGACTTCTTCACCCCTTGTACACCCCTTCGGCACATATTTCTTCCTTGGTCCTTGAAGACCCTTGGCTCATACTTCTTCGCTTGCCTAACGGAAGTAGCTTCGGTGAACCATAAAAGGACCGCCAAGCTCATCAACAACTCGGAGTGAAATTCCACTGAATAAGGGTTGTGCACTTCCGAATGCCATATCACAATGGCCTAATGTGTGTCAAAGTATGTCTTCTCTAGAGTCTGTGTGAAGGAGGCAGCCGTTAACACTAACCTAACCCGTTCAGTTTAAATCTGTCTGTAGATGGAGAAGCTGGATTTTCGGGTAAAACCAAAATTTTGCAAAAATGAGATTTAATTATGGTTTTAACTTACACTTGTTTTACATTAGAATTTCGTAGACGTTTTATTGGGGTTGTTATCTTCAAGCATCAAAATATTCAAATCTTGTACTTGTAGCGAATAAGATAATCAAAACAAGACATGGTTTATTAGATTATACAAGTTTTAACTGGTGCACAGAATGTCTAATAGCAGATTTTATTTTATTTTAAACGTACAGCAAAAATGCAATTACATTTTGATTATAAGTTTTAAAAGATTAATAATAGTAAATGCAAGTTTTTAGTACAAGTTTCTGAGCAACAAGAGCTCTGGTCGGGGTTTTGAACGCGGAAGATAGGGAAATGAGGCAGGTCTGAGAAAAGCTTGTGCACTAACAGGACGAGTGGACAGCGACTTAAGTTAAATTGGTTTATTCAATCGATATAATCTGAACGATGAAGCTAATGCGTATATAATAGGCTATGTGCAAATTTACACTGGATCTATTTGATGGAATTTTGGTCAAAACTGTGTTGAGGAGAACATTCAACGGATGGATATTTAAGTATGGATCTGCCCAGGGATGAATAGAGGATTAAGGAAGGCTTACTTGTGGTTTATTATTTAAATGGCTGCATATCGAAACCAGAAAGTTTGTAGGCTCAATTGAAAATAACACGAATATACATGCCAAATCTGGGAGCAGACCTTAGTACAGTATTTGCTTGTATTTAACACTGATTTATTCACTTGCCATCAATTTCAAGCATAGTGAAGATCACTTGTAATAGAGAACAGTACTAAATTGACGTGATTCTGGAAAATAGTTAAAACTCGTCTTTAACGAGGAGGCGTTCGCAAGAAACGAGCAAAACAAAGTCGTTTACTTAAAATAAGGTCGAGAATGGAGCCTTGAGGAGCAGCAGTACATTCTCGAAAAGGGGCAGTTATGCCAGATTCATATCTAAGGCGACAGCAACGGTCAGACAGATAGGAAGCAAATCATCGAATGATGATTGAAGAGGATAAACAATTGTACAGCTTACTAAGAAGAACATTGTAACAAACAATAACAATGACCTAGGAAAACTCTGTATAACATAAATTGCATGTAAGTCAAGTTACGCATCTTGTGATTTAGCCACGAAGTTCGTAGACATTCTAATGGCGGAATTACACTCTCCCCGAGACATGGCATATTTTGACAAGGCGAATGTGTAAATGGTCTCCTCGTCTATTCTCGGCTTCACTTTTCATGGCAAGCACGAGTGTGTAAATGGCTTTCTCGTCGGCTCTTGTTTGTTTTATGAAGGGATAATGAGCGTTTTATGGCTGTGCCTGAGTGTTTATGGCCGTCTCGTCCTACTTCGAAGCCGCTGGAAATAAAGTCGAATTTACGCATCGAGTCAAAGGGCTTTGAAAAAAGGTCTGGTGCTCGCTCTGATGAAATTTACAAAACTATTTGGTTTGCCCATGAAATCATAGGCAAGATAAATCATATCGGACAAGATGTATGCGTACGGATGGGTACAAGGCACACTGTTGGAATATTTGTACACAAATTTTTGAACAGAGAAAATGCTACCTAGCTGCTCGATATTACCAGTTAAATTTCACACCATGCAGAGGGGTACGAAGTTTAATTGTATAGAAATGCATATCGTGTAGGTACGTAAATATCCTTTCATAGATAAGCCATGTTCACCTTATGCCGCGTTTACACACATGGCAAATGTTGGCGAGCCGAGTCTGTAAATGGTCCCCTTGTTTATTTTCGGCTGTTTTTACTAATGTTCGAAGAACAATAGTATTAAACTCGTTTCGCCGAAAATTCATATTTCTTTATTTATATATATATATATATATCAGCAAATCGGTTAATAGAAGTAATCTTTGGAGTGGCCGATCCGATTGAGCTGAAATTTTCGGATGTCGTAGATGTATATAGTAGGTAGGTCCATGACTTATTCGAATTCAGTTATCTTTAACCTTTTGGCGGCGGCGGGCATTTTAGTGAATTTTCAGGTACTCCTATATTTCCAAGCAGTGTAAAATTTTTGTAACAAAAAGTATTGGAAATAAAAACTTATTATGTTTTAGGTTTGCTCATGATAAAGAATTGGAAATTTTGAGCCGTGTGTGGGTGCTGAGTGCCTAAAAGTGGGCAAGGAATTTTTCTCAAATTTTGATTTGTCATAACTTCTGACAGGAATATTCGATCATCGTGAAATTGATATAGCGTATTGATGTAGGCTAGAACTTAGCACACATGGATTTTAAAGACAGTGTGGGTAACCCTGTAGCTATGGCAGGCTCTTAAAAAAAAATCCTTCCAATCATCGACCTTCCTGAAAAATTTTTGCTTTTTGCCAAAAAACTCAAATCATTGATAAATCTAAATCTTTGTCCATCACGTCAGATTAAAATTTTCCAAATTCCGATTCGCACAAGAACGGCAACCCATCACCAAACTACCTCTATTTTCAGCACTCGAAAGTTCTGTTCACGAGAACTGACGACCGGGTTATCCGATCATAGTGAAATTTACAGGACATGTTAATATTAGCTAGGACCAGGTCTGATAGAAGTGATTTTGAAATGCAAGCAACCCTGTGCCAGTGGTACCATCTTGAAAAATCACTGAGAAAAAAAACCGGTTTTTGGCCTATAACTTCCGATTCAGTCATCAGATTTTGACAAAATTCATACAATACTTGGATCTTACTCTATGTAACATTTGGTGAAAATTTGACTGAAGAATTAGAATAGAGTTGCCAGCTATGGTAATTTTTGTCTCCTAAATCTTGCAAATTTGCTCAGCAAAATAAAGCTTTTTTCCCTATAACTTCCGGTCCAGTGTAGAAATCAGAACGAACTTCACGCAGTAAATGAACCTTAATATGAACCAAATGTCGTAGAAATTTCGTACGAAAATCATGAAAGGGCTGCCAGCTATGACCAATTTGTAATTTTGTTTAATTTCTTTACTGAGCGATTATGTCATTAGATTTGCAAATGGAAATGATCCTGCAATGAAAATTAACAACAAATATTAACGCTTTAAAAACTTGAAAAGTTTTGAGGGTGGTAACCCTAAAATTCTTTTCACCCGTATAACGTCCAGCACAGTGATTCAATTGAAACGAAATTTACTGGTTGGGTTTAACTTAACGTGAAGCAGATTTGGTATGTGTTTTGCTTTGCTACTTACACAGGGTAACCAGCATTAGCCATTTCCGTAAATATTGCACCAACAGATGCTTCAAATTACGTTCTCATATGCAAAGAATTTGCAATAAAAATAAGAGACCAATTTCGAAATTTTCCGAGTTTTGAACATTTTTCGGATGGCAGCCTCAAGCAACGTTTAACCGCTGAAAATTTCGATAAACTCCTGCGATGAGAACGAAATTCAGAGGATAAGTTGATTTGAGTATGAGTTTTTTATGGTAAACTTATTGCTGCTTTGTTCGGACTGCCGAACGGACGCTTCGTTCGGACTACTTCGTTCGGGTTGCCAGCACTGAACATTTTCATTGTTTGTGTTATAGTTGAGTTTTGTTGCTTTGGATAAGGAATGGCTGATATGATTCTACAAAACAGTGTTTTACGTCTTTCCACACTTTTTTGTCACTCAAAGAAAATTTCTTCGAAAATTAGTTTTCTAGCGGTTCAGGTGCGCTAGAGTTTTTTTTTACATACGAAGATATGGAGGGAAGTAATTTCACAAGTTCCTCGACGAAACGTTCGCCATATGTGTAAACCAGGCATTATGCCTGGTTTACACTTATGATGAACGTTTCGTCAAGGAACTTGTGAAATTACTTCCTCCATATCTTCGTATTTAAAAAAAACAGCCGAGAATAAACAAGGGGACCATTTACACACTCGACTCGCCATGTGTGTCTTGTCTTGTCTTGTCGATTGTTTTGCCGAATGCCCACACGAAACGTTCGTCCTATGTATAATTGCGGCATAAAAAGATTAATATTTGTTTTATCCTATTACAAAATAGTTTTCCAATCCTGGCGGCGCTAATTGCGAATCTGCGAATTCTTTTATATTTCTGATGCTTGTTTTAGATTAATTAAGAACCTGCTTTCTACTCTTCTATATAATCCACTTTCTACAAGTTGAGCTCTAATTGTTCGGCTACAAATTGAGGCGTAAATTTAAATCTTTAGATCAAGTTTAAGTTTTTACATCTTTAGACGAAGCAAATGTATTTTTTTACACTCTCTTAGTCATTGTCGATCAAAAGTTGCCATGATTATTCTTCACCCGGATTTTACACCTTATTTCTTGCTAGTATTATGCATCTTTTTTAAGAAGTAACAAGTTTTATGAACCGTAAGTCCTTTTTGATAAAGGTTTTTAATTTTTAAACAGTCTTCAGCCGTGCGGTGCTTATTTCTTCCCAGAACGGACACAGTTGCTGTATACTTATTCCCTGAGATATGGAATTACCAAATCTTGCACTATCGCGACACGAACAAAGGACTTTTCTCTATCAGCTGATCTCGAAAACTTCGATCAGAAGTTCAACATTCGATAGCTTTTAGAGTTTTCAAAAAAACTATGAGAATTTGGCCTTAAATTTTTGTTCTCCTATTATTTTTGCCACTAGTGTACACATAATTATAATTTTAAAAATCCAATCAACCTGCAAAATGTGCTCACGAAACAAAAACTCTAAAAATTGACAACGCATTAGAATAACAGAAATGGATTAAGATAAAGGTCACTATGTGAATATTATTGTTCAAAATACATGGCAAATTGAATACTTCTCAGGAAACTATATTCTATAAAAATCTACTATTTTCTATTTCAACGACTCTAAATGAATTGATTCGAATCTTGGTATTTCCTTGGCAAGAAACATATCATTACTCTCCATTAGACAATTATCAGCAAACTACATCGTTTCACCTTCAATTTTCATATCAACGGTAACCATGTTCATTAGATCAACTGCTTCAAGACACAACCAACATATAATTAGAGGTTAATATATTTTTTCTTCGTTCCTTCAACTCAGGAGATTTTCGCTTTGTTACAATATATTCGAACAATCAAACGCTCGATATAATTTACAGCATTTGTGCGAATAAACAAAGACAACAAGCCACAACACTCACTCTTTAACATGTACCACCATTGGATTTATGACCTCTAGTTGAATTTTTCACAATCAGTGCACCGCAGAAAGTGCAATGGCATCAAATCGTCGTCGTAATTTGAAATACTTGCAATAGAGGATTTTTTCACTGTGGACCGATTGCTTTTGGAACGATGAAAAATAAATCACGTTTAGATGCTTGAGGACAGGGAAACATACAGATAATTTTTATTTGAATTCGGATGCAGAAAACTGTAATTGAAACACGTTACACTGAAGTAAATAGCCTTCAGAGGCCGTTTCACATGTTCGTTTAAAATCGTTTTAGAAACGGCCTTAATGAAAGTCTACATCAAATAAGAAACAATGAAAAACCAGAGTGTTTTTTTCTTTTTAGTTTGGTGGGAATTGGTTTTCTGTAAATGAGGAGGTATGTATAGCAGAAAATCGCAATGTAACTAAGTTTCTGTTTGAGTGAATTCTACCGGTTTCGCCGCGTTCTCGTGACGGAATTAGTCAAGGACGAAATAGATCTATTGTTAATGTGGTTTTCGCATTAATTGAATGTTTTACTATAAAATTAGTAGCTAATAGAATGCGTGTTTTTGAATACAGGACGCACAATTGTGACTTTAAAAAAATGATGGATCATGTAACAAGATTATATGCTTTGAGAGATTGGCTTTGAAATACATTCTGCGAATTTGTAAAACAACAACAAATGCCAGATGGCATTTGAAATTTAATAATTGAAAGTTAACTTCATGGCTGAAATAGTTTCTCTATTCATTTTAGAGCTCTGTTTTCAGCCTGTTAACTTCCCTCAATGGAACATTTAATAGAATTACAATAAATCGTGTTTATCGAAAATGATTTAAATAATTATATTTACATAAATTTTCAAATGCCTGTCTGTTCTTCAAGTCCATGTCTCTTTACATGAAATAAGCTGAAACCTAAACACGATTCTTTGCTGGACTTAAATTTATATGGTAAACGAAAACAATGCGAAAAAATCATCTGTATCGCCACGGTATAGTTACTGCAGCACATTCCATATAAGATCGCTGATTTCCGTACCAGCGGCGAACCTATTCAACATTAAATTAAAATAGAACTCAACCAAATGATAATGCCTCTTTGGAGACGTTAAATCACCACAGAAGTTCGAACGAAATAAATTGATTTACGATTAAATGTGTTGACAGCAGTTGTAACAGCGGGATTTAAGAATATTAAGGGTACCATTTTGGCTTGAATTTTGCCAGAAAAATAATTGCAATAAAAGTCATTCAGGTGGTTCTATAAATTTTTGGTTGTTTTTTTTTTTGTATCTTTTTTTCTCTCTAATTTAGAGATGATTTCTTTTGGGAGTTTGCTTAAGACAACATAAGGCGTCAATATAAATAAATTGTTAATAATAACAACACTAATATTGATTTCGCGAAATCGCATCACCACCATTAATCACGGACACTGCTACGATCGTGATCGCGAAACTTGCAAGCGCGTTTATAGCGTACGAAATAGAACTTCGAAGATTGTAGTATGTTGGCAAGCAAGAGCTTGGCGCTTAAGAAATATTAAATTGTGTTGTAATGGTCATATCGCAAACACGATTTCCATCATGCGAAAATCGTGAATTCGCTCCCAAAGTAGACCGAACGGTTGGACGAACTCTATAACGTTTGAAATCTCGATAATTTTCATGACATGTAGCAGGCTTGCTTTATGTCGTAACATACTAGGGAGGAAAACTGTTGGAAATTTTCCTTGTATGTAGCTCGGTATTTATAGAATAAGTGCTTCAACTCAGTCGAGCCTGCAGGCATGGGAAAGTCTTATTTCAAAGAAAGTGATTTTTAAGTCAATCGGAAGTGAAAGGAAAATCGTTTAGGAAGCATATTAGGGTTTTCAGCGAAAAAAAATATCAGGAAAAAAACGTCCTCTGTAATGTATCTCACGAATATCTGATACATTCGTTTCCCTAAAGAAGCTGTTTCAATTTCAGAAAGCACTCATAATTTGAAGGACTATTTACCAGTAGTGTTACCAAACATGAAAATGCATATTTTCGTACAGTGTAGCGTAGCGGGCAAAAGTAATCTTCAATGAAAAAAATACCTTATTTCTAGATAAGTTATAAATAATTTTCAATAAATCTAGCCTTCAATAATGCTAGATCTGATATTTGTTGAAAAGATTTCGCCTTGTTCAATTTCTCCATTAAATGAATAAAAACATCTTTTTCGGACAGGTACTTTTCGGTGTCTTGTTTTTTGATAGCCCTGACGCGTGGTAGTTTGTTCGGTTGTTCCTGGTGCCGACGATGCTATTACAAATTTTCTACTTCGTCTTTTATGTGAAGCCAGCCTAGAATTTTTTAAAATTTTAAAGCCAATATTTGGAAGGACTTAACGAGGATGGCATCCCTCATACTCATCTCAACAGAGCAGATTTTTGCATCAAGCGGCAAAAGAAATAAGCAACCTCCTCTTTGTCGTTGACCGATGTTGTTTTCGAATGACCTCGACATCGATCCAGCTGCCCAAATTTGGGTTTGAATATTCGTCAATAATTTAAGTCGTATACTGAAAAAATTTACATAGCACGTAGTCTGATGTAACTTAGCATAGCATTTATGGTCGCATACGATATGTACATAGCACCCTGAATTTTAAAATATTGCTCCAAGCGTAATATAGTGCAGCTTTTATTTTCGTATACACTATGTCCATAGTATTCTGAGCTATAAGGGCCAAATTCCCATGCATTATGGGCTTTTCTGCTATACACATAGCCCCAACTCCTACCTAACATAGCCCTCACTATTAGTACTACGAACATGATCTCGAACATAATCTCAGCACATATAATTCAAGAAGAGTAAAAAAACAATAGTTTTCCGATAAACTCGTGTAGCTAAGCGAGCAGAGCGGCGCCTCGTGAAGTATAAGGTTACGGGTTTGAATTAGTGATGGGATCAAAAACGCCGAACAGTTTGCAAAAAACATTTGGCTGCAAAAAACGAACGAATAGTTTATCCAAATAACGACAAATAGTTTTTCTAAAACGATAATTTTCTCTAAAACGAATAGAATTTCTAAAACCAATCGTTTTTCTACAACGATCAGTTTTTCTACAACGAATCGTTTTTCGTTTTTCTAAAACGAACCGTTTTTATAAAACAAATTGTTTTTATAAAACAAATTGTTTTTATAAAACGAATCGTTTTTCTAAAATGAATGGTTTTTCTAAAACGAATCGTTTTCGTTTTTCTAAAACGAACTGTTTGGTAGTGGAAAACAGTTTGCGAATGAAAAACTGTTTCTCAGCGGCGAACTGTTTGGTAGAGAAACACTGTCTGACAGCGAGGATTTGTTTCGTATTGGCAGATTGGTTTTTAACGACAAACGGTTTGGCTATGGAAAACTGTTTAGCTGCGGGGATGAGAGATAGATGTTCAGAGGCAAAGCATGAAATGAATAACGCTGTATAATACGAGGTTGTCAGACAAACTCTTATCACTGGCATATGTACTTCTTAGCAACGTGTCTTTGATTACACTTTGATGTAGTCAAAGATATTTTTAATTCATTACAATATCAAAAGCATATCAAATCAGCTATTTAGTATATGAAACTTTTATGCCAGCATATCTCACAAAAAGTGGCCGACCCGCCCAGTCAACACAAACAACAGTATATTAGACCTGCTTCTTTTTTAAGCCATCCTGACCTGCGCGTTTTGTTTTGATCCCACGACTACATCGAATACCAAATGAGTAGACAGACTTTAAGGATTGCTGTCTGCAAGTTTCGAAATAAAGGAAAAGCACATAACTTGCGTATTTTCATTATGGGATGTTTCCCTTATGAATATTTGAAGGGAGCATCATCTCTAAAATGTCAAAAATACTTAATGCTGACAATCTTCGCTTACTTAGCTTTGCCAAAATGGGTGACTTATGACAATTAATTGAATTTGATTTTGATTCGATGATTGCTTTGAAAGTAACAAGAGTAGAAAGATTTTCGGGGTTGCCATTCCTAATTATTTTTATTACAATATAGCGATCATAAAAAAATATGATGACGATTTGTGCTAGTATCAAAATTACCAAAAAATGTCAATGCTCACAGCTCTTTGTCAGTGCTGCACCCAAAGGTATAGGTATTTCTTATGTCAATATCAACCTATTCTATGCATTTTATATTAGTGTAGAAATTCTGGGCAGAAAGATTTTGAGAGCTACCGCTCGTAAAAAAAGATCAAAATTTAGAAAATTTAAATATTTGTTTCTTATCTTTTTGTAAGAAAAGTTTAATATGAAATTTAGTGGAAGCACTCCTTAGCACAAAAGAATATTGAAACTGCCGGTGCTGGCAACCCTGTCCTAATTTTGCAATCAACATTCTGTCAAACTTGGCTTGCAGAGACCAATGTACCGTCCCAATTTTGTTTCATCGGAAATTATAGGTCATAAAGCTTTAATTTAGTTGAAAGTTGTTTGAAGGTGGCACTACAACCACAGGGTTGCCACCATATAAACCAAACATCTTTCAGGCATTGTTCTAATTAAAAATTTTGAAAATTTCAATTCCACATCAACGATTACCGCTAGCATATTTTCCTCAAAAGCAAATAGGGTCGGATTTCTGGCTTTTTGGAGAATTTCTAGGAACGTGCCTGCCGGAGCTACAAGGTAGCCGCACATTAGCTACAGGGTTGCTCGCATATTTATAAAAGTGAATTTCATTTTAATCTAATGCTCTGGTCGTGAGTTTTCACGAACAAATATTTCGAGTATCACACAAGCCGATTTCTTAGAAGCACCAATGTCACCTTTCGTACGCTTTGTCGAACCTTATCAAAAAAAGAAATTTGAAAGAAAATTGACGAGTTTTAGTATCTGCATACAATCGTGAATTAGCGCACTGAATTAATGCGAAAAAACACTCTGTGATACATTTGGTGTTTGTGAAACATAGATGTCCGACATCTAACTCAGATGCATCGTATTCAAATCAGTGCCCTGATTCAAAAAAATTTGAATAATAATTTCAGCATTATTGAAAGATTGGATTGTACTATCATATTCCAAGAAAAAATTTAAATCAATCGATAATAGGCGTGTTAATAAATCTTTGTGCGATACCAATGCCAATCTTGTAAAGTAACAATCAAATTAACTAACAACTTCTACTGCCATTAAATAAATCATTAAATAAATCAGTTTGATTATCGGTCAATCTATGTGAAACTTTTCACTAACACAATTTCAACTGTCAAAACCTAACAATACCTCAACTTCCAACCATCAGATACTTTTTGATTCGCGACAAATTACTATCAATTAAGTTATAAGCTAATTCAATTATCGAAACGAAATTGATCCAGATTGTAGCTACGATTAAGATATTATGCGAGTTGGACAGCAAGTATTGCATAACGGAAACAGGATTTTGCACATCAAGCAATATTACTGGTTTTTTAATATGAGGTCCACAAAAATTGATGTTGGGTTCCTTTTACTTTCGGTGAGCATTTGCCAAGCACTTGAATTTGCGGTGTCATGTGTATTTGCAGAATAAGTGAATGTCAGCGACCGGTTCGAGTAATTGAAGCTAATATATATGAGGTGGCATTTAGGTTTGTTTCTTCTCATGACGACGGATAAAAGCAATTAGACACGGGATGTAAGATTTCGCAAGAAGCTTGCAGAATGCAGTTCAAACTTAATTGACTGGTTGAACTGAATTTGAAATTCTATAAGTATTCAAAGTCAAACACTTATGCAGACTGCAGCTTATTGGCGCCAGACTCAAGTCCGCAGCTACGCACGACACTAAATCGATACTAGTATGCATTAAATGGATTTATATTTGTAAAGATAAAACGTGCAGACTGAGGATATTTAAGTTTTGGTCCGATCTATTTTTCGCAACATCTACTGCACTTTTCGTCGGTTATGCAAATTTCCACCCGTTCCGAGATAAAACCCACTAATTGCAACTATTGAGAATTTATTAGTTTATACCAAGTAATTAATTTCTCTCGACGATCCATTCACCGACACACAATTGAGTAATAAGTATTACTAGAGTAGTGTCACCGTCAAATTGCCCGTCGTTTTTCCAGCAAAACAAGGAGGAATACTCTTCACTTACGGTTCGGTAGATATGTATCTAAAACGGCAGCAAGTCAATCTATTCCAAGCATCATCTATAGTCCATCAAATCTGTAAATCGGCTCTGAAACGTATCGACACTCTAAACTCTGAAGATTTACACTTATTGCAGGGGATTTATTTCTACCTTTGCACTGATAAATATCTTCGATGAATGCAGCCAAGTAGTCTAGTTTGATGAACAGAAAAGTTTTCCGCGTTAATTGGATACTCCTGAAAGTTTGCATGACCAACTTATTTGCCAATTGGCAGTTTGAGTTAATTCTGTAGCTGCGTGTGCTAGCGAGTGTGAGAGGGTGGAAGAAGTTTAGCGAAAATGGCCATTTGATACTGTTTGAGTGGCGCAACAAGTTATATAATTTACTGTAATTGAATTCAACAGTTGGATTATTCGTTTGCAAATTTAATTAGAACTTGTTTTGAGTTGAAAGAAATTTATGTAACGGAAAGCAAGGAGCAATTTGATTCCTTTGCTGAGTTTTTGTCCATATCAGTTTACAATAAAATCATTAGAATCTACAATTTAAGAAGCAAGAATATATTTTATGATTTTAAATAGAGTATGGACGAACGCACACATTTCCTGGCCAAATCCAAAAATTCATTAGTATTATTATTTTATATTTTATTTTGAATGTTTGCAGTCAGTAGACCAATTACGCTGCTCTCAGTCCCAGGTTAGAGTACCATGCATAAGTTTCAATTGGAATATTCACTGCACAATTTTTAGGCTAAGTTTCAAGAAATAAAGAAACGAAAGAGTATGTATATTCGTTTAGATGGCTTTGAAATGGAGGTTTTCAAATATCGTTTTGCATTGCTTTACTCAAAGATGACTTTTTTCATTTCACAAGAAAATTATTTTGCGGCAGGAAATTGCCTGATTTCTTTTTGATTTGACCGTCTTATTGAAAAATTCACAAAGGCCTACTTGATTTCTCCTAAAAACCAATTAAAAATACAAATATTTTGGTATACTTGGTTTTTAGGAGTTCCACGTTAAATTCTTGCAAATGCCAGCTTGTTTCCAAATATTTTAAGTGGAAAATCATTTTTCCCTTGCACCTGCATCTCAATTTTTTGATAGCTATCGATAATTCGGATATGATCTGCTCTTAACAATGTGCAAATACTCGAATATTAAAAAAAAACAGACTCGAAAAAATACTAGGAAATTCAAAAGTACTCGAAAATATTCGAAAAAAACTCAATTACCGAAAAATACTGAAATTCTTGCAAATAATCAAAATGTACGCAAAAACTCAAAAACACTCAAATGCTCAAAGCCGTAAAGAGTAATTGGATATGTTTGATTTCTCGACAGTCAATTATTTTTGATACTTGAGCGTTTGAGTATTTACGAGCATTTGAGTATTTTTGAAGATTTGAGTATTTTTTTATAACTGAAGTATTTTATAAGAATTCGATTATTTTCAGAGTATTTGATTATTTTCGGAGTGTGTGCAGATTTAAGTCTATTTGAATATTTTTGTTGTGTTCTGAATATTTAAATGATTTCTGAAAGGGCTTGAGCTTTTTTCAGCTCGAATATTTACAGTTTGTGTTTCTGACGTCATTTTCATGTGACTGAGTCCTGGCTCTAATTTGTTATCGTCGCCATGTAAAGTTACCTTAAGTCTCCTTGGCTGTCTTTACAAACAACTACACCAAGCGAAGGTTGGCGCAAGACCATTTTTTTGTAATGGTAATGCCAAAGCTTAGAAAATAACCTTTTGGAGCAAATCCTTAGCTATGGCAGTAGGAAGACACACATGGGGAAACCCGACTTAATCATTTCAGTCAATGCAATGCAGTGACACTTTTTTCGATCTGTCGAGCGCTGGTTTCATACCCAGTTACCAGCGACGAATTATGGTGACACTCAATTAATAAAGCACTGATATTATGCAGACAAAAAACGCTTTATTGAGAGCCAGGTTGAAAATTAGCAGGAAGTAACTCTTTTACATCTCAAACTAGAGCTAAAGTAGTGTCAATTTTAATAATGAATAATGAATTTGTAATTTGCTATTTAAAAACTGTAATATTTAAGTTTTGCATAGTTCTCCGTCTGCAGAACTAATATCCAGATTATTGTTCGTGATAATTGACTTAGATTTAGCTGTTTAATTTTGGTTGCTTTATTTTACATAAGGAAAGCTTTTGAGTGGTCACTTTTTTGACGTTCAAGATTACATCTAAATCTCCTTTATAATTTTGTTTTTATGAGAAAGTTCAAAAATAAAAATTGCTTGCGTTAAGTTCGGGTTTTTTTCATAATCACATCTCATAGTTAACTGCATTTTTACGCTCCTACAAATGGGTTATTACTCTGCAGATTGAATGGATTAATTGAAACTGTACTTGTACAACGACTGTTTCGAATGAAAACAATACTATATTATTCATTAATCTAAAGAATTATTTTACATACTATAGCTCATAATTAAAATCTCATCCCGTCTATGGTAAATTCAATTGGTAACGAAATTCTTTACGCCAAAATCAGAAAAAAAATATATCAAATCTAACCTTAACCGCATTTCGCCAGTGCAACTAATGCTTTAATTGTCAAAAATCACTATAGATGCAGATACACAAAAACATGCAAAATAAGATTATATCGTATCTAACGTGGAAATGATACCAAAAAAATAGCTGAAGCTTACAATGAAAAACTACAATTACTCGTGGTCTTGATCAAACAAACGTACACATGTACTAGTTTCTTTTATCATTTGCTGAATTACTGTTGCTTTCAATGTATCTTCAATAACAATGAACTTGGACTTGTATAACGATGTTAAATACTGAAATTTTTGGTTTTCGATCAAAAAGACCAATGTTCGAGTTTTTCGTCCAAAAATTAGAAAGAATGTTTTAATGAAAATGAAATTTTAAAATTGAGATACAATGACCAAATTCGAATAACGGGAAAAGTAATCGATGCTGTATGGCTGACATTATAAAACAAATATTGATGCTATTTGCAACCAACAGATTTTATCATATCCAAATGGATTTTATCTCAATCTAGTGAAAACCAGAAGTAATAAAACATCTTTTCAGGCAATACGCTAATGGCATTAGATATCCATAATTATGTTTTGTTGTTATGTTTTGTTCAGGAAAAATCATTAAAAAATCGGAAATTTACTTTGATTTATTTGTGAAAATTTTTCGTAGTCAGTGTTTCTTTGAATTATTGTGTCTGTTCGAAATGGAACTATTCCTATGCAACATATACTTACTTTCTAATAAATAGGAAATTTTGGTAACGATTTACAAGATTGCTGTGTACAAACGCGACGTAGAGGACCATTTATGTAAAGTATCATTTTGATTGTAGTTTAATGCTGTCCTGACAGGCCGTTTTAGTCGTTACAAACGCTGGGTGAACTTTTGAAACAATGGTTGCGCTTTAAAATTATTTTTATTTAGTACCTAGCCTTCGAACAAGTCGATACTTTAAGCTCATTTTTTCTAAACTCTTAATACTATTAGAAAACAATCTCTGTTTTGACTCTTAGAAAAATTCTGTACAGCAGCGATCACCTTACTACCATCTTGAAATTTCGTACTGCTGAGCTGTTTCTTGAGCCGAGAAAAGAGATAAAAGTCCCGTGGATTGTCTAGATCTAGAGACTAGGACTGGTGTCAAAGCAACTCAAAATCTGCTTTTCTTTAATAACCTTAATTATTTTATGTAATCCATTTATTTGGTATGCTTTTTAGGTGCCGTAATAATGGCCAAATATGCATCCCAACGTTCCAAAAAAAGGAACGCCATTACCTTTCCCACAGGGCTCAACATTTCACATTTCGATGATGATCGTTCCCAAGCCATCGACTCTTGTTTCGTCCAGCTTGGTATTTGTTAAGATAAGCCATTGAAATGTCAACTCATCTCTTCATTTGCTGATTGGTTAACATTCTCGGTACCCAAGGGACAGGGGCCTTTTTTTAATGCAGTTCATTGGTGAGAGTCCTTTGAATTCTACCATATGAGATCCCTGTGACCTCATCTAAATGTCTAATGGTTACTCTTCGGTCTATTTTTTAAGATATCTTCGATGAGGGACGTCTTTCACGATGTTCATCTTGCATGGGTGTTTTCCCCAATCTTAACTCCTTGCAGCAGAGTTAAATTGTGGAATATGGAGGAGCTGAGTCCCCAGTATTTTCACCATGTCGGCATGCATGTCTTTGATACATATTTGTTTGAAAAAAAGTACTTGATGACTGCTCTCAGTTCGTTTTTCTATTTTTATGAGGCTTCGTTGAGAACTCAGAACGTCAGGTGCCTAGTGTGGGTTTCTAGAGGATCTTCGTGTACATACGCCGGGGACCTCGTGATCTTTTCGAGGTATAGTTAGACCTCTTGAGATCAATTGTATCTGATGAACACAAAATGGTTCTTTGTGGTTTTTCATAAATTATAAAATTGAACATGAATCATATGAATCAACAGAGTAAAAACACGACAGATTTTAATTATTTTAAATCAAGCTAAAAATGTAATTTTCAACAAAATGACTTTATAAAGTCAATTATACTAAGCCATGGCCTTAATATGCAAATTACTCATTTTTGTTTACATTATGCAGCATTGTATATGTGTTTTGTATCAGTATTGATATTTCATTCATTTATGGGAATAAAAACAATAAATTTTAGTAATAAAAATATATTCGCGCTCATTTAAGATACGTTTGGTCAAAAATTCAAAAGAAGAAATTCAGATACACCGTGTGTCAATTTGAAAATATTTGAAATTTTTTATTTCAATCTGAAATTTTGAAATATTTTATTTCCCGCAAAAGTTTTTTTTACAATTTAAGCAGTTATTAGCACTACAGTAATTTTTCAATATCAGGTTTCTCGTTTGAATCTTTTATATTGGATCATATCTTGAAAACAATACATGCAATATGCTTTGTTTTTGATATGAGATAATATCATGACGGTTTGTATGTCTTATAGAAATTTAATGCAATATGTACGGTGTATAATGCAATTTTTACTTTACTCTCACGGAAGTTGTTTTCAAGATTGCATGCTAGTCTGTGCGATATCGAAATGCAACATGGATTTCAACTACATCGACATGTATAGAATGGGTTGGCTGTTCAAACGAATAATGACATCTGCTTCGTAAAACAATGGGCAGAATGATATTGAAATAAAATGAATACAAAAGTTGAATTATTATTTTCATTTATGAGCCGGCAGAACAATTTTGGCAGAGTGCAACAAAATGAATGAAACTAAATTTATTTCCGCACTTCAATAACGAAATTAAATTATTTATTTAATTTTATTTCAGTTGTCTAACATTTTACAAATTTTAGTAGACAATTCCAACTTAGTAAGTGCCATAACACTTTACCAGATATTCAAATCGTTACTACTTTTATGTCAACCTGTTGCAAATATAGCCACATCAAAGCCATTAAGCACAAAAAGTTAATTGAACATATTTCAATGCAGCAACTAAGCTAACGAGGCTAATATGTGAACGAGACATAATTATGATGTGGTTGCATGATTTTTAACTATGGTTTTTATCTATATGCATACTACGCCGTGCGCATGAAAAAGAAGTTGCCTTTCTAAAAAAAACTGTCTTGTTATAAATTCTTTTCTTTGTTTACGGAAAGATTGTTTGGGTAGAAATAGACGTGATGCTCTACATGATATTGGTTATACTATGAGAAAAAAATGTTGATTGTATCGTAAAACTATGTTGAGTTAATCAATTGCAGAGTATGGATGCTTGCTAATATTAGCTTGTGATATTGTTTTGTCAGTAAGTCTGTTGAAATAGGATATGAAACAAGTGTTTGGATTTTGTATAATAGTTTCAGTTACATTGTGCAGATTAGTTGTTTTCAATATTGATATTATTAATTATTGATATTTGAGTAATATATATTTCATGATCCAAAGTTTAATTTGATTAGGTAAGACCTAGTCAAACATTGCATAGCTACAATTGAGTTCTGCAGAAACAAACACGCTATGTAGAACAGGAATCAGTTTTATCAGGTACCAATTTGGGTTTTTTGCAATGTTTGATTGACCATATGGAACTGGAATGCCACTAAGTTCAACTGAAGTGAGATGATGATGATGATGATGATGATGATAATGATGATAGCCTGGAGTGGG
Organism: Nemotelus pantherinus; assembly: GCA_963978885.1. Classification (NCBI taxonomy): domain Eukaryota; kingdom Metazoa; phylum Arthropoda; class Insecta; order Diptera; family Stratiomyidae; genus Nemotelus; species Nemotelus pantherinus. The sequence goes on along the minus strand of OZ022265.1, from coordinate 50,849,552 downwards.
TCCAAAGGGACCCTAGCACTGCCACCTCCTGGGTCTATTGTGCCTCCTTTGCGTTATGTCCTATAGGATGTCCAGGCTTCTAATGAACCTTGACGGGACATTTGTGATGTCCCTGATGGAAGAAAGAGCAGAGCCAAGTAGCTCGAATCTTCTTCTCACTAGTGCTGGACAGACTGTGAGCAGATGTTCTAGACACTCTGTCGTTTCCCCACAGTGTCTGAAGCGGTCGTCCTGCTCCTCACCTACCTTGTGGAGGTACTTTTTGGATGGAAGGTGTCCTATCAATGCTCCGCATAAGGCTCTTATGCCACTTTTGCAGAAAGCCACTGCTTTTTTTGCTCCGTTGTTATCGAAGCGAAGGTATTTTTTTGAATGTTTTAAGCCCTCAAATTAAACCAGTAGTCTTCGATCTTTTTCTTGCTCCATGTTTTAATTTCCTTTTCCGTATCTGCCATTGTAAAACCCCAGTACGGAGAAGGACCTATGAAGGCCATTTCTGCTCCTTTTTTAGCTCTGGTATAAGCTTCCTGGCCGGGGATCCATATCAACTCGAGGCTGTTATGTGCCCCTATTTCATTTAGGGCCTCTCTCACCTCTCGGAGAATAGCCGAATTTATTTGATCGCGATTTATAGCCATGAGAGCCGCTTGGCTATCCGATAGGATCTTAATTCTGACCTTTTTAGTGTTCCTTATTTTTATTGTTTGTGAGGCTGTTCTGCTTGATAGATCGTGGCCTCTTTTGGGAGAGGGAAATGCATTTTGCACTTGGGACTTAAGATCCCTGCTCCTACTCCACAATTCATCTTTGAACCATCTGTATACCACATTTGCGCTCCTTTGTACGAGGGAGGTGGTCCATCCTTCCATTTGTCCCTTGATAGAATTGTGACCTTGAACCTCTTCTCGAATGCTACCTTTTTATTTGGTCGCTGAGGTTTAACATTTCCATTATGGGCCTGACGTCCTCCAGGATTTTTAGGTGGCCTTTAAGGTCCCCTGATTTATACCTGTAGGCCTGTTGTAGACTAACGGCTTGTTTCGCTGCTTCCTCCTGAATTTTGAGGTATAGCGGTTCAAAGTTTAGAAGGGCCTCCATTCCTGCTGTTGGGGCGGAGCTCATTGCTCCTGTAATCAGCAGGCAGGCCATCCTTTGAAGCTTGTTGAGCCTATTAATAGCAGTTTTTTTGTATGGTTTTCTTCCACCACACTGCAGCTCCATATAGGAGGATAGGTCTCACTATTTATTTGTATTTGTTTGTATAATCCCCAATGGCGTCCAAGCATTTGTTTTGTCGCCCAGAGTGCTTTAGTGGCCTTCATTGTCGTTTTGTTTAGATGATTGTCCCAGGTGAGTTTCCTATCTAGGTGTATTCCTAGATATCTTACCTCTTCCTGGAGACATACGACTGTGCCCCTAATATTTAGGTCTCCTATTTCGATTTTTCTTTTTTTGGTGAATGGTATTATGCTAGTTTTCTGAGGATTAATGGATAGACCTTCTTTTTCGCACCATTGGGTTGTTTTATTTAAGGCTTTTTGCATTCTGGACCTCGCGGTGTCCATGTGTAAGCCTCTTATTATTACCATGATGTCATCCGCGTAGCCGAGAGCAGTTAAGCCCTTACTATTGAGGGTCACGAGAAGCTCACCAACTAGTAGGAACCATAACAAGAGGAGTAATACCCCTCCCTATGGACATCCCCTCCTAGGGTCCACCCTTAGCTTTGCCTCCCCGGCTCCGCAAACACACTTCGATTCCTTAGTATTTTGCTCGCCCATTTCACTACTTCTTGAGGAGCATCCATCCTCTGGAGAGCGACGTATAGCGAGTCATGTCTTGCATTGTCAAAGGCTCCTTCAATGTCCATGAAGGCACAAAGTACGATTTCCTTGCAACCCAATGCGTTTTTCATTATTTTCTTTCTTTTTTCTTTTCTATTATTTGAAGTGAGATAGTCGCATTTTTAAATGCAAGCTCCGTAGAGGAATTTTTATTCGCTGGAATCGCAGCGACCCGTGACGTGAAGCAGTAGAGGCTGCTGTACGATATACGATGAGGTAGATTCGCAGAGCTTGTGGAGTCTCGATGCTCCAGCGCATGGATTAAGCTGATGAAGCGCCAGAGATAGCCACTTCGGGAACTGCTGACTTAATTAAGTACAGCTGATGCTGTCGGCGACAGAGATGGTCATGTTGACGAAGTGGAGGACACCGATTGTCATTCCTACGACGACGATGACCGTGGGCTCCGCAGAGGTTTCGGCCAGTAATTTAGTAAGATGTCTGGGAGTAATTGTGGGCACTAAGCTGATCTACTGGGGACTACATGCGTACATGCGTGGTGGAAGTGGACATACAACAGACGCACACTAAGATTATAACCTAGATTCCTAATGAGCAGCGTAGAGATGCTCTGCGTATCGCCTGTAGCTACTGCATCATGTTGGTAGTATGGTGGAAATCCTGAAAGATCTACTAGCGTATAACCGAGGGCAGCGCTCTTGACCGGATTGAATAGGAGCTCTTCTAACGCACACACGTTTGCGAACCCTGCTGTTTTGGAATGCAAGCAACAAAGGTCACTGAACGATGCGACTAATTGGTGCTCTGGACTCATGGGTCAGCCGTGGCCACGGAGAAGTAAACTTCTACTTGTGCCAATTCATGATGGGATACGATTATTCCAGAAGTTACTGTAGCTACGACATGGAGAGTACGATCAGTTTAACCGCACATTCCTTGCGGGCACTCGCTTTGCATGTTTGAGGAGCAACCTCAGATCTACGAACGGCTTCGTCACACCAAAATGATCGTGAAAATGATGCTACGTAACTGGACAACTAGTCTACAGTCCCAATATATGTTGATAAAATCCTACGCACAAAGCGATTGAAGGGTTGCCTTATCGACTAACCAGCTGCGGTGGCTGATAAAGCATGTGAAGTGAGTGAGCAGTCACGATTGGGTTGAATTAATACGAAAGCGGATTCCGAGCCGGACTTTCGAGGCCTGCAGATTGACTTTTTTATTTAGTTGAAATCTTACATAACCCTCAGTTCTCATTCCCGGATATCTTTTGAAAAAATGTTTGACAATCTATAGCAAAAAAAAAAGACTTCCATCTGTTTTTTATGCTCATTTCAATAATAAAAATGAGCATTGTGGAAAATTTTCAGATGTCTTGTTAGCTTTTTTGCTAACAACCTTTCAAACACCTCGAAGCAGTAGATGCTCAAATGCACGAGTTTACACGCTGAAAATCTCGATGTGGTGGCGATTTGGTCCATTGATGTCTCGTCCAATTCGGTGCGTCTCAACAAATGAAAAATTTAAAATTGCCCCTGTTTAAACTGGATACATCAAAAAATGTCTTGACACTATGAAAAGCAGACACTATAAACTAAAGATTCCAGCGTTACTATGATTCATTTATTCGGTGAGAGCATTTTTGGCATCAGTAATCATAAGAGACTTTTTTACGACCCAATTATTTTTGTGGAATGGGCATTACTGTTATTAGGTTTCCACTTTGAGCATTAATAAGCAGTCTGTTACCGTTTTTGATTCGAAAATTCTACAGCTTTTGCGGGCCTATTTCTCGCATCATCTCTGTCAAGGCATATCTAAGCACCGAAGAATTAAAAAAACGATTCGTGTTTAGAGTTGTAACAGTAACTTGAATCAAGCAGAGGTCGCGATTGTTGTAGCACAAAATTTGTTTTAAATGTAATACTTAGCGGTTAGCCTTCAAAAATCGACAACCTTCATAAAAAGTGCAACAGATTAAGAAACCAGACCAAATATTAATTTTAGGGTAGATACATTTGTGCGGTATTGTGCTTAAGTGGCAGCCTGAGTTCTCAGCTGAGTTGAAACTACGATTAAGTTATTGTACTTAAGATTAAAATTATATAGATTATAATTGCTTTCGGGACTCATTTGAACTATCTCTGACTGAAACGCCACTTTCGGGTAATCAGATATATTTGAGACTATGCCACACATTCTACGAGCAGATCTTAACAGGAAATGAAAGTATTTTCATAATGTTTGTTTTATTTTAGCATAACTTGTATCTGGCCCTATTGTGGCACCTATATTCCACACTCTACAGTCACAGTATAGACTAACATTTCATTACGACATTTAAATGGCCAGGAGAGCTGGTGGTTCGATACATGCACCTATGGGCACTCGAAAGTCGACTTGTGGTCCACCGTACGTACCCATAACAATTGGATGAAAACGACATGTAATATTTACTGCAACGGTAGCTATTATAGTCACCTAACGTCGTATGCACATATGTCTCTATATTTAGTTGGGAAAACGACATGCACGCGGATTGAAAAACACGGAAAATCAGTTTCACATGTTTGTTACTTACCGTGCAGCATAACTAAATATATGTTGCACTGCATTAACAAGGCAGCAAAGAATGAATTAACGGACAGTAGAATGAGTTTGTGAATACAGAGGTAAATGTTATTCAGATTTTAAGTTGTCTGAATAGTGAATTTTGTATTGCGTCATTTTTAGGGGAAACATTTTTATATTCAAAAGAAGGCAGTGCTGATATGTAGAAGGTACTTATTTTAGGGACAAAGTGTGGTGACCTTTGATTGCGGGAAAACATTAATTTTTTTCGACAGATCTGAAACTACAAAACAATAAAACTGAAAAGTATCTACTACTTATAGAAGTTTTTTGGTCCAAAACAAATTTCGATCTTAAATATTGACTGTGTAGGTTTCATTAAACTTTTTCGGAGCTGTCTAAATCCTGCTTTTCATTGAATTTGTTTGCATGATAACCAAAACGAGCTCAAACTACGAATAAAATAAAATCTTTTTCATGGTGTTCTGCGATGGATTTTATCTGAATAAAGACTGTCCAACTCGATCGGTTTGTTGCATGAATTTACCAAAATTTATTTCAAAGAGTCGAACAAGTTTCGGTCCAATTTACTGCGTTTTTAAGAGAATCTAATAATTTTCTAATTTGTCGTTAGATGTGGTTATAATGAGGCTAATACCAGTTGATAGCTCGTATTAACTGGTTTTGATGAATTTCGGAGGTCTAGGTCAGCAAATAATAATTCCCAAGAAGTGCCGGTTTAGTTAAATCATAAGCTGAGTGAGTTAAGTATTTCAAGTTTAGTTTCAGATAGACAATAAAACCACTCTGAGGTTATGCTGAATATGAAGTTAAATTAACAGTACAACAGGCCGAAAAAAGATATTGAAAAAACTATAGCGAATAGATATCACCATAAAAACTCATTTTCCGAGAAAATAGATTCGTTTCATATTCAATATGATTGAAATATTTATTAAAGTAATCTCTTGTACTCACCACCGGATTATAACATAAGGCAAATACATATCAAAATTAAATTTCTCAGCGGCCAAATGGCTAAATTTTTCATGATGATGACTACGTCGGCAGCTATATAGTCAGAAAGACATTAAGAATCACCACCCACGAAAATTTCAATACTTAAGAAATTTAAAGAGTTTCAGCTTGTTTCCATTATAAAGTGTTTATCACATGAAAATTCAATAGTAGCATCTCTGGGTACACTAGCGACAAAATGACCGATACTAACAGCCTCTTGATGATTCAATTCTGTTTCACGTTGAGAACAGCTTCCACTGTAAATTTCGTTTTGAAACGAGAACTGGTTCGGAAGTTACATGCGTCAAAATATTTTGAGGGTTATCAACTCAAAAGTTTCAAAATTTAGGAAAAAAGGCCATTTGTGGCTTATTTCTATCGTGAAGTGCTCATCGTATGAAAATTTGCTGGCTCAAGAATAAAAAACTGCATCGGGCTGGCAAATCTTTGCCAGTAAAAAGTAAAGTAATACCAGGACAACCCTCGTACGGGTCTAGGGGTTGAAGCTGGTAGAGAGCTTCACCACAAATTTACAGCAATCAATGTGAATACGAGTGTGGAGTGATTATCTCCACGACTCACTTCACCCCTGGTTTAAATTAGTTACCTATTAAGAGTTAGGTGAGCTCAAAGCTCGGTGCGCAGTCTCTTGACCGTACTTGGATTCGAATGAGGAACCGCACATACAATAAGCGTTCTCTACCCACTAGGCAACTCAAGCTTCAGAGATGCGCTTGCCACCTTTAAAACACACAATGCACTCATACTCCCAGCCTACCATAGTTTCCCTGATTTCTTAACGAGATCCAGGACCAATTATAGGGGAAAGGAAGCAACGCCCTGCATACGTGCTACAACCCAGCCAAAGGCATGACACGTGCAAACAGCTCATTGGATAAAGGTAACTATGTAGCTGCAATTTTTGCCGATCTCAAGAAGGCACAGAATTGCACTTCAACGTCTCGAAAAATATGACATTAGCAAGAAGTTTAATTCGATAATAAAACATTATTTATTGGATAGACGGATTGTGACAAAACAATTACAGTGCATCAGTCGGGAACGTTTTATCAATATAGGCATACCGCAGGAATCAATTCTTGGACCAGTACTATTCATCCTGTATGTGAACTGCATCCAACATTTCCAGCTGTCAGGCAAATTGGTCCTTTTTGCTGATGTCACACTTCTTTTATATTCTAGTAAGGATGAACCATCTCTGGAGTATAAAATTAATAGAGAGCTAGAAACATACCAAGTGTGGCTTAGGCATAGCAAACTGCTTATAAACGTCAACAAGACCAAGTACATTATTTTCCAGCAGAAAAACAATTGTCCTATAAACCCCTTTATTCAGATAAACAGAATTCGTCTGGAAAAAGCTGAATCAATGAAATATTTTGATTCAAATTCCGAAATCGGAATTCGTAAAATTTTCCGACTCGCCAATGGTCGGAATTTCGTATTATGATCTATTCCGAAGTCGGAATTTAATCGTTTCCAGATTTTCAATATATTTCCAATCAAGTGTCAAAATACCTATTTAAATTTAAAACAAATAGACGGAGTTTCAATGTCTTTTGCTAATATTGACTCTATGGCTATTTATTTTGCTTTGCCTAAGTATGGTCAGTCGGAAATAACAAAAATAGGGATTGAAATTTAATAAAAATCCGCCAAAAAAATCCGACAACAAATGAGCCTTCGGATTAGACAACTCACCTTCGGAATATACAATACGAAGTTGGCGGATTCCCGTGCAAATAGCAAATTATAATACGAAAATATAGACTAAAGACAGACGACACAAGTTAATTATCATTAACACAATGATCATTGAACGCTAATGATAATTTGTTTGGAGAGTGACACACGGCTACTTGAATGAGGTTGTTTAGCAGCTGTAGGTTGTTTGAATTTAAATGGTATTATTTTGACAGTTATTGTTTATCGAAACACATCAAAAAATCAGAAATTAGTACAAGTTTTACTGCGAATGAGCCTTTGTGTAAAATTATGGAAATTTTACACAAAAAAAGTTTAATCACGATAAGGAAGAAAATATAAAATGTTCATGAATTGAAGAAGAGAATACGCAGAAATGTGCAAAAAATGAAACATTTGCATACCATATTGTAATATATTCGAAATAATATGTTTATGTTTTTGACAGTTAGAAACTACATTGTTTCAAATGCAATTTCCCGAATTTCCCCAGTAAATTTCATAATCTTCCCCGTAGATGGTGCGACAATCGATAAGAGCAAATGAGCATTAGCTTCCAAATGATAATTCGTAGAACCTCATTGATGATGTTATAAATGATGATTAACCATACAAGTACATTATTTTCCAGCAGAAAAACAATTGTCCTATAAACCCCTTTATTCAGATAAACAGAATTCGTCTGGAAAAAGCTGAATCAATGAAATATCTTGGCTTAATCCTGGATGAGATAATCCATGGTTACACTACATTAACCACATCAGACATAAAGTCGCACCAATGATTGCAGTCTTAAGAAAATTTGAGTTCTTCGAAACCAGAACAAAATTAATAATGTTTAATGCTTATATACTTTCAACTATCACATACGGAACTATTTTATGGAGTCAGACATCAAAGCAAAACATCGAGTTAATTGGAAGACTTATTTCGAAAGTAATTAAAATTATGTTTAGAATGCCGTCTCTAACACCAACAGTTACTGTGTACACTCGAACAGGATTGCTAAGTATTCAAGAACTAATTAGTTTTGAAACCAGAACTGCTAGAAATCTATATCTTGCAATTCCAAGAACGGACAGATTGAAGATGGATCCAATACAGCAAGCTATCGCATCTTACAATTCATTACCGAACTCGGTCTAATCAGCAAAAAAAAAACAATAGAGTTCAAGGTATACTTGAAATCTCACATAAAAAACACCAATCCCTAATGAAGAAGATACCAGAGTTTTTTGTAGACTTTTCTCTGGACACATGTCAATGAGGACAAACATATAACTTAGGATATGAAGTGTAATTAAAATTAATTACAATTATATCTTCCCTTATACCAATTTTCAATTGTCTGGGAAGTACTAGGACGATATGTTTGATGATACGTTGATGCACACGGACCGTGCATACTGATTGAGTGATGGAGAAGTGGAAGGAAGGAGGAAAAAAAATACTAAATTTCCAAGATGTTTCCAATAAAGTTACTTGCCACTGAATAGCTGTTTTGCAGTACTTGAACGAAACGAAACACACTTCTACTTGAAAATATACTTTCTACTTATGCTTGAGAGGCTGTAAAACAAAAAATTAAAACTGTTCAAAATATTTTCAAAATAACTTTTCTGTTTTATAATACTGAAAAATATACACTTATCATCGGACACAATATAATTTCATTATACAATTCAGAAAATTCAAAGAAAAAATGTTTGTTCAAAAATAATATTTATACAATATATAATTCTTTCAGACACAGATTTACAATCAATGATTGGTGTCTGAAAAGCTCAAGCAGTACAATTTCATTATATAACAATTTAAATTTTTTTGTGCAATTTTTCAATTTTCTACGATATTTTATCATTAAACCAAATAGTGTATGAGCAAATTATGTTTTAGGGAGGTGGAGGATTAGAAGAATGGATCGATGTAGATGTTGTCTATTCGTGTTTAATTTTCAGCCTTGCCGTTCGCCTTCGCATTCAACGTTTTTTTTTCAGCTTCATTAAGAACGGATGTTTCAGTTTCAATTATTTATTATAAGGCATGCAAATTACTGCAATTCCAAGTTACTCTTAGGATTCTGTGCCTTTGGTAGTTTTTTTCATTGTACTCTTGTCATTCACCAGTTTACTCCATTATATAGTTATTACGTTTCAACATGCAGGTCCTGGCGCTCTCGATAATATTATTAGAGAGCATTTTGGATGATTTTATTTAATATTACTTTTTTTTGCATTTGTTCAGGTTCTTCATTGAATCGAGGATATGCTCGATTTTCATATGCGACAAAATTAAATATCTTTCACATCTGACATATTAAAGTACTCTTCGTCACGCATAACGCTTGGAGGTATTTCTCCATCCTCATCTCTTCGAAGCCACCTACTATTTACAACCATGTCCAAAGACCAGCGCATTTGCGCTTCTGGCTGTAGAAGAGCGCCGACCATTGTCTTAGCGTTCGAAGACAACCGTTCGACAACCTTTTGACGAAATGCAAACTTTTTGCACTGCTGATCCTCCAGTAGTTGATGCAGGTTCGAATCGTCGAATGGCATCTTTGCATTCAGCATTATAAACAAAATTATACCCAAGGACCACACATCCGCCAGCTTCGGATCGTACGGAGTCCCTCTGACCACTTCCGGTGCTGCATACGCTGCTGATCCGCAATAGGTTTGAGACAGGATTTTGTTGCCTTCGCTATCCGAACAGTAGCGTGCAAAACCAAAGTCGGCCAGTTTGATGTTCATACGCTTGCTCAGCAGGATGTTCTCGCACTTGAGATCCCGATGTGATATTTCCTTGGAATGAAGGTAACGCAACGCTCTCACCATCTGAGAGAACCATATTTTTGCCTGTGATTCGGCGATTGGGCCGTTACTTTTAATGTAATCGAGTAGGTCCCCATTTTCTGCGTAACGCATGAAAATGAATATCTTTGGGCCTCTTTGTAGTATACTATGAATCTGGATAATATAGGGGTGTTCGATTTTTGTTACAATATCTAATTCTCGGGGGAAGAACTTTTCCAAAAAATCGGGTGGTGCTTTACTCTTGTCAATTACTTTGCAAGCGAGGCTTACACGCCTATCGGTCTCATCGACGTATTGGGCAGTGATTACCGTCGCATAGCTCCCACGACCAATCTTTTTCCCGATACTATATCCTCTCTGCGACAGGGCTTCAATGTCCGAGCTACGTGCATATAGACCACGTCCATTGTTCTGCGTTGGCATAATTCTACTCACCAACGTCACCCTCCTCGGTTCCTGGTATTTGGATCGTACGGCCGCCGTGTTGAATTAGTTTTTATTCTCAGCTCTCATGAGCTATCAACACAGAATTATCCTTTCGTCGCCCTTTTGACCCTCAAAATCAAATTAGTTTTCGGTCTTCGACTGACAACGCACTTCCGTGGATCTTTTTGAACTAATACGAGGCAGTTGTGCTACGAAAATTTTTGTCAAAATAACACCGTTCTTATACTCTTCTTCGCTTCTTTGTTTTGTGACAACAAAACAGAAATACTGATGATAGGCAGAGGTCAGCAACAATGACCACGACGACAACGACGACGATGATCACAAACGAATTTCGAGATCGAAATCGTTAGACCTATGCTGCGCTATTTCGCTTTAAAACAGGAAAAAATTAATGGAAAATTGATACGAAAAATACACAACTTTAAATTTTTGGAAAAAATGTTGGCTGTTACTAGTAATTTTTGCCGTGCATACTAATATATTCGTGTCGGGAACAACAATTCAAATTAAAATTGTCATACTGGCAATTTTTGTTTCCCCGCTTATTATTCGCATTATTGAAAAAATGACATAGGCCTACTTGGGCGAATGATTTTTGTGGAAAAATTTATTATTTATGGGGGGTTAAGAATTATTATAGAATTGAGTGTATAGTGCCTTTAACAACTATCTTGAATCTTCAAAGCGATAGTAATAAGACAAATTACTTCAATCTTGCATCAGTTAAGAATATTGCAGTCATAAATATATTTATCAACTGTTTGCCTTTATTCGAATACACGAAAATACAAAAAAAATAAACTATATCATTAACAATGGTTATGGAGACGCAAAATTACGGGACAAGATTTGCCCAGAACCTTAGATTCCCTTGAATCAAAGCGCATAGAATTCAAAATGATACAATTTATCAATCATCTTTCTATACAACGATTTATCAGAAGGAATCTCAAACATGGGATTTTAGGTAGTTTTTGGCAAAAAATTTCCCGATTTATTATGATTAAAAATATGATTATTTATTTAATATTCAATTAACTCAAGTCGCAATGTTGCTAAATCAATCAATTGAATTCTGCCTTTCTTGCAAAGTTATCCGAGTTCATTGCATTGCTAAATCGCAGAACAAGTATTTTTCGTCAGCAAATATGCAATGAGCTACGGGTTCAGTAACATCTTATAAATATTGTAACTAAACTCAAATTATTGCATAGTAATAAAGAGATCACTTGAAGAAACAATCTTTTCATTTTCACCCAGTGTGACGCAGCACTCGGCATTATTGACAGTTACATTATTTTTAAACATTTGGATCTAGCAGACTGTGTGCCACTGACATAAAGCAAATAGTTCCGCCGGCTGACAAGCGGCGATACAAATATGAGATGACCGTCCTCTTATATTTCAAACGCGGTACGGTCAACAGAATCAGCCGACACGATGCCGCAACTGCCAGTCATATGGACATAGGACATAGCAATGTCTAAGCACCACAATCAGAACAGCTGCCAAGCACATGACAAAAGCTTAATCAGCTGTGGTTTTGCAAAACTCCACACTTAGCTTATCGCCCCAGCTGCACCAAGCGTGTAGAATACCTTCGCATAAACGCCTATTCTGCTCTTACCGAAAACTCCAAACCGGCCTGAACATAGAATTCATTTCTGAGCTCACAAGAGAAAGACTCCAAGAAACTATGGAAACTTCGTAAATCTCTCAAATATAATTATCGTCATATTACTCTTCTCCAATCGACCGAGGGCTCATTGGTTTTTGCGGGAGGCGAAAAGGCAGGCCTCCTAGCTAAAAGCTTTGACGAAGCCGCGTCATCATTCAGAGCCCATGTGACATCGACATTGGGACTACTGTTAAATACAGTGTCAATAACGCCTGAATTCTCTGCTGACTTCAAACCATGTGATCTCTGCTCTCCTGATAAAATCAAGAAACATCTCAAAACCTTGAAACTTTATTTATCTCTCGGTGAAAACAAAGTACTTAAGATTGTGTTGAAAAGCCTTCATGATTGTGCTGAAAAGCCTTTCTAATGTCGCCTCTACATTACGGCCCATCATGGGCCACTGCAATTGTTGCCATGATGGCCACCATCACAAAGTTGCCTCTACACTCTAAACCAGACATGATTTTTCGGTTGAGCATGATGGCGCGCTTTGATGTGTTGAGAAAAACCGCTCCCAAAGCTATACTCGGCCGAAGGGCTAATATTTAAACTTATGAAGTATTCCAAACTACGTCATCAAAATAGTTGAGTCTTTCCTCGAGACAATGTCTATGAAATATAGCGTTTCTGCTGGTGTTCCGCTGAGAACAGTTTTAAGCCCCGTACTTATTAATATTTACAATGCTGATCTACATCGCTACACTAATTGTAAAACCGCGGATGGCACAGCCATTTGCCACAGCTCGAGTAACCCAGCTTCTCGCGTACCAACATACTGCAGCAGCTGCTCGCGCTTATTAGCGAATCTAGCGAAAAATAAAAAACAAAAATAAACGCTACTAATACACCAGCCATATTTTTCAGCAATAAAACCTCTGAATTTCCAGATAAACATCATAGGAAGTCAATTTTACATAGACTCACTCAGTGAAATATCTTAGTGTTCATTTCGACTCAAAACTGATTTGTAAAGAGCACACCGAGGCTTTTGTGAACAAAGTTTCCAAGAATGCTCGAGTCAATTACGTCTTCGTATGCAGAAAGTCCAAACTGTCGGCAGCAAAACAAGATAATATTATTTAAATCTATAATTCAGCCGATTGTTCTCTAAGCAGCACTGTGGAGTAGATGCACTTCGTGCCATAAAAAGAAACTGGAAATAGTCCAAAACAAATGCCTGAAAATCATCCTTGACAAACCAATTTATTTTTCAACCAGACTCCCTGCACTGGCTTGCCAGCATTAAACCGATTTCACCATCAGTCGAAAATAGATTCTCACTATTTATATCGAAGTGCTACGTTTCTTCTAATCCTCTCGTAGAATCTTTAACAAACGTTTAAGTTTAATAAATTACACTACTTTTAAATATAAACTATGTTTAAATTAGTCTAAGCTGGTTAGTAAGTTTTCCTGTTTTAAATTCAAACATAAGATTCATGTAAGCTTTTTCCCCTTAATCTTAAATATCCTTAATGTCTAAACTGCATCTAATTTATTTTTTACTTATTTTCTAGGAACAAACATTGCATTTGCAATAACCGTGTCACCAGATGTCGGCCTACGAAATCAATCATCAGCTCACGAAATTACAGCTCCACCAGTAAAAATCAACTCGCGAATACCAATCGAAAAGTCAGAGCGATTTCGAAGACTAATACCGTACATGACATTCTACGTTCCTTCTAATTTCCCAATCACGGATTATTATAATCTCAATCCAATTGTAAGTCGTTACTGGAGTATGCTTTCTATTCTATATTTCCATACAACTTCTTTTCATATTTGACAAAAACATCCATTTTGCATCATTAAACTTTCATTAGCAACAACAGAGAATGGCTGCTGCACTACAAGCTACAAATGGAAACGCTGGTCCGCCTTCGCCTCCACATGGTTATCAGGATCCAAATCCAGTTCAAGTAACAAGACTGCAACCATCCAGCCCAAATATGGCCGGTGCCGGGCCATCAAAACACCGACCGCCACTTTCATTTAACGTTAAGTTTCCCAGCTCACGACCGAACTTTCAAATTATTGCTTATAATACGCGCCATCAAAGTGCACAGCCACAAGCTATGCCATTGCACCGCGATTCACCCATTCAGCATACACATTTAAAGGCAATTCATCAATCCCATCACGAACAGGATCTCGATCACATAATGCCACCTTTATCATTTAAACATTCCAATATGGTAATAAATTTATCAATGCATCAATCAATCGAAACTATTTTCAACTAAATCTTATCATATCCTCTACTCAGAATATGCCATATCGTGCTTTTCAAAAGGGCTCGAAACAACACAAACATGTCATAAACCCATTTACTAATGAAAATAAGCTACCCGGATCATTTAGACCAATAATTTATGCCGACCCTGAACAGGTTTTCACCCCACAAGGAGAACAGACTGAACAATTACCAGAGCAACCAAAGGAACAAGGACAAATACAAACTGGAATCGATGGACCTACGTCGACTGTAAGGTGAGTCAACTTTTCTGCTAAGCTTCTGTACTGTGGATGAAAATTGGACTAGAGTAATCTATTTTCTCAGCACCATTCTAGAGTAGTAGAATCCTTTACATACAAACTTTAAAACGTTTAAACTGCATTTCTTCATTTTAGGACAATTTACTATAGCGAAGCGCCACAAAAGCAAGATCTGACTCCACAACAAAAATACGTTGCCTACTTGCAACAACAGGTCGCTTATCAAAATTTGCGACTAAAACAACACTTGCAACAAACTTATCAGGAAGTAATCACACCCAGTACAGCGTCGCCAGATACGGAAAGCAAGCTTTCCGAAAAACTTCCTTCGACAACAACAAGCTCCGTACTATACACACAAACGTCGACGCCAACAAGTAGCCTCGACGAAAATTACAATCAGATTCCGGAGCAAACCGTTCACTCACCCAAGCCTGGACAAGGACACCAACCAGTTCGAGTATCGACAGTAACCAGGTTATGAATTTTACTTTCATTTTAAAGCAAATGCCTTAAAGTTTCTTTGTTCACTTCCAGGCCTCCTAATTATTTGGAATATCTACAGCCAAACCAACAACATATCATTAACATTCCGAATTTAGTTCCTTCTGGCCAACCGTACAACTCCTACAATTCACTAGTTTATTACACAACGCCCAACCCGAGTTACATACCATCCCGAAACCCAATTTACAGAGCTCCCGTCATCGAACCTCTGTACGAACCAGATCCTGTGTTCAAAGTTCCTGTCAAAAAACCACCGCCGCCCATTCGACAGCATCATACCGAAACAATTAGCTTCGCACCAGCCGTGTCTACTTATAATCCAAACATTGAACAGGTTACCACACCTCGACCCAAATACAATTCCTATGCAACTCTATCTCGGACTGAGAAACATAAACAAGCACAAAGACATCGCCCTCCTCCCCCTCCTACAGCAGTCGAAAGTAACGATTTAAATGTTGAGCATCATCCGGACGAATTACCACAATCTAGACCAATTTATGCTGAAAAACCTGAGAAAAGGCCAGATCAGGTCTACATTCAACAACAGGAACAAGTCAATCAAAATGCCGGGTTCCGACCAGATTCACAATTTAGTCAGCAGCCGCAAGTTTTCCCAGGATTAGATTACGCTCCGGATCTTGTACTGATTCCAAGACCGAAGCCAAGACCCAAGCCGACTCCAAAAACTACTTTAAAAGTACAACTACGACCGCAACATGAGTTCGACTATGACTCCGCCATTCGGCCTAGTCCTTCGTATTATAATCTACCTGAAAATAAACCCAGCTACATACCAAAACAAAATTTCCATCAGCAGGCAGAGTTACGCCCACAGACTTATCAAGAACTAGAATATCACACAGACACTATCACTCAACCTGAGCCGCGACCAAACTTTGAGGTAGTCCCAGATTCAGAGACTACGCTAGGTCAATCAAATCATAGTGTCTGGTCACAGCAGCCTGAGTATGAACATACAGGACCAGGAGTCTCGCAGCAATCACAGGCCGACTCTACTGAGACTGCAAAACCAGATCTCATTACAGAAGCAAATCTTAAAGAACATCCTGACGCTTTCCTTCTGAATCACAAGACGTTGGTGCGTCCAATTTCACCAGGACCTCCCATCAAGCCTAGTTTGGTGTATACACCGCGACCTGATCTATCACGTCCCGCTTCAGTTTATAAGGAACAATCTGACACGGGCTTGGTCTCCAACACCAAACCCGACTCTCAGTCGGAACAGTCTCATGCTGTCGTTTCGTCGCCAGCAAAAATCACTGGTCAGGATATTAGCCAGCATATTGAAGATGATTTGAATGACAGTTCTTTAGCAGAAATCCTTCGGAAACTGCAAGATTCTAATCAGCTACCCAAAACATTAACTCCAGATAACATCGATGATTCCATTCGGACGTTGATCAAAATTTTGAATAATTTGAAACAAACGCAAACTATAGCTCCTGAGCCAATACCGGAACACCACGAAGAGGAAAAGGAATATCATCAGGATATCGAGTTAGTGCAGCCAGGTATACATACTAGGATGCCATTTTTAAAGAATAATTCATTGAATTTACGGCAGCAACACATGAATGCTTTTTTTACTTTCATTTTCAGCTAAGAAAAAGAAGCCAGGCCCAGGTAGCGGCCGACCAGGTATCGATTATCCAACCTTGGATGAAATCCCAAAAACAGCGTTCAATTGTAAGGAGCAACGATACAAAGGATTCTTCGGTGATCCCGATACTGGTTGTCAGGTTTGGCATTATTGTGATTTGAATGGCGGTCAGGCGAGCTTCTTATGCCCTAACGGAACCATTTTCAGTCAGGTGAGCGTTTGCAGGATACACGAAATATTTATTTCAGTACAACGATAAAGAGAAGTAAATGCTAAATGAAGACTATCATGAAGACTATCATTTGATTGTGATAGCTCTGCAGCTTGTATGAGCAACGCCTGAATTACCTCTAAGCGTATCCTTTTGCAGATGTACAAATGTTATACATTGCATTCTGAAGTCGCTGACCGTTTTCAGACTTTCCGTTCCAATATCCTCTTCAAAGTTATTGCTTTTTTTTTGAATTTATGGCGATGGTGTTAGTTGTTCACGGGGCTCTTCAGGAAGCACTCCGTAGGGTCTTCTCTGCGTATCTTCCTATTGAATGTATTGCTGTATTGCTATTGTTCTCGCGTTACCTTCGCTCCCTCCAAATTTCTCATTGTTTTCTCGGTATATCTTCCTAGTAATTCCTCAGTTACGCTTTACGAATTAGCTACCTCAACTATAGCTTCTCTTTTAGCTCGATTTCAGCATGCGGTGATTTCCCAAAAACTTAGCGAACGTAATATGGAATCATTCTTTTCTTCCTTAATCTCATCCAACAACCTTTCCTTGATAGCCTAATCCTTTCTTTCATTGTGTTCTCTTTCTCAATTCAATTGTCCCCAATATAAACAATAAAACACTAGACTTCGTTCTGTCTTATATTCCCTATCACACTAAGACTGTTCTACGTCAAGCCAGACTTGCATCATCTTCCTTTTTCAGTCACAATTTATGTTGCCGTAGACTTTAACTATTATATAAAGAAGCCTTCGCTGGTATGACGATTGAATTCAAATCGATTAACTGGTTCTCCTTTTTTCGCGCCCTTGTTCACGCTAGTTTTAGAGCAACAAGGGCTCATGAACATTTCCTTGAATTTTCGAGGCTTCGTTCTGCTGTCAAAACTACCGTTAATCAGACTACGCGCGATTACTTTGCAAGCATAAAATCCTATATCTGTTCCAACAATATATAGTCTTATATCCGTTCCCTGAAAAATTACCATTGTTTTCCCGATTCCATGTAAAATTTGCGACTTCTTTTCGAAAAACTTTTCTTCCTTCTTTTCTCAACGCTATCCAATCTCACTTTGTGAAGTTTTAAATGTTGTTTGATGTTTGCTCTCTTCCATTCACGACGTCCTCCAACGTCCGTTGGAGTTGGACAAATCACTTTCATCGACATCTGTTCGTGCGGAGTAAGGCTTCTTGCTAGGAGCATTCTATTTTCTTACAACCACAAAATCACTACAACACACATTCAAAATACGACAGGAAGTTGGCCATTTACTTCTTAAATTTATATGTAACACCAGTTTTCGTACCGCCTGCTCGATCTGGATAAAGAATTCTTGTGCAGCTAGTTCAAATCTTCCAATGATGTTAATATCATCGGCATAAGCTATATATTTTTTATGTATATATAAAACTTGGTGACGATAGTCTCTCTCGTTGCCATGCCAGAGTCCCAGACCATACACTTGGCGGAGCCCATTGAAGATGTTGAACAGTTTGGATAGCAACCCGGTTATTAATATATGTATATATTAAACTTAACTGTCTTATATGACGGTTTAACGAGTTAAACCGTCATATAAGACAGTTAAGTTTCTTCTTTTATACTGTTGAAGGCAAACTGCCACAAAGATATGTTTTGGTTTTATCTTACCTTAAGAATTCAAAAATTTTCACATTACACGAAATTTGTATAATGTTGTGTGCATTGCATGAAGTTTCACCTATTTAAGCCCAACTGTCTGAAAATGAATCATACTATAGGGGCATTTCACGTCAAGCGGACTGGATTTTGTTTATATTGTGCATAATGGTACTTCTAGAGGATATGAACGTGTATACACAAGTTTTTGTTTCTATGCGGTTTAGTTGCCGAGCTATGGGCTTCTGAATACCTGACAAAATTCATGAAATGTCGCAGTATTCTAGAATATGCGTGCCAAATCTGGTCTCCGCGCTTTCAGTACTTATCTGATGCTATTGAATCTATTCAGCGCAGGTTCACTCGCTCACTTCTTTTTAAATTTAATATCCCCTATTGTCCCTACTCCTCTCGTCTTTCCCTCCGTATGTCCTCGTTGCAATCACGGAGGTTGTTCCTCGATGAGTGTTTCCTCTTCAAACTTTGCCAAGGCATTTTCTTGACAGATCTCGGTTCACAGATAACCAGACGTGTATCCAGCCGTCCAAGTCGTTCTTCTGAAGTTTTCTCTGTTCCTTTTGCACGTACGGAAGTTTACTTCCATTCGCCTTTGCTGCGCCTACCCAGAACGCACAATGCCCTTAAGCTTGGTCCTCTCCCCCAATCTTTTTTACAATTCAAGCATGTATTAAAAATGTTACCTTGAATTGCTACTTACCTTAGTCCTAATTTTAGTTTTTAGTTTTCTAATTTTAGTTTTTAGTTTTCTAATTTTAGTTTTTAGTTTTCTAATTTTAGTTTTCTAATTTTTAATTATTTTAGTTATTTCTTTTCCTTTTTCATAATTCTTTTTTTGTTATTTTTGCTTTCTTGTTGCTGTAATTGGAATTATATCTGTAGCGCAAGGGATTAATTAATAAATAAATAAATAAATCCCATTCTAAAACTTTTATGATAAAATAAGTATACTTTAAGCTTTGTTTTGTTATAAAAATAAACAAAATTAACCTGGTCCAAATTATTCAAATAACAAGGTGAAAGTTTACTTCCGGTTTAACACAGAAACAAAAAATGTTTATCTAATCTAATTTCAAAATTAAAAATAACAGTTAATTTTTTATACCAATCATTCCCAAAAAAAAAAATTTCATCAATTTCGTCAATTATTCATAAGCCCATAGCTCGGCAACTAAACCTCATAAAAACAGAAACTTATTTATACACGTTCATATCCTCTAGAAGTACCATTATGCACAATGTGAACGAAATTCAGATCCTCGACTTTTTTTCGTTGTCCGCTTCACGTGAAATGACCCTAGGGTGAAAATTCGTTCTAGGCACATAGTTTCCAAATGATTACATATTTTGTTTTTGCACTAATTTGTCTAAATAACACTTCATTTTCCATTTTTATGAACAGGTTGCACTCACATGTGATTGGTGGTTTAACGTTAAATGCTCAACGACTGCTCAACTTTATGTTTTGAATGAACGTCTATACAAATATATTCTTCCATTCACACCTAAATTCCCTGAAGATTATAGTGGACCACTTGTTGACAAGTAAGCATTTTTTTTAGCGTTTTAAAGTTCCAAGTTTGTTATTAGTCAATATATTGGCTAATTGACTGCACCCAAAACTAGCTGGAAACACAACTAAAAAATCAACTAATTTTCTACAGGTATCTTGCCTTGAAGTTCAAAGAAATGGAAGAGAAAATGCGTCGCGAACGCAACAAAGGTAAGTCCAAGGATGATACCGAATCGAAAATGACTGCAGCCTCAGTTAACGGAACTGAATCAGTCGAAACGGAATCCGAAGAATCCTCAGAAGAAGAGGACAATGACGATGAATTAGGAGGAAAAAGCAGTTTCGATACTGGTCTAGTAACATATTCAACAACAATAACACCATCATCCACAACAGAAATTACGTCGAATGCCATCGGTTCCATTAGTGTGCCATCTACACCGGCATCCTATCAACCACCTTCTACGACTACAACATATGCAGCAATTGCGCCGCCGGACAAACAAGATACGGATGAATCGAAAATAACGGTGGAAAGTGAAAAGGCTGAAGTGATAGAAATTAATTCGCATGGAAGTTCAGGACATTTGAGTCACTCGTATGTGGCGCAAAGCTAAAGTTACATCGATTTTTTTCGGACGACTTTTAATCAAAACACAATCGTATTGTTATTTAGGCTTTATATAGATAATTCCTCTACAGTTTTTAAAACTTATCAACGAAACCATGCGTTATTTAGGTTCAGCCTGTGATAGTTTTTTAAACAGTTGCGAATTTCCGACCGTTCGTATGCTTAACATCGAATTTTTTGCACTTCTTTCAGCTGAAATCTTCATTAAATTGAAAACATTCAACGAAAGTTAATATAAGCGTGATTCGTGTGCCTTCCAGAGAATTTAAATAGCATGCCTTCCGGGATATATAAATATTATACCTAAAAGACATTCCTATGGGATATGTTTATTCATAATTTAATTTACAAGGAAAATCATTATAACTAATTCATCCAATATGTAAACATGTCCCCTAGCAATACAATTCACACATTTTTAGCAATTTCAATCGCTAAAATATGAATTTAATATGCTTGCCATTATTTAAATGACAATATTATATATTCGAATAGGTTTTTTCAAAAAAAAGCATAACATTAAGCATCGATATTACGGACTGATGAGAAGAGTTTGGAGACAATTATTATTTTTAGGGCAGTTCATTATGCATATGAAACGTTCGATGAATAATTTATTTTGTGTATAGTGTTGTATATTATGTGTATTTAAATAAAATATGATAATTAGTAAGAAAATGACGTTTCGCTCAGTAGTGAAATTTATTTACATTGGCAACTGCTTATAAAGACTTGCCGATTCTAATATCAAACTGTTTTAACAATAACTGTATAATACTGTGAAACCTGTTTAACTGGGACCTCAAGGGACATAAAAAATTTTATAGGCAAGTTATTTCTTTATTGAGAGTCCCCCTATGAGAGGTCGTAATGTATCATTTATCATATAAAGAGGTGGGAAAAGTGAGCTGCTGGTCATTTTCGTTGCTACTATAAGTGGCCTTAATCTGATAAATTGACTCACATATACGGGTTATTGAGCTACAAAGTCCCAATTCTAGAGGTAAACATCGAAAAAATCTATGAAATCTAATCTCAGTTAACAAGGTTTGAATATTCCCAGTAACAGAGGTATTTCAATGCAAAAGTGTCGGGACCTCATTGTAATTATCAAAAACAGAGGTTTCTCACATATCCAGGGCCCACTTAACCAGGTTTCAGAGTATATTAAAACAGTCACATAGCTTGAAGGAGTAATTACACGATATAAATAATCTTTTGCTTCACAAACATGTCACAAAAAAATTGAGTTTTCCACATAAAAAACCATATAAGATTTGAATTGGAACTTCTTTATGCCAGCGTTCAGTTAAATAAATTTTGAAAAGGGCTTAATTTCACTTTGAGCCAATAGTGGCTGCTAACTACACTGAACGTTTTTAAAATATGCACATTGGAAACAGAGTGAACGGATTTCTATTTTATATTGAATTTATTAAAACTTACCTTCTGAGCCTGCTTGTTTGATTCTCTCGCTGTCTTTAAGGTTTCAACTAAACTGGCCACCTGCGACAAAGATTTTTGATTCTGTAACGAAAAAACAAGTATATTTAACACACTAAACACAATATTTTCAGTAAACAAACTCACTTCTTCTACTAAACTCGATATCTTATGTCTGGTGTGTGCTTCCATAACGCAAAGCACACACATTGCTTGCTTACAATCAACACAATATTTATTGATAAAATTGTTATGACGGCGGCATTTATTATCATCGAACTTAATAACAGTTTTGCCACGTTGATCGTATTGCGCTAAATAGTGTTTCTGCAAGATTTTTCCCTGTTTATGGATACGATCGAAGCAGTTCCTGCAGTACGGTACATTGCATTGTACACAAAAAGTATTCGTCACTACATCGGTGCATTCAGAGCACTCCTGGAGGGAGGCTTTTTCTTTGCCAGATTTCTTGTCATTTGGCGAACGCGAATCGATATAGTTCACATCATATTTCAAATTGAATTCCTTATAGCTCAATAAGCCTAGAACATAATAGCTCGTGTCGAGTATTTCACGGAGCGCTTTGTTCACGTCGACGCGTGTTACTTCGTTGCATATGCCGCATTTCAAAAGAGCGGGACGTGGCCCCATGCAACATTTATCGCAAACATTATGATGGCATTTTAGAAGAACCGGACGTCGAATTGCCTTTCCTATTTTTGAAAAGAGAAAAATATATGGAGAATTAAGCTATTAAGTGGATAGTTATATTTGCCATTCTATTTTCATACAAAAAATACTAAATGTTGGATATTAAATTTGATAAGAATGTTCAAAATAGTCAAAATAGGTTGAGAGCCGGCATTCACGCGTTACGCAGGCACCCATAGTTGGCATGAGAACACTAACGACAACGGACTTCGAGTCATAGAACTAACAGCATCGAAGAACTTGGTCGTTGCGAGTATCAGATTCCCGCGTAAATATTTCCATAAGGCCACCTGAGTATCACCTGATTAAGACACTCGCAAACAGATAGACCATG
The DNA here is from genome assembly GCA_963978885.1 of Nemotelus pantherinus. Taxonomy (NCBI): domain Eukaryota; kingdom Metazoa; phylum Arthropoda; class Insecta; order Diptera; family Stratiomyidae; genus Nemotelus; species Nemotelus pantherinus. The sequence continues at coordinate 50,826,337 of OZ022265.1, read as the reverse complement.
TGCTGATAGATCGCCGCCAAAACTCGAGCCTGATGACGATACGATCGTACCGATGTGCCAAGTTGGACTCAGACCTCTATCTTGCTGGTTTACTTTTCTAAGCGCAAATTGCTTTGCATGGAAGCATCGTATACACGAAGCAGGTTCGAAACACGCCTGTCTTAAGTAATGAGAATACCAGTAACACCTTAAGTCTTGTGTGAGGACACGCACTCGAAAAACTCGATGGAGGAAGAAGAAATCCAGCGGAGATGAGAAGTGGGCACGTCTTAAGAATACTGTCATCAGTACTGCTGACACCATCTTAGGCAGCAGTCGCAAAGATAGGAGCGACTGGTGTGATAATAAATGCAAACTAGCGACTGAACGCAAGAATGTTGCATACCGAACAATGCAGCAATCACATAGAACGCGGGCACCTGAGGAGAAATATAAACAGAAAAGAGACTTTACAGACTGAAGAAAAAAGTCTGGCAAAAAGACATGATCTGTGAACTAGAAAGAACGAGAGAACTAGGGCCACACCAGGCGCAGAAGATCTATCAAATAGTCCAAAATATGATGCAAGGACAAAGAGAGTAATCGGATCACCCACCCTAAACGCATTCGGGGGCGATGACAGCTGAACAGTCAGCTGAACGAAGAATTGGAAACTCCACCAATGCAAGAAGACCTTATGCTTAGGGCATTAATCCCGAGATTGAAATGGTGATCCCGAAATTCGGGATTAGAATTTGATTTTTAGATTTAAAAACACTCTGGCCACTTAACTGCGTTTGAGATGAACGTCTTGCAGAGAATCGTTGGGCTCATATGTCAGGAAAAGCAATTCTGGAGACGCTAAACTCATGAGTTGTATACTATCTAGTTAGAAGCAGTTTTAATTACAAATATATAGCTCGGTAGACTCCTAACAGAGCACCTAATTCGTATGAGCGAAGAGGTGCCTGCTGGGAAAATCGTAACAATACCACATGAGGACGATAGAAACTAAACTTTTTGGATCGACCCGGCTAAAAGTTAGGCATACAGACAGTTCCTCGAAAGGAACACCATGACGAAGAGAGAACATGATAAAAACTTTTGAAACTTCTCGAGAAGTGAATAAGATCATTAGCTGTAAGAAACGTAAATATTATGAAGAGCAATTGAAAAACATTGACGAAAATTTAACGAGTAATATTACTATACAAGCCACCAAAGAAGTGTACAGTTTAAGACGCGGATACCAGCACAAGACGACACTTTGCAAAGACGAAACCGACAATTCCATCGCCGAGAATATCAAAATTAAGCAGAGCTTGCTATTTTAAATAACTCCTTAATCCTGCACATTGCTCAATAGCATCAGAACCGATAGGGGTCTTCCATAAGATCCTAATTACCTTTCGCAAGCTGGAAGAAGTTGACTTTCCCATACGAAGCCATAAAAATAATAATACACCGGGGACGGACGAAATTCCAAGCTGAATTAATCAATTGCAGCGGAAGCTACACCATGAAGGCCGCCCGCAAAATGATGCAGCACATTTGGGATCAAGAGCGAATATCGCAGACGTGGTGCAAATCCATCATATCCATCAAATCCATCAGATGTTACTATTCCACGCCCGAAAACACCTTGATATTCAACAAGGCTTATTTCAAAGTGATGGGAAATTCTAAGTTATCTGTCAATAGCTTGTAAGACGTAGAAAGAAGTGAGTAGCCACTCTAATTTTCTCACCGCAATTTACCTCCTTTCATGTGAAAACGGCAAATAAGGCTATTTGCCATTCATCGAGAATCGTTTCTTGCTCCCAGATGCTAACGACCAAAGCATGGATATCCGTAGGGGTTCTCGGTGTTTTTTTTTGCATTTCAAGGTGTCTTTAGCTTTTCATTTAATTTGTTTTGATAGAAATTGATTGCCGAAACATTCCAGAGCTTCCAGAGGAAGCGACAAAAAATCAAGATTATTTTGAAACTAAAAAGCCAAAAAGCTACCACAATGGAAAATCTTTAGTAGTTTTAGCAAAACAAATGATATAACATGAAAAAAATTATATAGAAACTTCCAAATACATAAATGAAAAATAGTTAAATGACTAGCAAACTATGGAATTGTTAATGCTACCGTTAAATTGCAATTTCTGAAACCAAAACCTCTCAAATATAAGCTTCCTTCGTAGCAATGTTATTAATAGAAACTGGCCACTTGAATTTGTCTACTGGTCAGGAACGGGCGAGGATTCTATTGCAGCAATAGAATCACTTCCCTTTTCTGACATGCATGTGAACGATTTTGATTAGATGTGCACGTGAGTGTAAAAAATCAAAATATGATGCAGGTACTTTTATGATCAAACAATATTTTCAAATACTATCTTCCCTGATAAAATATCCTCACCACATAAGATTTGCTTTATGTATGAAGAGTATAGGAGCGTTTATTCTTAATTTACCGCCCACCTGTATATATAGAAATGAGGGGCTTCAACTCATATAAACAATTTTGGTGTTAGTTGACTTCAGTTTTGTTCCGAAGAGAATCTGCAGATAACTTCCAAAACAATATTTTCGACATATAGTGATACGGAAGAGCTCATTCAGCAGTTTCCTAGTGCAGAAAGCTCATCAAAATTTCTGCTAAGTAATACCTGAAATTTACAAAAAAAAACTTGTTTTACAGCTGCAACAGCATTGAAAATTCGGCAGTACTCTCATCACGCCTCAAGGTCATTTATGTGCTGTCATCCCGTTTCAAACTTCTCCAAAAACCACGTACTTTTTATGCAAATGCTACTTAATTTTTTCACGCATCGAATTCACATTTTGCATGCAATGCCACTAAAGAGAATAAGCTAAAATTGAATCCCTCAAAGTATACTTACCACGAATTACAAACTCATGCGAACAAATGCAACATTTGAGCGGCTTAATCCATAGTGCCGGCAGATTGTATTCGAGTTGGCCCGGTTGTTTGAGCGTCGGTAACATTTCGAAAAACGTTCACTTAAACTTGTTTCCACAAAACCAATTTCTTGTTCGTTTTAATTGGATATTATCACTTTCAACAGCTAAAAAACACCTGTAATCACTTCACATCTACGCCGTAAGTTGAGGTTAGAGCAAAGTTTTGATAGGGGTTGTTTCGTGCGATTCGGCCACAAACAAAACAAATTAATAGTAGCACTGCCAGAGCAAATATATTCATGAGAGCACTGCAGTACCGACAGTTGAATGCTGACGTAGAATTTGAATTATAGTTGAACGGGCAAATTGAGTTGATTGGGAATATGTATAACGAACGAGTGCATAAGGCAGGAAGATAATGCAAATAATTAGGTAGTGTAAATAATTGGATTGTGTAAATAATTAGATATAATCAATAGCTCAATCTTCGGCCTACAGATATTCATGTCATAACTGCGTACTAAAAATACTTGTAAAACTCGACTACGTACCCTCCAAAGCCATTAGACAATTTTACCTATTGTTGTTTATTGTGATTGTGTTTTTTTATTTTTGGGAGTGTTTTTTGTTCGTTTGCTTGTTTATCTTACGTGTGTTGTCTTCCTGTGTATTTTTTGTTATTTTTCAATTTTTGATCCCTGCTGTCCTCTGGTGGTGCAGGAGCAAAAACTTGACGAAGAATATTCAAGTGGGAAATACAGCAATTTGGGATTTTAACTTAAACTACATACTTGGCTTATTTGTTTAGTTCGGCTGGAGAACTATCCTCTGCTAATAAAATCATTTTCGTTTTTTTTTTATTTATTTACTGCATATAAATCATATTAACCTTAAACCATGTCAAATCAGTTGATTTTTTTTTTAAAAAAAAGAAGCTTAAAATGAATTTGCTCCCTGACAAAAGATAACAAAATAGCCCGTAAGAATAAAGAACATGATTAGCTCCATTGTCCAGCCTTATTCAATATTTGTAAATAATGTTATCCGAAGTTGTATTTGTGTAGTTCTCTAGTCTAGCTAAACATCGAATCAAGAAGTTGATCCACACGTTCTTGCCTTTGTTGCTGATTGTTTCGAAATTGGCGTAGTTCTTCGTAGATAGGATCATCAGTTTCCAGTTCAAATCTGCACATGGGACATGAATTCGTCTGAAACATAAAATAAAATGTTAGGTGTGAATCAGTTAAGAAAGACTATGAACTAAAACACGAGAGTCCTGCGAATAAAATGATTACTTAACACAAGTGTTTACTGAATTTGCTAATTTTTACGTTTAGAAGGCTAAGAATAAATCCTACAGGTTCCATATGTTCATTAAATTCAACATAAAGAAATATCGATAACTTACCCTCTCCAACCACATCGAAATGCACGTATCATGATATTCATGTTTACACGGCAAAATTTTGAAATCCTCCCCGATTTCACCATTCATTTTACATATAGCACACTCGACCTCCTCACCCTGTTCGATTTTGTGCAGTGGAAGTTTTTCGAATGCAGCCTTCGATGCAGGCGGTGTATCTATTTCGAGTTCGATCCCATTGAGCGCTGCCAGGACACGTAATCGTCGGAGATTCAGTACATCCTCTTCGACTGGGTCTGTATTTGGAGCATGTTCATCGAAGTAGTCGGTCATAGTTGGCAGTTGTGGTGAAGGTGTGCAAAGTAGCAGTAGAAACAGCAACAGTAGTGACGACTAGCTACGATGGGGACAATGCTTGTAACGCAATTGGAATGTGTTAATTTTCGAATGGAATGCAGAGCGCCTGTAATTGAAAATCAATAGATTGCTATGAGTGTGCGAATATAACAAATTTAGTATGGTTTAAATGGAAATGAAAACCTTGCTTGCGGTAGCAGAGAATGCATTTGGGGTATGTCTGACTTCATTACAGTTACAGCCAGGAAATTATATTGTTTTCTTTTGAAATGGAGCTGCAGAAAATTAGTATTCTGTGACATTCATTGAATTGAATTCATACAGTAATATTGTTTCTTGGGTTGTTTTGGCCCAAGTAACATGCTGCTTTAGATTTGATTGGTGAACAAAATAAAATAATATATTGTTGCATGCACGCCAAACAAACCTTATATCGTTGAATCGGCGTCATAAATAGCCACAAACGTCTAGAAACCAGATCGAGAATCTTCGAGAACCCAAGACACAGTCCCATCTCATATGGTAACAGACACAATAGCCGGTGGCGACCACAAGGTTGCCCATCATGTTACATTAGTACCAATAGTACCCGCACCACGTCGTCGTCGTCAGTACGCAGAACTTGACTTTCGATCTCTTCATCTTCAGCAGCCGACCGACGAGGTCGTGCCGTGAGCACGTTCGTAGTTTTACTATTCTGTCATTTTAAGTTTCGTTATAATAAATCATTTCCTGTTGATATTTTTAGTATGTGCTTACTTTCTACTATAACCGTAGCCCATCCGCTACAAGCCTTCTCGCAGCCAGATCAAGAACCGTCGACAAAAATCCAGAATAGCCTAGACACATGTAAAAATTCACCACATCAGTTAATGGAGTATAAATATCGCCGCGGGAGGTCTTAGCAGTTGGTTAGAACACTGCGATAGTGAGTACACTGCGATAGTGAGTACACAACTGGTCTGTTCGCGTACCTGAATCTATTATAATATTGTTGCATGCACGCCAAACGAGCCGCGTTTCGTTGTGGCGGCGCCAGAAAATGCTAAAAACGGCTAGGAAATAGCCAAAAATCGTAAACAATCTATAAATAGCCCAAAATCGTAAACAATCTATAAATAGCCAATACACAATAACAATCTATGGATAAAACGTAGAATAATAGTCTAGAACGTAAAAAGGGAACATTCCAGAGCCTCAAACCCATGAGTCAGATCTCGCCTGGCAACGGAAATTCCCATGACTCATCTTCCACACAGTCAAGATCTTTAAATAACTCTCTAGAAGGCAGTTTGAGAAACTTCGAGAACCTAATACACGGACCCATTTCCCATGTCACATGGCGACGGAATTTCCCATTAGTAATTTCGAAGACGGATCTAGAACCCAAGACACAGCTCTAGAAAGTCCCAGATGTAGAATAATGATCAGATATGACTATAAATACCGCCGCGAGAGGAGCTGGCGATCAGTTGATAGATAGCGAAGACAGCGTAAAGGCGCGATACGGCAGTTTAGTGTATCCGGGCGCGAATAATTAAAAGCGATAAAGTGCGAGTAATTATAGTGCGATAATTATATTGAGAAAAGTGTTAAATTGCAACGCGAGATTATAGTAGTGCGAATATAAAGTGTAAATAATTAATAGTGTTTTTAATAAAAGTGTAATTAGTGTTTTAATAAAAGTAACTGTTTTATTTCACGAATGTGAAGAATATCGAACCCACAAAAGGTGTTCAACGGTAGATTACAACAACTGGTGTCAGAAGTGGGATTCTGTCGCGTTCGTGATTTAAAAAGTGACTTTTAGTGAAGTACTGGACAGTGAATTTGTTTGAACAGTGAAAATTAATAAGTGCGCGGACTAAATAAAAAGTTAAAAGTTTCGGACAGTGAGCATTGTAAATTGTGCGGACTAATTAAAATTGTGAAAAATTGTGTGAACTTTGTGATAATTGTGAGAAGTTGTGCAATTAAAGAACAATGCCGAAATTAGTGAACGAGCTGACATTGGCGGAGTTAAAAATGGAGTGCCGGAAACGAGAACTTTCGACAACTGGGAACAAGACGGCTTTACTGTCACGTCTCAGGGAGGCTTTGAGTACCGAAGGTAACGATCCGGAAACATTTGAATTCTCGGACGAAGAAACCAGCCAGGAGTTCGTTCAAGAGGAACAAAGCAGCGAAGAGAAAAATCCTATGATGGAATTACTGCTAAAAATGGCATCCGACATGAAGCAACAATCGCTGGACATCGGTCAGAAACTCGAACACCAGGCTGAAGAAAGCAAACAACAAGCCACGAACCTGGATCAGAAGCTGGACCAGAAACTCGACAAACAGGCCACGGACATCAAGGAGCAACTGGAGCAGAAACTTGACCAGCAAGCTCAGAAACTTGACCAACAAGCCCAGAAGCTTGACCAGCAAGCCGTCGACATTAAGGAGCAGTTAGAAGAACATGCGAGGAAAAGTGATGAGCAGCTGGTGGAAATCAGACAACAGTTCCAACAGCAAGTTTTAGAAGTTAAACAACAATTAGAGACTCGAGTAACAGAGGTGGAACAACAGTTCGACAAAAAGTTGGTTGGCATTGAATTGGATCTGCAACGCGTGAAGGCCGGAGGAATTGTGTCAACAGAATCAAGTGGCATCAAGTCACTCAAAGCACCAACTTTTGATGGGCAAACCTCTTGGAACATCTACAAGAAGCAGTTTGAGGCAGTTGCAGAGTTTAACAACTGGAGCGATCGAGAGCGAGCGCTACAACTGATGGTGTCATTGAGAGGAGCCGCAGCGGAAGTTCTTCCAACAATTCCAGAGGACGATAGCTTCAGCTATTCAAGCGTGACGAGTGCATTGCATATGAGGTACGGCGAAGACCACCTGAAAGAAGTACATAAATCACAGCTGAGAACACGGATACAGAAGCCAGGGGAGACGTTGCAGGAGTTGGCTCAGGACGTTGAGCGTTTAACACTTTTGTCCTACCCTAGGTTTGATCCAGAGCACTGGGATGAAACGGCGAAAAATGCTTTCATCCAGGGAGTGCGTGATGAAGAGCTTCAAATAGCACTTCGTTTAGCTGGAAAACGGTCGCTGAAGGAGTCTTTGGCCTACGCTCTCATCTACGAATCGGCGAAGCTGGCGTCGCGGAGAAATGTTAGATTCTGTGAGGTACGAGAAGAATGTATGTGCAGGAAAGCCAATATCGCCAGGGAATCAAGGAGAAGTGGAGCCCCTCAGTGTTGGAATTGCGGAGAAAAGGGTCACTTGAGGCGTGATTGTCGCAGGAACTGGAAATCGACGTATTGTCCAGAATATGTGCGTAGCAGAGTTCCTCGATGCTGGAACTGCGGAAATAGCGGACATCTGAGTCGTGACTGCTACAGGAAGAACGAAAGCCGATATTGCCGAGATTGCTCAACAAAACTCAAGCAAAGCGATGAGTCTGGACGGTCAAACAAAGTAACTTGCTCTTGGAGAACGGCAGCGAGACCCATAGAAAATAAGTTTGAAGTTCAACGGTGTGACTGCAACACTGGTAAACCTGAAACAATCACCGTTGCCAGGTTGCATGTTCGTGAGAATAACTTGAGTCTGCAGGGGAAAGTCAATAACGAAGCTTGTAAAATCATCATCGACACTGGAGCTGCTAGGTCGATCCTGAGAGCGGATATGGCTAAGTTCTGGAAACTGAGTAACGCTGAAAACTACGTGCTTCAGACGGTAACGGGTGATTCTACGCGAGTTCTTGGAGAAATCGTTCTGCCGATACAGCTTGGAAATATGGTATTCGAGCATCAGTTCTTGGTAGCAGAGATAACAGACGAGTGTATACTTGGAATGGACTTCCTGGGCTCTCATGGTTTTAGCCTGGATTTGGGAGAGCGAAAAATCAAGTGGAGGAGCAACGAAGTGTCATTAGCTCGTCAAACAGGATGGAAACAACGAACAGAAGAACGAGAAGACCACATTTGCGTAGCTGCGAGACGAGTAGTCGTTTTGACGGAAACAGTAGAAAAACCGTTAGAGGCATCACGGAGTGACATAAATTGCAGCGAAACAAGGAAGAGATTTGCATCCGGATCTGAGCGGAAATGTGTGATGGGTAATATTTCTCGAAGACTGCATATTGGACCGAAATCGGGGATATCGCTGGAGGACCGTATAACGGCAGCGAGGTGCGTTTCGAAGCGAGGGCAACGTCAACGGCTAGACTCTATTCGTCAAGCGGTGAAGAAAGCGGAAACGAAGCTGTACAATTTGAGAGCGAGTTTAATTGGATTCCCCAAAAACGTTTTGGTGTGGAACGTACGTTCTAGTCTACAACCGGAATGGGAAGGATCGTACAACGAACGGCGTGATGAGGGTGTCTGGCGGACACATCGAAAACACCGGTCAAAAATGAAGGTCGTGCACCTAGACCGACTTGCCACGTACCATGGAAATAACGCAATGGATGACGACGAATCTGTTCGGGACGAACAGGTCTAAGGAGGGGGTAATGTTGCATGCACGCCAAACGAGCCGCGTTTCGTTGTGGCGGCGCCAGAAAATGCTAAAAACGGCTAGGAAATAGCCAAAAATCGTAAACAATCTATAAATAGCCCAAAATCGTAAACAATCTATAAATAGCCAATACACAATAACAATCTATGGATAAAACGTAGAATAATAGTCTAGAACGTAAAAAGGGAACATTCCAGAGCCTCAAACCCATGAGTCAGATCTCGCCTGGCAACGGAAATTCCCATGACTCATCTTCCACACAGTCAAGATCTTTAAATAACTCTCTAGAAGGCAGTTTGAGAAACTTCGAGAACCTAATACACGGACCCATTTCCCATGTCACATGGCGACGGAATTTCCCATTAGTAATTTCGAAGACGGATCTAGAACCCAAGACACAGCTCTAGAAAGTCCCAGATGTAGAATAATGATCAGATATGACTATAAATACCGCCGCGAGAGGAGCTGGCGATCAGTTGATAGATAGCGAAGACAGCGTAAAGGCGCGATACGGCAGTTTAGTGTATCCGGGCGCGAATAATTAAAAGCGATAAAGTGCGAGTAATTATAGTGCGATAATTATATTGAGAAAAGTGTTAAATTGCAACGCGAGATTATAGTAGTGCGAATATAAAGTGTAAATAATTAATAGTGTTTTTAATAAAAGTGTAATTAGTGTTTTAATAAAAGTAACTGTTTTATTTCACGAATGTGAAGAATATCGAACCCACAAAAGGTGTTCAACGGTAGATTACAACAATATATTAAAATAGATTCGCAGCAAGTCGTTTCCGTACTTTTGCTGCAAGCCAAATGCAAGCCAAATTTTGCAACAAAAAGAAGCCAGCTGCCAAATTCTGTTACTGCTGCAGTTTGCTGAAAGTACGAAAACAGACCTAATATTTGCCGCCCTGGGGGCAGTCGCCCAAAAGTGCCCATATTTAAATCCGGCCCTGAAAGTTGGAACACAAAAAGCCTAGAAGCGAACCACGTTTCATTGCATAAATATTTTGAGAATCATTTTAGTTAATTTTGAAAGAAAACTACTATACTCAATTAAATACTATTTTATCCGGAACAAAACTTTCTCATTCACTTTCCTCTGATGACCAAACGCAGTATACTGTCAATAAAATATTCTCCTCGATATCAGCAGAACAACCACAGAAACAGAACCATCATTTCGCCTCAATTTATCAATATAAGTATCTTTTATTTACACACAGATCAATTGTTCTCAATCGACTAGCAATTAGAGGTCCGTTAATGTTTTTCTTCCTATATCACTTGATACGGAGAATTTAATAAAATTGTTTGCTCAAGATCACAAGATTCATTTGATCTGAATCACATGCAACTCAATGTAAGTAAATTGGCAGTCATATGAGCGTCAAATTTATGAGACAGCTCCAACGTTTCGCAATGCAGTAGTTTCGTTCTGGCCATGAACACACGGAATAATTATCATATATTTTTTGGGCCTCGTTGTACTATGTATATATAATATATATATAAAACATAAACATAACACCTCTTTGTTTTCCGAAGAAATTTGTGTTTAATTTGCACAATTCACAGTCACTAATTTGTTTGTTGGAGATTAGAGAGTTGTAAGTTGGAAATGGCCTTGTTTGTTTGGCGGATGGACTCGAACAAAGTAAGTGCAAATATACAGAGCTTGATCGAAAGTTCTCTTTCTTTCTTTTGGCTTAATCAGTTAAATCATTAATGTTTATTTTAGGAGTGTATTGTATAATTTGTTTCGCTCGTGAACAAAGAAACATGTTTTATCGAACTATTAATTTTGAGATTTCTGGGTCGAAAACATTATTAATGTTGTTTAGGGGTCCTAATCCATAGTACTATAACTGAACGATTGATGGTACATTGATGGCAGCATTAAAATTCTTTACGCGTCATTTTTCTGAGGATTGTTGTGTAATGTGAGTAGCCTATTATTATCAGCGATGAACTGGTATCTCAAAAAATATAAAAATAAAAATATCCTCTGTATTAGTTTCTATAGTTTCGAGGGTTGCAACATACTAGGAAACGCAATACAACCAAATATATTGATTTTTGCCCATTTTCTCGTAAATCAGTTTTCACGATTGATGCTCTCTTTTTTAAGATATTTTTGTCTGTAAGGTAAAAAAAGGACGGTAGTGACCTGAAGGCATAGCAGCCCTCCACCTTCAAACCGAGAAGGGTTCTGAACGCAAACGATGGGGCTAAGGAGGACCTCATCATCATACTGATCGCTTGAGAGATGGAAGATTGTAGAGTCAAGCCTGGTCAATGCAATGATTGAACTCACTATGCCCTCGTTTGGTTCAGCACTGTTCAAAAAATAAACTGCAACGACGAGCTCACGATGCTAAGAGACAGGTACCGGATGGTGTTGAGCTACTTCTTGTATGCGGTTAAATTTAACCAAATCAGGAAGTGGTGAGGCACGAACTTTTGTGACTGTCTATGGACAGATCTCCAGAGCAAAACGCAGAGATCCAGCGGAAATTCTCTCCTATAGAGTTTCTTTCACTGACGTTACGCGGACATTGTCTAAGGGTCCCTGCAAAGGGATCCAAAGACATCAACTCCGGAAGTTTCTGTGCCTGAAGGTATAAGATTTGTCCAGATCAACTTGCGGCGTGCCAAGGCTTCGCCCTATCTTTTGAGCGAAAAATTGACAAAACTGCAAGCTTCCCCCTACATTGCACTTGTACAGGAACCGTGGGTTCGAGGCGGTAGGATCTACGGACTCAGTCCAACCACGGGGACCAAAATCTTTTATGATGAATGGACTTGTGTTCTGGCTTTCAATCTGCTTGATGCCACCATGCTCAGACAGTTTTCAAGCCGGGACCTGTCAGCGGTCGTCGTACAATACCGAAAAAATGGTAGGCTAAAGCGCACGATAGTCACCTCAGCTTACTTTCCCTTTGACTCCTTACTCCCGCCCCCGGTACAGGAGTTAAAGGACCTGGTCCTGTACGCCGAATCGGAGAGACTGGAACTTGTGGTGGGCTGCGATGCAAACTCCCAGCATACCAGCTGGGGCAGCAACAAATGTAACGCCAGGGTAACAGTCTCTTTGATTTTATTACTTCTGCCCGGCTGATGATTTTAAACACTGAGACTTCTCCCACATTTGTCACCCCAAACAGAAGGGCCGTCATTGATGTATCGCTATGTTCATCTGGAATATTTGGATCAATGACTGGATGGAATGTATCAGATGAGGATTCACTCTCTGATCATCGCTACTTGATGTTCTCTTTAGCCACGGATCTAACACCCGTGGTGGAACGAAGAAACCCAAGAAACACTGCTTGGCCTAAGTTCAATCGGCTTCTTGCAGACAGAGCGCTTCCTAGTGGCAGGATAAAAACGCCAAAGTCAATAGAATCCCGGTTGAGCACTCTGAATAGAGACATAATAAGTAAAAATCATTAAGAGCAGATGTGGCAAAACGGTTCCCTGGTAGAATCGGGAACTACAGAAGCTAAGGAAAAGTACCAGCAAAATTCTCAACAGAGCTTGTAAGAGCAACACTGAGGATGACTGGATCGCCTACAGAACTTTGCAGAGAACGTATAAGAAGCTGGTGAGGACCTCCAAGAGGGAAATATTTAGATCTTACTGTGAGAGACTAACAGGCGTACGGGAGACGTCTAGGTTTTGCAAAATCCTCGAGAACGATCAATCAACTAAGCTAGACTCTCTAAAACGCTCGGATCGTCACTTTACTAAGTCCAAAAAGGAGTCTTTGCAGACTTTACTTGGGACTCACTTCCTGGGAGCTCCGGTGGTTGAGTCGCAGAAGGCAACTGCGCCTGTGACCAAAATTCCTGCTCTTCGCAGCAATAGGAAGTGCTGGTACACAACAAGATCTGTGAGAATATTTTGGGATGCAGCGGATGCGTGTGCCAAGCATGGGATCAGTCTACCCCTAGCTGAATCGGCAGACATCCCAATTCCTATCCAAACGGTCAAGTACTTGATTGATTCCTATATAATGCAGGTTGCGGTGTGCAGATAGCGAGCTACTCACCAAAATCATGTGGTGCCACCTAATTTTGCAGCAAACTAAAAGATTTCTTGAATTAACGTGGACTGACTCCAAAGGGCTGGTCGGCATACATACTGGCCACTCTCTTGTAGCAGCTCACGCCTTAAAACTATGACTTCCAAGCAGTCACGCCTGAAGGAAATGTCAAGAGGCGAGAGTTCAGAAACAATTCAACATTTCCAGTCACTGTCTGGCACCGGGGAAAACTAGACAGCATTGCTTCGGCGAGTCCTGGCTGGTGAACCTCACGTCTGGGCCTTGGATGACCACTTGGACTAAACCTTTAAGTACCAGGTCTTCTTATCTGGTATCGCTACGGGCCGATAGGCCTATGCGTGATCTTGTGTCGACCAGAAAAACTTAACCTAATCTTGTCTACCCACACCCACTAAAAGATAAAAAATTTCAGTTGCTTCAAAATTTATATAGCAAATAATCCTCGAGATCAGTTTTCTCACTCCTGTAAAAATTATACACTAGCATGTAGGTTTTCTGCAGTATTTTTCACTGATAGTTTTTTATTATTTTATTTTTACTGAACAAAATGTGATTTACAATATTTATGCATGTTTTCAACACAATTATGTATAATGATTTCTTATAAGCTAGCAAAAAATGTAACTTCAATAGTTTATTTTGTCTCTTTTCAGTTTCAAATTAAATAACACTTAGACAAACTATTATAATCATGCATTTTATTCATAATTTTTTTTACAAAATAATGCAATGAAGAAAATATTCGAAATGTTAGCAATGTTTTAAAATGAACAAAATTTTGGGAATTTTAAGGTTGATATTTAGGCTTGTAGCTGTTTGAATAGAAAGACGAAGAAGCGGACTTTATATCATACAATTTAAGAATATAAATATTTTTTTCAAAAATATTTTCGTACCTGTGGGTAGTTAATGATGTGATTATCAGTCACATTGTGAATGAAACAATTTGAATTTCACAGATACATGTAATAGCAATGCTACTCTTCATCATACAATTAGAATGATTTTTCTTTCAGCTATAAATGTATTGTTTTCATTTTACGGGATAAGGTTCACTTGGCATAGTAATTCTAAGTACATAATAAAGCAAAAGACCATATCGGGTATTTACGAGTTATTCGTTATTTCTATGAAATTTTAGTTACGTATCGAAATACATACACAACTAGTTTTGATTTAACAAAATAACGTAGCGAAAATTTGGCATAGATATTTTTCGGTATATTGTGTAATTGCAAGATTGATTTGAATTCGTGCAGCAATGTGTTTGGAAGTCTGACGATATTTGGCTAAATATGATGTTAATTTACTCGAGTCTATTAGAGGGCTTTGAATATTGGGAGAGATTTGAATGTGGACATAATATTTTCAGTTTAGACGCATAGATTGAATATAGAGTGAAAATTCGAACGTCTATAAATGCCTATTTTAGCAAATATTGTAGGATATACTTTTTTTTCAAATGTCACACTGTTGAAAATTCAACTATTTTCACCAATATCATCACTTATAAATAACATCAAATGGACTATATCTGAAAAAAATTTCCCCAATCACATTGATGATCTAAGATCCAGCTCTTTTGTTTCCACTCCTTTAAAGATTTAAAATAAAAATGTTGCTTCTATATAATTTAAAAAATATTTATGAAATTGCAAAAACCATTCGCTCTTTTTTTCGGTGCTCACAATATTTTATGCACTAATATTTAAGTGGCAGGACACCATTTGATTTTTCTATAAGATATTTTCCGACATTTCTTTCACTTTCACTAATTGCTAATTTCGTGGGATTCATTTCGAGCATATGAGTATGCTCTGTTGAAAAAATAACATTCAGTAAAATATTGCAAAACAAATCATAATTATTTTGCATACTCAGTTCCGAATTCATTTGAAAAATATCAAATTCAATTTACAGTGCACCATGATTAAAAAATAATGAAATATATTTAAAAAAAAATATCTATTCATAGTTGTAATTACATACTTATTTTTATTTATAACATTAATGATTCAAACATTTTTGTTTCTTTCTTGGAATAGGTACGCACATTGCATAAATTTTCTTTACATGTTATCTCATGATTTTCATTGACTTTCTTCCGGTCTAAAATGTATGTAAAATTGCATAGCAGTTAAAAAACCTACATTCTAAATAAATAAATAAAAAACACTACATCGTGTCTCAGAAAGGCTTCATTATAATTTTTTCAAACAATTTTGTATGCATAATTTTTCACTTTTATACTTAGTTCATTGTTTAATATTATCATTATCATTATTCACGGCATATTCATTGATTTCATTCAATTTCTATAGCTAAGTAAAAGTGTACATACAGTCTGACATAGTTGATTTTAAACTAAAAAGTTATTGATAGTGCTGTGTTGATGAATGTGAATAACTCAAATAAGGACGAAAATCGAATGCAGGGTCTTAAAAGAATTAGAATATTTCCAGAAAATATAGACATGAAAGTAAGACATAATCTTCATGGTAAGCTTGAATTATCGTTAAATAATGATTATGGTGATTTAATTCCATCAAATGGAAAATATTTTCAGAATATCTTCATAATATTGCCAGCACAAATCAGCAAACCTCTTCATGGTCATAGAGTTGATATTATTAAATAATATTAATCAGTATTGAGCTGGCTCATGTTTCTGAAGCAGTTGACGTTGTCCTTGGAATTTTTATTCTTGAATTGAGATTTGACTTTAAACGAGGTTTCAATGATGTTTATGATTAATACTCATTATTTTTTTTTTTGCAGAATATATTATTTTCAGGTTTGATAATTTTAATCAGTTTATGAAAGTAATATCTATGTATATTTCATTGAAATTTGGAAACATTCAAACATCTGTTGTAAATCCTGTTAAAAATAATATTTATTTCACTGACTAACCAGTAAAAAGCTAACAGTTTTATGAAATTTTAGTGATTTTTTGTTTGGCTAAACATTTGCACTGAACGTAAAACCAACAAAAATGTTAACAATAATTAGTTCGATCGAAATATTTATCGAGAAATTATTGAAATCATTTCGTCGGTTTACAATTTAGTCTACATCAAACACAAACTGATAAATTGCACTTTAGTAAGACTGCAATAAAAATATTAAATAAAAATATTGAGAAAACTTTTTTGTAGTTTATTCATTATGTGATACATTTTTTCAGGTATATTTAAATGTTCTAGTATCTAAATCAAACACTAGATCCCTAAACATAATGTGTGGTTCTGTATAATTATTTTCACTTTTGTTTTCTAAATTTTTCTTTTCTTGATAAATTAGACCTTAGCTTTTTTTATTACAAGAAAAAAATACTTTCATATCTACTAACAAAACTAACGTCGAAAAAACGAATCAACTTTTGCATTTACCGCCATTGCGCGATTTGTTTAACTTCTAAGATTTCATACCATCTACATTATTTACGGTCTTAGAACGATCAAAAAAATGAAATTTAAACTTAATCTGTTATTGAAATTTGAGCGTAACCGATTAATGATTTTTCATCGGGTATTTCGCCAGGATTATAGCCCGAATTCAGTTGGAACGTAACGGTTTTCATTTGGTGACGACTATCAATCAATTTTTGTAGATTAGCTGCCATCACAATGGTATCACGACCATCCACAAGCCCAGCTTCGACCAATTCGGATGCAATTCCTTCGGAGGAATCTTTCCCGACTGCGAATTCGAATCGGATATCGTGCAGTTCGCGCTTGGTGTTCCGCATTCGAAGGACTAGGTTGATAGGAGGATAGTCTTCGCCAGTCTCCGATTTCGAGACTTCCGTTGCAGTTGGCTCGGTCGTACATGTAACAGTTCGCTCAGATGGCTCAGAGGCTTCTTCGCGATCACTTTCAGACGAATCGGCTGCTTCCAGACGATTCATTGGTCGATCTTCGGACTCCGAGTCCGACGAATGTTTTCCGTTGTCCTCTTCTTCGCTTGACCAAACCCATTCTCCGCCGACGGTTCTGTGCAGGCGACCTGATGCTCCTGGCTGGCGTTTCGCTGCTTTGTGAACTCGTGTTTCCATCGAGGGACCGGTGGCGAGCAGAGTTTGAGTCAGGTACTTTCGATCTTTCGCTTTGCGGAAGAAGGCGTGCTTTAACAGTTCACTGGCCGAAGGACGTTTCGATGCTTCTTTCTGCAGGCACTCTACAATCATTTTGCGGAATGTTTTCCCATAGGCTTTGTACTGATCTTTTTCTTCGGCCCCCGTGTCTAGTGTGGGAGGGTCGTTTTGCAAGGTCAGCATGAGAACCTTCATAGGTGGGTACTTGTGATAGGGAGCAGTACCTGTGGCCATTTCAATGGCAGTTATGCCAAATGACCAAATGTCAGCCTTGAAGTCATAGCCATGATCCTGTTCCATTACTTCAGGGGCCATCCAACAGGGCGTTCCCACGAAAGTGTGTCGAACTTTTTGCCGTGACAGATCTCGACCTGTAGCCAGCCAGGCTGACACACCGAAATCAGCTATTTGTACAGTTCCATCGTCACCCAGGAGAATATTTCCCGCTTTGATGTCCCTGTGGATTTGTCCATTGCTATGAAAATACTCTAAACCTTTGAGGACTTCTTTCAGTACAGTTGCGATGGTGGGTTCATCGAAGACACCATGCTTACAGTTCGATGTTCGCATTTTATGCTTGATTATATCTAAGAGACTTCCACCTTCCAGCAGACGTAGAACCAACCAGAGTTCCTCCTTCACAACAAAACTTGTGTGATACGTTACAACATTTTCGTGATTACAGCTCGACATAGCTTGGATTTCTTTCAACAGTTCATCCATGGACGTGTTCCATTTTTCTAGATTGATTCGTTTTATGGCACATTTTTCGTTTCGGGGCAAGCAGAGGGCGGCATGTACGACAGCAGTGGCACCAACTCCGATTACATCGCGTAATTCGTAGTCGTCCTTACTGTTCGGCCAGGGAACTTTTTCCGATACTGGCACGCTACCAGCTAAGTTGTTGGTCGATGCCATCGTGTTGGTAGTGTTAGTTGTCTTTAGAAGATTGATCGGTAGTCCTTTGAAGGTGATTCGTGGTGGTTGTTTGAGCTGTTCACCAGACGATGAGAATGCGTGGTTTGCAATGAACGAATATAATTCTGAAAGATTAAAGGTTATTTGTTGTTGAAAAATTGAAAGGGTTTTCGTGTTTTTTTTTAGTTTTGTCTTTGAGAGTAATTTATTGAATTGGAATAGTGCATTCGTTGTGACGGTAATGGATACGAAGAAAACTACTACAACAAAACTTTGAATTTCAATTCTGAGCTACGAATATTTAGAAGGGGCTTGAATGGTTCGAGACTTTTCAGAAATATTAATGGTTTCACTAAAACGCTGTTTAGAAATTTTTTAATTGTTAAAATGGTTCAATTTAGTGAAGTATATTAATTGAAAATGACGATGAGCCTACTGATACAGGAACTAGTGAGGACAGTGGTTCACATGCACATTTTTGAGCTAGAAATAGCATTGGAACTGAGAAATAAGCATTGGAACTTCTTCCGACTTATACCCGCTAAACTAACAAAATGCTTTTGAGTGAAAGCTCATATGACGATAGCTGACCTACATAGAAAAGAAAGTAGCCTTCGAAGAAGATTTTAGTTACGCTTTGAGTTTTGAAAGTTTGTCAATCTTCTCAACTGCTCACACGAAGAAAACTAAACATACAGATAATTCCAATTGGATGTTGATAATTTCGCTACTTAATGCAAGTTGGTAAATTGAAAAGAATGGAGACAGAGGACCTAGCTCTAGAACATTGTGCGTCCTCAGTTTTCTTGCCATAGTCAAGGGGTAATATATGAAAAACCTTGCAAATGGCACTGCAAAAGCTTCTGAGCCTTGCAAATGGCACTGCAAAAGCTTCTGAGTGTCGTAGGAAGGGTTAAAAATTGTATGCCCTTAAAAGTAGGATAGTTTGGAATGTTGAACTATAATTTAAACAGGAAACACTGATCCAGGAAAATAAGATAAGTAAACAACGACTGACGGTTAAGTATGGTTCAAAATAGGGGAAAAAATTCAAAAAAGGGAAAATAAGTTTAAATAGAAGGGGGTTCGCGGAAACTTACGTTGGACTGATTCGATTGCTTTGCGACTAAATTCATATTGTGGAGAGCGGTGAGCAGATTCGTATTTTTAGGGTACGTACAAGACGGAGCGAAGAGAGCGTCGAGCAACGAAATCGGTCTGAATTAATCTCGTCGCTACTATAAAATTTCTGCTTTGTTCGCTGCTTTGACATGGAAATATATGAGCCGTTTGAGCGCGTTGCTCGACTCGATGCTCTCGTCGCTCCGTCTTGTCAGTACCCTAAGAGTGGTCTAACAAGTGATAACAAACATTTTCAAACCTCAGTTTATAATAGGCATCTAGGTCGAGTGGGGAACTAGAACGATTAAATTTTTCGTGGTACTTCTTTTTGAGGTAAAGGTTTGAATTGATATAATTATTAAACCAAGGAGGCTGGTTTTTTTGTTGAAAATATGCCACTGGAATAAATGGAAGAAAGGTAGCTTCTGAAATAGTTGAGTGGATCTTCACAGGATAACGGTGACAAGATATTGGCCCAATTGAAAGAGCTTAAAATACAGTTCAAGTAGTCATAGTAACCGCAAAAACAATTGTATTTAATTAAAGTAAATCAATATTTCGAAATGAAGAAACCTAACAGTAAAATACTGTTGGTATCCATTTTAGGAGTTATGCACAGTCATCAATAAATTTTCTCTGCATGAAATTTAAATTCTTCATTCGAATTGTATTTATTGCAGTATTTAATACACGTTCAAACCTCTTCTTACATTTTACTAACAAAAAACCACAATGGCTACTCAAACGAGTAAATCGATTTTATGATGCAATAAAACCAAGGCCAATTAACGAAAGAATCAAACGATATGCATAGAACATGCACTCATCGAAATAGTCTTCTGAGTATCCAAGAGAATTCTCATTCTGAATGTTCGCTGACAAGTTTAAGGAAATTGTCAATTAAGCATTTCATTGAACCTATTGCTATCGAATGTTTAGAGATATGAATGGGTTTTATAATTCATTTTGAATTCGTTGGAATAATGGGAAGAAAGTGTATTTTTTGTCGTTTCTAGACAGCGGGTGGTCTTGAATTATTCGACAATACAAGACAAGAAGAAAAAATAAAAATACATACAAGTATATAAATATGTAAGTAAAAGAAAATAACATTGAAACCAAGAAAATTAATAAAATTCAGAATGGAATAAGAATACAAAAAATAAAGAATAAAAAGCTGATCGACCGAAAACGAAACAAACAAATTGAGTAAATTAGGGCTTATTTCGAGTATATGAAAGAACGCTATTTTTTAAAGCATTTTTAAACACAGATAACATTCGAGGCAGACGACCAAGCTTAAGGCTATTGTGCTAACAAGGCAAACGTAAAAGGAGGGGAAAGAAATATGTGACGGTACGGGCAAATGTAACATTTAAGTTAAATAATATTCTATTAGGACGGCTCGGTTCCCTAGCTGAAAGTTGAATGCTGGGGTCAGCCTTTAAAAAGTTTAAAAAGGAGGCACTCGTCGAGGAACACTCTACGTGACTCAAGGGAAGGAATTTGAAGAATGGAGAGGCGCATACTGTAATCACAATACGGAATACTGTACTTATAGAACAACGAGCGGGTGAATCGGCGTTGCATGGATTCAACCGCATCGATCAAGTATCCGTAATGTGGACACCAAATTTGGCAACAGTATTCAAGAACACTACGGACAAAGGAAAAAAACAGATATAGAGAAGTGGAAAGATTAACAAAACGTTTAGAGGATCTTATGATGAAGCCGGAAAAACGAGAAGCCTTGGCAGTGACGTGAAGAATATGCACGTCGAACTTCAATTGGGAATCAAAAATCACGCCAAGATCCTTGATGTTAGAAACAGCATTGAGATGAGAGCCAAGGACGCAGTAGGAGAAGAGCAAAAGAGATATTTTGTGGGTGAAAGACATTTGATGACACTTCGCAACATTCAAAGTGAGGGAATTAGCAGTGCACCAGTTAGCCAAAGTATCCAAATCGCTCTGCGATATGGTGCAGTCACTAGCAAATTCAATCACACTGCAAATTTTAAGATCATCAGCGTACAAAAGGCAGGGTGAGTCAAAGAGGGAAGGAAGGTCGTTAATAAACAAAAGGAACAATATAGGGCCAAGAATGGATTCTTGCGGAACTCGTGAGGTAGTGAAAAAAGGTGTTGAAGAGCAAGAGTTAACAGTAACGACACAAGAGTGATCACAAACGTAGAAAGAGAATCAACAAAAGAGGGCACCAGCGAGACCAAACCCAGTTAGTTTTGATAGAAGAATATCACGGTTCACAGAATCGAAGGCCTTGGCAAAGTCGGTATAGAGGACATCTGCTTGCCTTTGCTGGTCGAATGCGGAAGCAACGGCGTTTGTCAAAGTCAATAAGTTTGTAACCGTTGACTTACCTTTGATGAATTCATGCTGTTCCCTGCCCAGCAAGGGCTGGACGAAAGGGTACACTCTATTGTAAACGACTCTTTCGAGAAGCTTACTAAAGCATGGTAAAAGGGATATGCGACGGTCATTAGAGATGGAAGAAATATCACCAGCTTTAAGGATGGAAAATATGTTGGCGGATTTCCAAAGGGAAGGAAAGGTCCCGGTTGAAATGCTGAGGTTGAAAATTATTGACAAAGGAAACACAAGGAAGATGAAAGTGATTTGGTGAAAAAATTTGGAATGCCGTCAGCACCGAAGCTAATGCTTGCATCTAGAGACAACATTAACGATTCCACTTTTAAGTGATTAGTAAAAAAAGTAGAAAGGGTACAATCAGGCACTGGAAAAAAGGTTGAAGGCGAATAGCTACTATGATGGGAGGTGAAAGAAGAGAAAAATTGAGCAAAGAGCTCACAAGAATCTTGAAGCGAGGGCGCAGACTTATCATGAAGATACATAGCAGAAGGAATGCCAGAGGAAGTTTTAAGGGATTTAATATAGGACCAAAAAGGTTTAGGATTGTCACAAGTAATAGAAGTTTCGACATACTCAAGGTAAGCACGCATAGCGTCGTTGGCTGCCCTTTTAGCAGCAGCTCGTAACCTTTTAAAATTCAAAAGGTCATCATGGCTCAACAACGGGAATTACAATGAGCTAAGGAAAGATTCTTTACCAGACTCTATCAAATGAGTGGAAAGAGTCATGTCAGTCATGTCAGTACCTTCATGTCTGTCATGTCAGTACCTTCATGTCAGTCATGTCAGTACCTTCATGTCTGTCATGTCAGTCATGTCAGTACCTTCACCATCATTCATTGTTGATAAGGGTAAGGTCGAGGTCTCCCCCCTCGGACATAGAAGCTACCCAAGCCTATTCATCTGCATCCAGAGTCATGAGGTCCTGAACTCGGAGGTAGTACCGACGCTGACCCTATTGGCATAGAGAATTCCACATCTGATTCTACCCCAGACTTCGCCCTCAGACAGGCGAAAGTCCCCTCTTCAAGTAGTTCTCCGGCCGTTTGAGCCACCTGTTTTGAGTCAGACTTTACATTTATCGGATTTTCTGAAACAGAGCTCTTTGGCTTGTCGCTTCGACAGATCCGTAGAGCCAATTTCTCGATCCCGTACCTGATAACGTCCTTACAGGGCATCCAAAACCGGCAGTGCTTCTTCATTTATAATGAAAAGGGCTTTCCGTCGATTATCTACTATTAGCAGAATATTTGAAACAAAAATTCTTTTAGCTTCTGCCGAATTTCATGCATTTGATTTGCTAAAAGCTGATTTTGATATTTTTTAAAAATATAAGTTCGATTTTACTATATGCTGTGGCATGAATCGCCGATTTATGTTAAATGTCGAAAATGATTTTTTTTTATTTCCGACAAAAATGGCTTTCAGAGCCATGCAAAGCTATTATACCAAGGTATCAATTTGATACGCATTGCTAAAATGTTGGATACGATGGATACGTTTTTCTTACTAATTTTGATGAATTTGGATACGATATAAAAGCTCTGAAGTGGCAGCACTGCTTATGTCCCGCACAATTTGCTTTTAATATTAACAATTGTAATGAATTAAGTTGATTTGTCATTGCACTTAGCTATTTTCGCATCAAATATACTAAGCACTTGATAAGCTTGCTGACGTTTAATAAGATTCACTAGTGAATTTAAACATCAATTTATTAGGTATTGACATTGTCTATTTCATCTTACATGTCGCATCAAATACCGGCTATTCGCATAGTTTACTTTGTCCATATACACATAGTCTATTGATCCCATAGTTCGCAGAATAACTCACTCAATGCAACAGACAGAGAAATATAAATTTCAAATTCAAAACCACCAAACAATTTGTTGATGACAATACAAGATCAGTGTTCCGCATGGCTGGTTGCATTGAAGCGAAATGACCTTGTGTCATTAAATTAGTTCAAGAATTATTAGAATTCATATATTTTCGATAGAACAATGTGGTGGGCAGGCAGTTTGCATTTTTTTCAGCGCAACACAACTCCTTCACACAAAAAATATGACTTTTTTCTTTTGAAACTAGATTAATGTGTGGCTGCAGTGCGAAAGAGCTTAACTCGGCGCCTGATCGTAAAGCTTTTACACCCAGTATTTTAAATATGCAAAATCATCTCGTTTTTTTCCAGGCTAAGAAACAAATAAACATCGAAACTTAATTTTAGAACGGAATTTCATAATTTTAGAAATTACTTGGCTAGTGAAATAAATCTTTCGTCGCAAAATGCATTAAAAACGTTTGTGTGAGGTCAGAAAAAATTCATCCTACCCTGAATTCGAGACGGGCATTGAGACGGTCACAGCAGAATTCGAGAACATTTTTATTTTTTTTATAGATAGCATTCGAAACAAGGCTAATGATAAATGTTTACAAGGCCAGGGTTAGATTTGAGTTCCTTATCAATAAAAAAATATCTATCTAATTTGCAATGAATCGTTAACAAAAAAGATCATAGCAATCGATATGTTTGCGAACGACTCAAATTTAAATTTGATATTTGATTAACAAACAAGATAGAAAGATCGATATTGGCGAATTGAATATCAGCAACAAAAAATTTGTATGTGATTGAATGAGATTTCGTGTTGGGTATTTAGAAGACTAACGAGATAATATTGAAAGCAGTAGACATTACTTCAACGTCTAGCGGCTCATTAGCACTACGCGAGTTTATTTTATGGTAATATATTGGTATAGTATTTAAGAGGTAGTTGAATGTTTGCTTATAAAAGCAATTGATGGAAGTGATGAAGCTGGAAAGATACTATCGAAAAGAAGGAAGTCAACAATGCCGAATTGAGAAAAAAATGTAGGGAAAGAAATGCAGAGGAATTGAAAGAAAAAGGTATGAAATGAAAGAAAAAAGAACGATGTTAGAATGAGGAAATTAAAAGACAAAAGAAAGGAAAGAAATATAGATGATGGTAGTGAAAGAATAAAGATGACATAGAGAGCCAAATGAAGAATATAAAAGTTAAAAAAGAAAAATAAAACACAAAAGGTGGAAGTGAAAGAAAAAGGAAGAAATAATAAAGAAATAAGAACATTAAAGGCAAAATAGAACCGGAAAGACAAAGGACGGA
Source organism: Nemotelus pantherinus (assembly GCA_963978885.1). Classification (NCBI taxonomy): domain Eukaryota; kingdom Metazoa; phylum Arthropoda; class Insecta; order Diptera; family Stratiomyidae; genus Nemotelus; species Nemotelus pantherinus. The sequence goes on along the minus strand of OZ022265.1, from coordinate 50,801,463 downwards.
AGTCAAAAGCAAAAGAAGGAAATGGAAGATACTAGGAAGAAGTGAATAGCGCGTGAAAGAAATAAAACAAATCACGACGTGAAACATAAAAGAATGAAATGAAAAACAAAAGGATGAAGTCAAAGGCGAGAGAAACAAGCCAGAAACAAAGAAAGTCAAAAGTAACTGAAGGAAATTAAAGAAAAAGCAAGAACATGAAAGACAAATGAAGGAAATGAATGCCAAAGCATAGAAAGAAATGACTAAAGTAGAAAATAAAAGACATAAGAAGAAAATTAAAGGCAAAATAGAACAATTATAGACAAATCAGGACAATTAAATACGAAAGAAATAAATAAGTGACAAAAGAAGGAAATGAAAGACTAGAAAAGGACATGAAAGACAAGAAAAGGACATGAAAGACAAGAGAAGGAAATGAAATACAAAAGAAAGAGCTAAAAGGCTAGAGAAGGAACCAAAAGGCTAGAGAAGGAATTAAATGACTAGAGAAGAGTACAAAAGACAAACGAAGGAAATAAAAGAGGAGAGGAAAAGAAGTGATAGAAAAAAAGAACATCAAAGACAAAAATTGAGTCAAAGGTAAAACAGTCAAAGATATAAGACGGAAGTGAAAGATAAGAAAGATAGAAGAACGAAATAAAATATAAAGAAGGAAGTGAAATGCAAAAAAAAAGCGAAAAACAAAAAAGGAAATAAAAAAAGAAAAGAAAGAGATAATAAGGAAAGAAAGAGAAAATGAGGAAAGAAAGAGAAAATAAGGAAAGAAAGAGAAAATAAGGAAAGAAAGAGAAAATGAGGAAAGAAAGAGAAAATGAGGAAAGAAAGAGAAAATGAGGAAAGAAAGAGAAAATAAGGAAAGAAAGAGCAAATCAGGAGAGAATAAGAAATAAAAGAAGGAGAGAAAAAGAAAAAAGTAGGGGGAAAAAATAAAAGGAAAGAACTAAAAAAGTCGAAAAAGAAAAACAAAAGACGAAAGAAATACAAAAAACGAAAAAAAGGCTACGAAAAAGAAAGGCAAAAGAAGAAAACGAATAGAAGAGAAAGAAAAAATTGTAGAGACGAGAAAAATGGTAGAGAAAGGAAAAGAAGGAAGAGAAAGGCAAAAGAAGGAAGAGAAAGGAAAAGAAGGATGGGAAAGATAGAAGAGTTGTTAAATAAAAAGGATCTCAAACACAAAACAAGGAAGGAAGAAGGAAGCAAGCAAGGAAAAAAAACAGATATAGTAGGGATTCAAGGACAAAAGAAATGATGAAGTGGATTTGAACTCAAGGGTAAAAAAAGCTGAAGATTAAAAAGGAAATGCAAGATAAAAAAAGGAAATGCAAGATAAAAATTGAAAGGCACGCGGTAATTAAACATAGCAGAAGAAAGTAAAAGCCAAAAAGAAGAAGTGAAAGCATAAGAAGAAGTGAAGCCATAAGAAGAAGTGAAAGGCATAAAAAGGGAGTGAAAGAAGAAGAAAATGACAGAAGAAGAAAATGAAAGAAAAGGAATGAAATGAGAAAAAGGATCGCAGGGAATAAAAAAGTAAAACGAAAGATACGAAAAAGAATGTAATGAAAGAAAACGGGGCGGTGATAAAATAACTGAACACTTCATTACATGAAGGTGGTAAAAGAATAATTAGGTGTTGGAAGAAAAAAACGAAGATGCAAGGAATAAAATAATTATAAAAGAGAAGAAGAAAATGGAAATATAAGAAGGAAATGTAAGGAAACAGAATAAAATGGAAGAAATAAGAAAGAAATGAAAGAGAAAAATAGGAAATGAATAGGAAAGAAGGAAATGAAAGAGAAAAGTAGGAAATGGAAGAGAAAAGGAGCAAATGAAAGAGAAAAGTAGGATATGAGAGATAAAAGAAGGAAATGAAAGAGAAAATAGGAATTGAAAGAGAAAAAAAGGTAATGGAAAAGAATCATGCAATCATGCGTTTGCACTAGGACTAAACTTCTTTTAACCCTCCGAGAACACAGGGGGTCAAATTGACCCCAGAGACCTTTTTGACCAATCGCAGCGCTTAGGCCTGCGGGAAAAAGGGGGTACTGTAGGTTCCTTAGTGTATTTCTGTGCCTTGACTTTTAGTTTAAACCGTTCTCATACAGTCCCATGTCGTCAGTCGTCGTTGAGAAGCCTTTGAAGCAGATCAAGGGGTCAAATAGACCCCATGTGTACTCGACGTCAATTTTGAGGTAAAATTCAATATTTTTTTTACTTTATAAATCGATAGATTAATTTCAAATAGCAAAAAAATAATTGTTTTTAATACACGCTGAAAAATCATTGTTCTACCCTTAATATATTTTGCAGCTAATATATTTATATTAAAAACATTTCTTAACATTATTGTATTGACCTAGCAATAACATTATATTGCCCGCACATAGCATTCTTAAAATGTTATATATTGACATGCGTGTGGTGAATTTTTCTGTTACAATATTACATTAGTAGGCCAATATCAAATAGTAACATGGCAATAAGTTATATTAGCATTTTACAATACTATATTGACACACCAATAATATATATTAACATGCCAGTATATTATAGTAACATGGCAATAAGTTATATTAACGTCTTACTATAGTATATTGGTATACCAATTATTAATATTAACACGCCGTCAATACGATTTTTTCATAGTCCCAAGAGGTCCCCTATCTAACTACTAACCGCGCCCAGCACTGCTTAACTTCGATGATCGCGGAACATTAGATTATTCCAGTGTGCTATTGCCGCATAAAATATGAACATCCTAACTAACAATACAAGCAATGTACTTTGTTGTATGACCAACAATTTCACCACCCTTGCTTAATACATTTATATTAGCATAGTAATATATTTATGTTAAGATGTTAAAACATTTATATTTACAGATGTTCTGAATATAAAAAGTTAACAGCTTAATATGTAATGTTAAACTGCAAATATAATATTGTAACTTCCTAACATACAATATTGAGCTGTTAAAATTATGTATTAGGGACAATGCTGTTACTATAACAATATTAAGATGCTAATATATTGATTTCGGTCATTTCTCAGCGTGTATGTACCAATTTTTTCCAGCTTGTAAAAACTGTTTTTAAAAAACCGATTTTTCCTTTCGAAGCTAGATATATTTAGTTTTTGTGACAAATATCGATATTTCGAGGGTAATCTGCCCTCTTCTTCTTCAGTGTCTATCGGTCTATCGATAGACACTGACACTGACGCTACCAAAAATAAATCTGCCATTGCTGCCTTGAAAGAAGTTGTGGCTCACCTTGTCGAGCCATATTTACGAGAAAAATTAAATAATACCATTCTACGTGTACACATTCGAAAAGGGATCGAGAATATTTTAGGAATAAATATCCCAAATGTTCCTTCAGAACGCCCAAAGCTCAGTAAAAGACCAAGATGTTTATTGTTCTCTCGAAAACAGGACCACAAAACAAAAGATGTGTGCGCATCTTGCGATCGACCGATGTGCGACGAGCATCGGGCATTTTTATGCAATGGTTGTGTTGGATATGAATAATTTTTCAATTTTTTCTTTATTTTGTCATTATTTTTATATATTTTAATGAATAAAAAATAGTTTTTTCTATTCAAAAATGAAAAAAATCATTATTTTTCATACCCTCAAAATTACTTCTACCAATATGCGTAACGAATATCTTTTTTGCAACCCTTTATATAGGGATGATTTTTGTATTATTCTGACCATATAAATTTTAAGCTCAAAATATTAAAAATCAATCAATTTATTAATTTTTTTTTAAAATATGCAATTATAAAAAACCTTCAAAATCGCCACCGTAAATATGCAAAATAAATACTTTTTTTTAAAGGTCCAATATACATCTAATTTTTTTATGATTTTGTCATATCTTGAGAGTATCTGTTTAAATTTTTAAGCCAAAATATTGAAAATTAAAAAAAATAACGATTTTTTAGTAAAAAACCTGATTTTCGGCAAAACTGTTTTTCGTGAATTTTTTTAGGTATGGTAAGGACATTTAAGGCACGTCTTATGCATAAGAACTACTAGAAAAGGTCTCAAACTATACCTACAAATTTTTTCAAATTAAAATCTTCAGTGGTGGCGATTCTATAGACGTTCAAAAGTGCTTGGGGTCAATTTGACCCCAAGTGTTCTCCATGATCGAAAAAATAGGTGTGTACTCGGAGGGTTAAATTCTAAGCTGTATGTTTCATTTCAGATACTGACGAAAATACTCCCTGAAAATGCCGCCCTGCACGCGTAGAAAGTTTAATTGTCGTGAGCTTTCTTTATGGTATTGTTGCAGGTATACAAGCACCGAAGAAACATTCGTATTAACCGAAAGGAGCCAGAACCACCAAGTAAAAATAGACCACTAAGCAAGAAACTGAGCGAGTGCTCAATAAATCGCCCAGAGCATCCTAGTGACGGAGATTTGGGGCAATTGTCTAGAATTATGACATAGTCCCTTAACAATCAAGTGGAAACACAAATTGATTATTTAATTGTGAAAGTTTTTATAAGCAAACTTTTCTTGAGTTTTGAATGAAATAAAAGCTAGTTTAGTTTCGAAAGTAAACTGTTTTGATTTTCGAAACGCAAACAATTGCGAGTCCACGAATTGTCTTTCAATAAAAACACAATACATACGAAAGGTTTATGAAACATTCTATAAGAATTGAAACTGCGAGTGGCGAAATATTTTCATAACCGAACATGTGTATGTCACTGCTTCAAAATTAACGACACAAATCGATATGCCTTTCGTACACAATGCTTATTAACTAATTACAAAAATTTAAGATTAGAAAGTTAGTGTTCGAAGTTTTTGATGATGGGAGCGAAAAAGTGGTGGAGCAGGGATGAAGGTTAAGGTAGTGGAATATTTTCAAAAAACTTCGCCCTGCCTTTTTAACTATACGAATGGAGTCATTTGATCCTCTTCATATCCCTCCACCTCCATTCGCCCGAAGGTCTCACAATCTAGACATTTTTTAAATTTGTAATTTCAATCAAAACCACATTCTTCACTACCAATCTAAAATAACATTGACTCTAAACATACTGATAGCAATCGAAAAATATTCCGCTAATTAGTAAAATTATTAAGACAGACACGTTCCAGCAAACACCACACACATTTGATACGCACCACAAATATGCATGTGTGCTAAATACAAAGAACATTTACCATAACCACAACATCCGATGAATAAAATACGATAAATGACATACAACCGAAAACATGTTCTGTTGATATTAAACTTGTTAACGCTATTTTTAGATGAGCATTAAAAAAGACCTATAAATAAGCTATACGACCTTGCTGCTGCGCGGCTTGATTTTATCAACACAATCAGCATTTGTATTGAATGCATGTAGTTTGTGTGCATGCTCATTTCTACGTTTGCAGTGGTCGACGACATTTTCATTTATCTTTTTTTTTTTATCTTTTAATTTGTTTCTTCGTCTTTTATCATCCATTCTAACTATGTATTCATTTCACCAACATGATAAATGTACTTAGTAGGCATGGGATTATATGTAAATGTATAAAGTATGTCTAGAACTGCATTTGAGCTGAGTAACTATTGCCAAATATTCGCGTGGATCGACTACGGCGAGTATAAATTTGTAGGGGAGACAAGCGTCAATTGGACATAGTATTTCGGTTTGAATATTTAATAAAGGTAGCTTCAGAGAATTTGAAATGAAGTCGAAAGTTTTGTAGTTGACTGCAGACTTGATACTTAAAGTAACTCTAAACGATACAAAATTATGGGATAATATTTCGAAGTTACCGTTATATTTGTGCGTTTTAATGAGGAACCAATATTTTATTATGATGTGCTGGAATAACGTACAATGAAATTAGTTGGTCCATAAGACTTGACGTAGATAGACGATTTAAAATTTGATATCCTTACACTTTCTGCATGAGCTTTTATAATCTAGTGGATAAAGCAATAGCTCCGAGTGTTTGGGACCCCGGTTCGCATCCAGGTTCAGACTAGGAACTGCGCATCGAGCTTTCAGTTCACCAAGCTTTGATTAGGAACCTGTGTTAAATCAGGGATAAAGTGAATCGTGGAACTAATGTAAATTTGTGACTGAAGCTCTCTATCAGCTTCAATCCCTAGGCTCAATAAGGATTGTTGCTTTACAGTTTCGGCATCGGCACTGGTTTTCAAAATATTAAATCAAAAGACCACAAATCTGTGGACAGTTCGAATAAGCATCTCCGAAAATGCAAAGGCAATTTCTCTAAAGGATTGCAAACATGTCCGCAAATAGATTGTTTATTTGGTAGCTGTTTTGTTTTTATCTAATCCCGAAGTTTGTATTTTCGTAGGAAATTTCTAGGTCTTTGATTACGGAAATTATAGATCAATTTTCACTGGGAAAAACTTTTTAAGCCAGCCATTACTTCAAAAATCGTCTAATGATTCCTTGAAATAGAAAATTGAATTTTCTAGCATGGCGTTTTCTAGGCTAAAGGAGTGGGAAAGAGGATATACTTTTTGTGTTCGACTAAATTTTTCCGCACAAATGGTTTTTCAAATTACTGTCCGCCGAGGTCCTTGAAACGACTAGCTGAACTTTATTACTGTATTATATTACCCGTATTTTGTAGCCAGCACTATTCTTCTGATAAATTTTTAGTTAGTCCGTGGTAAATATACATATTGTATATCTACAGATGCTATAGCCCAATAACCTTATGTGCAATAACTTTTGGAAAATTGGCGAAATATCAGCATCGGAAGGGACGATTTTAGCTTAATTTAACTGAAATGTTTGTTTTACTCCCAACGAAAAACATTTTCGGATGCTTGGGGGAGAGAAAGACCATTCATCTCAAGTTATCGAGTCATTTTGACAGCCGACATTTTTCTTTGGAAATGACCTTAGGGTCTGATGGTTTGAAATTTTAAACGGGTTAAATAGCAATGCTATTGGGTTAAATAGCATATTTGGGTTAAATAGCAATGCTATTGTTTTTTTTCCGCTGCAGATTGCCAGTAAAATTTATCGTTTCGTTCCATAGTATTAATTTACGTGTCAAAGTAATAATGTCCACCTTAAATTCCAAATATTCTCCACTTAGACATTTTGAATAATTTATCAGTAGTATCTAGATTATTGTGATTGTGTATATATTTGCAGTAAAATAACAAAAAAAAATTAAACAACCGTCCTAGAACAGTCAACATCATACGTTACCGTGACGATATGAAAATGATTCTCTTTAGGGTGCTGCATAAAATTAACAAAGAGAAAGCTTTTGGAGATTCATTATTAAATCTCCTTCAGAAGCGAGTTTCGTGAAACCGATTACTTGGTCGAATCCGCTTTTAAATTTCGCTCTGAGCTAGATTCAAATAACAGTAAATAACTTGCCCCAGTACTTTTTATATGGGAGCGAAGACATGACCAGTAAAAGCTTTGAAGGAGTTTAAAGTGAAAACACATGTCGAGGAAGACTTTGCGTGCTTCGAAAGAGGGGGTTTGAATGATGGGAAGACGTAAAAGTAAGGATAATAGGGAATATCGAACTTCAAAATAGTGATCAGGTAAACCTACGCTGAATTGACTCTATAGCGTAAGATAGATATTGAAAATGAAATAACCAAATTTGATACGCAATATCAAGAGTGCTACTTACTATGGAAAAATTCGACTACAGAAGAAAGGTTAGTAAATATGTAAGCAGAACGCAAAGCACTTTCTAAGCTGCTCTTCATCAGACAGGTAAATACTAGACAAAGAATAAGAAAATGCATAGGGCACATTTTTATATATCAATTAAATTTGGTGGCTCTTCAAGATGTTTAAAGGCGTAATTTGAATGGCAGAAGTGGTTAAGGACACCCAAATAAGCTCGCGGTTGATAAAAGTGCATAGTATTATGTGAAATCATCCGCAAAAAGAGGACGAAAGGAGTTTATAGCAGAAGAATGGCCATTAACAATCAAGATAAACGATAAAAGATAAAAGACAATAGATAGAATCCGGTTTGGAAAAGAAATGAGAAGAAATAGAACCATTTAGGATGACTCTACAGGGATGGCTATCAACATAGATGGAGATCCAGGAGAGAAAGGGACCTGAAATTTTGAAACCATCAAGTTTTTTGAGAAACATCTTCTGGTTGAAACTGAAAAGTTGACTTCGACAAGTTAAATTGGGAATCAAATGCTGAGGCGCCATAATATGAGTTAGTCATGTTAGAATGAACTAGAGCTATCAGTTAGAGTTAAAATATGGTTGAGCGGCCCTAAATAAATTCTTACTGCTCAGGAACAAGAAAAGACTGGACAAAATGATATACTCTATAATAGATAAGTAGATCAAGCAAACAACAAAGAAGAGAAATAGGTCAAAAATTTTAAACAGTGAATGAATCAATAGCTTCAAAAATCGGGATAATATAAGCAGTTTTCCACAATCAAAGGATTACGCAGGCAGCAAGGCTCATGATAGAAATGATGAATGAACGAATATAACAAGGAGACGAAACTGATTTCATCAATGTATTGGGAACATCGTCCAAACCGCAACCGACATCAGAATTGATGTTGTGCATTTTGTATTTGATGGGATTATTACAAACCAAGAGCAGGATAGGTGAGGTAGCTCTTAGTCTGGAGTGAAATTTAATAATCCAGCATTACCTTGACTATGATCTGAGAAATGCTAAGTGTCTGATCTCTTGGCGTACGCAAGAGAAATGCTAAGTCTTCGATATGTTGCTCTTGGTATAATTCGCTTTGTACATTATTCGTTACATAGGCGTTCCGTGAAGTTCTTGGTCAAGCTAATAAGCCGAAAACTCTCAAGTTTTCGTCCATTCTGTTGTACTTTTGAAAATACTTTCTTAGTGTCTGGCAATCTTCATCTAAAATAGTTTTATTTTGATAGTGCTTTAACGCTTAACGCACTGCTACGCAAAATCCATGCACAATATTTATGATTCCGTACTTAGTTTAGCGAGTCCTGTAGATTAAGACTATTTTCAGAATAATTAACCATCATCTTCATCAGCACTAAAACGGGGTCCGTTCCTGGCCTCCCCAGCAAGTTCTTTCAACGGTTCTGATCGAGAACCGATGTTATTCAATAGAGAGCTCGTAAAGTCCGAGCGTTCTGATCAACGCAATCCATCTAGTACACTACACTTTACTACACTTCAAATTCATGCTCCACTTCCGTAATGGTTTGACAAACTTAAGGTTCAATTCCGGCAGACAACGGCATCAGGTAATTCGTCTTTTCTTCATTTGTGCAGCCTCAATTTTCGAGCCACCCGCTCAATCGGGATGAAGGATTCATCTATAACTGGTTCAGATCTTCTAATGATGGCAAAGTCATGCACATAAACTAGTATCTGGCTGGACTTGGTGACGGTAGTCGCTTTCGTTGATGAGGCTAGGTCTCGGATTGCTTTCTCCATCGCCAGGTTGAAGAGAAGGCAGGCCAAACCATCCCCTTCTCGGAGTTCATTGAAGATGTTGACGGGTATGAATAGCAACCCTGTTATTTTTACTTGGCTTGTGACGTGAGTCATGATCAACTTGCACAATTGTGTGTTTATTTTGGATGCCGAAATATCTTATGACATCCGCTCTTGCAGGATAGAGGAGAATATATATTACATGGAGTTCTGAACAGTGTTATATTCCTCTAAGTGCTACATGTTCTGACATCTTCATTCTAATGTATGGGGCATATTAGAGGTAGTTTTTAAGCATCTCTTCAGGCTCCGATACGACAGCTATAATTGGGCCCTCTATATAAATAGTCTATATAAAATCAGCTCTCTATATAAAATCAGCTCAGTTGTTAAACTTGTTGGTTGGTATACTTGCTTTATTAGATTTCTGCCGACTTATGGCACCCTCCTACCATTGGTGGCTGCTTCATAAGGTCTTCGCCTGCTAGCATTGGTTTGGCGACACTGTTTAACAATTGATATTATGCATTTTCCCAACATTGAATAATTATTGTTAATTTATATACGGTCATGTAGCATACATGTTTTGCAGTTTATAAGAAATGAGAATCTTCTTTTTAAGTGGTTCTGAAAAGACCAGAGCTTCATTTTGGGATTGAAAATTGAAACAGATACTAAAGTTCCCTTTACTTTTTATTTTTGTCAATCGAATTTGCCTCAGTGAATGCTGTTGTAAGGTAGTTGAATGCGGGTTTTTTTTGAAAGACAACTTTTCATCGTAATTGAGCGTTCTTGAATCACATATTTATCCAGAAAACATCGATTGATGTCTGCAAGTCAGCAAGCCAAGTCTTTTTCTGATACAATCAGACCACCCCATTGCAAAAAGAATCGACAATACTGGAAGCAAACGCTAGAATATGACTTCCGCTTCCGATAAGAAATAATTGATTGCCTGCCAAATTCACAGTAGCTCGAATTTGGAGCTGAATCGGATAAGCTGTACTGGAAGTGAAAATTAGGGGACTTTCTAGCAAACAAATTTGAAGAATCATGAGAATATATGTGAATTCGACTGAGGGGTGCAAAACAAGCAAAAGAGCACTAAAATAATGATAATCTTCTTATTTTTTTTTAAAAAAAAAGAAACTACAATGCAAGCAATTTATTGTTCAAAAGCAGTTTAATATGTAGCTATTTCAGTTTATCTGTTGACTTCGCCCGTATTGTGATGATTGGCGAAAATTGCAAATCGACATTTGGTTACAAATTACTTTATCTGTACTACTACCCGAGCGATTTCTCTGCTCACCTATAACAGCCAGCATCTGGCAGCTGGTTCTATGTAACATACATATCTAACGATAACAACAAATTGAATACATTCGTTAATCAGCCGTTTTTAAAACTTGAAACTTATTGCTGTATACAGCCATACTTTTGTGACGAGAACTCGTTTAATCATTCCTTTTCTATGTATTTAACCCTAGAATGGTACCGATGAGTAAATTTTACTCACATAGGGTATACATTTCGTCGTGCACCAGCCAGTTGGCCACTCCGACTGCCATGAGGCTATGTTTAATGATAAAATAAAAAATGTACATAATACTATTGTTGCCATCTTTTTAGTAAAAACATGTACCTCAAATCATCCCAAAATTTACCGTACCATTCCAGGGTTAAAGAACGTTAATAACCATGCACTTATAAATATATAGTATGTACTTTGCAATAAAACACAAACGCCATAGCTAAAATTCTTAAGAAAACAATTGCAATGTACGCAAGTCACGAAAAAAATTTCCTTAAACTGGAAATAGCTCCAGATCTAATGAGCACACATGTACTTAAAGAGTGCTTGCAAAAAATTAAGTAAGATATTTTGCATTCATGTTGGTTTTTTTTTATAATTTCGGCAAGAACGGTATCTGACTTCTTCCAATTTTTCGTGGCAGTTCTTGATGTTTTATAGCTAAAGTATTGCTCGTTCTTTCTACAGAAAAGACGTGTTGAGTTATCTATTATGTAGTATAGACTACAGACCATACGTAGGTACTAGACATTACAATGTATTCCAGACATTTCGCAGGTTTATATCAACGAAATAGACTACGAGTTGTTGAAAGATAAAGATCTTTTTTATTCATTATTTTATTCATTTTTTGTCGATTCAAAGAAATTTTACGAAAAATTGTTGTCAACTTGTAAATGAAAATTAAACAAACGTAAGCGTGGCGTCAAGAGAATGAAATATGATGTGTGAACATTTTGAATTCGCAGGTAAAAGGTGACGACAGCTTGAATTGACGAAAGATATTGTTAAGAGCGTTGCTGTTTATTTTGGGGCATGCGAACAGGTATTAAACGATAAGAGAGGTGGAAATACTTGTGAAATGTATATTGTCGAAACGAAAATGATAGTCAACTGAAAATACTTATGAAAAAATGGCACGTGCGATTTTTTTGATCGAACTGATATATTATTTATTTATTTGCAAGGTTATTTTAATTTAAGATAAAATATAGCGGCAGAATATTGCTCAACAGCTAACCGTTTGGCGGCAACGAGCGATTTGGCGCATTTCTAGGTACCGCTCTAGTAGGCAAAGGATCATCTCGGCTTGATACGAACGTTTTTTCGCTGAGCTTTCTAGCTTCATTTTATCTCGATTTCCTTCATCTTCCCTACTTATTTTTGGTGCCTTCAATATGCCTACTGTGGAGTAGGACTCCAATAACCTCAGTTTACTCTCCTACAATCACTTCTCTGTTGCGACTTCCTCCTTTCTATCATTTTGTTTTTGTTCTCAAACTAACTATGTACCTTCATCGTTCCAACAACAAAACCTCGATTTCGTTCTTTCTAGCATTCCTTTATTTTCTCTTTCTCTCTCTCTTCCTTTTTTGGCATATGTGCAAGCTGATCTTCATCACCCGCCACCCTTGGTTGATGTTGACGTTAACTTCCAAGCAAGGATCAAATGTTATTCTACTCAGTGTTATAGCTTCTTTAAAGCTGACTATCAGAAAATGCATTATGAAGTGTCAAAATAACCCGTTTCCAGCCGTGAGTTTTAAGTTGGTAGATACATCATTTAGTAATGTGTACGATGTTGTCCACCCTTTTTTTCTTTTCATCATTTGTAGCTTCCTATGATTCGTCTCACGGCTGTGGTTCAATTAAAGCTCATGTTATCGATACTCCTTCTATTAGCCTCCTTTCGGTGAATCTCAACAAAGTGGAAACTTAGATGTCTCACTTTGTCTCTAGAGGCAGCAGCGATCTTTCCCTCGGTGTTTTTCCTTCATACGGGAAATTTACCAATGTTTTCCCGATACTTAAGACTGGTGACATTGAAAACGAACATATTCCTGCTTTCATGCTTTCCTAAACTGTTAGCCAAATTTTACACGATCAAGTCGACTGTGCTTTTCATACTAAAATTTCAAATATACAACACGTTTTATCAATGGTCACACCGCTTCTACTAATTAAGTAGAATTTGTCGATTTTGTGTCCTCTGTTCTTGAGAATGGGCATCCAGTTGATATAATATATACTGATTTTTCGAAAGTTTTCGACAAAGTCAAACATTACATTTTGCTTGATAAGCTTACTTGTTTTGGCATATTCGATCCCATTTTTTCTGGTTTTCATCCTACAACTTCAATCGTGCAAAGTTGTGATGAACAGTTGTTCTTCCTTTTCTTTTTATTACTGTTCTGGTGTCCCACAAGGCTCCATTCTTGGACCTCTATTATTTGTTCTTTTTATATAGAACTTTCTTTTGGTGCCACCTTTACGCGGAAGATCTTAAGCTGTTTCGTGAGCTCTCGTCTGTCAATGATTAGTTTTTATTGCAATCAGATCTCCCGGCCTTAAATGCTTGCTGTACCAGGATCTCACTCCATTGTAATATACCCAAATGTCTAGTAATGTCTTTTTTTATCAAACCAAACGTTTTATCCTTTAAATATTTCTTGACAGGTAATATTTTGCTTCTCGTGGATCAGCAAACACGTGGGCTTGTTTTTTTTAACTCCTTAGTTCGTTGGATCCTAGATTACTGCCCCCAAGGGTGGTCCTTTCGTTTCGTGTACATTTCTGATTCGATTGAATCTGTCCAACGTAATTTGTATAATTTTGATGTTCCTTATTATCCCTATGAAGAGAGTCTTATCATCGTAAATCTTCTTACCCTAAACATTTTTAGAGTGTACCTTGATCAATACGTTTGTATAAACTTTTTAACGGTTTTTTCCTCCAGTATATGTTTATCTGTTTCTGCGCGACGAAGAAGGACCCTCTGGACACCAGAGAGTCCTCAAAACGCCTTTCGCGCGAACAGAGGTGTATTACCACTCTCCCCTTTTACGTATACTTCGCAGGTGTGATAGCCTCCCGTTTGGGTCATTGCTTCTAACGTTTTGCTATTTAAAAAATAAAAAAAATTTCTTGGATTCATTACGTTTCAGTCAAATTCAGTTTTAATTAGGCATTAACTATCTTAATTTAACTGTTTAATGTTTTTCTATTTCTCAAATTTTGTAAGCGGATTTTTTATCTGTGAAATTGGTCTAATGTGAAGACATAAATAAATAGTTGAAAGGTGTGAATGCGGAGCCAATAGTTTTATGATTCCCTTTCTTTCTCGTTTGACTCATCTACCTTCCCATAGATGTTGTATTAATTAATAAGTGTGATTTTTGATCGTTCATGGCTGGATACGAGCCACAGATCACACAGATTAGCAGCTTTTGTTCTCACTGCGTAGCCAATCGACTAAAGAAAATTTCAAAGCATAAGAGCTACTAAATAAAATCCAAAAAGTCTGCCTCAGACAATATGACGCAAGACCAAATATTTACAATCAATAATCAACTTTTCAACAATTTCGCCCATTCCATTTAAGTGAACAAATATCAGTATGCTATCACAATCGACATTAGCTTTGGATTTTAAACAGTCTACCACGATAGCCACAATCGCTTTATCTATAGCTGTTACCACAGTAAATTCTCTCAAGGTAAGATCTCAAGACAAACAATTTGAGCGTCAAAGAATTTATGCGCTACGATATTACTGGTTAGCTCGAGTTCCAAAAAAAGTGATGGTGACGAAATAAATTACAACGAAACAGCTGACATTCACTGAACAAGTGTACTACTGATAAAATCGACTATCGATTATAACCTTTTTAATATAACCAAACCACGAGACTAGTACAATGTGATTAATTACCGGTTGGAAATTATTATTAAGTAACATAATTTTATTGTTAGCCACTCTCTATTGATAACAAAACCACTCACTAAGATTATTCGGCTTACGTAGAATTAGCTGAACGATACATGCATTGGCGACTGTTTGATTAGTGTAAACCAGGTGATACAGAACAAAGTTGCTGGTTACTTATCGATTGTTTGATATTGAAAGGTTAATCATAAGATGTTAGCAATTAATTTTCAATGTGTCCTCTGTGAAATATAAAAAGTATGCTGGTAGTTGAGTATTTACTTTTCTAATCTACACTGTTTGTCCAGTGTATTTATGTTTTATTGGATAATAATAATTACACGACATTTTACAGAGATTCGACATTTTACCTTTCAGCAACTTTGAATTGTACATCTCGTTTATGGTAATTTCAAAGACTGAACGGCATCTCCGAACTTAGCTCAACAGGAGTATAATTGTTGTGAAGACATAAGTAGAAGGGTAATATGCATTACTGCGATTAGTAACGAATTGGATATGCTAAAAATATTAACATCTGGCTTCATGTTAAATTGCACTCAAGGTAAGTTCTACCTGACTTATAGTCACAAAAAGCACCTTATGCACTGAAAATGCATTAACTGCGACGGCAGCCACACTCCCAACTACTGATTCGTTTAATCGCACCTTCATTTTCTATTTTTGTTATCGATGCTTTAGGAACGAGTGAATATTTATTGTAAGTCTAAGTATTACACAGGAAAATTTTCTTGGATTTTTTTTAGAATATTTATAACCAATAGTTTTAACGTTGACGGTCGCAAATGAATAAGACCACCAACTGGAAATCCAAGTAAAGAAGGAAAACAATATTAGAACAAAATATTGGTAAAATCCAAAGTAAGAAACAATTCACTGACATTTTGACCCTTAAAGATTCTTAGTCTGTTTAACTTTGCTATCTTTAGGCCTGTGCTGACAGCCTTAGTTATAGTCTATGTTCTGAGAAAACTCTTTTCTGATCACTTCCTTCACAAAAATCACATTAATTAAACACAAACAAACAATTAATTGAAATAAACTGATTCTATGTTTTCTAGCACTCATAACCAAAGATTTAAATTTAAAGATTAATTCGTTTCCGCAGAAGACCGATAGACACTGAAAAAGACCCTTGAAATGTCGATGAGTCAAGAAATTGACATTGGTCTTTCAGTTCAAACTTCAATGGAAAAGTAAGGTTAATTCAAGAGCTTCTACCAGTTGAAAGATACCTTTTAAAAGCGCGGGAGTCTTTGCTATAGTCATGGATACTCCAGTTAATCAAAACACAAACGCGCCAATAGATAAGCCGTTTCGTTTCCCATCAGCTACAAAATTGAACTACAGAACTCCGGACGTTGAGGTCTTGTTGAACAAACACTCAAGACATTAGAATAGCATAAATATTGTTCTCAAAATTTGAGAGAAAATACATGTAATACATACTATCAGCGAGCTTCGCGTAGCTTTAACGATACCGAACGAGAAGCGTTTTTATTTTTATCTTAAGCTGATTTCCTTTCATAATTTGTTATTGTAACGAGCAACAGAGGATACCAGGATACACTGTTAATGGAGCCCAATGAAAACTTACTAACTGAAAAACATTGGGCAAATTGAGGATGCAAATGCAAGTTGTAGATTCTGATAACTGATCTCTAGGTGAGCTGTTCAGCTTACAAGGTCTACGACATTTAGAGCTTGAAATGCCAAAACAACAATAGACGAAATTGCCTTTCCAATATGCAGGAATTTTGGCAAATACCGTCAGCACGAATAAAGATTGAACTAAGTTTTATATGGCTACAACAAAAAATGTATCGAAATTCACCTTAAACCATGAAACTGGGAAAGAGTATATAAAGTGTTTTACACACCATTGCGGAAACAAATACGATTCCGAAAGACGTACTTCGAAAAATTCATTAATAATTATCACATATTTTATTTTTACGCAAACACCCATTTTTTTCCTAGCAAATAACCTCAACATGTTCAATATAAGACTCGCAAAACAAATTATAGGCAGATAAAGATAATCACTAATTTTATCAGCATAGAATAAAGATTGTTGTAGATAATTTCAGTGTGAGGGGTACAAAATGTGCCATCATTTTCCAAATGATGGAAGGAGGGGGAGATGTCTTTAAAATATTGAATGCACCATTAAGCAATAAAACGTGCAACGAACAATGTACAGTAATCAAATTAGATGGGCAATTTTCCGCAAGGCATAGATGTATATTTCCATTTCAAAAATATTTAAGGAAACAGTTCAGTTACAAAATTTTGTTTGACAGTCCAAAGTATCTAGTGCACATTGCATACTCAATGATAAACCGACGAAATTTTACTGCTTTTGACTGCCTACTTTATCGCGAAAAAAAATCAAGTAATTCGAGCGTTAATTTCCCCAAGTCTATTCGCGACTAATGCGCATATCTCTAAACACGTGCTCCATAGTAGTACAAACGTAGTTACATTGAATCACTGCCTTTCACGAACGTTATAAAATGAAATGCTCAAATATAGATTGACTCTGACTGAATTCCGGCAAGAGAAAATTTTATCACGTAACTAACTAAATCAAGTGCAAAAAAACGTGCTAATGAATAAAATTTGCTTTCAATCACTGAGCTACAATCGTTACATGCTCGAGTCATCACTAAATTATCTTAAGCACTTTCAAAATAATCCTGAGGTGGGCTGCATACGTTGGTGGTGAATTAGAAAGTTTTCAAATCCTCTTTTTATAGATCGAATGCACTATTCCATTTCAATGGGATTAGACATAACAACACACAAGGAACACTTAAGGTTAGAACTAATTAATTTCAAAACTAACATTCTAGATTCTTTTCTGCTACTTTCAAAATTCTAATATCATCACATACTCATTTTGTGATAACACAAAAATAGTAGCTGATAAAAATCACTTTGACACTCGATTCGTTTGAGATCTATTAAATTCGCAGTATTATTTATTCGCGAGCGCACTATCTTTTACAAACGTCCACCGCAAACCGTTTTTAATAAGTAACTGATCACTGGTCGATCGATCGTGTAAAGCAATCGCAGTTCAATAACGAAACGATATGATTTCAAATCATCTACTAGCGCCGCACGTCTTGTCGTTTCGCATGACGCAAATCAACTAAATAATCTGTTTTCTGTTGTTTGAATGGGAGAAATTTCCGAAAATATAAATGTATATATTTTATTCTGTAGTATCTTTAGTACGTATTATACAAAAACCAGTAGAGTAGATGTGGTGAGTTCGAAAAGCGTGAAGGCCTCTCACCAGCCGTCATACAGTGAACACATAGCTCCCGCCCGGATCCGCTCAGCTCAGTGTTCCACGTTCCACATTTTCAGTGCTAAAAGCTTAAGCGACCAGTTGACAATCTTATGTAAATAGGCGGTAAATAGCAGATAGCGCAAACAATGTGTATGGAAAAGTGAAGCGAATAAGATTGCTCAAACAGATCGGATATTTTTTCGGGGTTTAATGAAGTATACAGATTTTTCCCCCCAAACAAGTTTACACTTTTTAGCAGAAGAAGAAAAAAACGAAATTCTCGTAAAAATTGTTGACTAGTTCATAATTAAATTCAGCAATAATACTCGCTGTTACGAAATTTACTAAAAAGATAGAATCATCTTGGCATTGAGATCTTTGTTGAAAATGATTATCAGTTTCACGGCGCAAAGTGCTTGTCATGGCAACCACCATGGTTGTGTGAGATGCGAAATGCGCGAAACGAAGACATGGTAGGTATGACCCGCGACAGCTGGTACTAATAGCAGCTTCAGCTGGTTTCTACGATCAACCATGCTACTATCAACAAACATTAATTTACTGCTTTCAGATCTAAAGTGATTTAGTCCGAGATGATTTTGATGAAATGATGGGCTTTGATATTGGCGCTGATATTACGAGTGATAATTTGTAGCAGGTTATTATTTAGCGGGTAAGGCAACTGATTTGTGCGCATTAGACTGTACGATGAACACAATATTTGCGGCACGTGTCCGACGAGCGGATCAATAAGAAATATGCGATTAACATTATTACCGCTTCCAGTTCTGAATGCATACCGACTTCTATCAAGTTGGGAACACATTATGATCTCAAAGTCTGCTAATAAGAATATTTTGCCCACGATGGGCGCATTTATGTGCTTATATCTAGAGGTGATTTGTTACAACTAATTGGGTATAGCAAAGAAATTTTTTATACACATATGTTGTACCTAGTTAGGACATTGGCTCTTTGAACAGAGAGTGCGAATTCTTTTGCATACAAACAAAAGAAATTAGATAAAAATAATAAAGAATATATAAATATATTTTGTAAAAAATGTTGCAATTCTATAGGCCTTTGGCTGTAAATAACCATCATGGTAATTTTTCAAAACAAGGACAAGGTGATTTTCTGAATGACGCTTAGTGTTACTCAAGAATTTTTCTTTATTGATGTAAACATCTATAATTTTTCTTTAGTGATGTAAAAACTAAGTTTCAATCCCACTAGTGACAATGCAGATTGAACTTTTTTCATCAGCATCACAGTACGAGGCAGTGATTTTATGTCAAAGCTGCAGATAAATGCCAGGGCTGTGGAGTCGGGAAGAAAAACTTGCGACTCCGACTCCAGAGGTAAGCCTTCTTACATTTGCAACTCCGACTCCCGAGTAATGACTCCGACTCCGTACTTCTATTCCAAGTATTCGTAGCTCTAATATAAAGTTAAAGCCAGAAGGTTAAAATAGTTTTTGTCTTACAATTAGATCATATTTTCTTGCTAGTTTGTTTTCTTTAGTAACATTAAATTATAAACTACGCTATATTGTCAAAGAGATTTATTTCGAAATAGAAAATATTATACATATGTGAATATGTAGTAGGTCACCCTAGATTTAAGACCCCAGATATAAGTGCTGCGTGAACCTTACCTATTCTGTGCTTCACGTTAGCCCCCAGTTCAGTTTAATGTGTAGTATAAGACCCAAATATTTAACACTATCAACAAGTTCCAATGCTATTCCGTTGAGGCCAGGCGTGGCAATAGCCGGCAACTTGTGTTTCCTTGTGAAAAGTACAAGCTCAATTTTTGTCGGGTTTGCCCTAAGACCGGCTTTTCTGGATATGGTCCAGAGCCGATTGCATAAGGTCCGACAAAATTTGTGGGAACGCATCCTTCACAAGTACCACAAAGTCATCGGCATACGCCACCACCTCAAAGCCACTGGTCCTTACATTCTCCAGTATTTCGTTGACTGTCAGGATCCAGAAAAGAGGACATATAATCCCTCCTTGTGGTGTTCTGGTTGCAAATATTCCTTCCGCTTTGGCCTTCAAAAAGTTAGGCCCAATCTGCCTATTTTTACGCAAGTCTGATGCCCAGGTCGCCAGAGTTTTATCCACTCCATATCGAACCAAGGCATCGATGATACTTCCAACAGTGACATTATTGAAGGCCCCCTCAATGCCAAAGATAAATTCCACAACCCGCCAGTACCACAAATTTTAGCATGACGTCAATTTGTAAAGAAGGCTCTCTACCAGCTTCAACTCCCAGACCAAAGGATTGTCGAGTGATTTCTGTACTTATTTAATTAAACATTCCTTTTAAGAAATACCTTTTTTACAAACATACATATTTCAGGAAAGTCTTTTGGAATATGGTCTCAATGCAGATATATTTTTGTTAGAAAAAGTAAGTTTTAGGTTAATATATTTTATTTTCCTTCGATTAGCCCGATAACTTTCTGATAAATATTTTTTTTAAATTTTTATGTCAACTATGAGTAAACTCAGACTTTGAAATAGTATATTTTGGAGTCTTTATGATAGGAGTCTTTATGATACGTAATGCCACCGAATAAGACAGGGAAATACCACATTACCTTATCATGCTTTCAAAATATCCACTTTATTGTGCCCATCAAAAGCGCCATCACTTCGCTCATCTCGATTCTTATAAAATCTAAACCAATTCATTATCTAATTACCACACGCAATACACTTTGCAAATTATTTCATCTAATTTCTTAATATACATCTTAATCCGTTGGACGCTTTCGGAATATGAGAAAAAAAACATCATACAAACATCAACAAATGCAACAACGTGTTCACAAGATATTCATCAGTTGTCATGTTACAATCTTGCTCTCGGTGTCAATTAATTCTAAAATTTAATTACTCTATATACTTCTAATTGATTCTGATCGCATTAATGCTGCCAACATGCACGGAATCTCGCTTGCACTACGTACGACGGACAAGCTCTTATGCATGTGCACATATGCATGTAGTTGGATATAGGAGTAATGTCTAGGTAGCGTAGGATTTTATATTAATTTTGAATTTATATCGGTAGTATATTTGGTTAGGAAGAGTGGATATATGACTTTGTAATTAGTCTAGATGTTGAAGAAAAAATATTTTAAATTATTATTTGCAGATACGAGCCATTCAAATATTAATTTAAGATAATTTTGGGATTAATTTTTGCTGACTTTCACCCTTAACAGGTTTATGTTTGGAAAAACCTTGACTTCTTAGGTTTGGCCTGTAAAAATATTTCCTAAATTGATATTTTCATATTTCTTAATTTGACATCATGCCAGATAACGGTACTTAACAGAAACATCCTTATATATTGTTTAGTAAAATCTTAACTCTTTTCACGTTTTTTGTGTTTCTTCTTTACTGTTTAAGTGGTATAAATCTTTGTTTTAGTAGTAGACGTTTGTTACTTACACCTATATGAGCTTTAGTTGTTTTTAGCGATGTGGGAGTCTAGTAGACTTTGAATGTTGTATTTATTTCTTGTTCAACCCGTATCAAAAAATCCTGCAATTATTACGATATAGTGTAACTCCTCTTCCGTTTCCTTGAACTCAGTCATTTTATACACTTTCGGTTTTCAAGCTGCCAAATGCATTTTGAAAATATATTTTATTTCAGACCTTCGCATTAATCTTAGATGTGCAAAGTGCTACGAAGTGCTACTCTTCTAGAGTAAATTTGAATTTGAAAATTGATTTATCGCCTAGAGATAATTAAAATTCGTGATTTATAAGATTTTCACCAAGTAGGAATCGAAGAGGAGGAATTATTGGTAAATAAATGTATTTTTAATTTGCACTTAATTGGACGGAGGCGATATTAGTTGATTTGCGACGACGCTATAAATAGGTATTGGCAGAGGCGTTTTCGACACAGAGCCCATAAATATTTTTGCTTAGGTAACAAATTGATTGGTTTAGTTGCAGCGTGAAAGTACCCGATCCAAGAGATGGCATAGCAAATCAATTTTAATGAGTTTTTGCAAGTTCTAAGGCTCAAATTAATCTTTATACCATTTTTTTTTAAATTCCTAATGTTCAATTTTGTTACGAGCTATTTATTAATTTTTTCCTTAAATTTAATTGTTTTAATTTTTTTCTTAAATTTAATTTTTTCTTAATTTTTCCCTTAAGCGACTAAAGAAAACCCATTTTTCAATCAAATGTTTCGCTGCGAGATAATATGCAACCCTTTATAGTGACTTTTTAGTGACTAAAGTCATTTTCATGAGCATACGCCTGGATTACATTGAACAAGCTTACAAGCTACTAGTCGACGAGTTTAGAAGCAGGCGATAGTGATAATGACACAACCTTCCACTCGCTCAGTAGCCAACTAGCTAGCGAGTTAACCAAAAACCACAGAGATACTTGTAGCTAATTCACTAGCAACTCTGATGACACGAGGTTAGTTTACTAGCTAACAAGCCCACTCGCCAGCAAGTAGCGAGTGAAGTAGCTCGGCTTTCAACTTTTCTCGCAGATTGTTTTAAATCTGCTAGTTAGCTACACTGTAAAAAATCCAGATGACATCCAGAGCTATGTAACATAACGCATTATTTATAGTCCCATACGCTATGTACAAAGTATTCTAAGCTATAATTACATGGCGCAGAAATTATCGCCCCACACGCTATATTATATAGTACCATGAGCCATGTAATATGGCTTCAGTTGTCATATTGTTTGAACCTCTTCATGTACGTTTTGTTTGCGGTAGTGAAGTGTGAAAATCATAATAGATCTGTAAAGGATAAAACCGTGGCAACATGTTCTAGTTGCAGAGCATTTTGTTTCTCCGTAAGGATGCAATTTATAAATGATAAATGCGTTTATTGTTTGGGAATTCCTTTTTTCACGGAAATTTAAATATTCTGCAACTGGGTTGTTGTGTGTCATACAACCCTTCAAATGGTGTAGATCATAAAACCGTTCTGATGGCGTTTACTAGGATTTAGGCGGTATCCTGCGCTAGTCATTTGTAAGACGATATTAAGTGCCATTTGAAATCGAACGCAACAAGTGGAAGTTGTTAAAACTTAGTGATGTTCCAAAAAGTGAAAGACTGTTTGGAAAAGTGGGTTTTAGCAGCCTCATCAACAAATTTATAGGTGAGCGAATTTTGAGTTCGAATCATTTCAAATGAAATCCGCCAGTAAGTCTCTCAGCGTCAATAAGTATATATCTCAGTAAATCATTCGGATTCGAAGGTAATAGTTTCAAATTTAAAATGTTCATGGTGGAAGTGTATACGTTTGAAGTCATATATATAGACTTAGTTTCGGTGCATTAGCATGTGATCGCCGCTCGAGTTGACCCTCTTCATGTACGTTTTGTTTGCGATAAGGAAGTGTCAAAATTATTATATGCTCTCCGACAAAACTTTTGGTCATCCTGAAAAAGTTTTAAAAAATCATAGGAAATGAAATTTTGTGCCCAAAATAAGCACTAGTCTCAACATTTAGCCACTGACGGTTTTTGAAGCTTAGTGTATTGTACGTTCTAATCTAACGGGACTTTTTGCGAATTTTTCTTATTTTCAGTTCAACAAAACTTAGAGCCAGTTAGAAGAAAACACAGCTTAATCTAAGATAGAGATATGTTTCTGTGTTTGTCCCCCATTATTTCTAAACACTTCTTTCATTCTTGTTGCGAGAGTGTGAATAAGTTTCTGGACACTTTGTTGGTCCATTTTGTTCCACTCTTCTTCAAACGCCGTTTCAAAGTCTGCAACAGAGTTGAATTGTTTCCTTTCAGAATAATTAGCTTGTAACAATGCACCCCAGCAGTTCTAATTAATATTTGGATCTGATGAGCGTGTTGGCTCTTATAGTACATGGCGTGAAGGACTATAGTACGTGGCGTGGAGGGCTATAGCACTTGGCGTGGAGGACAATCCCGAAATCGACTATGTACATGGCACCAGAAATCAAAAATAGAAGTCTATCATGATTACACTGGGCGAGTTTACAAGCGGCTAGTACATTCGCCAGCTTGTAGCTTGTAAACTCGCTCAATCTAATCGAGGCTATAGATAAATGGGGCATTTCACGTGAAGCGGACAACGAAAAAAAGTCGAGGCTCTGGATTTCGTTCATATTGTGCATAATGGTACTTCTAAAGGATATGCACGTGGATACGCAATTTTTTTTCTATGAGGTTTAGTTACCGAGCTATGGGCTTTTGAATAATTGACAAAATTGATGAACGGTTTTTTGGAAGCTGATTCTGAGATTCGAAAAAAAATCTGAAAAACATTAAACATCATGATTGGTATAGAAAATTTACTGTTCCTTTTAATTTTGATATTAGGTTTGAAAAACAAATTTTTTTCCTGTGTGAAACCGGAAGTAAACACTTCAACATCTCTTTTTGAATAATTTGGACCAGGCTAATTTTGTTTATTTTTAAATCAAAACAAAGCTTAAAGTGTACTTATTTTATGATAAAAGTTTAAGAATGGCATGGCCACTAGTTTAGGAGGTAGATGAATTTCAATACATAAAAGTCGTATGAAGCGTAGTACCGAGAGCTTTTTCTCGTTGTCTGCTTCACGTGAAATGCCTTAAATATCAAACCTTCGATAATTTTATAGCAACAACTATGATATGAAAGAATTGAGAAAATATTTTGATTCACTACTCACAAAATTAAGTAAGGTAGTCAATTAAATTTTTATCTTTTATCATCTTTTCCTTTAGTTTGGAACTATAATTGAAAAAGATACCATATATTTACAAAGTGTTTGTAGGCGGGCAAATAATTTAGAGATTAATTCTATTTCATATAGAATTCTGTGAATTACGTGTGTCTAATTATTTTCATTTGCATAAAACTTTTTCATTTCAAATCATTTCCAACGATTTTCATTATTCAATTTTCGTAATTAATGTCCCGTAACAGCCCCATCAGCATCTACCAGTCCTAGAAATCATGCATACATTACTCCACGGAAAGACGACAAAACAAATACACCATGAAGTTTGCTTATATTTTCTTTCAAATCCACTTTTCAATCAAAGGCCTTTTCTCCATTAATTGATTTTTCTGTTCATTGACCAGGTGTCGAGACTTTTGATTTATCGCGTTTTCTTTCCGTTGCAAATAAAACAAATAACCAGAGGCAACATAGCACACGTAGCGTATAGATGGGATGAAGCGTAAAGCACTTTTGAATGCAGCATCGCAAGAATGTTGTTTATTATAAATAAATTCTCGTAAGCTTGACGAGATTTACGATTTTCCCGTAAATAGTCATAATAACCTTTGCCGGCATCTAGTATTTGAATGAAGCGGCTTGCAGTTTTATGTGTTTGCGTTTTGAGCATGTATTGAGTGAGTTCATTGCTTTTTATGTAGGTTCGAAAGTTGTACACAATATTGCGCGCTAACTAAATGGAATGATAAGATAAGAGCAACGTGTGGGAATATTGGGATCAAAAGCCTTGGGCCACAAAGTTGAGATTTATTTCTGATAGCAATGAAAGAAATTTAAATATTTTAGCTAACCCACTTTTTCACTATATTAACTTCAGGAAATAAAGCTAATTAAATTTAATATGATTTCAGAGTTTAGCTATGAGGTAGCGTGTCAACATATTTTAACCAATCAGACAGACGCTCCTGACAAGTTCAATTTTCTATCAATTTTTTTTTTATCATTTTTGGTTTTCCCAAAATTTACCTGTGCTACCGGGAAAATCATTTTCTCAATGGCAGCTGCTTTTTTTCAAATGAAATATTTTTAATTTGTACAATGTTAGCCTAGCTTAGTGTGTGACTAACATAATCAAATTTTAAATCCAGCGGCTATACTAAATTTTTTTGGCTTGCCAAATCGTTTCTACATTTATCAATTTTTAATCACATATCAGCGCGTTAATATTACCTAGCTGCAAACAACTAGTTGGTTTAATTGGCTTGATATAATTTAATAACTAGTTACATAATAAAGCCTAAAGCTTTAACTGGGGCTTAAATCTAGCTTTTTTTATGCTTCAGGAGGCACGCATAACAAAAGAGTGCACCTATGAGCTGCTCGCTTCCTAGTATATATTTTTTGGCAGCGCAATGGCTCATAAAAGTACCATTTGTGCGTAAAATGAGTCGAATAAGTTTGTTCTTGGTTTCGTTTCTCTATAGAATTGTGTCGCCTGAATCATAGCCAGGTCTGCATCATATGACACAGGTTAATGAGTCTTGTCATTTATATAATCTGCCGGTACAAA
The DNA here is from genome assembly GCA_963978885.1 of Nemotelus pantherinus. Taxonomy (NCBI): domain Eukaryota; kingdom Metazoa; phylum Arthropoda; class Insecta; order Diptera; family Stratiomyidae; genus Nemotelus; species Nemotelus pantherinus. The sequence continues at coordinate 50,775,170 of OZ022265.1, read as the reverse complement.
AGCGCAATGGCAAATGTCCACCTTTTTAACAAAAATTTTTCTGATGCCTTAAAATGAGGGATTTGACAACTCTAATTTTACATTTGACATAAAGGTTAAACTTTTGCAGCTCATAGAAATGAACTCGAAACTATCTTAGCTTTTAACCCTGGAATGTTCAAATGGAGCAGCGAATTGTTTTACTTTCAATTTGAGTTTTTTGAACTTCTACATTACATAAGGCAGCGTTGTATTGCTAAGACTAATAAAGATTTAGGTTAGGTTAGTGAAGAGGGCTGCCGGGAACGCGGACAGCATTAGGCCACCAGTTTGGGCCCATTTGCCACCCTCATAGACAATCACACGCATTCACACTTACAGCCATGGCACTGGCAAGATTCGAACCCGCAGGCCCCGTAGCACGCCGCTTTTTTCCGGCCCGACGCTTTAGCGAGCAGAGCTACCGGGCCCCCAATAAAGACTTAACTCAACCAAGTATTCTCCCAGGTTCATTGCAGTTTTAAGCGGGTTTCGGCTTGTGGCAGCCGTCATTGGCACTGAGACAATTCTATTTTTTTATACGCGGAAGTACGTAATTCTTCGTGACCACAGGGATTAGCAAAACCATCACCATCATTCAAACTTGAACATTTTCCTTGCAACTGAAAGAGGAGGAAATTTGAAGACCGAGTAATTCACCTTTTCTGATTTACTGATCGTTGCTTTTATTTTATTTAAAAAATGATGAAAGAAAAAAGTGTTAAGAAACAAAAGGAATGTAGTATGAGGAAAGAAACAAAAAGAAAGAAACAAAAAAAAAAAAAGAAACGTGAAGGAAGAAACAAGAGGTAAAAAACAAGAGGTAAGTAAGAAGAGCAAGAGAAGTAAAAAGCATGAAAGAAACTGTGCAAAGCAGAAACGGAGGAGAAAAAGAAATAACAAGAGAAGAAAAAAGAAGCATTTAAGAAAAAGAGAGAAACAAAGAATTAATAGAGAAGAAAATATAAAAAAATATAGAAGAAGAAAAACAAATAAATATAGAAGAAGAAACAGCCAAGAAGAAGAAAGAAACAGCGAAGAAGACGAAAGAAACAGCGATGAAGACGAAAGAAACAGCGAAAAGGAGAGCAAAAAAGAAACAGAGTAGACAAAACACAAATAAATAGGAGAACAAGAGTGGAAGAAAGACAGACGATAGAAAAAGGAACGAGAAAGGAAAAGGAAGAATAAAGTAGACAATAGGAAAGAAAAGAAAGAAAGGAAAAGGAAGAATAAAGTAGACAATAGGAAAGAAAAGAAAGAAAGGAAGAAGAGAAGAAAATGAAGAAGAGAAGAAAAGGAAGAAGAGAAGAAAAGGAAGAAGAGAAGAAAAGGAAAAAGAGAAGAAAAGCAAGAAGAGAAGAAAAGGAAGAAGAGAAGAAAAGGAAGAAGAGAAGAAAAGGAAGAAGAGAAGAAAAGGAAGAAGAGAAGAAAAGGAAGAAGAGAAGAAAAGGAAGAGTAGAAGAAAAGGAAGAAGAGAAGAAAAGGAAGAGTAGAAGAAAAGGAAGAGTAGAAGAAAAGGAAGAGTAGAAGAATAGGAAAACCCGGAATTTGGACGAATTAGGGTTTTATACATAATTGGCCTCGTTATTTTTTAATGAATAATTGAAGAATTTCTGATAAGGTGCCGTAATAGATTGCAGCGTTCAAAATTACGCAAGGATACATATACAATACTGAACTAAATACAATACTGGGATAAACACAGTACTGGATATATGTGTTTAATAACCGGCATATGTGTTTTATAAAATAAATACATATGCCGCAAAATGTATAATATTTATATTGGAAAAGCTACTAGCTTAAATGCATCATCAGCAGTAAACAAGACGATTGCGCCGAGTCAGATCCAAGATATTACAAACTAAAACTTTTTCTATTTTTCAACATCCGAGCGAGCAGTATCTATCATTGCCCAAATGATGTCAAATACACTTAACGCAGTTTTAGCTGGCCACGAACCAAATACAAATGTCGATGCTAGATTTGGACATAAATAAATGAAAACTAATGTGGAAATGAAAAGCTAATTTCATGAGTATGGCAGTGGCCATAGAATGGAAGCTGGGAAAATCTCGACAAGCCAGTAAAAATATCAAAATTAAGCTAGAACCTTTCATTCCTGGATTTTTTTTTGTTATTTTTGAGATGTAGGCACTAAAGGGATTTCCGAGAGAGGTTTTCAGCTAGAACTTATGCGAAACTATGATACTTTTACAGTTTTAATCAATAAGAAGAAAAGTATTTGAATTAGTAGCAAACCATCGCGGGCATTGCCAATAAACAATTTGATATCTGAAATTTCGACGCCATGCAAATAAAAAACATTCTGATGAACATTCATCATACTCTCGACGACCAGACAGTTACTCACTTGGTGAAATACATTTGACTAAACAAACAAATGTATTTCAGATAAGTATAGTCGACTATACATTGATTAGCTTTTATTTTAAATTCTTCACATCGTTCTAAAGTTCATTCTGTCTGCGTTATTTGTGCATTGTAATACAACAAAACATTGAACCGCAACAAAAGCATATGAGACGCATTTCGACTAGGAGATTATATACTCGAGCTGCGAATACGAAAATATAAATAAATTGAGTTCACTGATTTAAGATTATCGTAACGAGACATTTAATGTCTATTTATAGTAACACTTGAATTGTACGTTTCGTGCGAGCAAGGGGATAGTCATATTATTCATTCAAGAGCATTGCGAACATAATAATGTGTACAATGATATGATGCGGTTGATAAGGAAAGATGTTGTGTACTATAGTTATAGTACGTAAGATTGTTAGTAATAAACTATGGTATTAAATCGGACTAGCATCAAGCGATTTATACTGATTATTTCCTAAAAAAAATGTTTAAGAAATTTTTCAAATGAAAAATTTCATTATACAGTGGACGCTCCCAAATTAAAGCTTTCGGAAATTAGAATCTTCCAAAAATTAGAACCAAGGGATTCAATGCATTGCACGTCCAGAAATTAGAACCGCTGGTTCTAATTTCTGACCTTTTATTGTTTTTTGTTTTTTTTTTCTCGCCACAAAACGGTGAATCCCCATATTCGTTTTCATTTTGCTTCGTCTAATTAAACTTGGAAGGGAAGCTACGTGATTATGTGAGTAGTGGTTCAATTTGGGTATTTTGTTTGGTCAGTGTGCACATGCAATTTAATTCGCGTAATTTTCTCATATTTGCCTCGATTTGTTTTTGAAAATTTCAGTGAATTACAAAGCATGTCATTCAAAAGTAAAAAGAGCACTTTATCTCTAGATGCAAAAGTTACAATTTTAAAGAAGCTTGATGAAGGCATTCAAGCAAATCGCCTAGCGCATGACTTCAATTAGTCTAAATCGGCTATAAGCTATATAAAATCAAAAAAAAAATGCGATTTTAACTGCCGTTTCTTCGACTTATCAGGAATCTCTCAATAAATCTTGGCACAGTGCCGAATATCCTGCAATGGAAAGCCGTCTTTACCAGTGGTTCTCAAATCAACGTCAAAAAAATATTACACGGACCGGGCCAATCCTAAAAGAGAAAGCTAAACAACTTTTCGTGGAAATTTATTCTGATAAAGGTGCAGATGGTTTCAATGCCAGTGATGGTTGGTTCACGAACTTTAAACATCGCCACGGCATTCGTTATTTAAAAATTGGTGGCAAAATTCTCTCTAATGATGTCGACGAAATCGTACCATTTTTAAGGAGGCTACGAGCAAAGGTAGTTGAAATGGGTTTATTGGATACACAAATATATAATGTGGACGAAAGTGGATTATTCTTTCGTTGTCTACCGGACAGAACATATGTTGCTGCTAGTGAAAAAAAGGCACCTGGCTTTTTTGTTGGGAGCAAATACAGATGGATCGCACAAGCTTAAGCCATTGGTAATTGGCAAAGCCAAAAACCCAAGATGTTTCACAGGATTCGAAAACCCACTTCATTACGACTATTTGAAAAATGCTTGGATGACGTCTCGAATCTTTCATGAATGTTTTCACAGGATATTCGTTAGCGAAGTGAGTTCGTTAGTTGCTAATTTATTTCATGTTTTTAAATGATTATGTTTATTTGACAGTTTTTTCGCTTTTCGGCGGAAAATAATTTGCCTCCGAAGGCTCTGCTGTTAATCGACAATTGCTCTGCTCACGCATCTATTGAAAAACTGCACAGCGAAGACGGCAATATAGCCGCATATTTTTCCCCTCCAAATGTAACTGCAGCTGCGCAACCAATGGACCAAAACCCTATAAAGATGACAAAGCTCATTTACAGAAATAAACTGCTATCACAATTGATTGCCAATGGTAGTGAACTAGACAAACGCTTAAGGCGACATACTATCCGCGACGCCATAGTCATACTGAAGCAAGCTTGGGATGAGTTGACGCAAGAAATTTTAAAAAAGTCTGGTCCAAACTGTTGAATTTGGACGGCAAAGAATTTGACAGCGAGGACGATTTGCCTCTTGCTGAATTTGTGCGAGCAAATCGAGATTAAAGCGGAACGCCTTAAAAGAAACCAATCTCTTCTAGCAGCTATCGTTCCCAACCACTTCGTCACTATTGAGGAAATCCAAACATGGAATGAAGACATTTTTAATTGCGAAACCAATGAAGACAATAGTAATGACGAGGCTTCATATAGCAGCGATGATAATGTCATCGATGTCACGCCGATTGTTTCTTATTCTACAGCTATCGAGAGTGTTAATAATTTAATAAAATTGTGTAAAAGAAATGAGCTGTACTATGCTAAGCACATGACATCCCTATTAGCCATCCGTAACGACATCATGGAATCAAATTTCAAAAAACCCAAAATACAAACAAATATTACTCATTAATTGTCGAAAAAAGCTTAATTACTAAATAATGTAAAACAAAAGAGATAATATAAGACTGAATTACTTGAAATTAAAGTGTTTTAAACTAGTTCATCTATACTTGTAACTTTCTGTGACAGTTAAAAAAGACGTCCAGAAATTAGACTTACTCGATGTACAAACTGGTTCTAATTTCCGACCGTCTACTGTAATCAGGTGATTTAAAAAATCGATGATTTTATCACCTAATTACTTATTGTGTAACCAATTAACGTTTCTATGATGAACTTTTTTTTATTTGATTCGATTGAACTGAAAAGTTCAAGAAAGTTTTGCTGTCATTGAGACGAAAGTTTTTTTACTGTTTGAATTTTCGAGAAAAAAAAAACGCAATGGGATATCAGTTCTAAGTTTAGTTTCAATAGAATTGTGCTAATGAGAAAATGCGCAATGACTACATAATTTAGTATATTACTGACAAGAAATAACAAAACGCCCCCAAAACTATCATAAAAAAGCCCCATCACTCATTTATTCGCCAATTCATTGTCTACTGCAATCCAAGTGGACTTCCTAGCACGCCCCAGAACTGTATGTACATGAAATATTCACTCGTATTATATTATGCTGGCACCGAAACCGACTAAAATTTAGCGACACATGCGATTTTTTCAACATTCTTCTAGGCCAAAATCTATAACTTGACCTAAATAAATAAAACGTCGTCGCGAATAATGTGGAAGTAATTCGCAAACAAATAGATGTTTCGGTATTTAATATTCGACTGTCAACGTTCGCTTTTCGCCTTTATCTGCCGATTACGTAATTTTTCCTGACATTTACCTACCCGAGCGTTTCCCAAGAGAAAGTGGATTAGGATCGGATTACATGCCAGTACTTTGCTGCGAAGGACTATGAAATGGGTATTGGGGCGAAAAGCTTTTAGGTGTCATGTCACTCGTCTAATGTGGATGTCATGGGGTAGGCTATGATTAAGGTTAAGCATGATATTTGACGATTTCATATGAATGAGGACTGAGAATTTGATGCGATGTAGGATTTAGATTCTTTTAGGAATTCAGACCTGCAAATGAGTATGGTTAACACCGTCGTTCCACCCTGCAAACAATCATAATCGAAAGGATGTTTCCATTTTAATTATGTCTGGCACGCAAGAGTGAATCGTATTCCAAACGTATAGTTGACTTCTTTCTCATTGTTATATCGACAGCTTAATTCAAAGTCCATAGCACTCTACGTGCTACTTTGACCGAACCACTCACATCACAATACCTCAATAAATCAGACATTGAACTGTTGCTTTCGTCACCTCAATTCGTTTTCCGTGCTCATCGAAAATGGTACGGAAAATACTCGTAATTGCAATTTTATTATTAGATTGAAATTTTGCTTAATCTCAACTGAATATTTTGCGCGATCGACCGGTCAATGGTGATACAATTAGACGCCACACCGCTCCGGCTCATATCGCACACGCAAAACTACATTTTGCGGTTCAGGCAAGTCAGGTGTACGTTAGATGTGCAAATATTATTTGTTCGAATTCAAGTCTTGCGACTTTGATTAATATGCTCAAATTACGTTAATGCATGATTAATTACAGAGCTGCGGTATTACCTACAATCACCGAGTCTCGTTGAAATCGCGACAGTAGGGCATGGGAATATGAATTTAATAGGTTGTATATGTGTTCTGAATAATTGCGTAATAATTGGGGACAAGTGAAATGTAAGGAAATGAAATGAGCTGAATGAAAGTGAATATGCTTGTTTTGAAATGTTAGACGTCTCTGGGGTGTGCTATTTTTATTATTAAATAAATAGGCTAGGGAGTGTCTGTGCAATTGTAGAGTTTTGGAAGTAGGGAAACGATTTGATTCAATGTTATTAAGGAAAAATAGTCATCAATTTTACGAAAATTTGAAGTTAGATTCTATTTATATCTATACATCCATGCAAGAAAAGAAAATGTGCTTTTCGTGTGGCCATTTAAAAATTCATGTTGATACACAAATATGTTGCTGCATCAACTCATATCAAGGTTATATCTGTCCTTTTCGCACAAATGAAAAGCTACTAATTATATCTTTTAAAATAGAACCTTTTAGCAAACTATATGTCTTCTTGGTTTCACGCGATATTATTATGCAATGAGCGGTTAATAGTTTTTGAAAGTTCGTCTATGAAAAGAAATCAGTAATGAATGGTTATTGAGCGTGAAACCTGGTGAGTGTGTAATTATAAAACGTATAAAATAAAGAATAAATTTTTTTTGGATCCAACCGTGCAATCAGAAGCGTTGCGGGAATAACTGAAAGACACAACATTTCAATTCTTCGTGGTTGGTTCGGACTAAAAGTAAAACGGGTCTTAATTTTGTCGTATTATAGTGAGAAGAGAATAGCATTTGAGATTTAAACAAAAAAGAGAATAGCATTTAAGATTTAAAAAAATAAAATTTATATTTTTTAACCGTGGCTGAAATAGCTTAATAATATGTATCTTTTAAATTTCGGCTTTTGACATCTTCTAATAGAGACATTAAATCACTACGAAATTTACAGGACATATTGCCGCTTATTAGGAATAGTTCTTTGTGATTTTTTTTAAAAACGGGTATGCGGAAACCCCTGAGGCAACGGCAGACATGTTAAATGAAAAATGAAAGAAGGCTGCTTCTATATTTGAAGGCTGCTTCTATACTGCGGTCTGTATAGACACCACCAAACGCTGTTTTGATCATTTAGGTTCACGACCGGATTATTCCAGTTGTGTCAGTCTTGCGTTTTTTTACTAATTTTCGAAGAAAATTAGTATTAAACTCTGGAGTGGCCGATTCGATTGAGCTGAAATTTTCGGAGGACGTAGATGTATATAGTAGGTAGGTCCATGACTTGCTAAAATTCAGACATCCTAAACCTTTTGGAGGCGGCGAGCGTTTTAGTGAATTTTGAAGTACTCCTATATTTCCAAGCAGTGTAAATTTTTGCTAAAATAAATGTTTGGGAATGAAAACTTATTATGTTTAAAGTTTGTCTATATTAAAAAGTTGGAGATTTTTAGCCGTGTGTGGGTGCAGCGTGCCTAAAAGTAAGCAAGGATTTTTGTTCCAAATTTTGATTTGTCATTACTTCTGACAAAAACATTGGATCATCGTGAAATTTGCAGAGCATATTGATGTTGACTAAGATTTAACACACATGGATTTTCAAGATAGTGTGGGTAAGTCTGTAGCTACGACAGGCTCCTGAAAAAAATCCTTCAAATCATTGATCCTCCTGAAAATTTTTTGATTTTTGACAAAAAATTCAAATCATTGATAAATGTTGACCTTTGTCCATCATGTCAAATTGAAATTTTTAAAATTTCGATTTGCACAAGAACGGCAACCCATCACCAAATTACCTCTATTTTCAGCACTCGAAAGTTCTGTTCACGAGAACTGACTAATGAAATTTACAGGAAATGTTGGTATTAGCTAAGACCAGGTCTGATAGAAGTGATTTTGAAATGCGGGCAGCTCTGTGGCAGTGGTACCATCTTGAAAAATCACAGAAAAAAACCGGGGCATGAATCACAACCGACGATAGACGATATCGCCTGTCGAAATTTCCGAGATTCGAGATCACAAGAATCAAAAGACGACAGCGACTATCGAAATCTCTGGCGATAGGCAAACGACTATCGATATGTCATCGATATCCATCTTCGGCTTGTGGCATGAAGTGAGTCCATTTCGAAGTTTTGTATTTGTATTTTGTAATGCAAGTATTATGATCAATTTATAAAATTTTGTCTCAAGGAAAGTGTATTTTCAGGGAAAATAAAAATTATTGAAAGAAAATGTTTTAGAAATCCCATATTTTTCTAGAAACCAAATCTTGCACTCCTCCTCAAAAGTGAATTTCATCCTCTTGGGGCACAGTTTTTCTTCCATTTCGTCTATTACACCCCCTCAAAATTTTTGAAACAGTGCTTTGAGCCATTCCGATCAAGTAATCGTTGCCTACTTGATGCTGGTACGCTCTACCCGCCAGCAACGATAGCGTGCATGCTACCTTCAATATAGGCGGGATAGAGGAGCTTATAGCACCTGCAACATCCAACTGGCTCACTATATATTTAAACGCTTCCTTCGTTACACGAAAACGTTTAATGAACCTACAAAATATATTTGAATTACAATATATTTTAAGATCTTTATTTATTACTTCAGTTCCGGTAACTCCAACGGATTACTAGAATCTCTCATATTCCTTCGCAACACTTTTTCATTATCATCTTCAGATGAAGAATCAAAAAGTATGAATTCTGCCAATGATTTTCACTGTGAATTAAATTACCAGCAAACTTATCACGTACTAGCGGCTCACTATTTGAATTTTCAAATGTCATTACCATTCATCAAATGCTGTCAAATGTCACGAAAATCTACCATGGAGTTATAGTTCAAAAAAAAATTTCGATACACCATATCGTTTAGGTTGTGATGCCGACATTCCTAAGTCGATAATCGCTATCGTTTTTATTTGACGATAGGCGATATCGCCTATCGAAATCTCGTGATTCATGCCCGGTTTTTGGTCTATAACTTCCGATTCAGCTATCAGATTTTAACAAAATTCACACAGTACTTGGATCTTACTTTTGGCTGAAAAATTAGAATGCCAGCTATGGTGATTTTTGTCTCCTGAATCTTGCAAATTTGCTCAGCAAAATAAAGCTTTTTTCCCTATTTTTTTCCCCCTGTAGGAATCAAAACGATGTTCATGCAGTAAATGGATCTTAATGTGAACCAAATGTCGTAGAAATTTCATACAAAAATCATGCTATGACCATTTTCGTAATTTTGTGGGATTTCTTTATTGAGCGATTATGTCATTCGATTTGCAAATGGGAATGATCCTGCAATGAAAATTAACAACAAATATTAACGCATAAAAAATTTGAAAAGTTTTGAGGGTGGTAACTCTAAAAAATTTTTCACCCGTATAACTTCCAGCGCAGTGATTCAACCGAAACGAAATTTACTGCTTGGGTTTAACTTAATGCGAAGCAGATTTGGTATATATTTTGCGTTGCTGCTGGCACAGGGTAACCAGCATTAGCCATTTTCGTAAATATTGCACCAACAGATGCTTCAAATTATGGTTGAAGGTTGATATGATTCAAAACATTTGCAATAAAAATAAGAAACCAATTTACAAATTTTCCGAGTTTTGCACATTTTTCGGATGGCAGCCTCAAACAACGTTTAACCGCTGAAACTTTCGATGAAATCCTCCGATGAGAACGAAATTCAAAGGATAAGTTGATTTAAGTATGAGCTTGTTAAAGTAAACTTATTGCTGCTTCGTTGGGAAAGTGTTGCCAGCACTGAACATTTTCATCATTTGTGTTATAGTTGAGTTCTGTTGCTTTGGATAAGGCATGGTTGATATGATTTTACAAAAAAGTGAATTACGTCTTTCCACATTTTTTTGTCTCTCGAAGACAATTTCTTCGAAAATTAGTTTTCTGGCGGTTTTGATGCGCTAGACTTTTTTTTTGGTTCGCGCTGATATGGCTGCTCATTCGACCTTTGCCATTTCTGAACAATCAATATTACATGAGCTTGAGTTGCGGGACGAGTCCCTGAGTTTAATTCCGCCCACTTAAGGGCTTCTGTGTACTTATCGGACGATGTCTCGGGGTTAGAAGACGTAATCCTAAATCTTTTTAGAATCCGGGACGCACTCCTCTGTTTTCTTTGTGCCCCTGTTTTCTTTGTTTTTTTGACTCAGTTTAATTGCCGTTACTTGTGGATTGTGCTCAGTACAACCAAGATCTTTCCTCTCATCAGTGCTCAGGTTTGTCGCAATGGATTGAAACAGGAAATGAGATGAGGTTCCCAACTGAGGTCCATAAAGTAGGCACGGAAGTCATTTTTTCAAAGTACTTGGACAGAGTTACGGACAAGCTGCCCGTGGTTTGTGGAGTATTCTTTCTCGCAGCTACATATTTTCCATTTTTAGAGCACTCCCAGACATTGGAAGCAGAAGTTGGATCAGGGAATCAGGCTTCTGTCCGACAAGTTTTGACGTTTTCACTGTTCTATATTTATAGTCTCTGTGATTATTACGAGCTTTCTTTTTTTTAGCTATTGTTAGTCGCACTTTCAATTTATATATTTTTAGCGAGCTATATCAGACTGCTGACACTATCGAGGTGTAATAAATTTTCTCCGCTTCGGCCATGACAGGATTTGAACAGGTAATCCAGAATGGGGAAGCATAAGTCAGGATAAGTCGGATCAGAGTCTGGTAGCAAAAGGACTTAGCTCTGGTGGTCATGCCCATCTTTTTGGCAAAAAGAGGTCTGATGCGTTGAAATGCGGACTTAGCAGCTTTAATTTTACGCCGCACATGAGGATTAAACTTCAGAAATTCATGAAAATCGACACCGAGGTACTTTAGTGATGAGCTAGGAGTAATCTTAGAAGTTCCGAACGAGACAGCGAGTTTTTTTGGTCTTGTTGCGAATAGTTTGGGATTCCCGATACTTAGATGGATTGCGAAATACACAAAGTTCTGTCTTACTGCGATTTAGTTTGATGCTCCCATTCGTTAAAATAAAGACTTAATTCTGCCAAGTAGTATTCCAGGTTTTTCACTGCTTTGAGCAGATTTTGGCTCGAGGCCAATAAGAGCGTGTCATCGGCATATTGATGAGGTTGGCCTTGAGGTTGACCCACTGAATTGGCAAGGTCGGCGGCAAACACGATGTAAAGAATCGGTGCAGTTACAGAATCGTTTGGAACTCCTGATGTCCTTTGGGAGAATCTGCTCCATTAACGCTGACATAGTATTGCCTGTTGGCAAGAAACCTTGCTGCGAGTCTTATCACGTTTCCCGGGAATCCAAAACCTGATCAACTTAAACAGAAGACCTCCGTGCCATACGGAATCGAAAGCCTTCTCGATATCTAAAGCAAACACTACTGTCGGAATGTTTTGCTCATTCAAATGAGACACGATTGCATCATGCAAGTATGAGATGGCGTGCTGCGTCCCGGAGCTTGCGCCTAAAGCCAAACTGGTATTCAGGAATTACCTGCGTGAGCTCACATGTTTTATTTTTTCCATCCATATTCTCTCAAAAATCTTCCCCAGATTAGGAAGCAGAGAAATTGGACGGAAATTGCTGGCCGCTTTCTTATGGATAGGAGCAATCTTGGCTACTTTCCATGAGTCGGGAAAGTAATCATTGTTTAGAGCATTGTTAAATACAATAGAGAGAATTCTGAGCATAGAGGGTGGTAGATGTTTAATAATGAAATTAGACATTCCATCATGCCCAGAAGACTTCTTACTTTTTATACCGCGCAGTAGTTTCACCAAGTATTCACTATTAACAAAGTGGAGCGGGTCATTTGCACCTTGCGGACCATCCGAAGGATTTTCGGATGAAAATGTGGCCAGTGGCCCGTAGTGTGTATTGAGGAAGCGATTGACTTCCTCTCGCACCATTTGGCTGTTAGGGACAGAACCGTCAGGCGGAACAACATTTGACTGAGATTGAAATGTCGATGCTCTTTAGGTACGTTGTATTTTTTGCATACATGTATACTTTCATTCTAATTAAAAATGATTTCACGATTAAATCATGCGAACAAATTTTCATTTGAAAACACTCATGATTTTCTTTCCAGTGAATTTTCACTTTCGCCAAGTCACACATTCAGCTCCACAGATTCCATTCAATATTATTTCATTTCATTCATGCCCCCATGATTCATTCCTACCTGTTGCTATTCGCTGTCATTTAGAGTCACTTAATTTATCACTATCAAGATTTCCACAAAATGTGATTGAAGACAATTTTCGGAAAATCACTCCAATTCGATTATTCACACAATATTTCTATACACTGCACCGGGAAAATAATTGTTCAATAAATATCTCACTTTGATATCTAGTGCATGCAATCGTATCAGAAAATAGCTGTACCTACCGAAAGGCAAACAAGCAAGCACGTGATAACAACTAATTGAATGCGAGTAATGATAAACGACTTCCGAATAACCGCAAAGTGATAATGGTCCTTCATATGAGATTGCGGGGAAATGCCAATGTGTAACGGAAATTTCGTAAACAAGTTGATGTTTCAGTTGAATTTATTAATGAATGGCTGGCTGTTGTGTGGTATACGTATACATAGGTATGCATATGACTCCCAGTTTCTAAAGTTGATAGATGACGCAGGTGGGTGGTGATGATACGGTCATTTTGATTTATGAATTTTTCAGCTCAAAGTGAGATTCACTTGGGCGACATAGAGCTTTTATGTTAGCTGTTTCGTTGTCATTAGAAATCGGTTTGAAATGTATGAAATTAAGTGAGATGGCATTGAATATTTAAGAAATTAATGGCCCTCGGATTTGTGGAAGTATTTTGCCCCAATCAAACTTTCGATATGCTGACGCGAATAACAAAAACAATTATTAGTTATTGATCTTTTAAGAGACACATTCTATTTTGAAATAATACTTTTTCCCAAAAATGAAAGATAACACCACCAAATAGAGAAACTTATTGAAATAGGCAACTATACATCAGCAGTAAAATGATCAAATATTATAAATCTACAAAATTTGAGTTTACATTGAAATAGCTGTCAGCTGCCATATAAGTTACATCTAAATTTCCGTTCAAATTACCATGGGTTCCTCTAGTTCTTCGCACGCCGAAAGCCCCAAGTATCCATTTCAATCAGGCGAACCGTAAGCAATTCTTGCCAACATTTACGATTAATATTTTTAACCATCATTTATTTCCTTCAATGAAAGATTATCTGCAACCAGTAACGATGTTTCATCAGAATCAACTTGGGAGACACCTTGCCGTCCCCTTACTAAACAAATCATTTCATGTTTACGCAGCAATCGGACTGAAATAATGAATTGTTTGTCTCCTATCAAAGAATACCAACAGTGTGTCCGTGAGAGTACATATAAGAGAATCAGACAGAAAAACCATAATCTTGAAAATATTTATTCATACGAGTTTTAAGTGGTGAAAAAAGATGTTTAAAGTGATTGTTCAATGAACGTGAAAAGTAAACCACTTTTTCAATGGTATTTTTCGGTTTGGCAATTTTCGGAATTTGGACTCGTTAGATTTTTTTTTACTGATTTCGGCGACAGCTTTTGGCAGAATTATCAGATTTGGACGAAATTAACAGGAAACATGAGTTTTGAAGGAGAAAGATGCTAAATTGATTAATGTGCATTTAAATGGCTAGACAATGGTAACGTTAAATGTTTGTACAAAAAAGACCCTTAAAGGAGATAAAGAGCGTTCAAATTTCTTTCGTTTGCAGTTTTTGGAAGTTTTGTAGGTATCAGTCTATAAGTAGCTACTCTAGATATGATGGTTAGTTATGCAGATTTTGATACTTATTCCGTAATGCAAACTGTACAGACAGAAGTGAACCTACATAGCATATGACAACAGATTGGGCAAGAACGAGAGCAGTCAGTGAAGTCAGTAGTGAGTATGATTGATTTCGTACATTGATTTTTACTAAACATGATAAACATGATAACAAGGCTAGAATATTCTGAGCTATATATACTTGGATTGAGCTATATATACTTGATTCCACTGAGTGATAATCACTGTAATTTTAAACCAATTCATGACGATTCACAATTGAGGCATGCGAAACCCGGGAGGTCTTGTACAATATTATATTGGCAGTTTGGCTTTAGTGTTGATGGGAATGCCAGTTTTGCATGAATATCTACATTGCAACTTTTGCCGTTTACAGTGTTTCTCTTCACAGTTTGGACATTTTTTTAAATTAAAGACGTGATAATGTGTTTTATGCAGAGTGTTTTAGAAGTGACAACAGATATTGATTCCACGGTTCACGGTTTTGAGTGTGTCAAAATTTATATGAAAAATAAATCTTGAAAAGTCTGAATTACAAATGCGAGAGAGAGAGGGAGAGAGAGAGAGCCGCCATTTAACCTGCGTCATGTAAAACAACCTAACTTTATTTGCTTATAATTAGGCTTTTCAGATAGGACAGGTTTTACAAGCTCTCAATGAGCAACTTTAAAATTATTTTGATAATCGTTTCTAGTGCTTTGCGATAGAATTCAAAAATGAAATCTATCGAAAAAATCACTTAGGTTGCTTTATTTCCTGACCCCGAAGTCCTGAGCAAGTTTGAAACACAGTTCTTACTAAATACTTGACAGCATTTATCACCTCTAAGCACCATTTCTGTGAACCTGCAAATCGGAACTCGAGAGAAATTCAAGGATAAATTTAGGGAAATTTTGGTATTTTATCAGGAATTGCATCTGCAATAGATGCTGGTTAGGACAGCAGCGAGACCACTTCTACCAGAAAGGAACCTGTTGCAGCTCACAGAACTACTTACAGCCATGTGTTGAAATCAGACGTAAATTGAATAGACATGAACATTTCTTTAACTCTTTCTACGTTCGTGTTTACAATATACCATCGAGAGCCAAGGCCAGGAAAAGGACGCTGTTACTGTTGATGAAGGACCCAACTCACATGCCACGATGGGAAGCGACGAAACTGAAATCAACAGGCACCGAAGCAATGGCTCACGTGGTGGTCAAATCCAAACATGTTTGCCAAACATAGAAGGAAGTAGAAGCAGAAATCGCTAAAATAGGGCAAAAAGAAACTAAAAAATAGTCCCACAACAAACCTTTTTGGGTATTAGGATTCCGCCCTGACCAAAAAGAGGACCGGGAGTATTATTCCTATGCACATAAATGAAGAGCTCATTGAAAGTAAACCAGTGGTTAATATACTTAGAAGAGATTATCCGCACTAAGATGTGTTTCTTTGAGAAAATAAGGAAAACAACAGAGAAAGTAGCTAAGGATGTCGCGGCATTAAGTAGGCTGCTTTCAAATGTGGGCGGCCAAAGGTCAAGTCCATTTTATTGTACGAGGCAGAGATACGAGCTGGGACATTGAGTAAGAATATGCATCGCTAGAAACTAGTCCAAGTGCAAAAAGCGAGTGCGCAGGCTGGCATGCTCTTACCGCACTGTCTCAGAATCAGCTGTATCGTTGGAGTCAGTGCAATCGACCTTGTTGTCAAGGAACAAAAATCTATATTCCTCAACACACAAGTGTACAGTGGTAAGGCAGCGAGCCTAGAAAGAAAACCTGCTTAATCCAACAATACTCTTGCAATCATGATACGAGGGGAAAAGAGAGAAAAAATTTAAAACTCTGTTTGGAAAAAAAGGTCTGCGAGATCGGTTACTACGTAACTCTATTCTTGCTTCCTTCAGACAGACCCAGAGAAGGCACATTTATGCACACATGGAACCATTGTGATACCGCATTGCGTAGTATACAATTTTTTTTAAAGGAGGGTCAGCTCGAATCCTTGATGAACTGGATGATCCCTTTCTGATACACCGAAGCCACTTCAGCTAAGGAAGCAAAGAGATATGAGCCAAGGAACTTTATTCTTCTCCTAGCGAGGGTCGGGCATTCACACAAAAGATGAGGAACTATTTCCTTTCCCTCTTCGCATCTACCGCGAGAAGTCGTTGTTAGGGACACTCAGCCGTCCTGCATACTTGCCAAACAAACATTACCCAATTAAGAAAGGCACGTCTACGCGGAAGTTTCCCAAGTGCAACAAAGGTTAAAAGTTCTTCAAAATTGTCAAGCGATCGCACGGGAAGGTTCTTCCACCCAGGATTTCACAGCGCCCTTTGAGTATTTCTGTCTGATGATCAATTTAACTGAAGCTATCGGAAAGCCAATTGGAAGACTACAGAGCACTTTCTTCCAAAACTCGCCAGCTTTTGCAAGTTGGTCAATCTCTTTCAACGAGTCCCTGAACTGCCCAATGCGTGATGACGACGCCAAATTCCTATTTTTTCAATGTGACAGTTGAATGCATCCAGAAGCGCAGCCATCGATGGATTTTGGAAGCCTGAAATAATGTATCTTACAAATACCGCGAATCCATTCTCAAACATTTATTCAAAAAAGTGAAAATGCATTTTTTGAATTGTTTTAGTTTGGATCACTTCAGGAGTGAGTGGTGTATATATTGGGAGCAATTTAAATTGGCTGGGGTTTGGGTCTGTCTGCCGTAGTAGTTTCTCGGTACGTTAGTCACAAGTTAACTTTACTATTAATGATGTAGCTAACAAGAATTCTTTGGTATTGAATCCCAAATTACTTTTATTGAGGAGCTGGTCTAGAGATGCCACTATAGATCTCTATTTGAAGATTACGTATACCATGTGGTGGAATTGGAATCTAATAGTGTATTACGAGTTTCTTCCGGTTATCATAAAGATCGATGCAGACATTTACTGCACGCTATCAACGAAATCGAGCCATGTTATCCAAAAGAAATGCCGAAATTTCATGATAACACTTCATCGATTATATTCACTAGACCTTCCACTGCCCCATTATCAGTTGTTCCGGCCAGTGAAACAGTCACCCAACGGGAAGTTCATTGTTAATGAAAAGACTATAAAATAATACTTAACTTACTTTATTGCCAATAATTCCCAGGACCTCCAGATGCGTAGCATTGAAATAAAGAAACAAGCAATTGATATTAGGAGGTAATACATAATTGATTAACGTTTCTATTAATTCCAAAAAAATTGTGTTCCAGTTAATAGAATTAATGGTCAAAACAATAAAATGAAACATTATTCAAGCTCGAGTCAAGGGTTTTTTTTATTATGCAGGATTTATTCGATGGAGAATTCATTTCCGTCTTTTAGAGTCTTGTCAAAATCGATTGAAGTCAAGATATTTTATCAAATGGCGAAAAGTCAAGAGTGTCTACTAAATACGTATGCACTATTAAATGAAGTTACATAGGTCTTACTTTCTGACTAATCAAAAATATTAAAAGAAAAAAGAACTCTGAGCTTCTAAGAGATTTATGCACCGTATTTCCAATTGCTTCTAAAATCAGTCACCGTCTATTTTCTATTTTACTAATTTACATTTTCAATATTTGGTAGATTTGTTAATGGTCGATTGCTAACACCGAAAAACATAAATTACGATTTTATTGGGAAGAATTTCTTAATTTGCACGAGAAAAAACTATTAGCAATCATCTAAATCCGAATTTGTGAATAATACAAAATTTTGAAATCGATTTCGCAACATGACATAAAACTTGTTTGAATAGATTTCAGCCAAAAAACAAAGTCACGTGGAAATTATTATTTATTTTTTACTTCTTCATGAGTTAGATAATGCAAATTAGCGTCTCATGGAATTTTTTTGACGATTTTATTGGTTTTAAGTAAACCCTAGGAATTAAAAGTTCCTCAATTAACGGATTTGATTGGTTCTAGAGGTAGATATAATGAACTATGTTTAGCTAGTTCTTGAAACATGGGTAAGAGTTCTAATCCTACTAAACAATACAACCTATACTACTATTCTACAATGACAAGTTTATGAAAGATAATACCGAAATTAGACTAGAAATCGACATAATTGAAATGGTTAATGTCGTACTTTTTATGCAAAATCAGAAAAGTGCTAGTCATATTATGTATGCGAAATATCAATAACAAGTTACTTAACATTTCCGCACCAACATCACTATAACTGATGAATACTAGAAATATTTCATACACCTAACTTGTTACGAAATCTTTAAATTTTATCAGATATTAACACGCATAATATTTACAACTAATCAGAAAAAAAGCACAGTCACAAGACCAACTCAATGCTGCATGCCATAGTCACAATTTATTATAAAATCTTTCTGGACAGATTTTGCACCAAAGTCACTTGGACAGAGTGTTTCGTTGTTTGTTTTTCCTCTCGAAACGAAGGTTGTCCAACCGCGCCGCCATGTGATGCGGGCGCGCACTGCATTACGACAGAGAAGCGATAAATTGATGCTAATATACATTTTAAAAATAGCCAACTGAGAATACGAAACGAAGTCATGAATGAGATATTACACGTTATACTGTTGAGAGCTCTTATATGCATTTTCTGAATATGTACATATTATATACAATGTGAAATGTTGGTTGTTACTGTCAATATAAACTTGTTTTGCAAATAGGATGACAGCAACAGGTCCCAGCATCACTTGACCGACAGATTTATTTTAATCGTTCGAAGCCAAATTGACCACAGAAATTAATTCGCGCGAAAATTAATGTTTAAAGCATATTCGCAAACAGCCAGTGTATTCTATAAAAAGCAGATGGAATTATTAAAATTCTATTGCGTTCATAGTCCCCGAATTCATCTTATCATCAGACGCTATTTACAGGGTGTATCGCACTTGATGGCATAGGCTGACACCAAGAAAATTCATGTACTTGATAATATTTCAGATAAAAAGATACAACCAATAGTTTAAATGAATTATCTATTATCTTTGTTATATAACAAAGTTTTTACATCATAGCACCTAAAACCGGCAATGAACAGTATTTCTAAAAAGAAGAAATGTGTGGATATTCCACTGTGGAAGCATCTAGATTTTTTCAACTAACTTTCGCCTATAAAAAAAAACCTTTTTTTCATTTCTTTCTTCAACTGATTACTAAATATTCAGTGTATGTTAAATTAAATTTGCATATTTGATTAAAATCAATATTTTTAACTTTACAATTAGTGCTTAATATTCAATTCAGGTGCAGATTTTCGTTCAATTATGAATCACCCCGGATTCATTTTTCAGCGAAACTACAGTGCTTTGGAGAAATTCACTTGGACCAGTCGATTATAATAAAAAACCGAATGAACGAGAATATTTAAATTGATAAGACATTTTTTTACGAGAATTATCAGTAGCATCAGTGAATTCATTAGTATAAATAGAACCTACTGAGGTCCACGAATCAGATTAAGTTTTTCGTCATATAAATAGGGTATTAGGATACTGTAAAACATATTTATGGCATAATTTAGAAGCTAAACATTAATTTTGACAGCTCCTTTATTAGTTCAAAGAAATAAAACCGGCCAGCAAGAGTTCCTAACTTCTACCTTGAATTGTTGGCGTTAGCGAGCTTAGAAGATCTGGTCCTCCAATAAACGTAATCGAAAAGAATTTAGTGCTGATATCTATCTGCTCATTTATTATTCAATCCATATTCTAAATGACGACTGTGTCAATGTGTTGCCTTTTGAATTCCTTGTAGGGGGTTTAGATTGCATGCACAAATTTGCTGATCTTAACAGTCATCCATGTGTCAACCCATGTTTCAACATGACAGAGATGTTAGTTAAGAATATGATTTAATTGAATTGTTATTTTTTGAAGTACTACTCGCTGGAAACATACTGGAAATAAAGTTCCTCAAACAGAGTTTGACTACGAATATTTGCAAGATAAACAGTATTAATAATAGCCGTACAATTATCGACACTGGATCCAACAAGTATTCACGCTGATGGCATAAATTAATATCCATGTCAAAGCTTACGTAGCTGGGGACTATTAGTAGTGTGTAAGATAAAAACTTGCCCAAGAAAAAATAAATAAGAAAACGACCAGAGTCCGCAGACGAAAATAGTATGATTTTAAGTTTCTATTCTGCCCTACTAAGCGCAAAAGCGGTATCTCAAAATAAATCGAAAAATTGATTTTTATAGCACTAGAAAGCTTACAACTATACGCAGCTAATGAACTAAGCCTTTTAATGGTATCTTATTTAAAACATATAGAAAACACCTTAAGAAAGTTTTTTAAATCTAAGTACCCGATGTATCCAAGAGCGGAAGACCGCTCACCGAAAAAAAGTGGGGTAAGGAGAATCCTCCACCAGCTCCAAATGAACCCAGTTCCTCGTCGCCTATCTCAATTTTACCTTAAATCACTAAGGAAATTAGAGGTATATCAATATTACTACTTTCACGAAACTTCAATTATCTCGAAACTCGCTTTCATTGAGATACCGTTTTTGCGCTTAGTAGGGCAGTATTGTTAATTAAACTTTAACTTTGGTTAAGAATGTGCAAATAATATAAATAACAAAAATAAATAAATTTAACTTTAAGCTTACGTCGCGGTTAAAGTAGATTAACTGAATATGACGTAAGCCAGGTGAACTGGACTAAGATATGAACAAAATAAGGGCAAATTATAAATATTAAAACACAAAAGTACCACACCATAATAAAAGATTTGAAACTAAATAATAAAAGTTAAATTCACAATCAAAATCACCAAAGCAGACAAAAATAGAAGAAATTTAAAACAAATATAAAGTGGAAAAATCATTAAAAATAATAAAAAAAAGTAAATTATAAAACAAAATATAATAGAAACCATTAAAACATATCAAGGTAAAAAATAATACAAGAGAGACAAGAAAATAAAGAATGAAAAGGTAAAAGCAATACATGAACAGTTTAAAATTATATAAATATTTAAAACTAAAATTATATTAAATTCTACTAAAAATAAATGAAAATTTAATAAATTAATAACAATACCAAAAATAACTAGCAATAATTAATAACAATACCAAAAATAACTAGCAATAATTAATAAATAAATAGTAAAACTAGATATGAAAAATATTAAAAAGTTTAAATACATAATAGAAAATATATACCGAAAATAGAAACAAAAAATAGACCAAATCAAAACAATTAAGGTATGTGGGTTGGACGAGCGGCATCTGGCACCTCTAAGCCCTGAAGGCAAAATACCCATTGTATCCATATTCCCAGCCTACCACGTATTGCCAGCAGCGCGGCTTGACTGTTACTGCGAAAAGCGATACGTTTTCCCCTCTACTTTTCTTCAATTACACAGAAGCCAACTCTCCAGATAGCGAATATTTCTGCTTGAAAAGCAGAAAAATGCTCTTCGAGAGAAGAGATTCACCTGTCAGTCGACGAACACAGGTAGACACCTGCTCCAGATCTAACATCTACCTTCGAGCCGTCCGTGAAGAAGATTTCAGAGTATTCCCTCGTACAGATATCTAGGTGCTCCTAGTCATTTCTGCTCAAGAAGATTACTTCGTCTCTTCTCTTGAAGTTCAGAAAGGGCACTCGAGCGTCCAAAGACATCGCGAGAATCGGGGCGATCTCACACATCGAACCCCTAATAGAGCAGTGCCCCACATTAGTGATGCGCGATTACGAGATGTTTAACTCGATTGTTTCGATTGTTAAAACATCTCGAAATATCTCGATGGTTTTAAGTTGAACTCGATTGTTGGCTCGATGGTAATTGTGCAATCGAGAGAATCGAAAAAACATCTCGCCATCGTAGCAATCGAGAGAATCGAAAAAAGCATCTCGTCATCTCGCAATCGACCATTCGATCGGACAAGTCAACGACAATCGCTTGACGGCAATCGAGTCAGCCATAAAGCACGTTCGCCTTCGGCTATCGCACCTGTCTGTAGTTTTAGCTACCGCAGAGCTACACATTCTCTTTCTGCTATAAACCGGTCTTCAACCAGTGTTGCCAACTTTTTTCCAGCCGTTGTAGCTAGATTTGAAGGAAAAAATAGCTAAAAATAGCTAAAATGTTCACTTTGTAGCTAAAAAGTGTAGCTAAATTCAACAATAAAAAACTCAACGTTCTGGAAAACAGTTTTATTAAGCTAATGTGTATAATTGATATGGAAAAATATTGGATGTACATCGTATTATGAGTAGTTTATTAATTTAACAGTATAAAAGAGTATAAAAATCGTTGAAGAGCTTATTAAGTTCAACAGAATTCTATTCTATTTTATTATTCATGATAGAAGCATCCTTTGAAATGGGTTGAAAAAATAGGAGATATAAAAGGTTTTTGATTGTTATACTCCTTGTAAATCATTTTTGCTAAATAACATTCTTCTGATATTTGGACTATGCTGAAGTGGAGCTTTAGCCATAGTTATTGGGTAATGATCCTTGATACTGATCCCGTTATTGACAACCACCTCGTTTACGAACTCCGTATCATCTTCAGAGGAATTTAGAGAACCAATTATAAATTTCTGCAGGTAAAAACTTTAAGGTTTGGGGAAGAAATGATCCTCAAGCTGCAGAAACTAAAACCTGAACGGAATGACAAGCTCATCTTATTAATATTAAAAAAGGATTTTGACGACTTAATTTTTTAAATACACCATTACTGACTCCGACCATAACACTTGTTTTGTGTGTCATATTTGTAATATTTAGGATGTAGTTTTCGAAGCACGTGTTTATGGTAGTAGTAATACTTTCAACAGCTCCCCTTTCTAGCTCTTTCAAGTAAATTATAATAAATTTTTGCTAAATATCACTTAAATGTCCGTAGACTCGTCAATTAAAATACTGGAAATACAGTTATCAAAATCTGCCTTTAAATCCGATGGGAAGTATGGAAACAAACTGCCCCCAACTCAGAAAATATAGTCTTTATTTTTCGCTGTGTTGAAAAACACTACAAAATGAAGAGAAAAAAAACATAGCTAGCACAATTCTAAAGTTTTATTTTACTACTGAGCACGATTTCTAATGTCTTCTAGTGTTTTGTGCGAACACTTTGTCTACGTTTTATTTCAACTTTATGTCTACGCCTGAATTTTTCGGTTCTTGTCTTCAAATTTAGGCAGATAATGTGTATTCTATATTAAATATATTTCGTTTGTCTTACCTATTTTAGATTATTCCTAATGAGTTAAAACTCACGGTTTTTCTTCGCACCGAACAAAAGAAATAAAACTGTTCGTAAAAGATTATTATTGTTCTATGCGCAGAAAGACATAGTACATAGTAGTAGTACTATTGTACTACCCAAAGCATTGGCGATTACCTTAGAATTTGAGGAAATTATTTTTAAGCACTGAGAGCTTTAAATATTAATAAACTAGTGTAAGTTAATGCAATCAAAACAAACATTTAAATTATTTATTATCTATAAATTTGTAGCTAAATTTGTAGCCAATAGCTAAATGAAAAATTATGTAGCTAAACAGGTTCTTTTTGTAGCTAAATCTAGCTACAAAATAGCTAAATTGGCATCACTGTCTTCAACAATAAACATCACTGAGTACAGCAATCAAACACCACAAACGAACACAGCAATCGAACACTGCAATCGAGAGCACCAATCGAGTATAGCAATCGAATCCAACAATCGAGCATATCGATTGATCTCACGATTGTTTTCTCGATTGGTCTCTCGATTGTTTCGTGGCATCGATTACGATTATCTCGATTGTTAAAACATCTCGCAATCGCCCATCACTACCCCACATCGTCTTTTTTCCCCCATAGGACAAGATGAGTTCCCCATAGGACATGATGAATCTATAGACAGAGCTCATTGCCACACCCAGTGAGGTAGTAGAAATGGAGTGGACATGCCCATAAGATTTACATTGAAGGGGATGGTAGTAATTTTTTAGCTACTCATTGTCAAATCGAGTCAAATCCAAGTAGTTCCCCTCCAATTTGACAATGAGGTCGAAATGGCGTAAAGGCAGCTTTAACATGCTTTGTGCGCGAGAGGATTGAAGGGGCTAATGGTGGAAAGTTATACCGTCCGTGTCCAGGGGCTGCCTAATGGTAACGTTTTGACGTTGAAGTTGGCTAGAATTCCTCATTGCAAAAATGAATCTCCCATAAAACCGCAAAAAAATTTTCATATTGTTTATATTTTATCATTAGACTTTATAAAATAATTTGTTAGTTTGCTTTCATTTTCTTTAGAAATGTTTTCCAATACGAATGATTGTTAGGATAATAGAATTAAGATTCAGTGATCTATGACACTGTTGACCTCTTAGCTTTCTACTTTCCGTAGGTTTTCTTTTTTGTCTGTTCTAATGAAATAGTTTGACAGAGCTAAATATGTCTATTATTTTTTCACTTTTCAATATCTTTTTATTTTTCATTTTTTGTTCGCTATTGTTTAATTTTTTTTTGTTATCGCTTATAAATCACATCTATGGAAATTTATTATAAATGTAAATGATTCCCTAAATAGTAAAGATTACCTTATGATGTTCTAATGACGTTTTTGATCACGTCATACATTGACAATAGGCATTGCCTTTTAAGCGTACAGCTGCCATTATCAAATTCAAAATAGACTTTGTTGACGTGAATCCGCTCAATCATTTTCTTTAAAGAAAACGAAAATTCAGATACTTCACTTCTACAAGGTATTGCTTCGTCATTGAATAATCAGTCGAATAACAATTATGAATAGCAGTTATTGTTCATTTACTCATGCATGTCATCATTTCCGATCGCATCTTTCATCTCTGAGCACTGACA
This sequence comes from Nemotelus pantherinus, assembly GCA_963978885.1. Classification (NCBI taxonomy): domain Eukaryota; kingdom Metazoa; phylum Arthropoda; class Insecta; order Diptera; family Stratiomyidae; genus Nemotelus; species Nemotelus pantherinus. The sequence goes on along the minus strand of OZ022265.1, from coordinate 50,750,002 downwards.
TTCGAACGAGCTTAAAATTATCAACCGAACAATTGTCCACAAAAGCAAAACAATCATTCATTTTTCATAGAAACTGAGCAACATGAATATTATTATAAACAGCCCGAAGCAAAACAATCTATGATGCATTTACGCTAATACACACCATACTTTTATCATTCAACTCGAAAAACATTTCAACGAGACAGTCAAGGGGGTGTGTGGCGCTATTAGTTTTTGCGTCAAAGCTTGCATGCGAATTTTTTCACTATAGACAGAAAAAAACCCGATGAAATCGCAACAAAACGGAAAATCATAGAATAAATGAAGAAAAACATACGTATCTCGAAAATAAAAATAAACTCAAGGAAGAGACGAAGAAGAAAAAATATATATATGCAATAATTATGAAACATGTCCAACGCTACATAGAGCGCGTCTTATTTGCTTTGGCATAGCGCCATCAATAATATTTACGGCATTCTTAATTGTATGTAGATAGAGGCGACCACGTAAATAATAAATGTGTCGATGGCGCTTATAGGGTCGGGGGAAGGATGACATTACCGTGCAGAGGTACTAAGCATGCAGAAGCCGTTTAAAATAGAAAAGAATGTGTCTGGTGGCGCCTTCGATTCTTGTCGCTTGAAAGTACGACCAGTCGTGTATGACCTTTGTTGGGTTAATGGAATAATTGCAGCTTTGGGCTTGGGATTTGATGGGGTAGAAGTTTGATTTTCAATAAACGTTTACCTTGACAAGGCATAGTTGTAAATGGCTAACAATCTTAGCAGGAAAATAAAACTAGAGTAGTGTCAAAGTTGGGAATCCAATCCTCTTTTGCCTCACAACAAGGATCAAGCCCAGTAAAACGAAGTCCAAAGTAGGTGCAGTAACTATTGTTTCAAATATTGTACTTCAGATTCCGTTTTGAAGAGTTTTCCGGCAAATAAGGGTTGGATGCCCAACTTTTGGAGCAGGCCGAGATTAAGACCATTCACCCTTTATTTTTTCTCTCAACTTTTCAAGTTCGCATTCTTAATCAAATCTGGAATTTCATTTAAATCAATAGACACCGCCACATTCCAAAAAGTAATCTAGTCTTCTATTATTCATCATTTATGCATACTCGTTCATGTATTTGAATGGAGAAAAGTGGTGGGCTGTTAATGACTGGCATCATCGCCTCGAACGAATTCTAATCGAAAGATGCATATAAATATCATGAATGAACTCACACGCATGCTAAGCGTGCCGGATAGTTTTTTTAGCTTGGGTTTTGAATGAAAATAAATTCACCCAGTTACCAGCGAAAACTTTCTAGCGCTCATCAGTTTATTTTGTGCTGAAATAAAGTATTCTATTAATACTGGTTAATTACGAGGTTTATAGTGAAACAGATAACGTTGTATTTCACACAGGCATGCGTTGATTTGACAAATAGTTGCGATTTACGGGTTTAGATCAAAGAATTTTCATTTGGTCAAGGCCGTTTTGTGCTTTTTTGTAGAATGCGGCGGGAATTGATACTGGTAAGGATGGCTTTTGAAAACATTTATTACCTTGCTGACAACCCTCCACATTACACTGTCAGCAACAAATTCCCTCGACTTTGAATTGAATTCTTCATTGATGACAAACCTAGCATTATATAAATTAACTCCCCTGCAACTCCACAAATGAAATATCTAATTAATGGCATTCCGCTGACCTCGCGGACGGACAAATAGAAGTCGTTTTGGTGGTTATTTGCCAGTTTTTGCCAATCTATAACATTCGTTCTGAATTTTATAGACACCTCTACCTGAAACAAGTTATTTTTGTATTAATAGCACAACAAAGAGGAGTGGTAGGAATACCATACGAAGAACCATGATGACTCATAACACGAAAAACCACAATCGTTTCCGTAGAGCGTTTTTTATAAGACTTTCGGCTGCACAAATGGCAGTCGGAGATGAAACTTACAAAAAAAAGTTACGTCGATGAAGTGAATAGAGAGAACACCTGCATGGGTCGTCGGTAATCGATGTAATTTTGTCTAGAATATTAATGAGAAATATTCGATGTATTGCACCGAAATGCAAAGACCAATACTATATGAAAATTTCACAAACGAATGAGTATATTTTTCAGTGTTACTAGCGTAATGAATAATCGTTTATCATTTTTAGAAATGGACAGCTTCTGTCTCGATTCATGGATATAAATAATTTATCAGGTAGGTTACATATTAAGTTATTAAAACCTGGCAAATGGGAGCATATCACGATCGGGTTTCGTTCAGAACCAACTTTATTGGAGTCGAACCTTTGTATAAGGAGTAAAGTAGCCCCACTGCAGCCTTTTTCAGGTCTAGAAATTTAATCTGGTAGATACTTCGTTCACAATCAATGTATACGAGTGTTGAGAAAAAAAATGATAAAATTATCAGCAAACCTGGAAGTGCATGTATAATAGTTTCTAAGTTAACAGTATGAATAATACGTCATTTTAACTTGAGTACCAAACCTCATCAAGTTTCGTCTCCGTCAAATGGGCAATATTTCTAATATTTCTAATATAATATCAAATTTCTTTTCTATTTGCTATCCAGGATTCTTCAAATCCAAAGAAACAACATAGCAATTCTAATGTAAATAAACTTCCAGATAAAATGCCTCTGAAAACGAATAAAATATAATTTTCTGCGACACTAGACTTAATCCCATCAACATTTGTAGGCCACTGTCACGCAATCAGCGCAAGGATGCACATGACAAATGTGCTGCAACGATCAGCTGACAGCCTGTCAGAATTCGTCCAAGCCGAATGACATCTCATTTTTATGCACCCTCCTAACATGCCAGCCTAACATATTTCACCTCCACGCTCCAAAACGTTCATAATTAGCCAAATACCAGGGTAGAATGAATTTTCTCTAGAGCCATTACCGTCACAACGGGCTAAACATTGTGCCCTTGATGTACCGTCACAGCACTGCGACTGGCTGGAAAAACGCCACCAATAGCAAATCGCTTACGCTCGTAATACGTGCAAGATATCGTCATTTGTCGTAGAGCTTAATTGACCTCAAAATATGTAGAGCACTAATGAATCAATGATAATCGACCGCCGCTTCGGACGACAACCAACCCGAATACGTATACAATATGCGCGAGGATGGTCTGTTTGACGTTTCTCGATCGCGATGCGGTAACCTCAATTGAAATGCATTGTCGGACAAGTAAATTACGTAAGTTCGTGGACGTTTTTCCAGCCGCTTGTAGGACTATGCTTCATGCCAATTAATTTCCTTGAAAGACCGTCAGTCAGGTATTATTTAAAAGCTACGCACCTTTAAGAATATATTCCACACACTGATACCCGTTCAAAAACGTTCCTCCGGCCGCTAATGCACTTCCACAATACCTATCGTGATCCTGGTCTTCTCAGCAACAAACTGCTCTAGTTGACACCTAGGCTGCAATTTCCACTTCCAATCAATTCTTTCACTTCTCACACTATTCCTTTTGATCGACCGCCAGTCCTCTGGTCCCCAGCGAATTCAATTTCGAGTCACCGACGAGACCGAGATGGATTTTTTTTACGATTCCGAAACGACGTCGACAACGGGTAGTGATACAGCCCTTTTTCCTTACTGAACAATTTCGACTGTAAATTTCGTCGATCTCGAACACTAACCGAAAAGGTTTTAGAGCTCAAGCGATGACGCGATGTAATCCAGATGAAATTAGATTATCAACGAAACGAAATACTCCGCGGGATCGGGTAAAAATCACAAGAATATTCTGCGGCCGAACCGAAAACGACGTCGTGATTCGCACCGTTCGAAATCGTCGTCGGCTGATTGTTCTTCTTCTTGACAGTTGGTGAGTTTCTAATTGGAAGTTTTCAGGCTTGGAAATATGACTGGTGAGAAGATGGGAGTGTTTCTTAGTTGGAATTGACTATAGTTGTACTTGAATGAATTTCAGCATGGTGTCGAATGATTTTGTGCATCATAGGAAATAAATTGAATTACTGAATTCAATGAGCTCCATACTAGGTACAAAGTAATTACTGAAGCAACATCTTAGTTTTCTTCAGCGTAAAATAACATACGATCCGGATATTCAATTTGAGCAGAACTAATTCTGCATCGATAATGCAGTGAAATGTGCCTGCAAGCCAAAGGCACAGACTACATGAAGAGTATCGGAATTGACTGAAAAAAAAACTGAAAAAAATATCGGGTAAACTGGACTTGATGCCCCACACCCGGGAAATCCCGCTACCAGAGGGCGAAAAAGTGGTAGAAGGGCTGAAAAAATGAAGAAAAACAGACAAAATTATACAAAAAAATAAAAAAGAAGATAAATCAATTAAGAAAAAGAAAAAAAAGAAAGAAAAGAAGCCCCAAAAGCAAACGCATAACCACAAAAACACAAACATATTAGCCCGACATCTATCGGCGAAATTCATGTAACCGAAAATCCCGGGATTGATGGTTTATAGTCCTGGGATTGATGGTTTATAATCCCGGGACTATAAACCATCAATACCAGGATTACATCCGATTGATCTAATTGAACGAGAGAGGTATAAGTGACAGTCTGAAATCCACGATTGTCGTGGTCACGCCAGAGTTGATCGTGTAAAAATGATCAAATGGCGCCGAAATACTGCACACATCGCAACACGGAAAGAAACGTCAACGTAAGTTTGGTTTGTATCGGGGACTGAGAGGATTGACTTTCAGTCAAAACTTTTCGGAAAAATTTAGAAATTTTTCGGCGAATTCGGTGGAAACGTACATCTACGTTTGTGCGCGATCATTTGTGTCGGTTTCGCGAATAAATTAGCGGTAAAAAGTTATAAAATAGTGCGATAATGAAGTGCCGCGTTCCAGGCTGCAAAAGAAGCTACCGAAGTGCTTCGCAGGGAATATTGTATTTCGGGTAAGTAAAATCAACCTTTGGCAACAATTCGTATAGCTTTTGTGTCAAATCCGCGCGTAGAGTGGTTGTCACCGAAAATGCAAGGCTGACTCTCATCCGGGGGTGTGTTCAATGTGCATGCTATAGCTGCTCCAAAAGCACAGCATAGCATCACTTTAGCAAGTGTCAAAATTAGCAGTAGCTAGGTGAAGCAGCTATGGATATTGGACAGCCATGAGCTGCTACGAAGGTCAGCCTTTACACAGGAAATTCAAAAATAATTTTGTTTCAATTTTTTTATTTTAATTTTTGCATTTTCGTGGATCAGTTCAATACTTCCATTGCACTTTGGAAACTGTATGAAATCTAAGAGTTTTCAACATACAGCTGCACAATCCATTAAAATTTTCCTAACATATTTAAAACGTATCACTTATTTCCGGCTTTTGACGCCATATATGAGAAAAAGAGCAAAAAATAATCGTTGAAAATTTGATAATACAGGAATCAGAGCACCCGGCCTTTTACGCTTCATGCTCGCCTTCTAAAAACTCAAGATGAGCTGCGCTGTGTACAAGCCAACTTAAAACTCGAGTTGAGTTTAAGTGTTTAAAAGCCCGTATTTAGTTCATGCTGTCACTATTTTCAAATTTATTCCTCATCTCCCGTGTCACAAAAGCGCAAAAACTTCTTTTCATCTCAATTTCCAATTGAAAATGACATTTAAACTGCATGTCAGCTGTGTACGCTTGCCTTAGCTACTTTCTAGCTATCCTCCAGACTACGAGCAGCGAATAGCTGCTACCTTAGCAGCTATTCCGGATTCTTGGACAGCCCGACTGTCAAATAGCAAGCATCAGAAAGTAGCTATTTCGCGACATTGGACAGCCAGAGCTGCTAAATTAGCAGCTAATAGCTGCTATAGCATGCACATTGAACACACCCCGGATTAAGTGATGGTGGGCCATAATGGTCTAACAAGCCAATGCCTTCTAGATGTACGGGCCGTAATGCAGAATGATGACGTCAGAGCATCGGGACAAATGTCGCGAAAAACACACGTAGTCTTATGGGACGTCCGCGGGAAATCGTAAATTGTACAGGTTGTGTTGAAGCTAGTGAAGTGAAAACAAAGTGAGATCCGCGGAACAGTGCTAGTGAACAGCTAAAACACAAATTAATGCGGTGCGTGCGCTATAATTGCAAAAATTCGCTACGAAATGTTTATCGGTTGGTGTTAGGTTATGTGACGTTTTGTGTCGATTCACTGTCGATACAATTTATTGACACAAAATGCAAGTTATCACTAAATGTTATTATTATAACGCGTCCACGCACAAAAAACTAACGTTTTATTCATATTTTAACCAAAAAACCGCAAGTGAAATCTCCGTGTACATCGGCACTACCTCGTGGAAATGTCAAAATTTCCTAAACTCCTGACGTCACGGCGAGAACGATTACGTAGCCTGACGGCCCGTACTTCTAGAAGGCATTGAACAAGCAATCAAAAGGTTGACAAGTTGGCTGCAAGAAGCTCAGAAACCAGATATGGCTCCTGAATATTGTACTTCCTGACACCGCAAGCCAAATTCGAGGCGGCTATACCGGCTAAATTAAAGTCCAAATGGAAACACAGATTGAGCTGTAGGGTATCCACAAGATTATGCCCATCACTAGACTCCAGCAAGAGTAAGGTAAACGCGAATTTCGACAGGAAATAATTGAGAGCGGCGGTTAGGCAAAGGTAACTGCCTAACTGTATCTCCCGTGAATAAAATAGGATCAAATGCAGCAATTTTTGTTGAAGATTCGAAATGGGAGGGTACTCTTTGCGGAGGAGGCCCTGAATGATAAAATCCTCAACATTCTCCGCTCCTACAATTTCGAAGAGTTAGCAAAAGTGACTAGAACCGCCACATTGAGTCAGCTGATTTCTTTTAGTAGAGTAGTCGCTTGGCAACTCTAACTAGCCAGCAGAGGTTGGCAGATGGACCTGAATTGGAAGCTTAATGAAAGCCACGTAAATGACATACATATCTCTTCTATTCACTAACCTAACTTAAGACAACATACGTCTTCAAACAGCTATTCATATCATTCTCGAGTGCTCTCATAATAAGTCATTGAATTTCTGCTGGCAAGTAATTATTTCATACCAGCCATTAAATCAACGTAATGTGAAAAATCTACATGCTTTAAAAAACGACCACAAAGAGCTTATTTCATTATACTTTCTCCTGCGATTTCTCACCTTCCGAGTCACGTATATTAAACATACTTCAGGTACTTCAGTGCTAGCAATTCAAAACAAACAACAATACAGACAACAAAGGAATAACATTGCAAAAATTATCGCAAACTACCTTAGGCAGCGAGGCAAATTCAACTATTTTGTCGCTTGTAAATAGAGCTTTCGAATGACATGAGCCATTCCGTGGACCACGACGAATAAGAGTTCTATTTTGCAAACAATAAGCTTACGAGCGCGCGTGAGTTCGTGTCCTTCTCTATGAGCAACCCAAATGCAATATAGTCACAATCGACAAGGATTCTTTTCCACTGAGCGAGAAGTGCATTGATGCAACGAATTATGATTTATTTGCATTTGCTTTTTTTTTCACCGGACAAGCAAGAATGATGAAAAATGAATAAAATATGAAGTAAAGTGGTGTAAATTTACTTAATTGTTGTTTGATGGTGTTTTTCCCATGAATAGGGTCATATTGATGTTGTTCTAGATATTCAATGATTTGTGTTTTGATTTGTACTGGAGATACATGGAGAGTGGACTTTTCAATATTTATTTTAACATACTTTCATAAAAGATAGGTTTTTCAAATTTTGTAGAATGATGTAGTAAAGTATGTAGTTTTTGAATCCGGTGCTAATTCAAAAAATGAAAAAAATGCAGACATAATGTTTATGCTTAGCAGAGCATAATTGTGAACAAACATTTTTCGTTGTTCTAGCTTGTTTCAATTTCTATGTGGGCTTATTTTTATTATTTTTATTAATGATATATGCAAATTTATTACTTTTTTATCTGTGTTTATTCTCAGCGCTACTTTTACTGTTTTAGCTGAATTCTCATGGTATTTATTTTCTGTTCCTCTTTGCACAACAAAAGGGGGAACAGAAACGAAGTAAAGGGTCAATCAAAACGACACAGAAGCCTTATAGAAACCTTACAAATAGTCTATTTATCAAAAAAATTAAATAATCGGAAACAACAGTTCAAGTTTGATTTCGAGCAAACTGAAACTACTCATTTTATGCTTTGTTTATTATATCAAAATCATGACAAAATCAATTATCTCTCTTGCTAAAAAAATGAAAATGGTAAATTAAGTTAAATATGTTCATTGTTTTTATATAAAACAAGCTTGTTAGGTCAGTGAAGAGGGCTGCCGGGAACGCGGCCAGCATTAGGCCACCAGTTTGGGCCCATTTGCCACCCTCATAGACAATCACACGCATTCACACTTACAGCCATGGCACTGGCGGGATTCGAACCCGCAGGCCCCGCAGCACGGAGTTTTTCGGCCTGACGCCTTAGCGAGCAGAGCTACCGGGCTCCCAAACAAGCTTGTTACATGTGTTCATAAAAAAATGGAAGTACTTTTCATCTCCTTCATTGTCGTCACTTGAATCAACATTAAAATAGCGACAGAAAACAAAAGTAAACAAATTGACATTCAAAAACATTACTTCCAGCCCAACTCTGGCAAATTTTGCGCTAAATGTGGTTTGAGTTCGTCATTACCTTAGAGTAGTCAGGTTTCGGATTGAAGTGAGTGTCCTGAAAATGTTGATAAATCAAAACTTTCATTTCGTTTAGAACCACCTCTCTCTTTCATTTTGTTCTTATAAATTTAAGTTCAGGGTTTTCTTACTCTTCCCTTTTTCGTGGTATTGCTCCTCTGTTGCGGAGAGATATTCTCAACGAGCTCTTCATTATTAATATGCTTTCCTAAACTACTTCCCGGGAACACATTTATTATTGATGTTCGAAGAACATTATTTTTTAACATAACATTTATCAACGTTTTTCTCCCGTCATGCTGATATTTTCAGGAGTTTTAGGTACATGAGTTATAAGGCATTTTTGATTCACAGTAAAATATCTATAGCCATTTGGTGACAGAAGATGTTTTAGTGAAATTCTACTGACCCGTATGGAAACCGTGGAAAGAAAATATTTGGAAAAACCAAGCATAGAAGGCGAAATTTCATTATGTTTCTAGCTTGAATATGATATTGTTTTGAAAAGGTTTAACCCTATGTGGGTGCTAAGGGCTTAAAAGTAGGCAAAGAAAATTTGCGAAATTTCAAATTGCGATAATTCTAAAAAATCAATCATTAAATCGTCATGAAGTCTGAAGGTCGCATTGTTGAGCACATGAAATGAGTGTGTGTAGTTTTTTATGATGGTACGGGCAACTCTGTAGTTACGGCAGGTGCCTCAACAGAAAACAAATGTCGGAAAATTATTTTTTGGAAACAGTCCCAGTACCTGAATAGTTTACTATAGCATGCGGATGAAAATTTCCTTAATTGTTTTTGGTGACGTTACATTTATTGCTGAGGACAATATGTTCTTTTTTACATAGTAAAAACATAGAAACTCAGGCTGGTTTCCTGGAAGTCTTGAAACGTATATGACTTAGTAGGTTAAGTTACGCTATGATGATTTATGAAGGGGAGAACCATAATATATAATGTAGTCTTAATTAGATGACTAAATACGGAAATAATTCAAGTGTGGCTAAATGCGCGTTTTGGTGCCGACATAGATTTCTTGTTTCTGTTGTTTGGGACTATATGTATATGAAAATGCATTCGCTTCTAATAGAGTACAATCGTCAATCGTGCTCAGATATTTTTTGCAGTTAGGGGCTGGAAAGTGCAACTGCAATCCCAACTAAGATACTCTCCAGAATTCAGCTGTTGAGATGTCTTGTAATTTGTAATTTGTAATTTATTCAAAATAATTCATTTTACAGGCAAGATGCCTAGTTACAAAATGAATAAAAAATATAAAGAATTAAGATATAATAAAACATTAAAATTAAAAAACACAATAGGAATAGAAGTACAAAAATTAGAATACTGTAAAGTAAAAATAGTTAATAAAAGGACTATAATAATAAAAGGATAGAATAATAAAACAGCAAAATACAAAAATACAGAATAAGAATAGAAGCACAAAATTTGAATACAGTAAGAGTAAAAATAAAGAAAAAACAGGATTATGGATGTATAAATAAAATGATGAAGTAGGCAAAAAAAGTGCACTACGAACTAAACTTTTAAAAATTCTAATAGACTGAGGAAGAGAACCAAGCTGAAGATTATTATGCGTCCTCAGTAACCGCAAAACAGGCGAATGAAAAAAAAAAACGTCAGTACGTGCGAAAGGTACATTGAGCATTGAGGTTGCCCTGATAAGTCTATCATGATGGCGTGACGCAATAAAACACGTCAAAGATGAAGATAAATAGTCGCAATAAACTTTAAAAAGAAAACATTCATCGAGGTAAATTCTGCGCTGGTCAAGTCGAGGAATATTAAAGGTTGATAAACGTTCACTGTAAGGACAATATGTTAGGTTGGACTTGAAAATAAGGCAGCGAGTAAACCTTCGCTGGACAGATTCCATTTGGGACTCTCCAGAGCAAAGCATTTGTAAGGAGATTTCAGACGACTTTCATAACACTCTCAGTGTGAGACTTTAAACCTTTTAGAGCCCTTCTCTAATAACAAATTTATATCCTTATTAGAAATGCTTGAAATCTTATAATTTTATATTACACTTTTTTTTTTTGAAAATTGAGTATCTGGACTACGTGTTATTATTTATCTCTTTCTAGCAACTCTTGTACGGAGAGTGTAACTTTGATAAAAAAAATTTTATCTCACAATAACACTTTTACAAAAGTACTTGTGTATACTTATGAGCATTGTAAAAGTTAAACAATAAGAGCTTTATTAGTCTCATTATAAGAATTGAAACATTTTTATAAATGTGCCATTTAATACTATTAGCACACAAATTACCTAAAAGGCTGAAATTGCTAGAACAGTGCTCTCAGTTTTCCTCTTATAAGACTCGTATAGTGTCTTATAAGAAAAAAATTGTTAGTTGGGATATTTAAAAATATATTTATTACCAATATATTCCTATTATAGACCATAATCGCACTAATGATCAACAAATTTCTATCATACACTTTCAAATTGTTCCCTCACTCTTGAGTTGAGAAACCAACGCTTCAATTGCGATGCGAAAAACTGAGGGTCTCGATGAAATTCCAAATTCAATGCCGTTTCAAGTCAATCTGTCGTTCCAGTCACCCGTGAATCTACCTTGACTTTTTAATAAATTTGTTTACTCATTTCATTAATGTTCCTCGCTGTCAAAAGCTTTAATATATTTATTTGATTTTTGTTGTACTGTATATGTTCGCATAATTTAGGTTTGCATTACTTTCGAGCACACATTTTCGACAACCACCTACATCCGTCCTCAAACTAGACTAGTACCTCGCACTTGACTCACAAAATAATGCCATCTATAATCAATATATTCATGTTATTTTGCTGCTGCTGAAAGGATACTTTTCGCGACATTTCGTTTCGCTCGAATATAGTACTAGGCTTTAACTAGAAAATATTTTCGGGGCAATTCACACAATTATTCCCGCCGTCGTCGAAGAATCGCATTTTTCCACAGACTTTTGAATAATCTACATGCTCAAACACTTGCCTTTGACCAAAAATAATTTATATTGCCCAAAAACTATTCGCAGCCGGAAAAAGTGCACTTCACGCGACGAAATCCCAATCCGCCCTTCGAACAGCCCAACTTACCAGCAACAAAAAATCGCTAGCGACAACGGTATTTCGTGATGGTTTGCGGGTGGTGGCGTTGCCAAATGGCGAAGTAAAAGTGCATGAAAAAGTATACATTCAAATAATTTTTGGTGGAAAATTATTTGTTTATTTTAATTATTTGAATTTGGTAAACAAACTTTCATGCTATATATTGCCAACGTTCTAAAATATGTTCATCAATCCAAGTAGATGTACATGAATTTGCCTTTCTTTGCTCGCTTTATCGCATTATTTGAAAATATATGCGCGCAAATAAACGAGCTTCAAAAACAAGTGCATCATAACAAAAACATGAATCTTCAGATTTTTCTCACAACAAGCAACAGAAGAATTATGTAATTAACTAAAGGATAGAATGATATAAGATACACTAGTCGAAAGAAGATACTTCTTCAATACTTTTATTTCCATATGCGCCACTTGTTGTTGCTTTTCATCATCGTCATCATCACCTTCATCGTATACGAGTACACCGCCATTGAATGTTTTGTTGCGTCGTTGTCATCGTCATCGTCCGATGTCAGCTTTTGCGCGCCTGTCATACATACGACTATGATGAGTCCTTCGTCTCCTTGACAAATCACAAAGTTGATGATGTGTACAGTATCTTGAGTTGATGTCCTTATCGTTTTCACATACCGCGAAGTGAAAAGATCTATGTGGCATTCCTTTCAAGCTACCAGCCTAGCAAAGCCATATTGTTCACAGAAAATGGAATTATCGCGGTCTTTGGTGTCGTTTACGTCTTTATACTTAACCCGAAAAAGTTGCCGCAGGCTTAGACGTGATAAATACCGATGCATACCAAGAGCAACAAACCATACATGCAATTCCTTTTTGAGTACCGATGTAGATGCGCAACATTGCGGTGATTTTTTTCCTTTTTTTTCATTTGAAAGGCGATGCGATGTTTTTCTAAGATGTCTACTAAGAAGAAGACTATCTGTGAAAAATGTCAATGGAAAAAAGAGTTAGCTGAGTCTAATGACGCAGATTTAATGATAGGACATGCTTTATGCAATTTACATAGTTAGAAATTGTGCTCATTACCGGCTAACAAGAAACTGAAGATTGGGCTTTTTAATGAAATAATGATGTCCTTGTTAGATTAGAAAAAGTCTGTAGTACTCGCGATAGTTTCAGAGGGTCTGAAAATATAGAATATGCTAATAAAACCAGTGGGGTGAAGTTTCTTTGGGGAAGGGGATTTCGCTAAAATACTGTATCTAGAGTATTTGGGAGACTGAGTTGCAATTATAAAAAGTTTTTCGGTGGATGGTAGGTAGTAAAAGTCTTGGAATTAATCCTATTGCAGGGAATATTTGGAAACAGCCCTAAGAACCGCTGTAGCTTGGTGGATTGCTCCCCCTAGTCAACATGTGCAAAAGTGATTTGGCAAAAAAGCGCACTGGTTGATATTTATATTTATATATAGATAGCCTTTTCACAAAATCTGCCAAAATCGAATACCACTTTACTCGTGGTTGAGATAGAAGATTTAGTGAAAGGATTCTATTTGAGATAAATTAATTTTTAATAAACTCCTATTTTACATATTTTAAATAAACACTGGGTGATACAAATTGATGTTATAAAATAAATCGTCTGTATCTGTCATTGAGATTTCGTGACTTGATATTCATTTAGCTAAAATTGGAGAAATTTTTCCTGATGAAGCAGTTTGTGCTTGAAGAGCGCATTTCACTTCTGAAAATTCATTACAAAATTGGAGACTTTTGTTGAAATCTAAAATCTTTGAAAATGGTTGTTGGTAATCAAATCATGAAATGTAAACATTTAGTATGTTTAGAGATGGAAAATCCAAAGCATATATTCGCATTGTTCTCTCGGCCAAAAATATGCCCATGGTGAGTCAAATCTCTAGATTTTTTGATCGTGAGCGAGCCCATCGATCAAACAGCTATTGAACTTGTTGCAAATAGTTTAACCATGGATTTACATGTCCACTTTTTATTCGGATAATAATTGCTGCCCACGAACTTTTTGCAGTAGGTACATTTGCAAATTGGATAAAAGAGAAATTCTAGGTTATTGGTGATTTTTCAACCAAATTCATCTTTACCCAATACCCATATTTCCACTTTAGTGGCTTCATTATTCAGGAAATCTGAAAAATATAGTTAAGTAACTAATGCACCAACAAAACTTTATTGTGTATAGTCTTTGTTGAGATGGCAGAGCCAGTGGACCATAGTTTCTCGAAGGCGAAGTCAGTTACACCATTTTCGTTAAAGTCATTCTTTATATAAAATTGCAATGTTTTTACTTTATATTCATAGTAATACACATAAATTCATCCTTCAAAAACTACAATTTATTGGCAAATCACTTCCTCATCTCAATTCATACTGTCTTCTGGAAACCTCTGAAATCTCTATAATATTTTGCGGCTTCACAAATAATTAAAGTTTAGGTTGTATGAATCCGATTTGTAATATCTTTACTTGGATATGAAGTGAGGAATAGCATTTACTAGTTATTGAGTTTACATTACAGCTGAAAATTATCATTGCTAGTGTGACATATAAAGTACTGCTACATCATATGATAAAAAGTAGGAATGAAATTTTTTCTATCTACAGTTAAATGCCCGGAGTAATGGATGAAAAATGTTGTAAGCAAAGAGCAGCTACCGTAATATTCAGATACACATATTTATTGACCTCTACCTTACAAATAATCTTTTTTCGTTTCATTGGAAATGCTTCACAAATTCAAATGATCCAACATTTACTATTTATTCACATAATGAGTATGATAAAAAATGTATTCCAATTTAGCGCCCAACGTGGGCAACTGCAAAGGAGATTGCTCTAATGTAAACTACAATACCATTAGTATGGCTTGGCTTACGCCGGCAGTCGGTCAGATTGGAACGATTGGATTGAAGAATCAATGGTTTCAATATCTTTTTCTATCATTGTAAATGTGTTTTATGCACATTCATTTTGGCAAACTGTGTAGCGAATAATGGAATTGGGACAACTGAACCGTAGTTTAGCAAAGAGCCTGCCAAAGGCGTTTTTTGACAAAAGCCATCAACAAAGGCAAAAAAATGTAATATCCCTGGAGAAAGGTGCCCTAGAAAGTGTCGTGGCGGCGCATCACTCTACCAAAGGGTGCTTCGCTAATGCGTTATCCGACCCTGACGGATGCTGGTGTGCCGGTTTGCTAGCTCTCCGCGGCTGGAGTGGCTCATGAAGAAATGGGGCACATATCCTTCGAGAAATGAGCGACGTTACATATTATTTATCCGTCATGAAATATCACTAGCCACAATATATACAAAAACAAAAACAACAAAGGGAAAGGGGCTATTGTCCGTAAAGGACCAGAAGCAGCTCTCAGGCAGCGGAGATGTGAGAAATCACTTATACTAACAAAAAGGAAGCTGAAGATAAAAGAAAATTCTGAAATGATAAAAGGGCGGGAAAATTTGCCTCCATCCAGGAAGCTGATTGGGCAGATAGCAGATAGCCTCAGGCGCCGGATGGTGTTGAGGCCATGGCCTCTGATGGTATTGTCTTTCCGGGCTTTCGCTCAATATGAAGGCCAAACAAGACCAAACGATATCTTGTTTTAAAGAATTTCGTGATTCTGATCATTAATTGGCCTTCCAAATGTTTTTCTTCATGAACAAATTACAGTGCGCGTCGAAAATTCTGAATGCTACAACTGGTACGGTGCCATATTTTGTTTTTTCGTATGTGATCATAGTTCGACATTCAACGCTGGGTTTGTGTCAAAGATCATACACTATACACTCAAAAAAATCCAAATGGCGCCCAGAGCCATGTAACATAGCGCATTATTTATGGCGCCATACGCTATGTACATAGTACTCTGAGCTATGCAATATGGCTCCCAATGCCATAATGTCAGAATCTACATAGTGCGTGGTCCTATGTAACATGGCGCAGCATTTATGGTCCCACACGCTATGTACATAGTGCCCTGAGCTATGCAGTATGGCGCCCAGCGCTATAATTACATGGCACAGAAATTATGGCCCCACATGCTATATTACATAGTACCATGAGCCATGTAATATGGCTCATGGCACTCCAATTATAACTCGCAGCCATGCTGTGTGAGGGAACGTATAAATGTCAGCAAGTGACATTAAAGCTTGGGTCTACATAATTGACTCATTTTGAACTGAAATACTGGCTGCGATATTTTCGATACCTCGACCGGTGAATTTTCTCACTGAAGCAGGAACATTCAATAGTGAGTATGATGACTCGAATTTATCGAATTTATGTTTGATGGAATTTATATTCGGTGGAATTTATATTTCGTGGAATTTATGTTTGGTGGAATTTATATTTGGTGGAATTTATGTTTGGTGGAATTTATATTTGGTGCACTGAAAAATCACATAGCGCCAGACGCCATAGTTTATAGATTTCTGGCGCCATGTACATAGTCGGTTTCAGTCGATTTGTGATAAATTATAGCGCCACACGCCATAGTACATAGGAGCAGACGCTATGCTTATAGCCCTCCACGCCATGTACCATAGTCCTCGACGCCATGTACTATATTCCTCCACGCCATATACTATAGTCCTCTACGCCATATACTATAGTCCTCCACGCCATACACTATAGTCCTCCACGCCATGTATTATAGTCCTCCATGCCATGTAATATAGTCCTCAAAGCCATATACATGGCGTGGAGGACTATAGTGTATGGCGTGGAGGACTATAGTACATGGCGTGGAGGGCTATAAGCATAGCGTCTGCTCCTATGTACTTTTCGCCATGTATTATGGCGTGTGGCGCTATATTTTATCACTATCCCTAAATCGACTATGTACATGGCGCCAGAAGTCTATAAATTATGGCGCCTGGCGCCATGTGTTTTTTCAGTGTAGCAGCTAACAGCGTGTAGCGGTTTACTGAAAAAGGTTAGGAGGCAATTTCAACTGAGTCAAAGTCCAGAAGAGAGCCTGCCAAAGGTGTGATGGTAAGCCATCAAACGAGGAAAAATGTGGAGCACCCTTTAATACATACCCGATAGATGTCGATGTGTGCCTGTGCCGGCTCTAGGCGACTGTGGTGGGTGCCTCAGATATGGGATGGATTTGCCCTAAAAAAGGGACGAACACTTTTCTACCCGCCATGAAATAACGCTAAGTAGCCACAATATCAAAGAAATGCAAGATAGTGGAGCTGCGTCTGCAAAGGACTAAAGGCATGAGCAGACTAAACAGGAACCAGCCGAGATTCAACAAAGCACATTTTCTAGGAATTTGAGCTGGGAAAAACTCACAAATATTCATAAAAGTATCTCTATTGGCAGAAAATGATAACCACCTTCTTCTTATCATCCTTCTAGATTCCATTGACTTCAAATTTATAAGCGCATTTTATAGCAATGTTTTATAGCAAATAATTTCCATCCGAACTATATTCACAGGCTTATATGACTAAGTGGTGTTCAGCTCAACACTAGACATCGAGATTCTTTTTTGAAACACTCTCCATCATTCCGTTTTTACAGTTAAACTATCTACTGCAAATGATTCGTTTACCCAGCTGTTCAGTAATAAAATTGGATATTATTTTTTAACAATCGAGCACTTGTGGCGAGACACTAAGCACGTCATAACAGTAAGAAATTTCGCAAATATGGACGAGCTGTTCGAAGCGCAGAAGGATGCGTAGGCATTCCTACCTGTGAAGAGATGCAGGAAACCTATAACGACATCGCCGAATCGCTTACAAAAGGTTGTGAAGCAAGTAGGTTTTCTGACACGGTAAACATAAAGTAATCACGCGACAGCCCTTGTACTGGTCTAGATGTTGAAGCTCGTTGAGAGCCTAGTTAACAAATTTACAATCAATGCAAATACGAGGAAAGAGTGATTAGTTCCAGGACTCACATTACCCTTATTAACTCAAGTACCTATTCAGAGCTAGTTAAAGCTCGGTGCGCAGTATCTCATTTGAACCTGGTTTCGAATCAGAGACCCCACACACTAGAAGCCAATGCTCTACCCACCAGACTTCCTAAGCCAATACTTTACTGATATTGTTCCGACCGGAACAAATTACTCCCAACAATCTTAACAAAAACAACTCTGATTCGGAACAAATTACTCTCATCAATCTTAATAACATCCAAAACTCCAATTCTCAATATTCTTTTTATTCCTGTAAAGTTTATTTATCTCTATCGTTATTTGTTATTGTCACCATTGAGTCAACATTTTTATTGAATTATTGAACTTTGGATTATTGTCAGCAAAGTACATAAATTACAACCGGGACAAATTAGTCTCAAACATGTTTTGTAATACATTGTGCTTTGATATGAACATTTTTGTTGCAATCTTTCAATCATATTTTTTTCTCATTAATTTGTTGAAGCTAGAATTTTAATATTTTAATTAATAAAATAGTAATAAATCATAAGTTGAACACCGGTTGCTCAGAGCAGATAAGTCATCCTGCAGCTGGGAGCAGCCATCTACTGACCCAATCAACCTGAATATTCTCAGATCGTCAGCGTACAAAAGACAAGGGGAATCAAAGGGGGAAGGAAGATCATTTACAAACAGAAGGAAAAGCAGAGGGCCAAGAATCGAGCATTGCGGAACACCAGAAGTAGGTTAGAAGGGAAAGAAGAACCGTTACAAAACAAGCACGATTACGAAGTTATAAGGAAAACCAGCAACGTAGCTGACTTGAAATATTGAAACCATTGAGGTTTGATAGGAAGATGTCATGGTTCACAGAGTCAAACACCTTGGCAAAGTCTGTATATAATACATTCACTTAGTTTTGCTGATCGATGGTGGACGCAACAGTATTACTGGACGAAAGTAAGTTAGAAACTTTTGAACTAACTTTAACGAAACCATGTTGCTCAGAAGCGAGAAAAGGTTCAATTATTTTACTGAAGCAAGATAGAAGTGATATGGGGCGATAATTGGAGACACAGGACGAATTTCCGACTTTAGGGATTGGAAAAATATTTTCAAAGAAAAACTAAGGTTAAAGAGGACAGATAAAGGAACACACAAGGATGATGACAGTTACTTTGCAAAGATATTGGGTGACCGCAGCTGGCGCTTCTGTCTAGGTTAGCAAGCAAAAGTTCTGTTCTCGTACTACGATTAATTGCAATTAATTGCAATGAAGCCGTTTTTGTACTCCGTTTTACTGAAAACTGAAAATTTCCCCTCTTTCAGTAAATTTCAGGAGGGTCTGAGCTACTTTGACTGAAAACTGTCAAACGGTTTCTGGTGTAATGCTATCATGAAGGACGATTATTTTTGTGGCGATAACTTATCATCGCTTAGGATGACTTTATAATTACTATTGTTTTTCCAAAAACCGACAACTGACACTTTTGTTTGTCAATTTTCAGGAAATGCAATGTGAGCGTTTTTGTACTCTACCTGAATTTCCCCCACCACATGATTCAGGAAAATTCAGTAAAATTCAGTGACCGAAAGTACGCGAATAGAGCTAAAGCTTCGAAATCTAACGGGTTCGTCAAAAACAAACAAAAAATGATTAATATCTGGAGAGGAAATATTGGCTGAGAAAAATGAATTAAGGTAGTTTCAGTATTACGCGATTATTCGCCGAAAAAAACCCCTCTGATTCAATTACACCACACACTTTGTTTGTCGTTTGCTTACGTACTGACGTGACACTGTTTAGTCAATGGCTGAGAGAGGGAGGCGAACTCAGAACATAGAGATATAAGGAAATGAAACAATCGTATACATATACGAAATTTAGTGAAGTAATTTTACTACAAAGGTAAAATCTATAAATAGAACAAATCGAGAGAATTGCTACCTCAGATATTCCCCTTGGTTTCCCCGATACCTAAGCTTTTGTTGTTGCTGAAATAGTAATTGTCAAATTCGCGTGCACATGGCCAACTATTTTTCTCTATCTATCTCACTCTATCTTTCTGTTCGGCATAGCTAGTGAATGTCAAATTCGCTTACTACTACTAACGCTCAGCTTAGGCAAATTGCTTCACTTCTCACTGCCATTTTCATTTCCTTATATCTCTCTCTTCTAAGGAGGCGAATCACTGACCTGTTTTTATTGACTTTGAAAAATAATCAAGGTGAGGTGAATGCTGACGTTGCGTCTGACATTTACCTATCGTTGTGAATTTACGGTCACATCGTGGATTAGGGTGTCATATGCAGACATGTGTATAATATGGTTTTTATTAAGATCACTTGCAAGCACATGTGTAACTAGCTGAGAGGTAGCAGAAGTAATATTTCACCATTCACATAATTCTTGTGACCAGGAAGCACACAAATCATTTAGATGCATCACAGAAGTGATAAGGGAAATATTTTAAGGGAACGGATAAAGGACCAGAAGCATTTCTGTTGACAGGATGATGTGGAAGCTTCAATGTGACCACGATAAGCACTCATCGCATCTTTAACAATCGTTTTTGCACATAAGCCTAGACTTTTGTAACTTAGAAGATCAACTTTCAAACCAAAGCTTCGAATATACGACACGCTGCCTTTTTGGTTTTTAAAAAAAGCGAACCTTACAGCATTATGTTCATTGAACAAGGAAATGAAGTCCGCTTTAGCGCAATTACACACAAAAGTATTTTTATTCGTGGGGAAAAGAAGTAAAGGAAAGTGCTATAGCAAGAGGAGGATAGTGAAGATCAGGAATGACATAAGGTAACAGATCAACACATAAACGAACATACGACAAAGAAAACTTATCAAGAACGAAATTAAAATCAAGTATCTGCGAAGTTTGATCCAGAAACATGAAGCGGGTAGTGGTGGAATAAATTTTATCTTCTAAGAGAGCCACGCTTCACAATTATATCTTTTGATTCTGGGGGTAGTTGCTACATTGGCCGTAGCCAAGTGATTAAACTTAATCCCTAATTTGAACTCATTAGAATCCTGATTCGGATAAAACTCTTTTCGAATTGTTGGTTGGAAGTAAAAAAAATGAACGGTCTAATTCGAATAGAACCGAGGAATTTATAACCCAAAATGTCCCAAAATATTGTCGAAACTCAAACTATCTCTTTTTATCTGAGAGCCCAATCGAATGAACTGAAATTTTTGGAGTTTGGACAAGCTCCTTCCTTTAACCAACCGTATTTTTCGCATCTTGACAGAAGCCAAAAATTCAAACTTAACAAAAGGATATTCTACCGCATCTGTTCAATATTATCTCCAAAAAATTCTTTATTTCTTCAAAATCATATTTTCCAAATTCAAAGAATAATAGTCACGCCCAGTCTCTACTTAAAAAAATACACCGAAATCTCCTTGATTTAACCTGAATGCAGTTCGAAAATGAGAAAAGTTGGCACGTTATTAACATAGTGAATAGAATAGAAGTCAGAAAGATATAATAGAAAAACTCAAACTATAAAATTGAATATGAATTATGAAAATATGTATAACATTCTATGTTTCTACTTCCTTCGAATAAAAGGCATACGGCAATTCAAAAATTCCAATTGAACTTACTAACAAGCTTCTCATCCCGATTTCGCGTTTGTTTGCAGCAAAAACTCAAGTTAGAGAAAGTCTGATGAGATTGCCCTAATAAATTTCAATTGAAATCTTTTTTCGCTCTTTTTTTTTGTGAATAGCGTCCAGTGTAGCTAAAACACTTGTCGACAAACAGTTGAATAACTGATTATGGGCGGAAACGATTCAACTTGGAATGGATATTGAGTGGATAACATGAAAATCATGAAGTTCTGTAAATGGGTAAAGTAGTGTTTGAAATGTAGAATGAACATTAGTTTTTGTATTTGAAAAAAAATGTAAGGGTGGGATCACGTAATAAAAGTTTTTCAGTATACATGAGGATGGGCAAATCATTTTTAGAGCCATATGATCTTATATAAGACGCAAATGCAGATAGATCCATATAGGAGGTCATTTGTTAAAACTAAATTGAATTCTCTGATGGAAAGAAGTAATCGGATTTAATGCACTACTGCAATTATTGAAAAAGGTTTTCAGAGTTGTCCACCAATTAGACCAGTTATCATCTCTTTTACAATCAATTGCAACTGCACGTGAGGTAGCAAAGGAAACTGAAAATAATCCTTCAGTACAATTCAAGATTGTGATTGGGATTTTCATTGAACGAAATCTTCTTCGGAGAAGATTATTTTCTACTACAAAGCTCTAATCCAAAACGATTGAAGCTTCTCGGCGACAAAGTCATCGTTGAAATACATTTATTAAAGTGCATATTACCGCATCATATACAATAAAAATGTCCTACATCATACCCAATAGAATAGTCAGGGAAGGATATTTTTTTTTGTGCGAGTCTTCCTGGATCAAAGGAGTTCTTCGAGTTACAATGGACTTTTGCATTCTTGTTATACACGTATATATGCATGTTGGTATGAAACCGTTAAAGAATACTGTGAAAGTGCTTATTTTGATTAGCATCTTTTCATAATATTTATATGAAAAGAAGTGAAAATTAATGTTTATTCATCGTTTGAATTTTCTCTCTTTGTTTTTCAGAACTGCATTAGATCTCTGGTGCTTTGTGCTTTTACATAACTTTCGAGTCATAATATGATGGACTCTTTACCTGTGTCTTTGGTGTTTACTTGATAATTTGCACTCCTTAATGGATTCACAATCGTGAGAAATTTTACCAAACATGAAAAACTACATTCTCGCTCCATATCATACGAGTACTTGAAATTTCCTATTTTTCCTTAGTCGAAAAATCGTTCCCAAAACATTTCAGTTAGTGAAAAGTTTATCGTTTTTCGTTTTTATCCAGCCAGGAGAGTCAACATCAAAGTCTTTTGAAAGTGAGCATCAACTGGTGCTGAACTGGCAAAACTTCAGTCAGCACATTTGACTTTTAGAAATTAATATCGCTCGAATGACTTGGTTTCGCATGCCGGGGAAATTTATAAAAGGATTACCGTAGTAGTGTAAAATATGTTTTCACGGATTAAAGCTATTGAAAAAAGAACACACTTGCCACGCCATGCTAGTATTTTCTGGCTTGCATACTGCTTGAATTTCAAAATCGAAGTATCCATAGAGTCCTTAAAAATGTTATGATGACCAATAAAGATTGATTTATCATTGGCAGCTCTGGTAAACTATCATCGAAACTAGTCATAGCTTAACAAACGATTGTGGCTTATCATGTTAAGCTCAAAACTTTATCATATTTTCCAGATGACTGACCCGTACGTATGAGTATACATATTTTCTATGTAGAAATTAAAACGAAATAGACTTTTGTGGTGGGTTGAAGCATTGGAAAAATTAGAAAATAGTTGAAAATTTGACAGGAATTTAATGAGATTTTGCATCAACAGCATCAGCAGTATTTAATGGCACTATTTTGTATCTGAGAAGATAATATTACTTTGATCGATTTACTGCCTAGATTTATTAACAAGTACATATAATTTGAAGAATTTTCAGTTTAACTTGAAATAAGCTATGAAACATTTGAAATAGTTTTGTTGGTAATATTCCGAAATAAAAATAAATTTTTCTTAATTCTGACACCACCTTTTAATAGAAGTGTCTATATTTGCTACTTGTAATTATTATACCTGGCAGCACTTCTATTGATAATTGTAACAGTTAGCTCTCAATTTTAGAATATTCCATTTGTTCTAGTCGTAAATAAGTATTTCTTTTATAAAGTTTATAATAGCCTGTTTATAATGGCTAGATCTGTGGTGTGCTGCATACGACGTTTTCCTGTGCATTGAAACGCCAGAAGATGTAATCTTGATAGGTTATGCTATATTTGGGCTACATATTTTTTTGGGCTATACAGTAAAACCTATTAATCGGGACACATCGAACCACCTGAATAAACGGACTATAAAATTACCACACGTACAATTTGAAACTGCACTGAAAAACACATTGCGCCAGACGCCATAGTTTATAAACTTCTGGCGCCATCTACATAGCCGGTTTCGGGATTGTGATAAAATATAGCGCCACACGCCATAGTACATGGCAAAAAGTATATAGGAGCGGGCGCTATGCTTATAGCCCTCCACGCCATGTAGGTACTATAATCCTTCACGCCATGTACTATAGTCGTCCACAGGTCAAGTAACAAGCGTAATCGATTAAGTTTATTATTGTGACAAGTTAAACCATTCAAGGAAAACTTGTATGATACAAATAAAAGTTGTTTAGAGGAAAACTCGGCACTTTTATTTGAAGAGTCGCAGAGGCACTTAAAATTGAATTTTTTTCAAATTATCGAAAAGACTAATTTAACTCGCGCGTCCACCATTTTGACTTCATCTGAGATTTATATATTTTTCTAACCATTTTTCGAGATTAGATTTCTTTGACGGAACTAAAAACGTGTTTCCTAGTTCCTTAAATAATATGGCACTATATGGGCCCTAAAATCTTTTCTCAAGAAAGATTTTAAGTTTTATTTGAGATAAAATAGGATCCTTTTTAACTTTCTGCTTTATTATTGGGCTATTAGGTTTTATCAATTACTTTTTGCAAATAGGGAATTTTCCATATTCTTAACTTTATTTTTAACACGACCTATTTATGGCCCTTCAAACCGTTGAAATGCTTTTTACACAGTGCAAGTTGAATATGTTGCGCGAAATAATCCTATCTTCCTTAAAATCGTTTCTTTTTGGAAGCTCACGGCCTGTAAATTAATACCAAAATAAAATTCATCCCATAAATTATCAACACTTCAGTAATTATTTCATGCTCTTAAATATAACATTTTGACTAGCAAGCAATCACCAGTTTGACATGAATTGGACTTTCTAATAATTTAGAGATTGGACTTTCTAATAATTTAATTGCACTAACATTTGTCGAGTCGAATATATCAAACTATGCTATGAGGTATCAATTTCCAAATAATGTTTTTAAAGAACTATGAATTTAGCAGCTATACTTGGAATTTCTGATAATTTTATCTTTTTGCGCCAATTTTTCTCGGCACTAATTTCAAAAGCAAATTTATTTTGTTTTAAGTGTCGAGCTTTGGCAGCCATTTATTGAATTCATTCCAGTCTGTTAGAGACACGATTCCAAATACAGCGTTGGCTAATGCTGGCAAAATAAAAAATAAAAATAAAAAAAATTATTAATTTTGAAAATTAGCATCAGCTAATTAAAAACCAGGTTATGTTTAAAGTACGAAAAAATTAATCACCCTGAAGATGAGAATCGAAGACTGACTTGAAAATATTTAAGAGCACTTTAAGGTTGGTTGCAGTAAAATTGCCCTTAATAAAACTCTGCAGTTTAAGTACAAGAAAATGTTAAAGAGAAGAAATGGTACAGAATTTTCGAAAAGTATTACATTAACAACAGAACGTTCAGTAAGAAAACTAAGGGTGGTCTAGTACAGAGACTTTCTGAGAAAGTGTTATACTCCTAGATAGCAATTTAGAAACACATTCACCTTCAGCTATTGGAGAAAAAAGGCAATCCTGATCTGTTCGTTGAAATACTTCGTTGGAGTTTGGTTGAAATCCTAAACAGCGCATGCTTCTGTGTTCAAATTTGTTTGAAGTTTTTGCTTTGATCCATCATTTTAAAGTTTGATTTGATAGTTTCGAGTTAATTTTGTGTTTTGCGTAATCACTTTCTACCATTACATTAATCTCAAATTTCCCACATATGCATCAGCACGTAATAAGGGTTTCAACTAATGACGATATAAAAATTGAGTTTTTTTTTATCGTCATGTAATAAAAATCAAGCGAAATCGAAAAAAATATCGTTTGTTTTGAATCAATTTTAATTCCGATTGCTACTGTCAAATTTACTTCTGTAAAGTATCGATAATTTTTCTAAAAAAGCGGTTGCTTTCAATTATAGCTTGTGTTGACAAAAGCATGCCAGGTTGCACCTAAAGAGTGCAGCTAACTATCATGTTTCCTGATCAGCTTCCTTTCATGATCAGTTGTCATGTTGATGCAAGATAAAAGCAGATGTAAGGTATACTTTACCTTAATTAATCCGAGAAAAAGCCTTGTTAAGTTTTGGGGTTGCAGCTGGCAGAGAATTTTATTCACAAATTTACAATCGACGACTCACTTCACCTCTGTTTTAACTTAAATTTAGAGCTAGGTGAACTCAAAGCTTAGTACACTCTCATCTGAACCTGGATTCGAATCTGGGATCCCCTACACTATAAACCTGTGATCACATTTAAATCCATGGTCACTTATATTTTTGACGATCGACCTCACCTCAGTCTATAAATCACAATGATCGGGAGTGGTTTTTGAAAAGGTGTTTTATATTTGACATGTTATGCACTATGAAACTGTTGATGGAAATTTCCATTATTCGTTAGAACTGGCGTAAAATATTCCGATCGACACGGCAGAAAAATATACAAAAAAATCCACCTCCATGTATTCACCAAAATAATATCAGAAAAAGAATATGAGAGATAACTTTGTTATGAAAATACACAATCAACTTTTGCGTATGAAGCTTTCGATTCATGTCTTTGATAGACCCTGCTTAAAGCTGCAAAAGAAATCGAGCTGATTAAATGTATTGCTTGAAATGTGGAACTTTATTGGACGAAAATCATACGAATCGTTATCTAATAAATTTATATGTATTATATATTTGACTAACTTTCGAACTACTTGAGAATAAAATATAGGTAACTTTATGAAAAAAAGATCCCCTATAGCTCACTTTTACGAAATATGGCATCAAATTGGGATAAGTAATTTTTTACCAGCTATGCGCCCAACGTGGGTGAAAGCTCTCTATGTATATAAGTGGTCCTACTAGAAGTTTAAACTTTCTAAATTCATAGGTAGTTTTTTCGTTTGAAAATTATTGAATGTTTGTTTACGGCACTTTATATTAACATGCTATTAATATTAACTTAACAAATAGGTAAGCTTCTGGCAGGCAATTTATTGATTTGTTTGATATTCATTTTCTGATCTCATATAAACTCACAGATATGTATTTTCTATTTGCATTTTCGGCTTACTAAACAAACTAGGCACTGCATACAATACCATGATATTCTCCTCGCAAACTACACACAAACCTTCATCTAAGTTCATATGACAATGTAACGGGTAACATTCATGCCCACCAGACAGTGTAAAAACTCAAACTAGGTCAACAAGGACGAAGTAGTAGTTTTTCAACAAAAAAGTAACTTAGACAACCGAATACACAAGTAGATGAGATTCAAGTAGCTGGTAGATGCACTTGGCTCTGTCAAACGATGGTCTCTGTCTCGACGCCAGACATATTTATCTTAAATCTTGTATCAAATATTCTGTTGGTTGAAAACGTGCATGTAATATACTCGTATATGCGATACGATGTAAGGAATAGTAAAAATATTGACGACATTCTAGCGAGCGAGAAGAAGTACTTTCATCAGAAATTACGAAGTGGTAAAAATCTATGGAAAATTAAGTTTTTTATATAATTTTGAGTTTGATGCAAAATTTTTTGGCTTATAGGCATAAATACTTTTAGAATAAATTTACTAGCACAGTCCACTACAGAGTTGAAAAACTGAAGTTTTGGTATCCACCTTAATCTAATCTTACATGAACTCAACCTGTAAAGTAGCTACCATCGATTTTCATATACGCCAATTGTTCATCTAGCCACTGGGACGCTTGCATACATACCAGAAATTGCATCCCCGCATCCAATGCCCCAAAGCAACAATACCAGTCTGATAGTATTGCCCAGGTCTTCCTTGAATCAGGCATACAAGTGAGGAGCCACCGTCACCTTTGCAAGTATCCTTTTCAATCTCACCGCCAGCACACGTGAAAGAACGGCGCAATTCAAATCCAAACGAGTAGTTCGAAGAGCATCGTGACATCTGTCCCTTGGGACTACTGGCAGGTCAATCTTCTTCAAAATTACTTGGTACTTTTCTTCCTGCTTGAATCTGTGCTTGCCCCAATCGGTAACAATGCAACGCTCATAGTCGAAGTTGAAGAAGAATTCAAGGGTGGTAGGCATATGGTTTGCGCATTTTCAGCTAGTTCGACAGGGCTTTGAAGGAACAAGAGTGCGTAGTCATTGTACAAGGCTCCATCATTGTAATGTTCGTAATAAACAACTCGAGCGACTGTTCATTCTTCGTCTGAGCATCACACTTGCCAGCGCGGATCGTCAGCGTATCAACAGGCTTGTTTTGAACGCAATGTGCAGCTGTTAAGACAACGCTGGGATGGACCTGAGAGCTTCCGCAATCGTACTTTATCCAAATCTTGTCTGCCGTCCGTTCTTTCTTAATTATCGCAACCATCCAGGGTAATTCACCATATTCTGTCTCATTGTCTTTGCTGCCTGTGATTTTGAAGCAAACGCCATTAACATTCCTGTAGCCACAGCCATGCGGGTGGGCCGTGGGGTAGACAGATTTGATGGGAATCTCGGTCTAGAAAACATTCAATTATACATAAGCTCCCTTCAAAACATTAACCTTAACCAGCAAACATACCTTGTCACCAGTATGACAACACACTTGCAAGTAATTGGGACATTGTTGCGGAGGGGCATCGTCACCATCAAAGCGGATATCGATCAATCCGGCACCATCTTTCATGATCTTACTCTCCTTGCAGAGGTAGTGGGGAACGCATTCCAATCCAGGTTCGCATCCTGTAACCGTTGGCTCGGCATCAGGAATTGTATTTGTGTTTGGAGTTAGAGCTAGGGTTTGGGTCTAGAGATGGATTCTGGCCACAACCACTAAAAATCGAGTCCACCAGATCTTGCAAGCTACCACCCTGTTGGGGCTTAGACCGCAAAGATGTCGTCGACGTAAATGCGACGCATTAGAAAATGGTCGGCCAGTGGATATTCCGGTTGGAAAAAGGGAGGCTAAAATCCAGCGAACACGATTTGATAGAAACGCCAGTTGGTGAGAATTGATGGCAAGTTATTCTGCAAGGCCGGACCAGAGTGTAAGATGTCATTTGCTCGCAGCGTTAAACACTATACGTAAATTAGTAGTGCTGGAGCTCTTAAATACCGCATGATGCGGTAAGTAACAACATTTCACATCAATTTGCCCATTTTGATACGCAGTCATATCGCCATAGTCATAGCTTTTAAATGGTAATCGAACCTTATATCGACCATTTGAATGAGAAAGAGTGTCGAGGTAAAATTGTTCGCACCATTTATCCTCTGAACTCAGTTCTCGCGCTTCTTGCAGTGTTTTGATTTCACAGAAACGACGCAAGAGCCTCTCCACTTCGGCGCGTGGGACCATGGAAAATATTTCCCTTGGGATCTATTGCTCGTATATGATGGAGCCCAACAGAATTCACCCAAACAACGTATTCTGCGCTGTTGGGAACCCCTTTCGTTTTTCAAGCCCGTTAAATACAACATCTGCATATACGTCTGCCCCCAGAAGTGAATCAATCGGCCCCGGTTACTGTGACTTGTCCGCTCGATGCCCAAACCGGTCCTCCTAGTAGAAAACCAGTTGATTCGTGAATTGTTACATACGTTTAAGATATTAGAGCTAAAACTTTTTATCACTTATTTAAATTATTTAAACTTATGAAAGAAAATCAAATACAAAATGTATAATTGGGATAATTTAGTCTTATCGAAATCATTTCGTTCTATATTTGATCATAAATCTACTAATACTATTCAGATCACTTTAATATCGCTCTCACATTCCTAACTAACACGTGTCGATTTCCATTCGAACTTTATAGAAAGCTGAACCACAACAAAGTTCAATACATCTTGATTGCATTATGCAATACTAGTTTCGGAGAGCCAATTAATTTCAACCCAAAACGCATCATGCTCCTTCGTTCCTCCCATCCAGGAAGTATTCAGTGGATACATAATTTCTAATCACCTCGATAGCGACAGGGCGGAAAATCCTGAAATTCAGTCAATTGGAACTTGTGGCTTCTCCATTAATGAATGCAGAAAGCTTCATATTTAATACGTGTTACAGTGAAAGTGGCAAGAATGCAATTCATAGAGTGGGGAGTACCCAAGTCAATAATTTCATTTTCAGCGCACGAGGATAACTGAAAATGCATCAAAAGTTCTGCTGCCAAGCATGACCTTGAGATGCAATACTTATGTAGTAAGAGCGGTCACACCTATAGATTTGCTTGTTGAAGTGTAAGCATGGCTGTGTAAAACTGCTGTAATAACTGTGTGAAAATAGCGTGAACTCTGATGTCTTTGTAAAAGCTTACTTCTACCATTTCGATGGAAGTCTCTAAATACAACAAATGTACATTAAAGCGAAGCAAGCATTTCACTTCACGATTTTACTTTGCATATGAATACAAGTAATTTTAGAATGACCTTGTCCAGTGGAACGATCGAAGCTTCGTAATTTCGGAAGAGTCAAATAAAGCAAGTAATAGCTCCTCTTTCTTGATATACGTTAATTTTATTGGACCGAAAAATCAAAATGATAAAAATTTAACTACAGATAATCATCCCATTGCGAAAACATATGGAAGAAGCATTTTCGTAATTATCTTTTTGCGTTTCCATGCCAGGCCTTTCGAGCTATTCAGATCAACCTACGACAAGTTTTTTTCTTGTTATCGTGGACGCACCCTTGTCCCTTCCACACGCGCCATCCTGCTACTAATTTCACATAGCGAACACGAAATGTTTGGCCTTGACCTTGTTACTCCCGAAAGCTTTCTCCACGCCCAGACACATAAAGTCCAGACACATGTGAGGTGGAAGGTTGGAGCATAGCGGAGCTTTTGCAAGGATTCAATACTTTGTTCCTCTGGTGATTTTTGTCAATGTTCAATACATTGACAAAGTCACCCGAGAACTCTTGCGACGTACTCAAACTCTCTTACTTCTATTGAGCTCCCCAAACCAGCGTTTGAGGTAGCGCCTTGCTCGTGTCCCCTTAGGGTGGTGTTATGGGTGTTAAGTGAATACTGATTTGGAGTAGGAATGTCCGGGTGGTGGTTCGGGAGTTTATTACAACGTTAGCTTGTTGCCATGCAGACCTTTAAACTTGCTGTCTGCTTGCTTCGCCTGTTAGCTAGTTCCAATTATTGCATTCGCGGTCGCTGGAGAATGTCAGGAGGACACGGATATGATTGCATCTACTGCCCTGACTTCCTGTTTACTGAAGTGTCCCATTGTTTTCGATATCATCATAAAAGTCGCGGGCGTGTTGAGGAGGAGAGAGTAGTGGCTCAGTTTCACATGAATTTATAGTTATGTGAATTGTATGCAGATTGCGGGTCTACCAACTATTTGGTCGCAGTTTGATTTGGCATCCGGGGAGGGGTGGCTGATATGGGAGACTCGTGGAAAAAGAGTTTGGGATAGCTGCGGGTGGTTCTGGTTTGCTGAAACCAAAAATTAGCTTGTGTCGATTACAATGTAAAATTGTAATCAAGGGGTTAATTGCATAATACAAGCACCACCTCAGGTTTGTCACCGTGTTTTCTAGTCCTTGCGAGAGCCCTTGCGAGGCAAGTGACTGGTCGGTCTCTTTCATATTCTTTTCACTTTTGAGATCGAATGTAGTAGTATGCAATTATTCGATCGAAGCAGAATGATGAAGTTAGACTCTTTTTCACTATGCTATTATATATTTATCGTCTCAGAAACAGTAAATGGGAGAAAGTTTTTCCGATTTTCGAGTTGTCTGAGGTTCTGAAAAATTTAATCTGAAACGTTTAAGAGTCTTTGAAAATGTAATGATACTGCCAGGATATGTGACAAAGCTTTGGAATTTGTGATTTAAGCAGAAGACACATGTACATAAGAGGGTAAACATAACATTTTTTCGAGAGTGATGATCAAGGTTGCTGTGATATCTTACAAAAAAATTATGTATTTGATGTCTATCTTAGAATAAGTAAGGCTTTTAATGGCGTTGCAGTGTCTATTACGTTTTGGTACGACGTCGGTGAAGCTAAAAATTTTGCATACGCTCGCTAGTTCACCGGAGGGAAACCTAAAACGAATATGGCTACCAAAGAACATGATCGGTTCGATATCAAACATTTTTTATTTAAACGAACGTTTCAAAGCTTTAAGCGTGAAGCAGAAGAGTTTCCCAAAACGTTACTGATACTTTTTACCAATTGTGATATTGTGATATTTTTAGTACCCTTACAGTTCTAGCAAAATATGACTTTCCAAAAAACCAAGTATGCAAAATGAATTTCAAAGGTAACATGGATGTGATAGCTCTATGTGTGCGCTAGCTGCTTAAAAGAGATTAAGAAAAGAGCTTTTGAAGTGTGGTAGCTTCTGCCGGAGAAATGAGATCAGAAGGAAATTTACAGCACGCATTTTTATTATTGAGGTGTAGTCTTGAGTCTTTTTTATGAATGCGCTGGCAACCCTGTAGAAATCCTCCTGAAAATTTTCCACTATTGTAAAATTGTAAAATTGTCCACTTAAAATTGTAAAAAATCTAGCGCTTCAGAACCACTAGAAAAATAATTTTCGAAGAAATTATCTTTGAGGGACTTAAAAATGTGTGAAGACGTTATATACTTCTTTGTCATCCGAAATCATCCGAAAAATTTCCAAAACTCGGAAAATTTACATATCGGTTGCTTTTTTATTGTAGATGCTTTGCTTATGAATACAAAATAGAAGCATCTGTTGGTGCAATATTTACGAAATTGTCTGGTGCTGGCAATCATGCGTTAGCACCATAGCTGCTTCAAATTGAGTTAAATCCACCCTGTGAATTTCTTTTCGATTGGATGGCTGCGCTGGAAGTTATAGGAGTGAATAGAACTTTATGGTAACCCTCCTCAAAACTTTTCAAATTTTCGAAACCTAAATATTTGTTGTTATCTGTCATCACAGAATCATTCCCATTTGGAAATTTTATGACAATTTCGGTCGATAAAGAAATGTCAATAAATTACGAAATTCATCATAGCTGGCAACCCTTTCATGATTTTTCAACGAAATTCCTACAGTATCAGAAATGCACCAAGATTCACTTATAACAGGAATTTCGTTTTTATTTCTTAACTGCATCGGAAGTTATAGAGAAAAAACCTTTATTTTCCTGAGCAAATTTACAATATTTAGGAGACAAAAATTGCCATAGCTGGTAGCTCTATACTAATTTTTCAACCAAATTTCTATGAAATCTATCTTAGAGTAAGGTTCATCTACTGTGTGAATTTCGTTGGAATCTGGTGGCTAAATCGGAAGCTATAGGCCAAAAACCAGTTTTTTTTCTCGGCGATTTTTCAAAATGGCACCACTGCGACAGTATTGCCCGTACCATATTTGAAAATTTTTGGTTTGGCGTCAGATACGTTTCTTTTAAATTCAAATAATATGACCTCATTTCAATAGCGCTGTATCAAAGTGTGTCTTGTTTGTTTTAATGCTTTATTTTTCATTCATTGATGAAAAATTTTGATATGAAAATAAAATTTGTATAATAAAGTGGAATTCAAATAAGATTCGTTTTTTATTTAAAAGTGTTTCAACTTTTGATTTAAATTTGATTCTAAAAAATTTTAAGTGGTGAAATTTTTCTGAGTGTGTTGTAATGTAAAACAATCAATATTTTAATTTTGAAATTTGTGAAATTTTTGTTGTGGCCAACATAAAAATTCTTTCCACCCCTAGAATCTCCAAAGCAGTCATCAGGTCGAAACGAAATTCACAGGTTGAGTTGGCCTTAAAAGGAACCATATTAATGTTGCCTTTGATTGTGGATCTTGCAAAAGGTTTTCAGGACCAGGCATTTTCCTGACTTTCGTCGTGGCAATAGAAACTACCATTAAATTTTCAAATGAAAAATATCTTAGAATAAAACAAAAAGAAATTTCTAGAATGGCGCTCTAAACATTTTTTTCATCTCTGTATCTTCCGGTGCAGCGGCCGAATGCGAACGAAATTCACAGGGTGTATTAATCTTTACGTGAAACAGTTGTGGGAGTTGCAGTATTGAGTTTTCACCACTGAGTATTTTCAACATTTATATGATAGAAGATACTGACGTCACATTTTCATATGGCTTCATGATCTCAAATTTTTTTAAAACGTTTAAGAGTGGTAGCTCTGGAAATCTTTAAACCCTATGGCTTTCAAAGCAGATTTTGGATGAAAGTCGTACATGACCATCGTTGTAGATTCGTTGTAACAAGGAGTACATTTGGTGGAACATATATTTTAAAACCGACATAATTTCTCTACTTTTCTTCGAAAATCAGCTTCCATAGCTACATATGTATTGAAATAACCAAACTAGAACTAATATAAACCAGGAAGTTTGCTTATAAATATTGATACTAAACATAAGATTTATCAATTACTGAAAACCAGATTTAGGACACAGTATGTATTCACAAAATATCAGAATTTGATAAGTACACACCAAATATTGAAAAAAATCATACGAATTTTAGCCGCAATCAAAATTACAAGTCATCAAAAACAATCTTCAAAGCTGCAATTTTGCCCAAACATACGGAGAACCTATTCGTGCAAACATGATATTAGCCGATCAGCTTCAAAACATGTTGAAACCTATAAAAATCAGGAAGAGCTAAGAAGGATGGGTGGGAAGTCTTATAGTGCGATCTGAATAACACCATATCGTCTGATCTTCTTCCTTTGATTTTTTTTGCGCAAATGTGGAGAATAACTAATAGCTCCCTTGCATACATTCTTTAATAAATAAAATTCATTCTGAAATTCATCCTGTTGCAAACTTTCGTTTGACACAGCCAAAATCCAAAATGGCGATAAACACAATATCGGAAAATATAAGGCTATCGCCATTTTATCTTCAATTGCATTTTATTTTGAAAAGGTTATATACGATAAAGTTTTTCTTACTTTTGTTCTGTCCGAACGGGTAACAGTAGGTTTCAGGATTTAAAAACGTCGAACGAGCACTGATGATGCACCACGTTCATGACGCCCCTAAATAATCGAAAAAATTCATAAAATCTTGGTAGAGGATCGCAGATTGAAAGTATATGAGATAACTGAGACTATTGAACATATACGCAATATGTTGCATGAACATTTGTGCATGAACAAAATGAGTGCCGCGTTTGCTAACGCTCGAACAAAAATTGAACCAGAAAACTATTTCGACCGCGAATTCGGTCCTCTACAAGCAAAATACCAGCAAGTTTTTGCGAAAATTTATAGCTGTGGTTTACCATTATACACCTGAGACGAAACAACAATCAAAACAATGGACTCGAGCAGGTGAACCGACCCCAAAAAGGCAAAAAACAACTTTTTTGGCGAACAATGTTATGGCGACTGTTTTTGGGGATGCAAAAATTTTTCTTCATTGAGGCAATCAATGACGATCATTCCTTTTTCTAGAAAAGGGAAACCATCACTGGAGGATATTATGCTGGGTTGTTGCAGAGTTTGAAGGATATGGTAAATACAAAACGACTTCATTTGGGGCGGAAAAAAATCTTGTTTTGCCACGACAACGCACCCGCTCATACCTCGGTCGTTGCGATGGCTCAAATAAACCCACTGAAATTCAAATTGTTACCTCATCCTACATATTCACCAGATTGAGTCCTAAGTGACAATCACCTGCCTCCCAATCTCAAAAAATGGCACGGGGAGGTTATCAATGCCACCAGCGAGGAGGCCATCAATGCTGCTAATGCGTATTTTGAGGTGCTCGACTTCGGACTTTCGGCTCCATTATACCCGCATAAAAAAAGGGACCTAAATTTACACACTCACCTCATCTACGTTTGCCATGTCTCTGGGAGAGTGTAATTCAGGCTTTATATTAAACGGGATCTTGGAAAGATATTCTTCCAGGTTTCTTCGGCGCTTTTTGCTTCAAGAGGGAAACCAGTTTACTATAATAATATGTCAAAGGGAGAACCTAAATATAATTTTAATCGACCCTCTTACCGCCGGCTTGTTGACTAATGGTTAGAAATCATAGCCGTCTATCTAGACTCAGAAAAATATTTTTTTCCCAGAATCAAAGAAAATATTTACTTGTTTACGTAGTGTGAAATAATCCACAAATCAAATAAACTTTTATTTGATTGTTTTTATTGTGTACCAAGTTTTTGTCCTAGCTTGTGAGAATATTTTAATTTAAACCAGTTTTTTCTTTTTAGCTTCAAAAGGAAAAAATTGGTTCAAATTAAAATATTTTATTTGATGTCAGTAATTTGTATAAATATTGTGTAAAAATTTCTTGCATTTAACGGAAAACAATTTTTACTTTACCTTATTTTAAGCAAGTAATTTTCCTCAATTCTAGTAAATTATGTCAACGAACATGTTTCAACATCAACCACGCTTCAATATTCGACGAAAAAATTGATAGCTTTTATGATTTTTGTTAACATTTGCTTTACACAAATGAGAAGTCGGTGGCGTAGCTCGCTAACGCGCCAGTCCGAAACAGCGATCTACTGCTCGCGGGTTCGAATTCCATCGGGTTCATGGCTGTATTTGCTCGTCTTGAGTTGTCTTAACAGCTGGCGACTGGGCATAATATAATACAAGCGCTCCGTTGATTAAGGGTCACATTATAGCTTTAAGTGGTGACTAAGGCATAAATAACACTAGCGGTTCAGGAAATAGGAAAGAAATGTGGCACTTAAAATAAAGAATGATGGAACAATTGATATCAGCTTCTCCCATAGGTGTCTCCTTACCGGCATAGCTAAGCATTCGCTTCAAAAGAAGTCAAACCATATTGCTTTGGCACGTGAACATATTTTTTTTAACTTGTTTTTTCACTCCCTTCAAAGTAAGCCGCGCTTTTGAAATTAAGGTAGGCAGAGTTTTTGCGTGTCAACGACATGCAATGTTCTCAAGCGGTCCCCCATCTAAGTAATAACCGCTCCCAACGGTGCTTAATTTCGGTGATCGTAGGAGAACCGATTAATGCCAGATTTATGGCAATATTTCCTTGAAACTTGCCCTGAGTTGAATATCGGTTCTTTGAAATGAATAAATTCCTTTCTTTCGATTGAGTAAACATTTCTTTGGCGCAGAATCATTACCAATTTTCTTCCAATTTTCCTCAAAAAATTGAAGTATTTTTCTGAGTGTATACAATATCTGTACTTTACTTTGAAAATCAGTATTGCTAGCGGTTCTTATGCGCTAGATTTTTTTTTTAAAGGTTTGAAAAATATTCGTGTATCTTTTCAGTATACCGTTTAAGAGCAATTAATTAATTATATTCGTAAAATATATCCAATCACCGTTATATTTCACGGTCATTAATATTCTCAATGAATAGAGCTTTACTGTAATCCAACAGATACTCGAGAGCAATTAATTTGTCGGATTTAGTTTGTGAGAGTGATCACATCACAAGACATTCAATAGGCTGTCATAACATAAGTTACTCAAACAATAACTACTATCACTATCAGTAACAAATGACTGACCGTTAAGAACATGATGACTACATCACATAGTTCTCTACAAGAGCTGAGAATGCTAATCTGGTAATCTCATCGATTAGTAAACAGATTAAGCCACCACCGAATCAGAAGAAAATTTCAGACTTATTGCTTTAAGGACTTAATAAAGACTATTAGGTCGATGAGTTTGAAGTTTTGCTTGAATTTTAGGTTTTCTGACGAAAAATTTCACTTCAACCTAACTATGTCATTGAAGAAGAGTAGTAAGGTTATTGTAGACGTTTACATACAATAAATAAAAAATTTGCATACATTTCAAGGAAAAAACGAAGTTTCCGTTGAAGGCATATAATAATATAGTTCTGAAAACCTACGAGGAATAACTACCTTACATAAATTTTGTTCATAATCGTCTCCAAACCCTTCTAGGGGATTTATCTTTTAAATTAACTAAGCAGAAGTCGAATTTCATCTGACACAATTTTCGCAGCTTGATAGCCATTTTTCCCTGAAAAAGATAAAAACTCCATCTAAATTTGTCAACGAAAGCTATCCGGAAGGAATTGTTTGAAAAAAAAGACCGCTTGACATGCAGAGCAGATTTATTCCTAAGAAAGTTTAAGGCTGTGTTTAGACGTTTTTAAAGTAGTTAAATCGTAAAATATGCATAAAATTTTTTAATTTTGTATACCAATAAACAATGCTCGTGCTGGTTGACAGAAATGACAGAAGCAAGGATGTAATTCCAATCAAAACTTCTACATCACACTTTGTGGGAAGAAAGGCGCAACAGTATGTTCCTTGCTTTATTGTGCTTGATTTAGAAAAAGCGAAGAAGATATCCATGTACGTGCATAATAAGATAATCCTTAAAGTTTTCTGCTAGGCCTCTCAGCACATCCATAACATGTTTTTGCATGCCGGGACCTCTCTAGACCATTCCGTAACAGGCCAATTCTCTATTTCAATCTCCTGAAAAAGTCCAAAGAGGTCTTCACTACGGCTTTTCGAATGCATACACCGTGTCTGCTTTCGAATGCAAATTTGTAGTAGATTTCTCTGTTGACAAAAGCATCTAATTCGACCGCTAGAAAATTGATCCTGACCGCCTAAAAGAGTCTGCAATATAATGAAGCGTATCATTCCTCGAGAGCTAGATGATAGTTCAAAGGAACTTGTTACATATTTAAATTATACAGCAGCCTGGCAAGGAGACAGGTTGGCAGGCAAGCAAACAAGCAAGCAAGCTGGTTGGCAGAAAACATCATACGGAGTCTTTCAATTGATACATGGCTTGCATGAACAATAGCGAAAAATTGATATCGAATTTACAACCGGGGGCATATTGTCCTGACAAAGAAAATCATTTGTCTCGTAAATAGCGCAACGCTTCTTCAGTCATATTTCTAAAATTGCAGAGCGCGAATAACGACCGCGCTGAGGGTATCCTTGCTCTAGGCGGAGAAACGTTCAAGTATCATCTGCACTGAATGGTCCATTTATCATTTCTGACTCTGGAGCAGCACGAGTCTTTTGCCGGGGTTTGCTTCTTCTCTTGGCTGCAACTTCCTGACCGGATAGTGGATTTCAGATACACCACTATGCACTTGCAAGGACGTGTAAAA
The DNA here is from genome assembly GCA_963978885.1 of Nemotelus pantherinus. Lineage (NCBI taxonomy): Eukaryota > Metazoa > Arthropoda > Insecta > Diptera > Stratiomyidae > Nemotelus > Nemotelus pantherinus. Next base: position 50,711,167 of record OZ022265.1, on the reverse strand, counting down.
TATCCAAATATTATCCTTGTAAAACGTATGTTGCAGCTCGTCCGCTCGAGATGATTCGAACTGACAATAGGATTTGTGTTCTCATGTGGATGCTGCAACAAATGAGGGATTTGTTCGGTTACATGAAGCTCCGGTAATTATGGAGTGATGATTGAATGGCTTGTTGAGATGATGATTGCATGGTTTTATATGACTCCTGAGCTGTAGAGATTTCAGGAAATCCTTCGTTCGTTTGAGTCTAAATGTTTTCTTTCCAAGCGGTTTGCAGAATATCGTGGAAAAATCGAAAATCAGATGAGTTTAGTCAAAAATAGTCAAACTCCTGAGTTTTGAAATACCTGCTGATAGTGCCTGATTTCGTTCCTGGATTTGAGTGATTGATGCTGCATGAAAACTTTAAAAATAGTTTAGCTCATAACATAAAGACCAAAAAATATATATTTTGAAAAAAAAAATCAATATACATATGTATTAAATGCTAGAAATATTATTTAATAATGTTCTGAAAATTGCGTTCTTAAAACATACTTAATAAAAACGCATAATTCATCTTGATGATTTCGTATTCTGCCTCATTTATTACCATTCATCACCAACTCTGCTTCCAAAATGATATTTAACTTCACAGTTATTTTTATTGAATTACAAAATAGTGCAAATATTGTGACAATTTCATCTGAACTAAAACCGGACTATTTCCATGTTGAAATTTATTATCCAACTTTTGAGTCCGATTCAGGCACAATCGCTATTGCGAAAACGTACAAATCCGAACGCATAGATGCAGTTATCTATGCATATTCATTCACATGCGCGAATGCTTGTAGGTTTGTAGGAATATATCCAAACAAATAAGTATTCAAATGGAAGTGTGAACGGCAAGTTTTCATGAAATTTGTTTTTCGAAAAGTTTTACAGCAACATTCTGTGAAAGCAAATGAACTAGAACACACATGTATTTTTTTCCGTCACATGGCATCGTGGAAAATATGTATTTCGTGTGGGGATGTTTTTAATTCGATTATCATTTGAGTGAAGAGATTCAGAGTTAGATTCGTCTGAATTGTACGAACGAATACGTATTAGTAATGTAAATACGCTGGCTTTGCAAAAATACACGTTTGAGTATGTGATATGTATGTAGTTATTTGTTGATTGGCGCTCAGATTGAGATTAGAATTAGAAAATATTTGGAATATTGATTGTTTTGATGAAATGATCAAATTATGATTCGAGGGTGTCTTTGACGTGCAAAAAGGGAATGCTCTGTTTAAATTTTCTAACAGATTTTGTTTGAAAATAAATTTCGCAGAGTGTCCTGTTCCTTATTTCGTATCTCACATTTAATAATATTTCGGCTTTGAATAATACTAGTACGTTTTTTGCATAAAATAAAATTCTGTCTGAGTGATCTCATTGAGGTGGATTATCTGAGCAGAAACATTGTTTGAGTCAAAGCTCGTAGGTTTAAAAGTTGAGGGAAATCGTTTGTAACGGGTCTATGCGACCACTAACTTGTACCGGTTGCACTAACCAATTAACTTTCACAATTTGAACATAATTTACATATAAGTTTGAAATCATATCACAACGTTAGACGAATACCTGCTGAATTAGCGTTACAGGTCATGATAAATTTTTAATAATATTAACTTGTAAAATAAATTACTGTGAATTCAGCAAGTTAAGCGAATGTAGCAAATCAAGTGAATGCAATAACCTAACTGGTCTGGATCGTTTATTTTCGAACAGGTCAAACCATGAAACAATGAAAATAAGATAGTCTATTTCGAGTACCAAAATGCGTTCGTTCTGCGCTGGTGACAACTGTGAGTGATTTGCTTTTAAGCCAATGTAAAATTGGGCAACTTCAAGGTGGGCGTTTGGGGTGTAAATGGAGCGATATTTCGGTTTTGATGATGAAGTTTGAATGATTGGTTTATGCTTTTAAATGTCCTAGAAAATCTCAAAGAAAAAGCTGTTGTACAAAGCACAATAATGAAAAACTCAGTAGCTTATTTTTCCGGAGAAGATATTAAATCCACTCACGACAACGAATAATTTAGAGTTTTCTTATGGGTACGATGCTAGTTGTATGTACGTGCGATGTTGGGTTGCAGATTCATCCAGCCCGATAGGGTAATAGATGCAAATGTGCATTGAGAAATTATTATGTGATTGATATTTGTGTAGTAATTCTGTTAATTGCGGTTCTTTATCTAATATCGGCACAGTTGGAAACAAGATTTGTACTGTGTTATTAATTCCGCACAATATGGAAATGCTTTATCGACATAGAAAAAAGCGTTCGAGTGGGGTAACGCCACCTTCGCTGTAATTAGCTTAGGCACGGATGTCTCCTACACAACGTCCAAACCTGGATGGTCTTCAGAAATTTTCAAACCGAAGCCACTTCGTCGAGAAGACATCACTACAGATCACCGCAATGTGGCCGTGAACAATGTTGCAGCCTTCAAAGCGAGTTGACCCTTCTTCCGTCGACATGGCCAACTTGAGGAGCTCTTCGGTGATCCGTTTAAGAATCACTTTGGCCACGTCATCCTCGAGTCTCCATTCCAGGGGCTCCTGTTTGTCAACGATGGCGAGCTTAAGGTGACTAGCCGCTACGTCCCTAAAGGAACGAACTGCCGTCTCCTGTCGTGGCCTCTTCCCCGATTTACCTCTCGGCTAGGTCTTCTCCTTTGAGCGTTGGCGTTTGCTCAGCTGGTGTGCTGGAAGCTAGCATCGTAGCCCACCAGAAGTTCCAGTCTTCCTGCTTCATCGTACTGGACTAGGTCTTTCAGGTCCTGTGTTGGTGGTGAGAGTAAGGAGCCAAAAAGAGGGTAAGCTGAGGCGGCAACCATGCTTTTTTGAAAACTGTCTGTAGTTTTTGCACGTGTCAATCTTCTTGAACAAAATCGGACGAAAATTGATTCTAGTTAGCAAATGTTAAAATAATTAGGAGCGAAAAGTTTGCAGCATTAAATAGTTCAGGAAGTATATATTTTTCATTTCAATTGATCTAAATTTTTTGCTTTGATCTTCAAACTAATTTCTATATTAGTTAGGCTGACTAAAATTCAGTCATTTTCGGTTGATACGATTATAAAATTCTACGAAACTAAAATTCAAATATTCGAGTCTCATCTGTTGACTGGTTTTGTCTTAATGTTGAGATCAATGTGAAGTCAATTTTGATAGAATGTAATTGTCTCTATCTGCAGATCTATCGTTTTGTCATACTTGAGTTATATCGAGTCTTAACCATATTAAGACACCTAAAAATTATTCTTTTTTACCTGTTTTTGGTACATAAATATCGACGTTTCTAATAAAATATTTCACAAAATAATTCTCGATACAGAATCCGTTTCTCTATCAACCAAAATAAGCAGTTCAAAATACAATCACGTTCAGGTCACACAATAAAGTGGTTGGTCAAGCCGATACCATATTGACACAATACCAACATGGACAACTAGCAATTAGCTTGAACTGATTGAATTTACAATTTTCAAGTGCCTACATGCAAGGTCCAACACGCATAGAATTTTTCAACTTGTGAAATTGAAACCATTAGACCACAAGAGCACTCACTCAATGCACCTCTAGTCATTTCAGATACTTTCGCGGTTCATTGTCCACGCATATTAGTTGGCTAGTTGTAATTTCAGTGGGTTTTTGTGGTTGTTTACGTGGCAAAAATGTGGGTTTTAGGGTTTTCAATCGTATTAGAAATAACCAAAACTTTTGCGAATGACAGGGCTGGTTGACAATTTCGACTTTCTATTAGTTGGGATATCGAAAACGAAGCCGATATTTACAGAAGTACACGAAAAGTAAAAATATCGACATAAATGAAACTAATGTAGGTACTAAAATAATTAATAGCATTGGCTTTGGCTGATTATAGATGAATAAAACATAAACATCGGTCACAAAGCCCTAAACTTTACGCTACATCACCTAACTGACAACCATTCGTGCATCGATGAGTGACAGCTTTTCACGCACAAAATCCGAACGTTGATACGAAAACGTATTGCGGCTGATCCTACTTAGCGAAATAATGTGAAAAAGACACCGAGTCTATGTATTTTTTTTTGAGGACGAGGGATTTCAGCTCTTCGCTGTTTCTTCGAAAAGCTTGCATGTCTGAGCAAATTCTTATTCCGATTCATAGCCACACACTATCAAAAACCTAACACAATTTTTCCTGCACTCTTATCATTGAAGATTTTACCACAAGGGAGAAAAATTAGTCAAGCAACTACAAAGGAAATTAGACACTTATCCAAGCTACTTTTCCATCAAGAGCCCGTAAAATCCTCAGAAGTAGACCAAGCAACCGTCAGCTTTGAAGAGTTTACATACAAGCTTCAATACCTTCTTAGAACGAGAAAATGGTTTTGCTTCTACTAGGACGGTTTCGGGAGAAGAATTAAAATTGCATTTTCTGCTACTTCTTCAGCACTGATGTGATGATGATGACAACGTTTGTAGCGCAATGCTATGCAACAAATATTCTGGATTTTTTTTTATGTCGCATTGTCATCGTCTTCCTCGTTTTCTTTCATTTTCATTCGAAATGGAAAAAGGGTCGAGATTTCTAGGAAAGTATAGGTAGTTGGTGGAAAAAATCTAAATTTGCTACCCAGCTCGGAATTAGTTGAAGCGAATCCTATTTGAAGATGTTTCTTGAATTGCTATGTGATCATAAGCCGGCTTCATTACCAATGAAAGAAGATGAAAAGTTTCGAAGCAAAAAAATGAGCACGGATTTAGAATTGCATTTTTCGATAGCTTATTTCTGACTGTGATTTAGTGCATAATCGAAAATTATGTCAAATTAGTTGTTTCACAAAGCTAATTGGATGAAAAATAATTTATTGCTCTAAACGGCAGACATATAACTCCAGATTCCCATTTCCATTTTTATGCATTAAACAACTTTCAACACGGAGCTATATTCGGTTTTATTTCATGAAACGATTTTTCTCCACTTTCAATACGATTGCATCTAAACTTAGCGGGAGCTGTTAACTACGAGCTCCAGGGAGCTGAAGTAATCCAATGTTTACACCATGTACATTGTGTAATGGCTTAGTGTCTAGTTAACTTCTAATTTCTTATACTGAAAAACAGGAATGACTTTTCCTACGCTGATTCGGAATAAACACATTTGTTCTGATTCGCAATGCCCTTTCTAATACTGATTGACAGTATCTTGAATTCAAAACAAAATATGGCCACGGTAAAATATGTCCCATACAAAAAGGAATGGGAATTGCGATTACCATAAATAACTTTTATTTACAAAAGGTTATGGATATTCTTGTAAATAAATATCTACTTGGGCTATGTATACCAAATTTCTGGTATGATTCGAACTGGTATGATTCGTTTACCAAATTTCTAGTGTTATACACCCATTGCAAAAGTTATAGTTAAATCAGTAATGTTAGACTATTTAAATTTATGTTGTCTCAAGTTTTTATTAAGTCTTTTAATGTGTTTCATCTTTCTTAGGTTCAAAGTTTTAGAGGGGATTTCTTAATTTTTTGTAGATGTAATTTCAGGCTTTATATGGTTGGAATGCTTATGAAATTTGGTTTTCGTACTCACAACCGAATCATCAGATCCGACATGTATCATTCAAAAATTTCATGCTAGCATTTTTCAGTAGGAAATGGCCATAATGCAATTGCAAAAACAACCTGTACCATAAAACTCGTTCTGATCTAGAGTCGCCTGTGTTGTTAAGAAATATCCAGCAGACCTGATTTAGCCAACCTTAGCCTTGTCTTCTACCACATACATTCTTACAATTTAAGCATCAAATCAAAGATTCGCATCTAATTCCTTGTCTTCCATAGCTCTTATGTTTTTCTTTTTGTTAAGCCTACTTTTATTGTTACTATTATTTTTATTACTTCTACTATTATTTTTACTCTAATTTTATTATTGTTTTATTCCTTTTGCCTTTTGGTTTAACCTGATTTGTTTGAATTTTCATATTAAAATTTTTTTAAATATTTTTAATTAAGTTCCGACCTGAACAAATAGTTAGTAGACATATTGTATGAATGATTTAAAAGTTTCATAATGATCTGAAGATCCGGTCGTGAGTTCCCGCTAACACAAATTTGAGCTACTCAAAAAATTTATAGTTACGAGGCGAGAAAAATTCAAACTGCCAGAAAGAACACAGCTTTAGATTTCTAAAGGTTGCATTTAAACATGGCTGTTACATTTGATTTTCCTCGAATTGTTCGTCCAAATCTAATTTATTTATTTATTCACAAATCAATTTTAGGGAAGATTATATTTAAAGAGTAAAGTGCAAGTGAACCTCCACTGAACAGATTTAACAGCATCGGAAAGTTATGTGATACGAGCAGGAGACCACGCTTGAGTACAATACTCAAGTTTGGAGTGAAGTAGGGTAATAAATATCTTAGCTCATGTCGAAATGCTAACAGATTGTGTCAGGAACCTATAGCAAGGCCAGGAATCCGTGAGGCACTTATAGCAATGGTACAAACATGAATATCAAATTTAGGTTTACGATCGAAGGTAACTAAGATCAGTAAAATGTTTCACAGAGACAAGGACGGCTTCACATATCAAATAAGGCATAAGACTGGGACTTCAGAGAATTGGACTTGACACTAGTTAGAGTTCCACCAAGCAATAAGAGAATTCAAATCTTCCTGAAGAAGCAAATGATCATCTGAGTTTTCGATTGCAGGAGATATTTGTAGATTATCTGCGTAAATTAAACAAAATGACGATAAAACATTTAGAAGATCGTTGAAATAAAATAGAATAAAAGCGGTCCTAGTATCGATCCTTGAGGTATCCCAGAAAAGAGGGACAATGGTGAGGACGACACGCCGCAGAGGGAGACAAAACAGGTGCGATTAATTAAGAACGAAGATATCAAAGAAAATAAACGCTCACAGATACCATAGTGAATTAATTTGACTAGAAGTAGCTCAAGACTGACAAAATCAAATGCTTTAGAGAAATCTGTACACATAGCATCAATGTGACAGTTTACGATTTAACGCTGAGAGTCATAAATTTTGTTAAACACAAAACGCTCAACGATTTCGGAAAAACAGGGAAGGATGGAAATAATAATTTGAAGCGACGCTGCATTCATCAGATTCGAACATAGGGAAAATGTTTGCCAGCTTCTAGGAGGAAGGAAATTTAACAGCACTAAGACTTATATTAAATAAAATTGATAAGGGAAGGAAGATGCAAGATTTTTCACAAAAAAGTTAGGAAGGCCTTCAGGGCCAGGAGAGTAATTATATAAGCGTTCCTACTTCAAAAGGACTAGTTGAGAGTAAAGAGGGACAAAGGAGAAATCAAAAGAAACGTTATAAACAGTCTAGCGCATCAGAACCGCTAGAAAACTGATTTTCGAAGGAATTGTCTTTGAGTGACCAAAAAATGTGGACAGACGCTATACACTTTTTTGTAATATCATATCAACCATTCCTTATCCAAAGCAACAAAATCCAACTATAACATAGATTATGAAAATTTTCAGCGCTGCCAACACTTTTCCAACGAAGCAGCAATAAGTTTACCATAGCAAGCTCATACTTAAATCAACTTACCCTTTGAATTTCGTTCTCATGGCAGGATTTCATCGAAAGTTTCAGCGATTAAATGTTGTTTGAGGCTGCCATTCGAAAAATTTTCAAAACTCGGAAAATTTAAAAATTGGTTCCTTATTTTTATTGCAAATGCTTTGCATATGAGTATGTAATTTGAAGCATCTGTTGGTGCAATATTTACGAAAATGTCTGATGCTGGTTACCCTGTGTTAGCAGCAAAGCACAATTTATTCCAAATCTGCTTCACGTTTAGTTAAACCCACCCTGTGAATATCGTTTCGATTGAATCACTACGCAGGCAGCTATAGAGGTGAACAGAATTTTAAGGATACCACCCTCTAAACTTTTCAAATTTTCAAAACGTTAATATTTGTGGTTGATTTTTTGACATAATCGCTTAGTAAAAAAATTCCAAAAAAATACAAAAATGGTCATAGCTGGCAGCCCTTTCATGATTTGTTTACGAAATTCCTACGACATTTGGTTTACATAAAGGTCCATTTACTGCATGAGCTTCATTTTGATTTCATGACTGGTTCGCTCAGTTCTAATCTTTCAACCAAATTTTAATCAAATGTTGTCTAGAGTAAGGCCCAAATACTGTGTGAATTTTGTTTAAATGTAATAGCTGAATCGGAAGCTATAGGCCAAAAAGCAGTTTTTTTTCTCAGTAATTTTTCAATATGGTACCACTGCCACAGGGTTGCCCGCATTGCAAAATCACTTTTATCAAACTTAATCCCAGATAATACCAACATGTGCTGTCAATTTCGTTATGATCGGATTATCCGGTCGTCAGCTCACGTGAACAGAAGTTTACAGTGCTGAAAATAGAGGTAATTTGATGATGGGCTGTCGTTCTAGTACAAATCGGAATTTTGAAAATTTCAATTTGACATGATGGACAAAGGTTGAAATTTATCAATGATTTGAAGTTTTTGTCAAAAAGCAAAAATTTTTCAGGAGGGTCGATGATTTGAAGAATTTTTTTTAGGAGCTTGCCGTAGCTACAGGGTTACCCGCACTGTATTGAAAATCTCCGTGTGTTAAATCTTGGTCAACATCAATACGCTCTGCAATTTTCACGATGATTCAATGTTTATGTCAGAAGCTAGTACAAATCAAAATTTGAAAAAAAATCCTTGCCTATTTTTAGGCACTCAACACCCACACACGGCTCAAAATTTTCAATTCTTTATCATAGGCAAACATACTAAGTTTTCATTCCCAATACTTTTGGTTAACAAAAATTTACACTGCTTGGAAATATAGGAGTACCTGAAAATTCACTAAAATGTCCGCCGCCGCCAAAGGGTTAAAAATATCTGAATTCTAGTAAGTCATGGATCTATCCACTATATACATCTATGTTCTCCAAAAATATTAACTCAATCGGATCGGCCACCCCAGAGATTATTATTTATTTATTTATTTATTTATTAATGTCCAAATCAACAGAACAAATCCAATTATAGATTAGACATAACAAAAAAGAAAACAAATATATATATATATATATATATATATATATATATATATACAAAGAAAAAGAAAAATTAAAATTAAGTTAAATTCAGAAAGGAAAAGTAATCAAGAGCAAAATCGACCAAAAACAAGATACAACAAAAGATTAAATTCTGACATTTTTCATGTATCTGATAGAACGTTATTCTTTAAAATATTTTTAAACATTGCTAATGTTCGAGGCAGAGGACCAAGGTTAAGGTTATTATGCTGACGAGGCAAACACAAAAGGGGAGAAAAGAAATAGGTGTCAGTACGGGCAAATGTAACGTTAAATTTAAAAAATGTTCTATTAGGACGGCCTGAATCTCTAACAGAAAGGTGAATGCTGGGGTCCACCAATATACAGCCGTTGAAAAGTTTAAAGAGGAGGCACTCGTCGAGGAACACTCTTCGTGACTCAAGGGAAGGAATTTGAAGGATGGAAAGGCGCATACTGTAATCGCAATACGGAATACTGAACTTGTAGAACAATGAGCGGGTGAATCTGCGTTGCACGGACTCAACCGCAGCAATCAAGTAACCGTAATGTGGACATCAAATTTGGCAACAGTATTCAAGAACACTACGAACGAAGGAAAAAAACAGATATAGAGGAGTGGAAAGATTAACAAAACGTTTAGAGGATCTAAGGATGAAGCCGGAAAAACGAGAAGCCTTGGCAGTGACGTGTAAAATATGCAAATTGAACTTCAACTTGGAATCAAAGATCACGCCAAGGTCCTTGAAACTAGCAACAACATTGAGAGGGGAGCCGAGGATAGAGTAGGAGAAGAGAAGAGGGGATGTTTTGTGGGTGAAAGACATTTGATGACACTTCGAAACATTCAAAGTGAGAGAATTCGCTGCGCACCAGGTAGCCAAAGTATCCAAATCTTTCTGTAATAAGGAACAGTCACTAGCGGATTCTATCACTCTGAAAATTTTGAGATCATCAGCGTACAAAAGACAGGGCGAATTAAAGAGGGAAGGAAGATCGTTAACACACAAAAGGAACAATAAAGGACCAAGAATGGATCCTTGCGGAACTCCTGAGGTAGGAAAAAAGATGGCGCCCACGTTGGGCGCCATTTGTAGCGAATTGTAAATTTAGAGTTTCCTTAGCACAACTCAGAACCAGACCGAAGTCCAGAACCAAGAGCGCTAAGGTTCAAAAAGTGTAATGGCTAATGCCATTCAAGAGGCAAATTCAATTAAAAAAAAAAGAATTGCCCCGAGAGCAGGGTACCCTAGAAATGGCCGTGAAGGCCCCTCGTCCGCATGAGCGGAGTACCCTTCAACCAACCCCGACGGATGCTGGGGTGCCGCTTTGCTAGCTCGCTGCGGCTGGGGTGGGTTCTTTAAAACAAGGGAGTCGGTTGGCTCTCTGAAAACGGGGATGCTACTTATAAATCATCCGTATTATAATGTAGCCGCAAACTGGTATATAAAAATACCCAGGGCCAAAAGGGGGCATAGTTCCGTAAAGGAAACCACCCAGGCTCTGCAACATGGGCTGACTAAGCAGACCCAGTGCTCGTGACAACGCACGGAGCCAAAATTGAAAATTCTACAAACGGGAAGGGAAAACGCGCTACCTCTCTTTTCCAAGGAACCCGGGCGAGGCAGACAGCCCCGGGCCCCCGATGGTAGTGGAGCCCTGACCCCGATGGTCTGGGGTCCTCCACCCACTGATACTGGCCTTCATATTCAAACAATTCAAAAATCTAACAAAAATACTGAAACTACTTGCATGAATGGCCAGTATCCCTACCTTCGCCGCCGTCTCTCCCGTCGGGGGAATTTGGCCAGCCACCAGGGGGAGGCGCAGTGCTCCACGGCACAACGGACATTCTGGGCTCTCAGTCAGCCATTGCTAAATGCAATGCCGATGGAACTGATGCCCACACGACGTCGTTACCGCTGGGCTGTCACGCACAAACCCCTGCCGGCAAATGGAGCACTCCTTTTAAAAAAGGGTCTTCTTAATAATTTTGGATATATATATATATATATATATATATATATATATATATATATATATATATGTATATATATATATATATATATATATATATATATATATCTTTATATATATATATATGTGTATATATAAAGAAATATATATATATATGTATATATAAAGAAATATGAATTTTCAACGAAACGATTTTAACAATAAATTTTCTTCGAAAATCAGTAAAAAGGGGGAACCATTGAGCCAGAGAATACTGAAGACAAAAACAGTGCGAGGAGATCACAAACATTTTGAGGATGAGCAGCAGCGATATTATTTAATGCAAGGAGTCAGATATAGGAGAGAGAGGGGGATTTTAAAGAGCGAAAAAATGACCAGAAGTTTTTAAGGTGATTTGAAATCAGAAAAGATTCAAGGTGCGAGAAATAGATTTTCCGTGGCAAGCTTTTTTTAATTCTTGGCAGCAGCGCGTAAACTAGAAAACAAATCAGCATTGTCTTGGTCGGAATGAGAAGCTAAAAATTTCCTTCATGTCGTATTTTTAGTATCAAGAGTGCTTTTAGCAGTCACGGTAAACCAAGGAGCATCGTAACGCCTACGCAGGTGGAAGAGACGTCCGTTTTTACACTTCAATTTACACTTTATATTAACCAGACTCTCCTTGATAAATCAAGAAATCAATCAAAGATGTAGTTTTTTTTATTTCACCAAAATACAAAAACATCGTCTTTAATACTCTAACAAACACTAGGCATTCTTCAGTAAGAAAACTCGTACTTGACCTTTTTCTATTCAAACAAAGCTATTTTACAGGAAATAAATATCTTCAGAAATAAAACGCAACCTAAGATGAACTTAAACGTAACATAACAGAGCGTTTGCGCTGGTTGTTGCTTTTAAACAGAGTTCCAGCAGATCGCGACTGGCCGAAAAGTTATTGAAGAATCGCTATGTTAATGATCATTATAGCCACGTACACAAACCGGGGCTGATACCAGGTTGGGATTAAAACTGGCTAATGTAATCGGGTCAGTCACTCGTTTACATTCTAATATTTCAATTTGAAACACTAAATGCAATGACATACCATTTTAAGTCTAGATGTTGAAGCTAGCAGTAAGTTTCATTCACAAATTTATAATCATTGTATACATGTGTGAAGTGATAAGTTCTATGACTCACTTTAAACCTAAGCAACTCAGGTACCAACCAACTCAGAAAATGGTAGGTGAACTCAAAGCTTGGTGAGCGGTCTCACCTTTGTATCTGAATTCTAACCAAGGACCAATGTTGTACCCACTACACTACATGAGGTTGATATGGATTAATGAAGTCAAGATGTAGTTAGCATTAGCATTGATTATTTATTGTTCTTATTTTGGTGGCGACAAGATTTGTTTGTTTTTTGGATCATTCATATCCAGATTTCTCTAGTCTCCAGGGTGTTTTCGTTGGAATCCTGCAGATGGCGCTTTAGACAAAGGTAGACGCTGCCCAGATCCCACGCCATCTTGGATTCTGCCTTACCAGTTTTTTCAAGGCCACTTCCGGTTCTACTTCTCGTGGTATTATCACTTACGCTCTAGATAGTGGCTAAATGCTCACTCTGCCCTCTAGATCTCTTTGAATTCCTTTTAATAGTACAGGTAACTGATATCAGTGAAACATGATTCATTGCACCTAATCATTTAAGCATCGCTGAACCAGCTCGCGTCGTCCAACAAAAGCATGGTCAGTTCAGAGTGTTTTTCCATTCGGTCAATCATCGCGTTAATCAGGCCTGACTCTACGATCTTCCATTTTTCAAGCGATAGCTAATCCAAAGGCCTATTGCGGTCTATTAGTGCTACAATCAGGTGCTATTTAAATTTTCGGGAAAAATGTTTTCAGGAAACTATAATAAATGGCATTATGTCAGGTTATAATATTATAAAGAGTGAAAATTTGCCCTAGAATATATTCCCGACGAAGTGTGCAAATTTTAGAATAAAAATGAGAGTTATTAGAACCGGTTGAGCGTATGTATATTCCAACGAAAATGACTTATCAAAAAAGTAGCAAACTCAAAAAAAAAAAAATATTCCGAAAAAAATCCTTCGAATGATTCTTATTTCGGACCATTCTTCACCAATGCTGGCCACTTGTTTAGGAATTCAGGTAATGCCTACATTCCATGTAAATTGATTTAATTTCCTTTTGAGTCTGGAAACTGAAAACGGAAAACTCGTTGCACGCTTTCTACGCTCGTTCGTCCACGAACAATGAATTGATACATCTACACTATAGTGAGATGTTACGAGCAGACCAAAATATACCTTTGTATGTGTGTCAGTTTGAATAAGACCAGTCATCTAACCCTAGAACTCTGGTCTCGAATACGTGTCATTTCTATTGTCCTGTCCAGTGGTTGTTTAATTCGATTATTTTATATTTGCGGGTGTAATCAACGACAAATTCGAATGTACACCACTTTTACGGGACTTTTTGGGTAAACAGTGTACGGTGTCTCTTTACCATCTCAATGGTCCCGATCCAGCGATGGTTTGTTCTAGTTGGAAATTATTTGAAGCTCGTATTATCTGTAGAACAATTTACTTTACTCCAAAAGGTGCACTAGTTTGGGTTACTAATTTCAGAATGTGGATGTTAAAAAAAGATTATTTTTCTGAAAAACCCCGAACCACAAAAAAGATTGAATATCTACTATAATTCAGTTGATTTTCCAGTACTTACTCTTCCTATTACTGTTTTTCCCACTAGTATCTACCATTTCAATTGAGAAATGGACACGGGAAAAGTTCGTCCTAACTGTCCTCAATAGTTAATTGCGGTGTGCGGCTTTTCAAGGGTCGATATTTATACATCACCCCGAACAAACCAATATCTTACTTTCGAAATAGAAACATTGCAAATCTGTTTGAAGCTGTGAAAGATATGCGAGACCAGACCTGGCTACTAGCCCAGACCGCGCTAGGCTAGGCCGCATCAGATTCAACACAGTAGCGTTCTGTTGGCACTCAACGAAATAATGCACTTGCAGGGATTGAAAGTGAACGAGTGAATGGAAAACGGAAAATGGGAAATGCATCAGGTATCCCATTGGATTTCGATAAGGATTGTTATTTTATGCAAATAGGTGCAGATAATATGTAAGCTGATGTGGCGGTGTGAATAAGCCAAATGAAATTGAGTCTGTGACGATAGTGAATGAGATGTGGTTTACAGAAGTAATCCTCACAGTTCATTACGATTTATCATTATTTTAGTCGCGGCACGAATACTAAATCCAATTTGAATTCTGTTTACTTTGAATGGTAGTTGATATTTTAGAATAATATTGCGACAAATGATGCGAATTGAAGTAGAAATGGTTGGAATCATGCAAATTTTGATGCATAGTTTCGATGCATTAATTTCGGTTTATTGACCAATTGTTTGTTTTTGCCAAATTAATACTTACATTTACTGCTGTATGTGTTTGGATTAAAAGTGTATATTGTTTTTTGGCACCATGTGGGTGCGAAACCTCTAACAATAATTATTGAGTTTTATACAGTTTCTCATGACACATAGCTTATCACCGAAGTAAGAAAAATACATTTTTCATTGTTTTCCTTGAAAATGGAGCGTGTAAATGAATGATCTGCAAAACTACATTTAAAGCCTTCTTTTAACCAACGTCAACACCAAAGAGCATCAATCTCAAATCAAAGTTTCTGCTTATTTGCATTAGATTCGAAACCGGCTTTGAAAATTGCTTGTCCCTTTGAATTCCTTTCATCTTACCTTGATGGGAAAATTTTTTCTCTGCTTCATACACAACGCTTGGCTATACGTACACTTCGAAAGTACCATTCTTCGATCTGTTTGGTTTTAAGCTCTACAGCATAAGTTACCTCTTGCACTTGCGAATAGCGTGCAGGCAAAACAACGCAGTCTGTGCATTATCCTAAAAGCTAGTATACATATAACAAATAAGACTTTATGATAATCATTAGCATGATGCATTTTTATACTTTTTTGAAGGAACGATTTCCTACTCACAACAAAAGGCTAGCTGCTGAAAACATGAAGGTGTAACTTAAATACAATGCTCTCTTTCGAAATCAAAGGACCAAGCAAATATACGAGTATGTGTTTGTGTACTAGTGTAGTGTGCCGGGAAGTAGGAAGTCCTGTTTGCTATCAAAAACGTATGAATCGTTTGAATGGGCACATTAGACTTAAGAAGTTTTAGAGTTTTTATGTTTTAATGGAAACATTCACTAGCAGCTCGAGTAAAGGAATGAATCTTGTTGTTTCGTTTGAGAGAAAAAGCTTCAATATACTAGTACACTCGAAGATATATTTAAAAATTCTAAGAGCTTAAAGCTGACTCACATGGTGTATGATAGTTTTAAAAAAAGTACGTAATTTTTCCTATTTTAAGCTATTCGCAATTTCTTCGGTGTGACGTTAACCAATCACCAATATATTTGAATCAATTTTTTTCAAAATACATATTGAGTAAAAATATCTAGCTTTAAAATAGCTTTATATCTAGCTATGCAGCCAGCTAAGTATCATATTCAGTTTTATCCAAAATTTCATTTTAACGCATGTCACTGTTTTATTAACTAACACATTTTTACTAATGTTCGAAGAACAATATAATTTTGTCATTTTGGGGAGAATTTTCATTTTTTTTTTTATATAGTATTCATTTCAGCAAACTTTGATGCACCCCTCTATTTCTATTCAAAGGTGTTTTTCGTAAAAACCAAGTATTCGAAATGTAAACTGATAATGTTTTGTGCTTGTTAATGATAACATATTGAAAGTTATGTAGGCGTTTAGTGCCTTAAAGTAGACAAAGAAATTTTTTCAAATTTCGATTTGTTGTAACTTCGGACAGAAACATTAAATCATCGCTAAATTGGCAGAAGATATTGATGTTGACTCAAGCTATACATGATTGAAACAACACTAAGTATACAAGGTTATTCTGTAGCTATGGGAGGCACGTAAAAAAATCCTTTTTGCTTAGTAACCAAAAATTATTAATAGTCCAGAATAATTGTTAAATTTAATCATTCGTCTACCCTTCCGTGTTGTACAAGAACGACAATCCATCACAAAATTTCCTCTATTTTGGGCACTCGGAACTTCTATTAATGCGAACTCACAATCGGATAATCAGATCAGTATTAAATTTACAGGATATATTAGTCTTAAATAGGAGCAAACTTACAAATAATTTAAGGAATCATGGATCATCGGGCATATTTTGAAATTTTCATGAGAAATTTGAAGCCAAGTGCCGAAAATTTGGGTGTATAAAAGGATTTTTACCTTCAACAAGATAATGATCCTAAGCACATGGCTCATAATAATAGGATGTTCTTGGCGTACAAAACTTTACATTTGCTTAAAACACCACCGCAAAGTCCTGACCTCAATCCCATTGAGCACATGTGGAACATGCTGGAAAAAAGGATCAGGATTCATCATATTAGCTCGAAACCTAAGTTGAAACAGGCTCTTCAGCAGGAATGGGCGAAAATAGAGCCAAACTATGCAAAAAAACTTGTAGAATCGATGCCACACCACCACAAAGCCGTGATTAAAAACAAAGGCTACCCAACTAAATATTTACAAAAAATGTATCTACAGTTTTTAAGATTTTTCACAAACTGTTTCGTTAGTTTACGAAGACTTTATTGGAGGCAAATTGTTGACTTTGTTTTGTTTTTAGCTAATAGCTTTGTAATGAATAATTCAAATGGATTATTTTTTGTTCCCAAATTAAATAAAAATGTTTAATGAATAAATCTGCATCCAAACTTTTTAAAATTTCTTGCAACAACTCATTCTATTTTAACACTTAAGTTTCAAATAGCTGCTATACGAAGACATTGTTGGTACACAGTATGTGTTATTATGGAAATAAAAATTTGGAAAAAATGAGTAAGCGAAATGATAACTAATAATGTTTTCAGCTTGTTCATGATACCGTTTTTAAAGTTTTTAATCCTTCGTGGGTGGTGTGTGCTTTAAAGTGGGCATAGAAAATTTTTCAAATTTAGGATTGTGATAACTGTTGATGGAGTCATCAGATCCTTACGAAATTCCCAGAACATATTAACACTTTTTAGAATAAGATCTGTGATATTTTTGATGGATAGTCTCCTGATTTTCGAAGATAATTGGCATGAGACTCACTTTGCCCAAATGCACTGTTTTCAAGATAGCAAAAGAAACTCATCGATGGATAATTCCTTACCTGAAATGTATAAAACCTTGATTTTATTTTTCATAGCATTAACTCATAAACATTCATAAGCTAAGAAGAATAACTCACAAAAAGCACTTGCCAGCACCCTCTGATCACACATGCACATTCAGTACTACACACATGCATACACAGTACTATATAATTAAATACTCATTAACTGACTATTTTGCTAACTGCTTTTATTTCAATAATGTTAATATGTTAAAATGTTAATATTTCCATAATTCATACTATCGACTATTTTGCACTGATTCACCAAAATCCTGTACTTGATGGCTTTAGTACATGCACAGATACAAATCAATTCCAAATATGCCATAGCGTGATCTCACTTTACGGTCACATATAAAGTTAAAAATTCTTCTAAAAAAAAGTAATTATGCCCATTTACGATAAAAATTTTTCATGACGAAAAATGTCGCCATGCCAATTGCAGTTGACTTCTTGGTATGATGAAATATGTATTACAGTTAGCAGATTCAGGTGTTGCTATGCAACCCATTTCCGAAAATGTTTACTTGGTGTTCAAAAAAGCATATAACATTAAATCTTCACTTTTCAACTTAGTTTAAACTATTAATCTCAACCCAGGTTCTTTTATTGGGAGCTTAAAACATATTTTTTGCAAATTTAACTTACAATTTAATGAAACCTGCGCAAGAGAACTATGCAAGAGAATAATATTATACGGCGAAATCTTTGTAAGCAAATCGCCTTAATATTTCCGACTCTTCTTCACTGGTCACTGTTTCATTTACTCGTACTTTGCTATAGCTTTCCAATAATTGAGCTAAGTACTATTTTCATGGCAACAATTACGTAGTGTTTTGATCATCTCCGATTGAAATACTAATTTTGAGTATCTCTTAGAGGAATTGAAGTTTAAATCAGTAATGTGCTTTTTTCGAGAGCTCAATTCATAATTGCATTTAGAAATTTCCTTTTTTTCGGTAAAATGTTAATCAAGCATTTAATTCCCTGCACATAAAGCTTTTTTCAACCCATAATTTTTCTTACAAGCTTTAATCCATTCTTTGAAAGATGATTGACGATATTCAAAGGTCTTATGAAACCAGCTATTCCAAAACACAGAACCAATAAAATTGCTGCAACAGGCATCCTATCGATTCCACTTGAAACACAATTTTCTTTCGTTCGTAAAATATCTATAAGTACTTCACAAATCGGTTTAACTTTTCAACTTTTACGGTACGCTTTGATAAAAAACATCAACAGGAATGTACACCTGCCAAGAAAAGGATCAAAGGCACCCCTTCGCCATCAGTTTGGCCACTGCCATCCACTGTGGTGATGGTGTAGAAATTGGCTCCAGATGCGGCAGCAACAGCAGTAGCAGCATAAACACTTTGGCTTTGACTGTGCAAAGCTACTTGGAAAAGCACCAAACTGGAAAATGCATTCACTTTGTACAAATTCCTTCAGGATATCCGCAATCGTTTGCATCTTCTTCTTTTAATCGGTAAACAGAAGTGAGACACGAAGCGACGCAGGAAATGTAGAGTAGATCTTGTATTATCCAAGTCAGCAGGGATGGTGGTGTGTCGGAAGACATTAAGACGTTGCATCGCATTGCAATCGCTTACAGTTCTTGCTTGAGGTATGAAACGTACTGGGGTTTGTTTTTTACATGAATAGAAACAAAGAGATTAAAACATCTCAGTCAGTCATTGTTTGATGGATGGTGCTGCTGTTTTGATAAATAATAGATGGACATCAAATCCGTGTGCGGAGCTCTTTGAACAATAAGCATTTTACACTTTTTGCTGGTCATTGTAGCTATTAATCATAACTGAAACACTTGCAATATGAATAATTAACATTTGTAGCAGGCTCTGGTATGAGAGTCTAGAAACAAAACTGAAGTACGTTGTGTAGTTGTGCTTTATCGTCTTTGACTGTAGTTTTTTTTTAAGTAGGTCACTGAATGGATTTATTTTGTATCATTGCATATTTCAAACAAATATTTCGAAATTTTGCTCTAATATTCAATATTCCGAGCGACAAAATCTTCGAAACTGACTTTTTACCCACGTCTCAATCAATGTAGGGATCCTTGATGCACACGCCGGCCCTTCAAGTTGCACTCATTTGGTGTTAATTTCAACGCATTGCTTGCTCACCAAGAAGAAATGAAACAGCGAAAAGATACTTCTGCAGTTCGCCTAGGATTCATATATCGTGTGTGTTGCATCGTATGGACAAGTTTGTTGGATGGGGGTGTCGAAATTTTTTGATTGCAAATGCATTTTTCGGAACTCATACGTATAATGTTCGTAGGGGTCGATTTTTCGGAAGAGCTCCAATTTTTTTTCTTGCACTTCGAAAGCAATAATTTGCAAGAGGCATGTAGACTTTCATTAAGTGCATAATATTCTCGATTTTTTCTCGCCGTTTTCGTTTCGCAGTGGAAAAATTGCAGCAAGCGTGTGCAAGAAGTCGGTTGCCGTTTGCAATGTTTGGTTGCTTTTCACATGACACAAGGGAATGCAAAATCATGCAATGCCTTTCAGGCTAACTTTTTTATTAGGCGCTCGTAGCGTCGTTGTGAACGAAACAGTGATGAGTTGTTTCTTGCAAGGTTGCTTTTTGCTTGATTTTTTCGGGTTTATAGTGTTGTACTCTGCAACAACAAGCGAAAATTGCTAACGGGATGCAATTTCTGGGTTGCAATGGCGTCGACCATGATACGCTTAATGAAATATTCTTGGCCGCAGTTTTTTCTCCAAATGGTAGCTGAAACGATTCTCTAAGTGATGATGAGTGTGAAGTTTTTGTCTAGAGTTGCGAAAATAATAATGAGAAATTGTTCGGAAGTTTATTTTTTTCATCAGAGTTTTTTTTCCAGTTTTCGCAAGATGGAACGGTTCTGACGATTTGCATTAAATATATCCGGGGAATTGATATTATTTAAGGCAAAATGCTATCTAGCAATGCTCATGTAATTCGCATAACGCTCCATCAGTTTACTCCATGTCTTTTAGCCAAAACATAATTGTTTCTTTTTTCTGAAAAACGTTGTTCACTTCCGAAAAAGCTGAAAATACTAAAAATATTTAATATATTCATGGTCAAAATATACTCAAAATATTCAAATAAACTATTTGGTCGGTTTGAATACCACCCTGCTACATGAATATGACGCTATAAAGCAAGCTGAATTTCCTTGAAATTCTCGGCTGAAATGTTTTTCATTTTTGAATTACCACCGGATTTGATTTATCATTTTTCAGTTAACACATACTTTATTACATCGTTCTACAAAATATGAAAAACCTATATTTTTGTGGAAGCACGTTAAAATCAATAGTGAAAAATGCCCTTTCCATATATCTACATGACTTAAAAAACACAAATTATTGAATATATCCAAAGTAACTAAATGTATATAGAGCGTTTATGCTAAGGACGGCAGGTTAGTAGTAACAGATTCAAGTAAAAACTACGAGTTTTAGGAGGATTTTGATGCAATATCTCCTGCTCTTCTCTGTCTGACATATTTCTTTGTATTTCCATTTCTAACCTTTTGATTAAGTTTCTGACACATTTTAATGTTTTTCAAAACTGATGTATGATAATCGATTTGCTTTTGACTTGTATGAAAGCAATTTTTCGAAACAGCCCTATTTGTTTATTTGCTGGTAAAAGTTTCTTTCAATTGATTTTTCAAAAAACTTAATTCCATTTCACTGGATAATCACTAAGTCTTAAATCTAGCTTATTGAAAACCTCACCAATAAGTTAAACATCGTTTTACTGTCTTTATTATGCGTCATGGAGCAACATCATTATAGCGAGTGAAAACTGTTTTGAATATTATGTAAGTATACATATGAGTGAACACAGTTAAAAATCCCTAGCGCTTAGAGCCCACCAGAAACATTGATTTTGGAAAAAAAGTGTAGAAATCGTGTTTCGTGTTACTTCATTGTAACTCAAAGGGCAGAGAGATATTTGGGAATAGCACTCGAACGAATTTCAAAATTTAGGAAAGTAAAACTAATATATTATCGATCGCTTATCACATAAAACTTTATAAGCAACATCTTCTATAATATAAATACAACAATTTATCAGCAGTGTTCTTACTAATTTCATAATGTATTGTTTGTAGAAACCATTTCGTTGGTGAAAGTGTGATTGAATAAATAAATAAAAAAAATAAAACACTTCAGCCGAGACAATTGCGCGATTTGCCGCTGCTAAGCTGGCTGCATGCCACCACTTCTTCTATGCAAAAAAGCTGATGCCTGATAATTTTCCGAATCAAGAAAAGACATCTTTCCATATCACCTTATCTGCTAGTGTCAACGAATACTACGAAAAGACTTCGTCGGAGAGAAGCAAGGAGCTGCAGAACTTAAGATTATGATACTAAAATATCTGCTGTTTGAGGGCCAAAACTAATGAGTTCAGCCTTTCTACCACTTTAGCTCTGGACGATATAATATGTTCAACGAAAACCTAGTTCACGGATGATATCTTCTCTGTCATGATTTTTTTCTGTCCTCCTATTGAATGTATTTTTGTGTCTATTTTCTAACTTTCTGCTAAAACCTTAGTTTTCACTTCAATATGTGTCCCCTGTAATCTTCCTCTGCTACTTTACCAACGATTAGCTACGGAGCTTTCTTCTTACCTCAATAGTTTGCAGTAATGCTTTCATCGTTTCCAATATTATCTATCTATGTCTTCGTTTTGCATTACATTCTTTTTGAACAAACTCTCAAGAAATTGAACTTCTGTTGAACCATAACGATGCCCTTACTGGTAGTGGTTCTGATGGTATTCCAAAATGTTCTGGCAAAATCTCTTTCATTATCTCTGAGCGTACCGCTTGTCATCTGGGTTGACATAGGTATGTACATATTCCGGATTTTTTTTTTCTTTCTGGAAAACATTTTCCCAATATATAAAACTGGCGATCGAAATCGAAAGCACTTCTAGCCGAAAACATTACCCCTACGCTCCTAAATATTCGCCCAAAAACATTTTCGCTACGTAGCTGAAAATGCTTTGATTTCGGTTCAATCAAAATGAAATTGAAACGTATAGGGTTGGAATAATTCAAAGATGGTAAATACGTGCTGAAAATTGAGAAAAGATTCTGCGCCCAACGTGGGCTACAAAAAAATTCAAAAATTCATACAGAAATACAAAAATTCATATACAAATTTGGAAATCTATATAAGCTACAGAGACTATTTTTAGACTCTATAGCTCTAGAGACTATTTTCAGTCAAGCCCTTCCTATCGTATTATTTTGATTTTTTTGACGATACCCTCAAAGTGGGCTCTGATGTACACTACGCATTCATACTTTTTATATGCAGTAGTATAAAATTGCTGGTTTATTTGAATCCATATATGGACGTTTTTTATAGAGGTTTCTAGTAGGTTTAGTCTAATAACCAATAAATTTACTTGTTGTTAACGCCTGTAAAACTAAATATCTCAGTAATATATAAAATAAAGAAACCCTTTAACGTATTATGTATTTACATTTACTTATAAAAAAAACCAGCAGTAATAAATACAACATGAAACTCATTATAATGTTGAATCAACGGTAAGTGAAAAGTTTTATTTAATTTTGGGTGCTGAAATTTACAATCTTTCCTTTCATTTTTACAAATCCTGTAAATTTGCTCAGCAAAATAAAACTTTTTCCCTACAACTTCCAATCTAGTCATGAAATCAAAACGAAATTCATGTAGTAAATGGACCTTATTGTAAGCCAAATTTCGTAGGAATTTCGTAGAAAAATCATGAAAAAGCTTCCAGCTATGGTAGTTTTTGTAATTTTTGGCATTCCTTTACTAAGCGATTAAATTTGCAAATGGGAATGATCTTTCAATAACAATCAGGTTTCGAAAATTTGAAAAAATATTTGCGAGTGGTAGCCCTAAAATTCTTTTCAGCCTTGTAACTTCCAGTCCAGTCATTCAATCGAAACGAAATTCACAGGATGGGTTTAACTGAACGTGAAGCAAATTTGGTATATTTTGAATATGATAGAATATGATAATATTTTTGAAATTTTTAACCCTATGTGTGCGCTATGCGCCTAAAATGAGATTGAAAAAATTTGAAAACTTTTGAATTGCGATAACTTTTGACCAGATTATTAGATCATTATGAAACTTAAAGAACGTATTGACATTGCTAAGTTATGAACGTACTGGCAACTTTGCAGCTACGGCACGCTTTGGAAGTGGAAACCTTCAAACTATCGAATCTCCTAAAAAAATTATTATTTTACAGTGAAAACCAACTCATATAAAAATCTTATGCTTTGTTTGCAAGCCAAGGCAAACATATTGAAATTTCACATCGGGCAAGAACGGTAGCCCTCCTCCAATTTACCTATATTTTAAGCATCAAAAACTTCTGTTCACCAGAACTCACGACCCAATTATTAGATACAGTTGAAATTCACAGAATGTATTGGTATTAAGTAGGACCAGGTCTGGTAGAAGCCATTTGGGAATGCAGGTAACTCTGTGCCAGTGGTGCCATCATGAACAATTATAAAGAAAATATGACTGCTTATTGCCCTATGAATTCTGATTCAGCTACCGGATTTTCATGAAATTGACACACTAGCAGAAAAATTCGGTTGGTGCTGCCAGCTATGGTAATTTTAGTGTCTTGGGTTTTGAAAATTTGCTCAGGAAAATTAATCTTTTTACTTTACAGCTTCCAGTGCAGTCATGGAATCAAAACGAATCTCATATGGTAAATGAAACTTAATATAGGCATTATTCAGAAGGAATATGGTTAAAAAGCCATGATAGAATTGCAAGCTATTGTTGGTTTGGTATTTATTTGCAATATCTTTACTAAGCGATTTCACCGTAAAGTTTTCAAACGGTAATGATCTTGTAGTGACGATAAAAACAAATATTAAGTTTTTGAAAACTTGAAAACTTTTGCGACTGATAACCCTAAATTTCTTATAACTTCCAATGCAGTCATCGGATCAAAACAAAATTCACAGGGTAGGTTGATTTCAATGTGAGGCAGGTGTGATATATTTTTGGCTTTGATGCTAGCGAAGAGTTGCCAGTGCGAGGCATTTTTCGCTATTTTCGAATCAAAAAATGCTTACATTAAGTATTCATATCGCGAACATTATAAAATAAGTTACCAATGTTTAAATTTTCTAAGTTCTAGAAATTTTTCGATCCCAAACATCTTTGGTTTTTTGATCCCAAACATCTTTCTATCCTTGTAACTTTCGACGAACTCATAGGATATAATCGAGATCGATAGAGTTATTTGATTTTGACGTAATGCAATTGTGGGAGACTTTTAGTTTCAGGGTTGGTAAAGTGTTGCAAGCACTAAGCGTTTTCTTTGTTTATGTTATGCTGCTTTCAAAGTTTTGCAGTGTTTGGTTTTCTTAAATTTTAAAACTCATGCAAGTGGTAGTGTTGAAATCCTATCCACCCTATTCATTTCAATGCATTGTTAAGATGAAAGTGGCTTTGCAATCGAAACAGATTGGAGAACGTGTGATAGAATATGTACTCAAAATCTGCACGATTCTTCTATTGTTCATCGAATTTTAGTATTTCTAGCGGTTCTGATGCGCTAGAGTTTTTTTTATATATTAATCTTGTTTTTCTAAGCTACATTTTATTTCGTTTTATGTTGAATATCTTGTTTGTTAAATATGTGTTGAAAAAATACTGGGCTGCTAGAACCTTAGTATTTTTAGGTTCTGTGTTGTCATGAGCCAGTGGGCTCATTATAATGTTTTCATTATAGTTGTCATTCCGTCATCGCATAAGTTTTGTGTTGGTCCGTGTATACTAGATGCGTGACGCAGCTCATATTGGCAAAAACCACTCATAATAATGAATTAATATTCTCAACTCAAAACTTATTTTAACTTCAATTAATTAATAAAAATAAAATGGCTGTCAACAAACATTACTTACCCATAAATGTAGCGATATTTTCAGTGATATTTAGTCATAAGCCTTATGTGAACTTTTACATTCCAAAGTTGAATAAATTGAACAAATATAACCAAACAAAAAATTGTTTGGCGAGCGTTTAGGTAGAAATTATACAATAAAATGAAAAGTCGAACTCGTTTCTTTTATTTCTACCAATTTATTTTTCAAAAATCCGTATACTAGTATTTCGGCTATCACTTATAGCCTTCTTCAGCGATGTTTCTTCGACTGAGGAAAATAGTCCCTAATCGTCCTATTTGTAGATAAACTTTTAAGTCTCCTTAAGCGTTTTCTTTCCGTCTGGGTACAGCCTCTACGCCCCATTTCTTTAATTTGGGCTTCAAACCCAACGAAATCCGATTATATTCTAACACGACCCTTCTCAGTGGGGGCTTGTCCTCCTTCAGGTTTGTCAAACTTTTAAGTGCCAGGTTCCTCATCCGTTTTCCAATCAGTCCTGTTATCCGTTTGGTGGGGTATCCATTGCTCTCAGCTACTTTCAAAATGTGGGATGTTTCCTTCTTTAATCCCTCGGACGATAACGGTAGGGTCAACATACGATGGATCATGTGGTTGAATGCAGCCATCTTGTGCTGGTACGCATGGTTGGAGTTGTATCTGATGACGCGATTTGTGTCTGTTGGCTTCCTGTACACTTCCAGCTCTAATTGTTTCTCCCTCCTCTTTAGCAATAGATCCAAAAACGGTAGCTGACTATTCGTCTCTATTTCAAAAGAGAAATCAATATTTCCATGCAAACCATTGATGATTTCCACGGTATTTTCTACTTCTTCTCTTTTTACAACCGCGCAGATTTCGTGCACATATCTCCTCCAAAATTTCGGCATGAGGCCCTTTTCTTCCAGATCCGCTTCTAGCTTAGCCATAAAAATCTCGCTAATAAACGGTGACAGTGGGTTGCCCATCGGAGCTCCTTTCAGCTGCTTGTAATACCCTTCCCTGAATGTAAAATAATTTTCTTCCATACACAATTTCGTTAGCTTGATGTACTGTTTGACCTTCGTCTTCCAAAATGCATCATTTTGTTGCTGAAGCAACCAGGTCTCTAATATAAGAATTGCTTCCTTTATAGGTATGCTCGGAAAAAGAGCTTTAACGTCGAAGGATATCAGAATTTCATCCTCTTCTAAATCTCCTATCGATTGAAGATGCTCACAAAATTCTTTCGAGTTTTTGACCGAATATGACCTAAACTTATGCTCCATGCTCTGGAATTCCTTGACCAACCATTTTGCAATCCGATGTGTTGATGATTTTTCCGCTGAAATTATCTCCCTCATTTCTTTTTCTGGTTTATGAATTTTGGGAAGGCCCCTTATCCGTGGCAACGCTGGATTTGAGACTTTCAAATTGTTGTTGGATAACACCTGTTTGCATTCCTTCAAAACTTTATCGACCTGCTTAATAAGTGGTTGTAGTGGATCGTTCCTCAGTTTTCTATACGGCCCATTATCTATTTTTGTCCTCATTCTTTCATCGTAATCCTCCTTATCGAGTATAACTACTGCGTTTCCTTTGTCTGCCTTGATATAGTATACCGGTTTACTTTTTAACTCTTTGGCCATTTCCTTTTCTTGGTGGATACGTTTTCCGCTGTGACTGTTGTTTTTCCTGATAGCATCTGTTGCTGCCAGGCGTATGCGTTCTTTCCCCTCCCCTGAAACTGGACCCTCCAATGTGTATGCGTTGATGCCTGCCTCTAAATCCACGATTAGCTGAGGTATATTCGCTTTGTTCCGAATGGCGAATTTTAACCCATTGTTTAAAAAATCAGTTTGTGCTGCCGTGAAGGTCTGTGATGATTGGTTTACCACCAACTTGCCGGTCTCCTGGGTGCTGCTTCTTTCTTGTGTACCCGGCCTCCGTTTACTCCCTTCCAGAGATTTGAACTTCTTCTCGAGGTGCTCCCTTTTCCTTTCGCCTTCAATTTCCTCCGCTCTTTTAACTTTAGTTAAAAATAAAGGAAACTCCCCTGAGTACTTTTGAGCTAATTTCAAATGCAAGCTGTATGCTTTCAGAGTTTTTTGATTTAATTTGGATCGCAGCTTTGAAATGCTCTGTGTTATGAGTCCTCTTTCCCACGTTCTGATGTTGTTGGATGCCATCGGTGATTTGATTCTGATTTGGTGACTTTTCGGAGTGACCCCGGCGTCTCTGCACCTGCTTAAAAATCCGATGTCCTTACTAAGTGCTGCAATTGATTTCCTCAGTGTAATGAATTTATTTGGCTCTGACCTTGGCTTGGTTGCCATTATTTGAACAAATATAATCAAACAAAAAATTGTTTGGCGAGCGTTTAGGTAGAAATTATACAATAAAATGAAAAGTCGAACTCGTTTCCTTTATTTCTACCAATTTATTTTTCAAAAATCCGTATACTAGTATTTCGGCTATCACTTATAGCCTTCTTCAGCGATGTTTCTTCGACTGAGGAAAATAGTCCCTAAGCAACCAGCTGAAGACTCTACTTGGGTCAACAAAGGACCCAATAGAAAGATTGGAAAAAGCAGGGATATACTCGATCCAATGCGGGGATTGTGACCTAAAATATATGGGCCAAACGAGTAGGTATTATGGCGGTTGAGCCTGGGAAAATTCTGATGACCGTGGGAACTTTTTCTGATGACCTTGAGCTGACCTTCAAACAGGTTTTTCTGATGTGTGACGTCATAGGGAATTCCCATGTTGATTTATCGTTAAATTAAAAGAGGTCAATGACCTTTGATAATTAGAGCCCGGGAAAATTTTGATGACTTTGGGAACTTTCAGGTATTCTTTCGTCTCAAGCTCGTAATGTCGCTGGGAACCTCTACTGGCATACTGATGACGTCACGGGGACTCCAAATTCTTATTTTGGTAAGGGGGACACAATATGTTAACTAATCGAATTTAACCTACCAGGCATTCATGAAGCAGTAGAACAAAACGCATACAAACTATAGCTGCCTTATCCATTAGTAATTTGTGGAATATGAATATACATATAGATATAAGTAGACATATCACCTACTCATCGGTGATCATGCATTCAAAACATATAAGGCATGTATAATGAGGCGAAATGATCTGAATGCTAAATATTTACACGTGCGAGTTGTTTGAGTTTGAAATACCGGTTACTTTACTCAAGTCTCTAGAGAAAATTTCAAATTAAATCTACCAGGAGTTCATGAAACAGTAGATGCATATGAAACGCTTGCTAACTATACCTGCCTTATCCAATAGTAATATGCGGAATATGAGGATACATATACACATGGACATATCAATACCCATTGGCAATTATATATTCAAGACATTGTTGATTGTGATAACCGAGTGCACTACTGTTCGTCATTGGCTCCGTGTTTTTCTTCAATTAATCCGTCCCGCCCGCCGTTTCCTAGTCACGCCTAGCTTCATATGCTAGCTGTGTTACTCCTACGCGCCGCCGTCTAGTGCTTTCGTGCAACACTACCCCCTATTCTTAAGTTTCTTAAGAAAAGACGTTCGAATTTGCATTTTAACCGTTTCTCGGCTAGAGCTTTGCGATGTGTCACTGACTTTTCCCGTACAAAGTGCGAAGTGCGTCTACGCTGTTCAAAGATTTATTTACATTCTCGACCTAAAAGTGTACATATTGAAACCAGTGCTTTTCTAAATTGTTATGACTCGTGCCTTGATTTAAGTGGGTGTATTGCTTCAAATTTAGTTTTTGCCTAGATTCAGGCGTACATTTAAAACTCAAGCTTTAACTTATAAACTCTTATACATCATCATCTTTATTTAACCCGTCGTGTGTAGTGTTAATTATTTTTACGTTACAAAATAATAAAAAAATTACTATGTTTCACTGCGATGCTGCTGAGTGTTTGGATAAAAAACACACGTCACCAATGATTACTTGCGCTGGATTTTGCGCTCTAACATTCCATTCGAAATGCGTTTCCCTTCCGGGTAAATGTACGGATGTTATCTTAAAGCATGATTCGGGCGTATATTGGTTCTGCGACAAATGCAGGAAACATTCCATGGGGTCCTACGCTTCGCGTCTTCGTTCTGCTAAGTCAGCGATTGATACTCTATGCAGAGCACTTACTAAACTAGCGGAAGATTTTCGCTGCACCAGCAGGGAGGTCGATGAGCTGGTCTCTATTGCTAACATTGAGCAGCCCTCTGGGTCCTCGCAAGGAACACTGATCGATGACTGCGTTACGTTAAGCCCACCTGGATCGCCCACCGCTGCTCGTACTCGTTCACAGGTTCAGACTATAGCTAAAACATCTAGGCGTGTCCCTCAACACACGCCCGGTAATCATCAGCAGCTGTTGAGCCCGTTGATACCTGCGATTTCATCTTTATCTGCTACCCAGACTGTGCAAACTGCACCCTCTTCACTGCGGGATAGCAGCTCGACGAGTCACCAGATACCTGCGATTTCATCTTTATCTGCTACCCAGACTGTGCAAACTGCACCTTCTTCACTGCGGGATAGCAGCTCGACGAGTCACCTCGTTACCGCATCTGCTGCTGCTTTGCTTACGCTTCCGGACATGGAGGTTGTAACTCCTCCACTTAAAGTTTTTGTTTCTCGGTTGGCATATCGTACTTCGACCGAAACAGTAAAAAAGTACGTAGCTGCTAAGCTTGGATACGCACCACCTCTTTTGCTGTGCAAAAAGCTGACTCCGGATAATCTGCAGGAGCAAACCATTGCTTCTTTCTGCATCACCGTTTCTTCCGGCATCAACGACCTACTAAAGTGCGACTTCTGGCCACCTGGAGTCTTTGTAAAAGAGTTCATCAAAATTCCGCGAAAAAATTTTCGATCCAGACCAGAAAAGAAGACTCAAACTTAAAACGTTCCTTAACACTGTACTATCAAAACGTCCGTGGCTTGAGGACCAAGTCTGATAAAATTAGTCTTTCTTCTGCCGTATCTTCTGATGACATTATCTGTCTTACGGAAACCTGGTTGACAGATGATATTTTTGATAGTGAGATTTTACCACAGCACACTGTCTTCCGCAAGGATCGAGATCGGTCAATCTCTGGCAAGTCTGATGGTGGAGGTGTTCTTATTGGCATCCACAAATCTCTTTCTAGTTCGGTTTGCAGTGACTTTACAGCTACATCTTCCGTGGAGTGTATTTTAGTTCGTGTCTCTCTTGCTCCTGCTTCACTATTACTTATCGCCTCAATCTATATCCCCTGTAACAGTCCTTCTTCACTTTATGAAATTTTCTTTGCAGAGCTCTCATCTTATCTCCTGTGCCGTTTTCCTACCGCTCACTTAATGCTATGTGGTGACTTCAATATGCCTTCCATCGAGTGGAATACCTCTTTCTCAACCATCACTTCCAGCAACAGTCTTTCGCTTACTTTATCTTCATTCATTTCTTTATGTTCTCTTTCCCAATTGAACTCGGTACCTAATAAAAATGGCAAAATATTGGATCTAATTCTTTCTAATATCCCAGTGTCTTCTGTTGATTTGGATTCCGATGCTCTACCCTATGTCCCTCCCGACCCTTACCATCCTCCTGTTCTTTTAGAAATTTCTTTCAATTTTCCTCTTAGATCCACAGTTTCTTGCTACCGGCGCTTCAATTTCTTTAAAGCCAACTTTGTTGGAATGGCGAACGAAATCAATCATATTAACTGGCACTCATTTCTTCGCTGCTCTGACGTTAATGAGGCTCTCCATAGGCTTTATGTCTTCCTCGCTAATCTCATTCCTCGCTTCACTCCCACATGTCGTCCCAGGAGACCCAATGATGCTCCCTGGTTCACCTTTGAAGTTGCTGCTGCCCTTAGGGCAAAGGATGTTGCTCGTGCCAAATTTAAACGTTCCGCTTTGCATGATGATTTGCTTGAGTTTAAAAAGCAACGCTCTCATGCAAAGAGGGTCGCTAAAGAAGCCATGCGTACCTACGTTGCCAGAATTGAGGCTTCTATTAGTTCCAACAATTCAAAACCCTTCTGGTCATTTATTCATTCACTGAAAAAATCCCCCGTCATTCCTCAAAATGTGTTTCTTGATGAAACTTCTGCCGCTACAACTGAAGAGACCTGTGAGCTCTTTGCTCGTTTTTTCTCGTCATTTTCTTCCCCACAAAACCCTCTTTCTCCTCCACATGTTTCGTTCACCACTCCCTCGTCGTCTCGCACTAACCTTAGAGCGCTCTCGTCGTTTCGTACAAACCCTTTAGAAGTTGAATATTTAATGAGTTGTCTCGATTCTAACGCTTCTTCTGGCTCTGATGGTATTCCTAATATACTAACTAAGTCACTATCTTCTTCACTTTGTGTACCCTTGTCCATTATTTTCAACCTAAGCATCGCCTCTGGTGTTTTTCCTTCCATATGGAAATCAGCCAACATTTTTCCCATACTTAAGGCAGGTGACCCCGCTTGTATCTCCAATTACCGTCCAATATCGCTTCTACCTTGCTTTAGCAAGCTACTTGAGAGAGTTGTCTACAACAGAATTTATCCTCTACTCGAGCCTTTCCTTGCCAAAGAGCAACATGGATTTGTCAAGGGTAAATCCACTGTTACCAATTTGTTATCTTTCAGCAATACTGTGGCTTCTGCCATCGATCAGCAAAGACAGGTGGATGTTCTTTACACTGATTTCTCTAAGGCATTTGACTCTGTTAATCACGTGCTTCTTCTCTTGAAATTAGAGAAATATGGCTTTTATGGACCGCTGTTCTCCTGGTTTTCTTCTTACATTTATGAACGTGCTTGTGTTGTTACTGTGAATTCCTGCTCCTCTGTTCCCTTCTATCCCACCTCTGGTGTTCCGCAAGGCTCGATACTTGGCCCCTTGTTGTTCTTAATCTATATTAATGATCTGCCAGGTCTCCTAAACTCCTTCTCCCTTCTTTACGCAGACGATCTTAAAATGTTCAGAGTAATCGATACAATTGAAGACTGCTTTCAGTTACAGAATGATCTGCACACTTTGGGCAACTGGTGTAGTGCAAATTATCTTACTCTGAATGTCTTAAAATGTCGCCAAATGTCGTTCACGCGTAAAACTAACCCCTTAGTGTTTTCTTATTGCGCTTCCGGTACCTCTCTCGATGCTGTATTCTGTTTTAAAGACCTGGGAGTTATTTTCGACACTAAACTCTTATTTGACCAACACATATTGCATATTACTGCCAAAGCGTCCAGGCTCTCGGGTTTTATACTTAGATCTTCTAAGCATTTTACCGATATCTCCACCTGTGTACACCTGTTTTGCTCTTTTGTCCGTAGTATCCTTGAGTATTGTTGTCAAATATGGTGCCCACATTTTCAGTACTTAATTGATGCGGTTGAATCTGTACAACGCAGATTCACCCGCACTCTGCTTTTCAAATTCAATTTGACTTACTGTGGGTATAGTGCGAGACTTACAATGCTGCAAATTCCATCCCTGAAATCTCGTAGGCTGTTCTTTGATGAATGCCTTCTATTTAAATTACACCATCGACTTGTCCCATCAGACCTCTGCAACCTGGTTTCCGTCCGTGTATTGGATCGGTCATGTAGATCAACTTTAACGTTTAATGTTCCATTTGCACGGGCTGATACATATTACTTTTCACCGCTGCTACGTTTACCTAGGCAGCATAACGAACTCAGACTTGGTTCCCTACCACCGACCTTGATGCTTTTCAAAAAAATGTTAAAAGATAAAGTAATTACTTATTCTGTTTAATGCATGCTCATCTTGCCTAATTGCATATTTAAATTTTGGATTCTTATTTTCTATTGAATTATGATACTCTTGTTCGTTTTATATATATTTTTATTTTTATTTTTATTTATCATTGAATTATATTATATTTTTATTTTTATTTATCATTGTCTATTGCGTAATTGGACTCGATCTGTTGTTATAGACATTAAATCAACAAATAAATATGGGACATGAATGTATAATGATGCAAGACGAAAGCAAAACGATCTGAATGACGTTAATATACATATGCATGCATGACTGAAAGTTATTTTACATTCTGTTTTGATCCCCGATCTTCGTGAAAATCTTATCTGTAATTAGAGCTCTGATGTACGAAACGTACATATTCATAGATAATGTGATATTCGTACGTTTGTCACTGATGTTTCTATTCTTGAAAGTATGTACTTCAAAAATAGATAAATTTAGAATGTATGTGGTATCTTTGGCTGAATATTTATTTAAAAAGAAAATACTTTTTATGGAATTCCTTTAAAAAATTTTATGAATTTTGTGAAAAAATTTGTGTGTAACTTGTATCTAATATAAGCCGGCTACTGACATTCTTCTATGAGAAATGTATGTCGGGTATGTGTTCATGGTTAATTAAAAATGGTTTCAATGTTACTGTGCGCACGCACGCGCGTGCAATTTATAAAGATGTTTGTGTGAGTTTTTTATTGAAACTGATATGTTATTGTCTCTCTATGATTCGGTACTTTTAACTCTATGTAATCGGTAAACGAAACCGAACTTAAGCCAAAATAAAAAACAGATTCTGATAGTTGGAATCTGTGTATCTACACTTGAATGTTTCTATAGAAAGCGGGGATTTTTTTTCCTGATGTAAGGTTTTAAAAACAGTTTTAACTTTGTGAAATTAAAAAAGCCACTTCAGAACAAACGAAAAAACAGTTTATTTCGAGATCATAAGCAAAATACAAAATACATATTTTATAGTTACAAACATTGTTTTTTAAATCCATATGGTATGGAACTGTTGTCTTCCAGAAATTTGCGTTTGTCGGCTGTAGGTTCATATTTTTTAACTTCGGGGACAGTAATAACTTCTCTGGATTCAGTACGATGAATGTTTTGTGACAGGATGTGTATAGGCTTATCGTTTCCAGGATTCAATATCATATTTTTTATTGCATCAAAGTTAACAGATTTGGATGTTTCAAAATTTAAACGGATGCCTTTTACCTTACATACGGTTTTGATGGAGTTGTCCTTTGTGCAAAAAATCTGATATGCATAATTTTTTGGTCCGCCACTCACAAATTCAGTTATGTAACTACCCAAACCGTAACACTCCAGCTCATCAGTCATATCGCCTACAAACTCTCCTGTTGGCGGATCATATTCGCCATCTCTGCTAATATATATGACAGAATCAGTGTCATAGTATAACACCCGCTCACCAAGTTGCTCCAGATAGCTATATAATTTCAACCGGGCCTGTGCAGTAGTATATGCTGCTATACAAACATTAACAGTTGAAAGAGCATCGGCAGCTTCCTCCTTGTAACACCAATTGACGACCAGAGTTTCTTCATTGACTGGGAGTAGATGATATACTTCAATTGCAGGGTTGGTTAACAGAGCATAGAGTTCCGCTGGACTATTTATTATGTTTGTCTTTGGTTGATTTTCGCGCTGACCAAATTTCCCCCAAAAGGAGTTTAGTATAAGCTTGGCTAGTGATCTTAACCCCGGGTTACTTTTAATTTGATCAAACTCCAGCTTTATTCCCTCGTTCTTAAGAAAATCTTGAACATATTTTTCTTTTTCATCTTTCGAAACGCATTTACTAGGCCAATCCGATGCTTGTTGTTTCATTTGAATAAACTTATTCATCATTTCTGTAAACAAGCCACCAGAGCGTGTTAATTTGTCATATTGCTCAATTTCGTAGTTCCATATCTCATACGTCTCTATTAATTTATATCCCTTACATAGTGCCATCTTGACTTCATCAATTACCCATGTTCCTATCAAAACCCTATCATCCTCCGAATGTAGGCACTGTTGGCTTTGATTTCTTTCTTCCCCGCAGGTACGACATAATGTAAACATAAGTTTGTTATTTTGTTTGACAGGGAGAACGGGATGGTGTAAATCTTGTGGAGGTAATATTTTGCATTTAATTAAGCCTTCGGCTTTTTCAAAATTTATTTTAGAGCAGTCAATTTTTCCAACATACAATTTAGGGTGCTTAATCGGAAATTTACCATTTTTGCAAACCCACGGATACAGCGAGCAAACATCGATATACTTTATCTTCTCTCCTGGTTTGCATTTGTAATACATGAAGGCATTTCCTGTACGCCCTCCATAGAAGGCGTCACGGGGATTCAATGGTGTGTTTACCAGGAGAGGATGGTTTTTCAAAAAGTTCATTTCACTGCTCATCTTCAAAAGCCTATCGAATTCACATTCCCACATTTCAATTACTTCGTACCCGTGTGCGCGTAGACGTTCAGTTTTTGCTACTGTTCCTTCATATCGCTGATTTAAGGTATCCATGGGGTCATCGTGCAAAGGGCGATCGCGAGCATGAGTTAAGCATACAGGATGTCCATGATAATAACAGCCATGAAATTCAAATACCTGATTGGTTTCAGGGCAAAAACCATCTACTTTAACGCCATTTATAACTGCTTCTCTTTGCTTAGCTGAATGTAAAACTTTTATTTGACGTTGATTCTCTTCCCATATCAACCACTGTAGTGCCTTTTTTGATTGACGATCTACACCTCGATAGCCGTTTCTTGGAATGATAGCAATTGTGTCAGGTTCGAGAAAATTTCGTCTAAAAACTAAATTACACGCTGATGCTATTGTTGTGGCTTCTATAAACGGATCCACACTGCATTCATGTATCATCATTTTCCTGAATTTCAGACATGCTTCTGTTAAAATTTCTACATCGCTAGTGCAATATTCAAGTAAATCCCGCTGCATATCAAACTCATCGCTTTTGTGGTCCTCGTACCATTTGAGAAATACTTGGCGTTCTTCAATTTTCATGGTATCTGGGGCATAATACTCTTTCCCTGGGAGTGGGCCAATGTAGTTTTCGTTTTGCACGGTGTTAAATAGGTGAGGGAAATAGCCCTTTTTATAAACAGGCGATAAATCAAAAGCTTTCGGTAATTGAGAGAGAGCCATAGGGAAATAGTTCAACGAGTCTATGAATTTTATATTGTCCACTTGCATCATAATGATTTTTGTACCACGCATTATTAAGTTCGGCTTTAAATCAGTTTTTTCAAATAAATACTTTAATACAAATTGGTGGTCAAATGCTTGTCCGTTATGTGCGATTACAAT
Organism: Nemotelus pantherinus; assembly: GCA_963978885.1. NCBI lineage: Eukaryota > Metazoa > Arthropoda > Insecta > Diptera > Stratiomyidae > Nemotelus > Nemotelus pantherinus. The sequence goes on along the minus strand of OZ022265.1, from coordinate 50,674,719 downwards.
CACCTTTTTAAATTTTTTCCGAACATCCATTAAATTCTTCATAAAGTTATCAATTACATTTTCTTTGTAATAATATAGTCTGTATCCGCATTTTTGACAAAAATATAGACTTTTTTCTTCAAGGCATAAATCACAACGTTTAGCAAAGACACATAGATTTGGCTCATGTTTTTTAATTTCTCCTATTGATTTTTTATCAAAAAATTTTTCTCCTAGTTTTTCTTCTTGTCGTGTTTCTAAATCATAGAAAACGAAAAGTGTATCTTTGTCCGATATTTTTCGATAATCTTTTTGAATGAAGCACAAGTGTTCTTGTTGCACATGCTTATTGCATACTTTGCAGAACACTTCGTTACAGATATGGGATCTGCTAGCTCGATAAGTTTTTAAGCATTCCATACATCGTTTGATTTCACTGCAAACACTATTTTTCCCTAATGACGTAGGATTGATGTGGTTTTGGTAGCAATACTGCCCTCTAAAGCTACGATTACAATCTTCGCAAAAAGTTTTTGATCCAATTTTAGGGCACTCTGGAGATTGTTGACAACATGGGCAGCTTCCCCCACATCTGTGATAATTCTTATTGCTATAAGGAACATGACAATTCTCACAATAGTAACTGCAGCAAAATGCTGCTGTCAGAGAGGTAATAACATTAAAGTGTCCGTCATGGTATAGTAAATTTAAATGTTTTCCCTCTGTGACTCCTTCAAACATGACATCTCGCCCATTACTTCCATATCGATACACTATGATTTTGTAGTTTTTCAGTTGGCTTTGAAACTGTTGTAACTCTAAAATACCAGAACCTTCAATAGGTATAATAATTTTTGATCTGTCCAAAAGCTCAGCAGCTTGTTTTGTCTGCATTTTTCCAATATCTCTTCGAACTTTTCTATAATCAGGATCTTTATCAGCAAAAGATAGCGCCACAACTAGTGCTCGTGGTAAACATAGATTATCTTTATTGTCTATCGTCACTATACCTCTCCTCAAAGCACACTCTTCAGAAAACGTGTTATATTTTCGAGCACGATTACTTCCTTTACCTTTAGGTAATTGAACTGATGTAATTTGTAGGCAAAATGTATCTGTGTTCAAGCCTTCAGAATTACTTTGGAATATTTTCGAAATTAATCCCCATACATCTTCCATACAAACTGCAGAAGCGGGTCTAAATTTCATCCATCCGGGTCCTCTTTCTTTGAAACTGTCTCCGCAAAAGGTTATCCCTATCATGTCATCCGGATCAACTCCCTCAGTAGAGTATTTGATTATGTCTTCAACGGCATCTTTGATCCATGATACTTCATTAGTATTTTTCGGTGGTGCAGCTATGTTGAACTCTATCCGTCGGCCATTCAGATTGAAACGCTTCACGTGCACTAAGTACTCTTTGCTAATAAAAAACTTTGACATTTCCGCGGAGCTAGGTAATTCGACTGATTGCTGCGACTTTCGATTCAATAATGACTAGTCGTGCTCATGTTGCTGTATTTATAGTAAATTTCATGAGTGATAAACATTTTATCATGTAATGTAATTTAAAAAGGTTAGAGCACTTAATGGTCAATTTAACCGAATGCAAAAATTGCAGTGAAATATAAATAAATAAATTGTAAAAACGTCATACGAGATCCAAGGAAATTTTCATGATTTATTTTAACACTGATTTTACACCGCATTCGGCCACCACTGCGTGGATTCGTGTTACAGTTATCGTACTCGTATTACTTTCAAGGTACATACCCCTTTCGAAGAGACAAGTCTCTTCAGTCTACCTGAAAGGCGGAGGTATGGGTCCGGAGACCTGGAACTATGCCATCTACGCTCATAGTAATACTTTCCTCATTGTAACACACTTCCGAATAGCGAGCTAGTTGATTTCTTCAATTCCAATCTAATTGGATATTAAAGAGTCTTCCTCTAGCCACTTACGTATAAGTGTTAAATGAAAATCTTTTAATTCCACAAGGATTTGAACTCATGGTTTCATGAATGTAAAGCAGACGCCTTACCCAATAAGCCATGAGTGCAATTACAAATCTAGACTCTAGCTGTGGTTATAAGATGACCACATGATGAAGCGAATGAATGCATTTTGTTAGTAAACATACTAGCTCACGATGATTCAACAGAACGGCTGAGAGATGGCAACAACATATGCATGAATCTTTTTATTTCATTTAAGCAACGTAAGCTGATTGCCGCGAATGCATATGCGAATTTTTTTCGTACTTGTATATTCGATGAGAGGGCACCGTTTCATTGATTACAAAGTGTTTCATCTGCAAGAATTAGCTTTATGGTAGCCTGATACTCAATGAACGTAGATCACATCGCTGATTTACTGTGTCGAAAATACAAATCGTAACTACATATATTACGCATGATTCTTCAACTCAAACATACGCTGTTTGTACACAAATTTTAATTGAATATATGTAACAAATCGTTCGAAAAGAAGGAAGAGAATAATTTATTTTTTAAAATAAATTAAGACAGGTATAAAAATTGCTTAGAAGAGATATGTAAGTGCAAATTCGCAGGTGCATATGGTTCCGTTATAAAACTTTGTCTAATTATGTACATCAACTCATGACTTTAATAAAAAGTAGTTGTATTTCATTATTCTTTATTATTAATTATTCTAATCTTTTTACTTTAAAATGAAACAAACCAATAACCGTTTAAGATAAATTGTTGTTTATTATTTGGAATCGAAATATATTATTTATGTTTGGGGTTCTTATGAAAATTATATTAAAAAACAGTTGATATTATTTTTGATTTTATTTCGAAGAACATAATATTTTTTTATATTTAATCAAACCATGCAAACCATTTATTAAAAATTTGAAAAACAAATTTTTAATAAATGGTTTGCATGGTTTGATTAAATATAAAAAAATATTATGTTCTTCGAAATAAAATCAAAAATAATATCAACTGTTTTTTAATATAATTTTCATAAGAACCCCAAACATAAATAATATATTTCGATTCCAAATAATAAACAACAATTTATCTTAAACGGTTATTGGTTTGTTTCATTTTAAAGTAAAAAGATTAGAATAATTAATAATAAAGAATAATGAAATACAACTACTTTTTATTAAAGTCATGAGTTGATGTACATAATTAGACAAAGTTTTATAACGGAACCATATGCACCTGCGAATTTGCACTTACATATCTCTTCTAAGCAATTTTTATACCTGTCTTAATTTATTTTAAAAAATAAATTATTCTCTTCCTTCTTTTCGAACGATTTGTTACATATATTCAATTAAAATTTGTGTACAAACAGCGTATGTTTGAGTTGAAGAATCATGCGTAATATATGTAGTTACGATTTGTATTTTCGACACAGTAAATCAGCGATGTGATCTACGTTCATTGAGTATCAGGCTACCATAAAGCTAATTCTTGCAGATGAAACACTTTGTAATCAATGAAACGGTGCCCTCTCATCGAATATACAAGTACGAAAAAAATTCGCATATGCATTCGCGGCAATCAGCTTACGTTGCTTAAATGAAATAAAAAGATTCATGCATATGTTGTTGCCATCTCTCAGCCGTTCTGTTGAATCATCGTGAGCTAGTATGTTTACTAACAAAATGCATTCATTCGCTTCATCATGTGGTCATCTTATAACCACAGCTAGAGTCTAGATTTGTAATTGCACTCATGGCTTATTGGGTAAGGCGTCTGCTTTACATTCATGAAACCATGAGTTCAAATCCTTGTGGAATTAAAAGATTTTCATTTAACACTTATACGTAAGTGGCTAGAGGAAGACTCTTTAATATCCAATTAGATTGGAATTGAAGAAATCAACTAGCTCGCTATTCGGAAGTGTGTTACAATGAGGAAAGTATTACTATGAGCGTAGATGGCATAGTTCCAGGTCTCCGGACCCATACCTCCGCCTTTCAGGTAGACTGAAGAGACTTGTCTCTTCGAAAGGGGTATGTACCTTGAAAGTAATACGAGTACGATAACTGTAACACGAATCCACGCAGTGGTGGCCGAATGCGGTGTAAAATCAGTGTTAAAATAAATCATGAAAATTTCCTTGGATCTCGTATGACGTTTTTACAATTTATTTATTTATATTTCACTGCAATTTTTGCATTCGGTTAAATTGACCATTAAGTGCTCTAACCTTTTTAAATTACATTACATGATAAAATGTTTATCACTCATGAAATTTACTATAAATACAGCAACATGAGCACGACTAGTCATTATTGAATCGAAAGTCGCAGCAATCAGTCGAATTACCTAGCTCCGCGGAAATGTCAAAGTTTTTTATTAGCAAAGAGTACTTAGTGCACGTGAAGCGTTTCAATCTGAATGGCCGACGGATAGAGTTCAACATAGCTGCACCACCGAAAAATACTAATGAAGTATCATGGATCAAAGATGCCGTTGAAGACATAATCAAATACTCTACTGAGGGAGTTGATCCGGATGACATGATAGGGATAACCTTTTGCGGAGACAGTTTCAAAGAAAGAGGACCCGGATGGATGAAATTTAGACCCGCTTCTGCAGTTTGTATGGAAGATGTATGGGGATTAATTTCGAAAATATTCCAAAGTAATTCTGAAGGCTTGAACACAGATACATTTTGCCTACAAATTACATCAGTTCAATTACCTAAAGGTAAAGGAAGTAATCGTGCTCGAAAATATAACACGTTTTCTGAAGAGTGTGCTTTGAGGAGAGGTATAGTGACGATAGACAATAAAGATAATCTATGTTTACCACGAGCACTAGTTGTGGCGCTATCTTTTGCTGATAAAGATCCTGATTATAGAAAAGTTCGAAGAGATATTGGAAAAATGCAGACAAAACAAGCTGCTGAGCTTTTGGACAGATCAAAAATTATTATACCTATTGAAGGTTCTGGTATTTTAGAGTTACAACAGTTTCAAAGCCAACTGAAAAACTACAAAATCATAGTGTATCGATATGGAAGTAATGGGCGAGATGTCATGTTTGAAGGAGTCACAGAGGGAAAACATTTAAATTTACTATACCATGACGGACACTTTAATGTTATTACCTCTCTGACAGCAGCATTTTGCTGCAGTTACTATTGTGAGAATTGTCATGTTCCTTATAGCAATAAGAATTATCACAGATGTGGGGGAAGCTGCCCATGTTGTCAACAATCTCCAGAGTGCCCTAAAATTGGATCAAAAACTTTTTGCGAAGATTGTAATCGTAGCTTTAGAGGGCAGTATTGCTACCAAAACCACATCAATCCTACGTCATTAGGGAAAAATAGTGTTTGCAGTGAAATCAAACGATGTATGGAATGCTTAAAAACTTATCGAGCTAGCAGATCCCATATCTGTAACGAAGTGTTCTGCAAAGTATGCAATAAGCATGTGCAACAAGAACACTTGTGCTTCATTAAAAAAGATTATCGAAAAATATCGGACAAAGATACACTTTTCGTTTTCTATGATTTAGAAACACGACAAGAAGAAAAACTAGGAGAAAAATTTTTTGATAAAAAATCAATAGGAGAAATTAAAAAACATGAGCCAAATCTATGTGTCTTTGCTAAACGTTGTGATTTATGCCTTGAAGAAAAAAGTCTATATTTTTGTCAAAAATGCGGATACAGACTATATTATTACAAAGAAAATGTAATTGATAACTTTATGAAGAATTTAATGGATGTTCGGAAAAAATTTAAAAAGGTGATTGTAATCGCACATAACGGACAAGCATTTGACCACCAATTTGTATTAAAGTATTTATTTGAAAAAACTGATTTAAAGCCGAACTTAATAATGCGTGGTACAAAAATCATTATGATGCAAGTGGACAATATAAAATTCATAGACTCGTTGAACTATTTCCCTATGGCTCTCTCTCAATTACCGAAAGCTTTTGATTTATCGCCTGTTTATAAAAAGGGCTATTTCCCTCACCTATTTAACACCGTGCAAAACGAAAACTACATTGGCCCACTCCCAGGGAAAGAGTATTATGCCCCAGATACCATGAAAATTGAAGAACGCCAAGTATTTCTCAAATGGTACGAGGACCACAAAAGCGATGAGTTTGATATGCAGCGGGATTTACTTGAATATTGCACTAGCGATGTAGAAATTTTAACAGAAGCATGTCTGAAATTCAGGAAAATGATGATACATGAATGCAGTGTGGATCCGTTTATAGAAGCCACAACAATAGCATCAGCGTGTAATTTAGTTTTTAGACGAAATTTTCTCGAACCTGACACAATTGCTATCATTCCAAGAAACGGCTATCGAGGTGTAGATCGTCAATCAAAAAAGGCACTACAGTGGTTGATATGGGAAGAGAATCAACGTCAAATAAAAGTTTTACATTCAGCTAAGCAAAGAGAAGCAGTTATAAATGGCGTTAAAGTAGATGGTTTTTGCCCTGAAACCAATCAGGTATTTGAATTTCATGGCTGTTATTATCATGGACATCCTGTATGCTTAACTCATGCTCGCGATCGCCCTTTGCACGATGACCCCATGGATACCTTAAATCAGCGATATGAAGGAACAGTAGCAAAAACTGAACGTCTACGCGCACACGGGTACGAAGTAATTGAAATGTGGGAATGTGAATTCGATAGGCTTTTGAAGATGAGCAGTGAAATGAACTTTTTGAAAAACCATCCTCTCCTGGTAAACACACCATTGAATCCCCGTGACGCCTTCTATGGAGGGCGTACAGGAAATGCCTTCATGTATTACAAATGCAAACCAGGAGAGAAGATAAAGTATATCGATGTTTGCTCGCTGTATCCGTGGGTTTGCAAAAATGGTAAATTTCCGATTAAGCACCCTAAATTGTATGTTGGAAAAATTGACTGCTCTAAAATAAATTTTGAAAAAGCCGAAGGCTTAATTAAATGCAAAATATTACCTCCACAAGATTTACACCATCCCGTTCTCCCTGTCAAACAAAATAACAAACTTATGTTTACATTATGTCGTACCTGCGGGGAAGAAAGAAATCAAAGCCAACAGTGCCTACATTCGGAGGATGATAGGGTTTTGATAGGAACATGGGTAATTGATGAAGTCAAGATGGCACTATGTAAGGGATATAAATTAATAGAGACGTATGAGATATGGAACTACGAAATTGAGCAATATGACAAATTAACACGCTCTGGTGGCTTGTTTACAGAAATGATGAATAAGTTTATTCAAATGAAACAACAAGCATCGGATTGGCCTAGTAAATGCGTTTCGAAAGATGAAAAAGAAAAATATGTTCAAGATTTTCTTAAGAACGAGGGAATAAAGCTGGAGTTTGATCAAATTAAAAGTAACCCGGGGTTAAGATCACTAGCCAAGCTTATACTAAACTCCTTTTGGGGGAAATTTGGTCAGCGCGAAAATCAACCAAAGACAAACATAATAAATAGTCCAGCGGAACTCTATGCTCTGTTAACCAACCCTGCAATTGAAGTATATCATCTACTCCCAGTCAATGAAGAAACTCTGGTCGTCAATTGGTGTTACAAGGAGGAAGCTGCCGATGCTCTTTCAACTGTTAATGTTTGTATAGCAGCATATACTACTGCACAGGCCCGGTTGAAATTATATAGCTATCTGGAGCAACTTGGTGAGCGGGTGTTATACTATGACACTGATTCTGTCATATATATTAGCAGAGATGGCGAATATGATCCGCCAACAGGAGAGTTTGTAGGCGATATGACTGATGAGCTGGAGTGTTACGGTTTGGGTAGTTACATAACTGAATTTGTGAGTGGCGGACCAAAAAATTATGCATATCAGATTTTTTGCACAAAGGACAACTCCATCAAAACCGTATGTAAGGTAAAAGGCATCCGTTTAAATTTTGAAACATCCAAATCTGTTAACTTTGATGCAATAAAAAATATGATATTGAATCCTGGAAACGATAAGCCTATACACATCCTGTCACAAAACATTCATCGTACTGAATCCAGAGAAGTTATTACTGTCCCCGAAGTTAAAAAATATGAACCTACAGCCGACAAACGCAAATTTCTGGAAGACAACAGTTCCATACCATATGGATTTAAAAAACAATGTTTGTAACTATAAAATATGTATTTTGTATTTTGCTTATGATCTCGAAATAAACTGTTTTTTCGTTTGTTCTGAAGTGGCTTTTTTAATTTCACAAAGTTAAAACTGTTTTTAAAACCTTACATCAGGAAAAAAAATCCCCGCTTTCTATAGAAACATTCAAGTGTAGATACACAGATTCCAACTATCAGAATCTGTTTTTTATTTTGGCTTAAGTTCGGTTTCGTTTACCGATTACATAGAGTTAAAAGTACCGAATCATAGAGAGACAATAACATATCAGTTTCAATAAAAAACTCACACAAACATCTTTATAAATTGCACGCGCGTGCGTGCGCACAGTAACATTGAAACCATTTTTAATTAACCATGAACACATACCCGACATACATTTCTCATAGAAGAATGTCAGTAGCCGGCTTATATTAGATACAAGTTACACACAAATTTTTTCACAAAATTCATAAAATTTTTTAAAGGAATTCCATAAAAAGTATTTTCTTTTTAAATAAATATTCAGCCAAAGATACCACATACATTCTAAATTTATCTATTTTTGAAGTACATACTTTCAAGAATAGAAACATCAGTGACAAACGTACGAATATCACATTATCTATGAATATGTACGTTTCGTACATCAGAGCTCTAATTACAGATAAGATTTTCACGAAGATCGGGGATCAAAACAGAATGTAAAATAACTTTCAGTCATGCATGCATATGTATATTAACGTCATTCAGATCGTTTTGCTTTCGTCTTGCATCATTATACATTCATGTCCCATATGTCTTGAATATATAATTGCCAATGGGTATTGATATGTCCATGTGTATATGTATCCTCATATTCCGCATATTACTATTGGATAAGGCAGGTATAGTTAGCAAGCGTTTCATATGCATCTACTGTTTCATGAACTCCTGGTAGATTTAATTTGAAATTTTCTCTAGAGACTTGAGTAAAGTAACCGGTATTTCAAACTCAAACAACTCGCACGTGTAAATATTTAGCATTCAGATCATTTCGCCTCATTATACATGCCTTATATGTTTTGAATGCATGATCACCGATGAGTAGGTGATATGTCTACTTATATCTATATGTATATTCATATTCCACAAATTACTAATGGATAAGGCAGCTATAGTTTGTATGCGTTTTGTTCTACTGCTTCATGAATGCCTGGTAGGTTAAATTCGATTAGTTAACATATTGTGTCCCCCTTACCAAAATAAGAATTTGGAGTCCCCGTGACGTCATCAGTATGCCAGTAGAGGTTCCCAGCGACATTACGAGCTTGAGACGAAAGAATACCTGAAAGTTCCCAAAGTCATCAAAATTTTCCCGGGCTCTAATTATCAAAGGTCATTGACCTCTTTTAATTTAACGATAAATCAACATGGGAATTCCCTATGACGTCACACATCAGAAAAACCTGTTTGAAGGTCAGCTCAAGGTCATCAGAAAAAGTTCCCACGGTCATCAGAATTTTCCCAGGCTCAACCGCCATAATACCTACTCAAACGAAACGAAGTGCACTTACTCGCTTCAAGGAGCATCGGAGGGAAGCAGAAACAGCAAGGAGGAAAAACATTAAGGAGTTCAAATCTAAAGTAGCGGAGCATATGGTTGGAGCAGACCACAACATCTCGGTGGAAAACCTCTCACTGATAAGCAACGTGGGAGATAGTAGAAAGCTAGATGTAGCGGAAAGTTTGGAGATATTCAAGGCTCCACGGGAATGTCTCCTTAACAGGGATTTGGGAAACGGATATTCCCCACTGTTCAAATTGATTAGAAGAAGTACCGCAAGGGCAACCGGAGATCTTAATAACACGATAATTAACATCTCACCCACGAGCCAGGTAAGAAGGATTAACGAAACAGGTAATGAGGCTGCTAATGAGGATTTAATTAGCGCCCCACCTACCGACGATGGTGGAAATACCCAGACGGAAAGAAAACGCTTAAGGAGACTTAAAAGTTTATCTACAAATAGGACGATTAGGGACTATTTTCCTCAGTCGAAGAAACATCGCTGAAGAAGGCTATAAGTGATAGCCGAAATACTAGTATACGGATTTTTGAAAAATAAATTGGTAGAAATAAAAGAAACGAGTTCGACTTTTCATTTTATTGAATAAATTGCTTAACAAATGTTATTCACAAAAGCGACTACCGCTATCAAAATTATATAGAGTCTATATTTCGTCACATTTTGTTACTGTAAAGACAGAAGTGTTTCAAAAAACTACCGGACTCAGCCGAAGCTTTTCAGTGAGAATAATCCCTTTGAATCTGTGATAAAAATTGTTACCAGATATCAATCGGAGAAACTGACTCACGTTTTGCATCGTGCTAAACAACCATTGAGTTTATAGTCTTCGATTACACCAAACTGCTTGTGAAAATTTTCTACTCCACCTTCTAAAGAAATTCACTCCGCACAAATCGTATTTTTGCAAATATGATGATTAAATTGTTCATAATTTAAAATTTCCTTTCAAATATACCCATCCCGTTACTATAGAAGACAAAATACATAAAAATTAAACAAAAATAAAACAATCGATTCTAAAATCCTTTCATCATATATTCCCTTTACGTAAAGGTAAAGTGCTTGACAAACTGACCGATCGTCTAGTCTTTTTTCCGAACATTGTTCTAAGTCTGCTTACATCAAAGTAAAACCGAAAGCAAACAAGACGGAAAACTTGAAAAAATCATCCAATGTAACATACGTTCCGTCTAAAAACAGACAAAATACTCAACGTGATTAATCTAATCCCTTTCGCAACCAACAAGGGCCGTATGGACCGTTTACATGCCACATTAACTTCATACAAAGATTAAAATCTCAAATTATGCACTGAATGGCCGCAATCGCCTTGTCACTCATGCATGTGCTTGTGAAGGACACGGTGACGGTATCTTAGAGTCAATATTTCCCAGAAGCTGTTTCCCCCTGTCATGCCCTCACCCGGTTTATGCAAACAACCGTTTATTCTCCGCTCACCTGTCAACGGAAAATGAAGAAAAATGTAATTACTTGCTGGCATATTTTTTTCAAATTCATCTCATGTGGGGTCGCTTATGGGAATTGTCCAGCGGTCAAATTCTTTCATCAACATCAACGTGATGCGACTGCCAGTGCGCATACGGTCATCTTCTCGGTACGTTGTCTGAAGGATTTGTCAAATGACCGGACGCCTAGCATATGTGAACACTTATGTCTCCCTCAGTCATTCTCATTTCACCCTTGAACGTAAAGTGGATACACTCAAGTAGGATAAATCATGAATATCCTTTTGGGCATCAATTAAAATTCAAAAGTTCATATTTAATCAAAAGGAATATTTCTTCGGAAAATGACTAAATACTTGAAGCTGGACCGTATGAATAGCATCAAAAGCATCCCGAGGCCTAATTTAACTGCTACTCTATGCTACTACTGCAAGTGAACAAAAGTGAATAGATTGTGTCTTGGGCTGTGTAGGATCTGTTTTGATCTGGGCTGGTATCGTGGAGACATGTTGATGGGGTTAGGAAATTACGTCAGACGAAGCTTTGTACATGCTGTTCTCTCTAATCGGTAGAGTTTTGCATATTCCGCAATTTTTCCTTAAATCTGCGATGAGATTTGAAGGCATTGAAAATATGCAGTTCGGATGAAACCGGTAGGAGATATGTGAGATGGTAATAGAGACTATTTTGGACGGATATCGTGTTACATGTCATGTGTCGCAGTTTTTGTTTTGTAGACTTATCGGGGTACACTCTTGTTAGAATTCTGAGTAATATTGAGTTTTTGATTCTTTGAATTGTTTTCGATGCAACCATTCTCCACATTATCATTCTACATTTGTCGCTGCTTTGAAGCACATGATATTCGCGAGCAAAACAAATTTATCATTTCAGTCATCTAGACATTGAAATAGAAGCGAAAAGAACGAGATATGCTCAGAGCTTAGATGCACCGCTGATGATAGCAACGAAATTGCAAATATTACGCTTTCCATTCCCATGTCCTGCATACCTGATCTGCAGAGGCATGCAATGAAGTTGAAGTAGCCGTTCATAATCTTCTTTTTTCGCATTATTTTCGAGGCCGAGCTCAGGGTGAAATTCTGGAACTCAGCTAGAAATGGAAAGCAAGGAATCGGTTGGACGACAGTGCAGTTTTCACGACGACATCATTTCGACGTTTTAGAGAATGTGTATGCACATGTTGTTTGTCATTAAGTCTCCATTCAGGCCGACTTATGTAAATATTTGGTTCGGTGTAATAGAAAACCGTTTTTTTCACTCTCGTCATACTTGCCTTGATCTGATCCTTTTTCGCAGTACACTGTGAGTGGGTTGGTTGGCTGTCAGGCATGGACTCTTTGCACAGAAGTGAAACTGATGTAGAATATGACATCATATAATGTCACAAGTCACAAGGACTCTATTGGGATTGCGTAAAAAATTTATATTTTCATTTTACGTATATGCTGAAGTGATGATAAGAAAACTTTACAGTGAAAATGCTGGCGCTAGAATCGTGGTCAGTTAAGAGCTGGAGGCAATCTGGCTGTGTTGTATAGTAAGAACTACTCATGGTATCTCTGGATTAGATGCGATAAATAATTAAGGAGTTGGAATGAGTTTTCAGTTAAAGGTATGGTAAATATGAAAATATTTGCATAAGAAATTGAAACGACGAGAATTATAATAAGTATAGAGATACATACTGTCTACACTGGTATGTAATATGAAAATTATGCCTGTAAACAAAGAATGGTACAAATTACTCAAAGATTTTCAATTGATGAATATCTCAGTGTTAATTAAATTGAATGTAAATAATTGTAGTTGATGACCAAAGTTCTGCTCCCTAACTCGGTTCATTAACAGGAGCAGAAACTTACCCGAAATGCCTCCCCTAACTTTCCCCAAACCAAAACATGACGTCATTTTTGCTGCTGTTATCACTTCCCTTCTTTCAAGAATTTACCCAACAATTCTTTCCTGGCGATTTTTAGCATAGTGATCTCAGCTATCAACTGCCATAAGTGACTAGTGTTTTGACGGTTTATTCTAATATGTATTTTGTTGGTGAATCATTCTCGAATGGTCTTTGGCAGAGGGAGTTTGTAGTCCAGAGAATTATAAAGTTGTTTAACCTCAAAGTAGGTTGCTGCATGTGTTTGTTCAAGAAGGACCTTTTTCTGGAACTGAGCGTACGGGAATCAACGCGTCAATACAGAGCTCAAATTAAATAAAAACCAAACCTGATTGGCAATTGCAGATAGGATAAAGCCACCCCCGATTCCTCGTATGAGTGAACCAGTTAACCAAAGAAAAAATGGTTGGTGGATGATCGCTTTGCGAAATTTTACATGTTATTATTGTTGTTTTTTGTGTTGGTTTAGTTATAATGAATAGTATAAAGATATCCGCTGAAATGCTGAGGGCATTGAATGAAAGTAAGTAGTAGCGCCAGAAAACTGAAACACATTAAAATTTATGTTCGTAGATCCGAAATTATTGCACACACTTTTCTGCAAGGTGGAGGCAGATCATGGACTGAAGTCAGATGAATCAAGGCCAGATGAATCTAAAACTAAGAAAGTGGATCGTGCCAAGTTGTCGAATTAGACCTGAGATACGAAGATTTGTGTGATGAGGTTTCCGACTTTATGAGCAATACAGGCTATGAAGCTTTGATCGCGAGTCGTGATTAACAAATTGACAGACAGAGCAGTTTTGGGTGAACTCAGCAGTGAAGCTTATTCTTCTTCTACAACTTGTTGGAGAGTTTTGCCCAAAATTATGAAATTCAAAACGAAAATGAGGAGATTCAACTGCAATTGAATTCAACAGGGTATAATTTCACTAAAATGTAGGTTGAAAATAAAAACAGAGGATTAATGAGAATCTACTAGAGTACAATGTATCACAATTAGAAAATGTGTAGGAATAGAGAGACGTGTGCTCATGAAAATAACATGAAATCAGTTGACGCTATCCAAGCAAAAGATTAATATTTGTTTCGAGCCAAACCCAGAGCGTCGCTTACCCATAACGATTTTTGCCATGTATAGGCAGCATGCGATTCCTATACTGGTATTTCTTCGAGAGCTCAATTGCCATCTCCAATTGATAACATCAATCTATGCTTGTCAGAGGAATGTCCGATCTCCGACGAGTACCAAACAATTAAGTTCAGCTTCGGTTTCCAGCAGTAGATAAATTCTCCAACTCGAAGTAATAGACCACATGCTACTAGACCACATTTATTTCCTTTCTAGAGATAATTTACCTATCCCATCTACTACAGCTGTATCTTCCTTGCATACCTTTTTCCATTGCACCCTCATCCTTTTCTCTGCAAGTGATCTTGTGACGCCGGAGTCAAGTTTGGAGATGATGCTATATTAAGATGACGACTTGTCAGCTGTGTCAGTATATGTGGTAGTGGTGTTCAAAAAGTAATGAACGACTTAAAAGTAATGGTTACTCAAAGTAACGAAAAGTAATCATTACCGGAAAACGAAAGTAACCATTACTTTTCTCACAATCGTTCCTTCGTCGTTCTAAGGCCAAACGACACACAAAATGCATTTCGTTACCGAGTCAACGGGCAGCAATGATATCCAAGCTTGGGGTGATCTAGAGACCGGTCTCTACTCTCTACGTGTGCAAAGTAATGGTTACTTTTCGTTCCTTTGAGGAATGAAATGAGTAACGAGTAACGAGTAACGATAATGAATTCCGACCATTTCATTACTTTTGAATTCGTGATCGAAAGTAAGGAATGATATGAGTAACGAGTAACGAGTAACGATAATGAATTCTGACCATTTCGTTACTTTTGAATTCGTGATCGAAAGTAAGGAATGATATGAGTAACGAGTAACGAGTAACGATAATGAATTCTGGCCATTTCGTTACTTTTGAATTCGTGATTGAAAGTAAGGAATGAAATGAGTAACGATAATGAATGATACCATTTCGTTACTTTTGAATTCGTGATCGATTCACAAAGTAAGGAATGAGATGAGTAATAGTGGTGTTCAAAAAGTAATGAACGACTTAAAAGTAATGGTTACTCAAAGTAACGAAAAGTAATCATTACCGGAAAACGAAAGTAACCATTACTTTTCTCACAATCGTTCCTTCGTCGTTCTAAGGCCAAACGACACACAAAATGCATTTCGTTACCGAGTCAACGGGCAGCAATGATATCCAAGCTTGGGGTGATCTAGAGACCGGTCTCTACTCTCTACGTGTGCAAAGTAATGGTTACTTTTCGTTCCTTTGAGGAATGAAATGAGTAACGAGTAACGAGTAACGATAATGAATTCCGACCATTTCATTACTTTTGAATTCGTGATCGAAAGTAAGGAATGATATGAGTAACGAGTAACGAGTAACGATAATGAATTCTGACCATTTCGTTACTTTTGAATTCGTGATCGAAAGTAAGGAATGATATGAGTAACGAGTAACGAGTAACGATAATGAATTCTGGCCATTTCGTTACTTTTGAATTCGTGATTGAAAGTAAGGAATGAAATGAGTAACGATAATGAATGATACCATTTCGTTACTTTTGAATTCGTGATCGATTCACAAAGTAAGGAATGAGATGAGTAACGATTTCGATTGCTGGATGTTTGATGGCTTTTGAATTCGTTATCACGAGTATTTCGTACTTGCAAGTGTTTTCGTATCGCGTATTTTTGTATCGAGTATTTTCGTACTGTCGAGTATTTTCGTACTTGGAAGTATTTTATTCAAATATTCAAAAAGTTTTTAGGGTAAAAGTAGCTGAAATCGGACCAAATCGGCCAATTTTGGGTTAGAGTGGTTTGGGACATAACGGGCCAAGACCTATTGCTGTGATACAAAAATTTCGGTTTTGTAGGGGAGTGAGGGGTTTTTTGGCCATAGTTTGGCAAAAACTGCCGTTATGGCGCTTTCGATGATTGAAAGTGGTCGGGGAGCACAATAGTAATATTTTACGGGTGAAAAAATGTTGATAGGGAAAATTGAGCAGAAACGTCCATTTTTTCTAAAATCTATTTTTTGGTCTAGCATGAATTCGGGGACCTCTCTGAGTTGTTTCGGGCGACATTTCCATGCAAGTCTAGGAAAAAGCGGCCAAGTTTCGAAGATACGGCAAAAGTAGTTGAAATCGGCTAATTTTGGGTTAGAGTGGTTTGGGACATAACGGGCCAAGTCCTATTGCTGTGATACAAAAATTTCAGTTTTGTAGGGGAGTAAGGGGTTTTTTGACCATAGTTTGGCAAAAAATGCCTTTGCGGCGCTTTCGATGATTCAAAGTGATCGGGGAGTACAATAGTAATATTTTAAGGGCGAAAAAAATGTTGATAGGATGAAATTGGGCAAAAACGTCAATTTTTTCCAAAATCTTTTTTTTTGTCTAGGGTAAATTCGGGAACCTTTCTCAGTTGTTTCGGGCAAAATTTTCATACAAGTCTGGGAAAAAGTGGCCTAGTTTCGAAGATTCGGCAAAACAAAATCCGCCGGAAAACCGTCCGGGAAAACTGAAAGTAGCACTTAAATTGCTAAGGATTAACAGGTCGAGATCCTTTTTGGGTCGTCAGTTGGCTTCTCTGGCTGTGCTGAGGCCATCCTCGTGACTGCAGGTTGCCACGAGGGTATCTCCAACCCCACCGGGGTTGTAAAATTTACGAGACCGCGGGAGGTAAGATGCCCCTGGACTCATGTCCAGCCTTACCGAGGAGGTTGGCCCCCTAGTGGGTGCATGTTTAATAAGCGAAACATTTTTTGTAACACTTCTTAATAAAATTTTCCGCAAACTTCTTGCTTCAGTGAGGCGAAGTGGAGAATCGACTTTTTAAGATTATTCAGGAAAAGTTTGGTATCCATGAAAAGTCATAAAGATGACAACATGGTTAGTTGGTCCCATCTTACCAAAGCAACATACTTAAACCCGCGTTTCAAAAAGTATGAGTTCGGCGATGAATCAGCTTTGACTGTAGTGAAAGAGAAGGACGAACTGAAGGAAGAAGCTGAACAAACTAACATGCCAGCTTCAATTGATGTCATTCAAACTTCAAGTAATGATCTTGGGACTGAAGAATCTACAGCCAGTTCAATCCCAAGCACAACAACTAGACCTGATGATTAGATTAGATTGTGGTCTGTATTAGAAACAATAGTTGCATGTGCCAGATCAACCCCAACATTCGGAAGACCCTCATTTAAATATGACAATTCAGTGAAGAGCCCAACAATCGGAGGAATCAAAATCCTCTTAAATAGTGGAAAACAAGGTCACAAACTTATCCAAGATTAGGGAAGTTCGCGAAAAAATATTTAGGAGTACCAGCAACTTCTGTGTGAGAGATTATTTCCAAAAACAGGTCACATAATATCGGACAGGCGAAGTAGACGAAGACCAAAAAATTTGCGGATGATGGTTTATTTTAATTTCGAATAAACATTTTTTAAATTTTCATTAAGCTTGGTATAAAGTTCCTTCTCTATTGGTATTTGTCAAGAGCCTTTTTTTTATATTCTTAAAAATAAAACTGTTTTCTTACTAATTAATCTTTTTTAAATCTTTTAAGAATGTCATGCTCATAAGAGTGCATATTTTCCGTTGTTGTCGTAAGGGTACACATTTTTTTGAGCTGTCCTCGCAGATAGTAGTAATAGTAATGAGTAACGATATAAAAGTAATGATTACTACGATTGAAAGTAATGATTCGTTATCATTACTCAAAAGTAATGAAATTTCCCATCACTAATATGTGGTGCTGGTAGTTCACTTGAAAAAAGAGGGAGGATGCCTCATAGATTCCTAAAAGCCTGACAGAACGAAGGAAAGTCGATGGGAAACCTGATAGGTGCAAGTAGCACGGATAGGCTGAAGTAATGCGAAAGCGGTTCCGGCTCGGATTTCCGTGATCGGAGGGTGATGTTTTTTAGTGCGTACGAATCTCAGAAAATCCTGTATTCGCAGGATACCTATTAAATGTTTTTGACACCTGCTCCCTCCCAATAAAGAAACATCATAGAAGCGACCATGGCGTTATTATTGGCAATTTATCCGTTAATCTCAACAAAAGCAAAGCTATAGACCAACATTTTAAAAATATTACAACAAATTGATTATTCTCCATTAAAAGTTTGCCTGAACGATGTAGATTGGTCACTTATATATAACGAACCAAACGTATCATTGTCGCTTAATTGTCTAATCAACAAGACAAGAAACTATATCTTATGTTCGAAAACCGAAACAGGATATGCTGGAGCATATAAATAATTACTATCGTGAATTATTTGAAATAGCTGAGATACTGTTAGAAATTAGTCGCAGACCATAAATACCATTCTAGGAAACACAGAAACCAGAATTGATGGACCTAAAGTAAAGAAAAAATCTTGATTCGCCAACCAGGCTTTGTACACCTGAATATTCAGAAACGTTTCCGTGGCCGCGAGTTGAAGGCTCATTTCTTTGTTTACCGACATCCATAGAGTAGGCGATTATTGTGATTAGTTCATTGGAATCTAATAAGCTTCCTGGTGTTGACAGTATAACAGTCAACTGCAGAAAACAATTAAAACATATTATTTCACCGATTCTAAAACACATAAATAATAAATGTAAGCTTCGAAAAACGGGTGTTTCCGGAAATTCTAAATACCGCAGTAGTGATCCTTCCTTTTAAGAAAGGTTGTCTGACCTCAATTGCTAAAGGCCGATTTCTCTATCATCATCATTTTAAAAATAATGAAAAAATAATGAAAAACTGAATATTAATGTTTTTTAAAGAAAACTAACTTTTTCTACAGCAGTCAATTTGGAAATATCTACTGAAGATGCTTTGTTGAAGGTTTGAATAATAGTAGCAGCTTTTGTGAAATTTTTGTGGACATAGCTAAAGTCTTCGATTCGATTGACCATAATAGAGTGTGTTTCCGGCACTCCACTTTCAACTCCGCTTACTTTGATTTGCTTCATAGCATGTCCAATTTTTTCAAAACTCACGCCATTTCACACAGTCAAGGCTAATGCTCACAATACTCATCGTGTCCGATATTTCTCAATACTTGATTAGTCTGCTCGTTTTTCACGAAAACCATAGCTTTTTGTTTTAACGTTTACAGTTCTACAATCCATTAAAAACCACCTACCACAATCACTTATTCTGAAACTTGAAAGAATCTTACTTCTGACACCAATTATTGTGTTTTCTTTGCAACTCAGTTGGTGGGTTCGAGATTTTGTGTTTTAATTGTTAGAAAATTTGTTTTTGGGAATCAGTATCTAACATTTGCGTACTATAATTCTCAAGATTTAATAAAATAGTTCATAATATTCGCAGTTTACTCTGCAGAAGTTATTTCAGGCTGACTGCCTGAGTGTGTAGAGAGACTAGACATTTATCGAATACTCTTGCTTAGCTTTACTAGGACGCTTTGGTTGATTTACCGAGCTCATTCGCTAGGATATTCAGGTTGATTTTTACTTGCTTGCTCAAATAGATGGCTATAAATTTCTATCGCTAAAGCAAATGAGACTTCGTTGTATATATGCATCCAACAGTAGCCACGGCTAATCATGTGAATCGATTCATTCATATTTTCAATTGTTATGGTGGTGAAAAATAAGAGAGTTTGTGGATGTGATTCTTAATAAGAATTTTTCCACTGCTATAAGGTTCAGAGCTTGGTTCTTTATTCTTCACCATGCTCATCGATGAAATTGTTTTATGATTAAAAAAATCGTACCTTTATCTTTATGCTGTCATTCATACGAGAGTTTTTTTTATAGAAATTTACCTTGACGTTCTTTAGGATGACACCGAGAGATATGTGATTTGATGAAAACTTAACGAAATATAGTGCTATTCTTAGAAGAGTCATCAAATAATTTTTAGTATAAGATATGCTCCCAAGACTGTAATCCTAATTTTAAGAGCTGAAGTAAAATGTACTCTACGTTGTCAGTAGCGCTTTGTTATTTTAAAGTGTTTTGTCCACTTTCAATTTTACTTAATACTTATTAATTGTTTATTTACTTTATTTTTGGCTTAACATCATTTTAACATCATATCACGATTTGCTTTTACCTATTGATATTATACTTCGACATTATATAATTAAATTCGAATTGCTTTTAAATTACTAAGCATGAAACATTTGTGTCATCGCATTTTTTGCTCATTGAACTGAAGATTCAGTTAAAAAAGGCTTGAGTTACCATAAACATGAAATTCCCCATGTGATATCGTTTTAAAGCTCTTTATCCATACAAGTGCATTTTATCTTTGATTTTGCCGAAAGTCTCACAAGTGATGAATAATTCAAAAAATACTTGCAATGGCAGGTATTTTATATGATGCATATCGTACATAAATACTAAATGCTAATTTTTATTCTATGAATATTTTCCCACACTGGGCGCTAAAATGTATTTTCATCACATTTGCCATCTTTGCACATGGGAATGCTAAATGTTTAAATATTTATATCAGAAGTATAAATTCCGATTCAAGTGCAAGTTTTTGAATGGTGTTGAAAACAAATAACCATAGCTCACTGTCCACAGTACTGTCCTATTATTACAATCTACAATCGCTCAACATTTCTTGTACATTGAATATATCACAAGCTAATTGCAATACCTTTCATCTAATATCAGCCAATACCGCCCTTAACTTTACACAATCCTTTCTAATTGAATACAACATCACCAGAGCGTGACAAATTGTAATTTACAAGCAACTTGAACCTGACAGCAATCAGATCCGTTGCACGCTATATTCTAACAAAGTTTTATGGAACTTTAACTTTTGCGGCACAACTTCTTACAAAGTGATTGAGTATGTGAAAAAGTTCCGTCCTATACTCTCAGCCATCCGCCACCCGCCAATAGATCATGTCGTGTGTGACGAGAGATTTTCCACCTTTTTTCGCACATTGCATTATTCGCACACCCACACGAAATGCATGTCAATCTCGATGAAAATGTCAGAATTACATCAACTTTGCAGGGTAGATGGAAAAGTCGAAAGTAGTTTCTGCGTCAGAATGCTTTCACCAAACTCCAGGCACAAACATATGCAGATGTGACGATAAAGTTTAAATTTTTAAATTCGTTGAATAGTCAGCTGAAAGTACATTACACTATTTTTTTTCCAAAATGGATTCAGATCGAAAACTAACGTTTTTTTCTAATTCAATTCACAGCTTCATAAACTTCAGTAATGAATTTAATTCAAGTAGGATCGTAGTTGCCGTAAGTGCCCCGGCCTTATTTTAATTTTTCCTGGTAATTCAACAAGCTCCTTGTTAAGCTATCTAACAACTTTTAAAATGCATGGCCCATGAAAGCGGTAAGTTTCTTGAGAACTTCTCAACTACTTCTGTATCAAAGGTTGACGTTGTTGGCATCGTTTGCGGCGAAGCTAGCATTGTCCTAATACGATTTTTACTTTTTACATTCAATTTGCCAACATTAATTCAGCTTTTCTGTATCATGGAGATCCTCGCACCACCATCGAGGTAGCACGGTGTTAACGGTAACTTGGCGTCAGCCGGCTCGTTAGTAGCGCTTGCTGTTCGTTATTCTTATGCAGAAGGAAATGAAGGTGTAGAAAGTTCCTTGTTCGCGAAACTATACAAATATGCTGGGTGAAAAGCTTGAAGGAAAAATGTTGATCTCGTGTGTCTTAAGAGTATGGAATGGAAAATTAGTTTCGCTAAAACCAGTCTTTGGATTGCTGATAGTTTTATGGCTTCATCTTGTCTCGGGCTGCTCAAGATAAGCAATTTTATCCGCAGTTAGTGAGTTATGACTGCTTGAATAATTTCTTATGTGGCAGCTAAAAATTCATTGAGAACGGCAGAGCTAAGAGTCTTTAGATAAGTGAAATGAAATGAATTGTTGAATATTTTAATATGTTTGAAGATGTAATTTTTCTCTTAAATATGAATGGAATAACCAATTAGATTCATAGTAATTTTGCAGGTAGGAAAATAGAATACATTGAACCTGGAAAAATGTTTGCATCCGAGTATTAAATTTCACTCACGAATAGTGCATGGATATGTGTTACAAAAGTTACTTTTTGTAAATACATGAATAAGTCAACAATAGAGGACAAAAGGGTATGCAGTTTGGTAAAGTAATATTACATTTGAATGCAAAAGTGGAATTTCCAAAAGTTTCGAATTTATTACTTGGGCATTACAGACATTGCAAGCTGTTCTTCCATTTCAAAGTAGTATGAGTTATGCAGATCCCTGTACATTTATTTTCTGACACTGAAGCACCGTATTGAAGCAACATTTATTTGGACTGATTCTTAGGTGTTGTAAGAATATTTTAGGTTTTACGCCCGGCTGTGACTATTAAAATATTGTGACTATTAAAATAATGTTTTATGTTGCAAATGAAGTAAATTTTTGCTGGTTTGATTTTTTTTAGTTGAACAATCTAAACATAGTTTAATGCACTTGGACTTCAAAATATCTTTTTCCATCTTTCATCAGCAGTACGACCTAATTAGCGCGCGAGCTTTTGAATATGGTGTATACGTGACTGTAGACTATCTTCCTGATGCAGGAAAATTGAAAAATTTGAGCGTAATTCGCTCTTTCCTTTATGATCTTTTAGTATTCGATCCATTAGTTTTCGCTTTAAAAAAATGATGACCGTTTTTTCAAAATTAAAACAGTTACTTAGAAAGTTAAACATAATCTTTGAGTTGCTATGCTCAATATTTTAAATGCTAATCATTTTCACTACTTGTGTTTCTTCCAAGAGAATATTCTTTGTTTTAATAAATTATTTCATCTCATTTCCAAACTACTAGATATTGATAAAGTGATAAATCAAAATGTAAGTAATCTGTTTTGTTTTGGCAATTAAGATAAGGGAATCCGATTCAAATAAAGTTCTTAACAACGTCAATGGCAGATAACCGTATTTCAAATCAATGTGATCTCTTGCTATACGCGATAACGGTGAATAAAAGTATGTTTCAGTTGGTACGAAAGGAATATTTAATCTAAAATAAAGATCCATTAAAACGGCTAGATTGCCAATCATATTCCCGGCTATTTGGTTTAGAAAAGCTAAGAATAAAGGCAGATCATTTAGAGGCCTGGCAGTGATGTGCATTATATCTTGGTCAAATTTGAGTTTTGGGTCAAATATGAGTTTAAGACATGTAAAAACAGTTTACAGATCTCATTTTACCAAACAAGGTGTATGCATAAAAAAATAACAGTTTATATTATTCTTAAGCTACACTAAAATAACATTAAGGAACAAAATAACATATTCCAAACTTTTGTCCGGTTGTCAATTTGAGGTGAAAATTCCAAGGAAAGGAAACAACGTCTTTAAGAACTTAGCGCTATAATTAAAGCACATTTCAACCTGGATTTAGAGAAAGACGAGGAATAGTAGCTGAAAAATTTGTTAAATATTTTACAGCATCTATTTATCGGTTCTCTGTCACCATAAACAGTGTGATGCTGGTGCTCATTGTGGAGATGTGTGTGCCTAGTTCGTCTTACAGAATTATTGGCCGTTATGTTATTGCAAATATATTCAAAGTTAATCAAGTCCGTAATCGCATCAGAAATGAATCATAAGCATAATAACGTTCTCCTTGCAGCAAGTGCTGTCAAATGTAAAAGACTTACTATATAACTACAGGATAGAAGACTTTCAAAATCACGTGGACAGTATAGATATCTCAGGGCAAAAAGAACAAACTACTTTTGGATAGATTCAACCTGACGTTCTTTTTCCATATTACAAAGCACATTTGAAATCATAATGATAAGGTTAGTGGTAGTGAACCTGCATAATACTTGACACTTCGCAACATTTGGAGTGAGTTAGAAATCCACCAATTATTTATCGCAAGGAGATCATTTTAAAACTGACAACAATCCTCAAATGTCTCGATTCTTCTTAACATTGTAAAGTCATTAGCATAAAAAGGCAGGAAGAACGTCTAACGGTTGTTAATAAACAAAAGCAACAACAGAGGGCCAAGAATCAAACCTGGCGGAACTTTTGAGGTAGGATAAAGTAGACCAAAGGAGCCGGAATTGACAAGGGCGGTACAAGCACAATCGATAATGTAAGAAGTACACCAAGATAAGGATTCAGGAGAAGCAGAGTCGAAAACATAGAAAATTTAGTATATATTACAGCTACCTGCTTTTGTTGATTCAAGGCAGATGCAATAGTATATTGCTCAAAGTAGATTTGTCTTTCATAAACTCATGCTACTCTAGAGCTAGAAAAGATTGAACAAAAGAATTGGCTTTTGTTGCAAACCACATTTGAACAATTAACTGCAGCGAGGAAGGAGGGAGGTGGATAAATATTTGCAGTTTTCTTTTGGGAAGGCACTATATTCGAAGTAATGCTAAGGCTGAACGTCATAGAAAAAGGAGCACATTTTGATAAAGACAAAGATTCAACTAAGATATTTAAAATATCATATCACCAGCAAAGTTTGTATCAGAAGAGTGCATTAAAAAATCTACGTCAATACAAAAGGTCAAACATGTGGGAGAGCATTGCCAGAGAAGAAGTAGTGGAAGAAGAAAGATTTTGTTGTGAAAAGAAGAAAGGAAATGAACGAGCAAAGACTTCGCAAAACATCTTGTGAAAACGAGGCGGTTACATCGTTGAATTTAATACAGTTGAAGATAAAAGGGAGGCTTTCTCACAGAGTGAATGTAGGACCATTTGAATAGAAGCTTTGAATCCAGTGATCCAGGAGCGCATTGTGTGCTTTGCACATTTCTTTGATTCGTAAAGTGGCCTCTTACACTCATATAGGTCACTTCGAGAGCAGTTGCAGTTTTAGCCATAGACCATGCATGTAGATTATTGCAGAAGGCAAAATATGCTTAGAAAAAAATACTTTAAATTTTTGCTAAGCATTATCAATACGACAGAAAAAAATAATCAAATTATTCCATTTGTTTCAGTAACAATAGCAGATACAAAAAAGCTGTGTTTAGCGTGATGTACAACTTTAAATCCATGATCGAGGGTTTGATTATTAGAATTTGGAGTGAGATTATGTCAGTGAAATTGATCGATATTAAAGTGGCAAATGTAGCATCCCATTCTTCAGTGGCGAGTTTTAAATCACCACAGTAGGAAACCATTTCGAAAATAATTATTAAAGAAAAAAAAAATTCCCAAAAAATAATTCGTAACCAAAAACAGGATGTTATAAGGGGAACAGATAGACACAAAAACTAAAATTTTTAGATAAAGGAGTGAAAGCCACTACAGGTTACTTCATCGCGAATCTTACTAACACCGATTATGACACCAACTAAAACTGATTTTCTACAGTCAGCGCTGTTTTTCTTCAGATAATATGTAAAGGAAGCAGTTAGTGGTTATAATGGTTTCCAGTTAGGCAGGTTTTGGTAAAGCAAAAAATGTCAGAAGAGGCCTGATCTTAATTGTGTTAGTCCTAAAATCGCGGACGTTCTGATAGTCACTTTTTATGTTAGATAAATCTTTGTTCTTTTGGGTCTCCTTGTTTCATTTTTTTTAAGAATGCCAGGAGGAGAAAGTCTCTATGGAGTAGTCATCATTAGTATTATCAGTTTCCGTTATTTTGACCGATGCAAGCTGTGGATTCTGTAGTTTATCAGGTGCTACCTTTTTGCAAAGAAGTAGAGTCGGAGAATAGCCAGATTTGGCTACAATGCAATCCTTTTTTCTCTATGATAATACCAAGGCATCAGGATATTACGCTTTGGAGCAAATGATTAGCTATGACGGTAGGGAGACACATATGGGAGAAGCCGATATCAATTATTGCATTATTCCTTTAAGTGTCACATCATTCTTATTTCCTGAAACGGTGGTGTTATTCTCAGTCGTCACTGTAGCTATGATGAAACAATTAATGGAGCGCTGATTTTATGTCCAGTCGCCGGATGTTAAGGCAACACAAGACGAACAAATATAACCATGAGCATAAGGTGGGATTCGAGCCCGCAGGCAGTAGATCGTTGCTTCAGATTGACGCTTTAGCGAGGAGACCTACTGAGCTCTCCAAGAATTTGGATGATGTATAGCACGCGAAATGTAAAACAAACATATGTAATGGTGACGATGTGACAACTACTGGAGGAAGGTTTTTTCAAAGGTCTAGGTTGAGCTGTTTCTAGTGTAATATTTCGTAATATCTCTGGTACTTGTACTAGCTACATCGTACTGTAGTACTTATAGAAGAGGAGGCTGATTATGTCCAAGGTGTGTCCCAGAAGATCCAGAATAAGAACGTCCTTAAGGAAATCTCAGCTGAAATGTGAGAATTACGGAATCAACTAGTGGCTGAATAGTATTCAGTAAAATCTTTACCTTGTCCTCGGATGAGGATAGAACTTAAGCTACATCTTCGAGACAAGTTTTGACCGCATACGATTTCATAATAACTCTATTTCAACATTTTCAAGAGACATAACTGACCCCTGCCCTGAATTCTCGATTAACTAATGAAATTACTTTCCAAATGAATAGACGCAGTATGTTCACTGACACCATCAGCTCATCCGGAGCTAACAACTGTCCCATTTCATCCTGAAATAAAGCACTTATACTTACTTGTCCTTTGTCGAGCACACTCGAACGTCCTATTTCACTTCAGACCGAATTTTTTCGGAAGTGCCAAAATGAGATTTTCACTCGACCGGCAGCGTTTAGCTTATGCGCTTTGCTCTCCACTTAGTATGGAAGTTTAGATTTTTTCCTCGATTTTCGTTACAAACCAAGGTCGGACGACGACGACGACCACGACGACGAGATCATTGCTTTGTACTGTTTTATTGACGCTGGCTTTTCTCAGATCCACATTTTAACATTTTTCCACGAACAATTGACCAGTTTATTGTGTACGACGGTAAAGAGTCGATTGTAATGGCAATTGTGCGACCAGGAAATGGTATCAAGCTGTGTAAAAAAAAGTTAACTTCAGCTTGGCCGGATGGAAGTCTGTGTCGGTGTGTGTTGTGGTGAGTTGGAGAAGAAGTAAAACGTTGGAATCCGGTCGGGTATCGATTCGAGAAGTTTTCACTGATAAAAGGAATACTTGGTGTAACTTTAATTTGAATGCTTGAGCCGGATCCCTGGTCAGTGGAATACTGAAGGTTTTTGAGGTGAATGAAATCTTTGTGTATGCTTAGGGCTGTTTAAATAGTTTAGTTACGTTTGACTTTTGCATATTTGAAGGTATCGATTAATAACTAGTTTTGTTCTGTTGCTCTGGGAAAATCTCACGATTCCATGAATAACAATTTTTTGTTTACGTGAAAATTAATATTTTTGTAGATGCAGAATCACCAAGCCACAAAAGTCTCCACAAGGCGGCAGTTAAAAAAATCAATCTGAATAGTACAATTTCAATATCATTCCTCGATGAGTCACTGGCTTTGCAGTTAATTTTTCCTCTACTAATTTGAATTTAAAATTACTCCTGCAAAACTCTGCAGCTTCGTAATCAATGATCGCACACTTTGTCATTTTACATCAGTTTTTTTTTCCAAAGGTCGGTACTCAAATTTCCAGTTTATTCGGTTAAGGCAAGCCGAGAGTCCTACCCCTGACGGTATGTTAAGCCTGATGTCCACTTCATGAAATCTGGTATATTGCCGAAATTTTTCGGACACCGTTCTACAAACCAAAAGGGCTGTTTACCATCCGTCACAGTATAACTAGTTATATTTTGGTAGCAACTATAACGGTGACTTGAAATATTTATTGCGACATGATAATGTGCGGGGCCACTGTATGAGGCAGGTAAGAGGACGTTTTAGTTGATCGGGTCATAACATTAGTTGTTGTTGGGCTTAGACATCGATGGTGGCTCGGGACCCATATCTGATCTTCTAGCATCTTTATACAATTCGCAAGTTATCTCGCCCTTAATGTCTCGAAATGCTATAAGATGTTTTATATCTATAGAAAATTCCCCTTTTTGTTCGCTTATCATATTTCTGAATCTCTTCATCGTGTTGTCAACCATTCGAAGATATTGGCGTCGTATTAGAGTCTATGCTTAGATCACCACGGTGTCCAATTTATCGGATTGTGTCCTCCGATCCTCAAAACATTTTATTAATATCGCTACCTCTGTGCATTTTGTTCGTAATTATCAATTGTGGTGTGCTCATTACCGAAATCTTCTAAATGCCCTAGAATCCGTTCAACGTAGGTCTATCCGTTTCTCGCCCTTAAAGTTTAATTTCTCCTAGTTTGCATATAGTGAACGTCCCAACCTTTAAAAAATTCTGCCCTTAAAATCTCATGGAGTTTTTTGATGAGTGTCTTCCCTTCAAACTGCATTACCGTCACGTTTTGTCAGATCTTTGCTCAGAAATATCTGGTCCTGAATCGTAACGCTCCAATAGAGCCGCAACCATTTTTAATGTCCTTTTCGCGCGCAAAGATGCATATTTTTATTCACTGCTTTTTTTATTCAATGCAAAAACTCATAAAAACCTTGAACTTGGTTCTATACCGCAGACACTTAGGCAATCTGCACACGGGTCGTTGAGCTATCGTCGTAGATGCGATATTTCTACGCTTGGTCGTCACAACCTATGTAAATCAATGGGTGGCCGCTAACGGAGCGTTAGGTGCAGGCCTCAAGTCGAATGACTAGTCGTTTTTGCAAGCGCGATGGATGACGGCAACGTACAATTCGTGGGGGAGGTGGGAAAATGCCCCGAATTGTTTGATTTTACGACGCATACTGACGTTTTCTTGGCGACCCGTGTGCGGACATGACACTTTTTCAACCAACTAGTCAGCATAGGAGATATTAAGATGGTTTGTTTTCTGAGAGGAATTCAAGTCGGACAAACTAAATACCCTTGCATAGATATACCCTTGTCATCTTTGCTTATAGGACAGTATACCAACAGCGTATGTGGCCTGATCGAATCGAATTTCTGATAGGAAAACATAATGTTATGTGGGAACCAATTGTTGACCTAAGAATATATTGATGCTACCATTACATATAAAATTAGGCCTAATGATGCAATTTGTGAGCGCTCTAAATCAAAAGTCTGAAGCTTTTTAATATTCAAAAGGAACCTTTCCCAAATTTTCTGAAGCTCAAGTTAACGGGGGGTATTTTCGCCGGACCACAAATAAAAAAATTGATGCTCAGTGATGAATTCGCACAATTACTCAATGCTCATGAAAAACAAGCCTGGGATCGTCTTAAAGCAGTAGTAAATGGCTTTTTTCGGAAACAATAGAACTGACAGTTATGAAGAATTGTTTGAAACTATGCTAGAAAGCTTTAAAACTATGGATTGCAGAATGTCCCATAACCTTCATATGTTACATTCTCGCCTTAACTAATTCAAAGATAATATGGCTGCCTGCCTACTCAGAGGAGTGAGCAGAACGTTTTCACCGAGATGTAATGGACTACCAAGGGCAGTACAGCGAGCATATGATGGGAAATATCATTTGGGGCTTGATACGAGAAAGTCCTTATAAATATAAAAAAAATCACTAAAAACATTCTTTTTGGAACTTGATATTGATAGTATTTTACATTTGAGTGTTGTTATTTGTCATAATTTATGAATCAAAACCACTCTAAAGTTCAGCAAAAAATTCCTGGCTGTAATTTAAAATTTGTGTTCAACCCGTACGTTTTCGAAAAGGAATTCAAATGAGAATCACAAACATTTCTTTATTTCATTGACATAGCTATGCATGGGTTATTTTTTGTTATTTCAAATCAATCACTTATTTCAAATCAAAATATGAATGCACACTTAAACTTTTTAATCTAAATTTATGTTATGGCTGAAAACAATTGAGTTCGATTTTACTAGTTCTCAACTTTTGGCGTTCAATATTTTCGGTTTTTAATGTTTTTCATCACATCGCCAGATTCAAGCTGTTGCCAGCTTATATGTTACTTAACCCATGTCGTTCACATAATTTTACAGCGATTCTTTTGATTCAATCTAAATATGTTATGCCAAGTTGAAATTTTACGCTTAACTACCTAGGACATGTCACTATGAGCTCGAGAATTTCATCCTTACTTGATATAGCCAATAAATACGAGAGAACTATTTTCGCAATTACTCCTTTAAACCCATTGAACTTCTGACATATGCTCAGATTTCAATACTCTTCGTGTGTACTCAGATTTGGTGATTGGACTGCAGCCAAATCAACTGAACTTTCAGAAGGACATATTCATTCACAGAGAGTGGATGAATGATTCAAATTATAATAAAATTCAGGCGACAAAGGATAATCGACAAGTTCATCGAATTTAGTTGTTTTTGCTTAATGAGTTTAAGCCACCTCGCATAGTTAGCTTTTATTATCGTCTGTCTAGTTATGTGAGTTAATAAAAGCCAATATAAACAGCAGAACGCTCTTATTCCATGTCTTAAAGTTTTTGAAGTGCTGATTAAGCAACGGACACTTGACTAAACGAGACCCGAATCGTATTCATCACATTATTGCATTTTTCGTCTTTCCTGCCTCCAACTTCATTTTGGTTACTTTTTACCATGCGCTTGGTGGTCAATAAATTGGACAAATGCCAATCTGGTTATAAGCAGTCACGATACTAACTTTACACCCTACAGCTGAAAATCGAACGACAACCGACCCGAGTATTCAGATCATAAGTGGAGATGACATTGCCGGTTGTGGAATTCTGGCATTCACATGTCCGTATAAATTGGCTCTAGCTAGGTACAGTGTCCACGATATCCTTGTATGAAGTTCCCAATACGATTCTGCATAGGTATGAATGTACGTTCATATGAGCCTATGCAGAGCGTGCACTTTATCTTATGCAGAAAAGCCAAGATCCTTTGAAAAGTGTCAATCAGGTTACTGCAATGCTTTCGACTTCATGACCGTTTCGGCCTATGGACATTACAATCGCGACGTGGAAGCTAAAAACAGTTGAGAACGAAAATATAATAATAGGACAGTTTATTCAATCCTGTAAATTAGTTATGATTGAGAAAAGACACTTTGTTTTTAGTAACACAGTCCAAAATATCTTGCACAATAAAAAGATCAAAACTATATCAGCAAACAAAATGGAAAGCTTCCAGTGAAAATGAAAAAAAGTGAGCAAAATACCTGCTAAGAGTTCGATAACTTCGCAACTTCACATTCAATACAGTAGTTGACATCCACCAAACTTTCCGGACAATAATAAATGAACACAGACTAAGGAAGGAATCCACCCAAAACAGATTGAAAAAATATCGGAACAAAAATCGTCGTCCTACCGAAACGAACTGACTAGATGCACCAACTAACCGAAAAAAGCGCGCATTCTGGAAATACTGCACTTTCTATGCCTCGTTTCGTGATTGTATCACGTGTTTTGAATTCTTGGTGGTTGACCTTCCGGTGTGCCACGATGCGGTTCAGCTAATTCTTCAACATTTATCTTCATCTCACCGTGCGACGTTATAAAGTTTGCTTTGGCATCTTTGAGTGAAACCTCTAAATTGACCGCCTCGTCACATAAAATCAACTGAATGAATCGACTGAAGGACTGAAGGATGGTAGGTAACGAAGTATGCGACAGACAGCCAAACGCTACACCGGCTGAATGCATTGACGTTGATGCCGAAAATTGAAAGTTAGGAGAAGAAGTGGAACAGGATACATCTCAACTGCAACCAACCACGGTCACCTATAAATTTGATAAATAATGCGGCAACTTAGTCGGTGTGAAATGGTTGATTTCACGGATGAGCTTAATGGCGTTGAGCTGTATCAGCATTGTGACAGTGGTGTGTCGTTTGAATTGACGATGGCTCGTTTACACGGTTTGCAGACATGATTGACTGGGAAGGAAGACGTGTATTGAATTTGCTGGTTAACTGGTAGATATTAGGTTTTGCTCACGTTTTGGTGCTTAGGTAGACAAAGTTGATGATTAAAATTGTGTTTCGAAACAATATTATTAAAGTGACACGGAAATTAAGGATATAAAATACCTTATAGACCGCTTAGTTACATAAGTATTCAATCGTTGGGGTACGGAGCTATGTGCCTTGCCTTTAAATGGGGCTCATTTTTACCTTAATCAAGCGCAAGGGACTGGAACATTCTTTTTCAAATTTTAGCAACAATTTATTGGAAATCATTTTCAATAATACTGTCAGTTTCGAGTTAAATTTACATCGTTGTCGCATATTCGCAGATCCTGAATTGTCGTAAATATAGTGGAATTTGTACGCTTCATCTCGATACACCATAAAAAAGAGCTGGACAAAGCGAATTACTAAATTTAAAAAGATTTTAATACTAACATTCCTTACTTGAATTAAGTTAGGAATTTCATCGCATTTCAACAATGAGAGCTTCAATAAGAAAGAGCTATCACGAGGCAAGCACTTTGCCCAAACAGAATATTTAAAGAAAAATCAGCTTTCGGGTATTCTTAAGAACCTGTTCAGCAGATGATATCTCGTTTATCAAGAAAGTAAGGTCTGTCTGATTTTTTCTCGCTGAAAATGTAAAATATCTGCCGTGACCTAATCGCCACTTCTGCAGCCAATTGTGTTATTGCTCAAATTGTGCTATGTCTAGATATCTTCATAAGCCCAT
Source organism: Nemotelus pantherinus (assembly GCA_963978885.1). Taxonomy (NCBI): domain Eukaryota; kingdom Metazoa; phylum Arthropoda; class Insecta; order Diptera; family Stratiomyidae; genus Nemotelus; species Nemotelus pantherinus. The sequence goes on along the minus strand of OZ022265.1, from coordinate 50,641,946 downwards.
TCGATTGTGTTGCTTGTTCGCGGCTGCTAATGTTGTTCGAAGATTAGCAGCCTCGTTTTTTTGCACCTATGTAGAGCATGTTAATAGTCCGGGGAAATTTAACATGGTGCTTCGGGAAAATTTAGGGAAAGGTGAATTTTGGTGTGAACCTTTGTACTAGCGTGTTGAACAAAATGTCAAAAGTTCCCATCGATCCGAGTTCTGCGTTACCTTTTATACGGGTTCAAAGATCACCAAAAGTGACCTTTCATAAATATCTCAGAAACGGTCACGACTTCAGAAAAACAATGTATCACAAAATTGTAGCTTAGAAAATTTCCAACAAAAAAGATTCCACAACTTTTTCCTGTAACCATAACCGTTTTTGAGATATATTGATATAAACATTTGCTACTAACAGCATCGTCTCTCTCAACGGCATGTTGATATTATCCGATTTTGATGATGACTTGGAATGTTTGTGAGTTTGTTTTTCTATGTTTAAGAGGCGCATAAAAAAAACATGTAAACAAACTTATCTATCCAAGTTAAGTTCGAAGTTTCCGGGTCGAGACGAAGGGTCTTTTGTGCGAAGTAGTGCCATCTGGACTGCATATTTTAGAGTGATACATCAGTAATCGTCCTTCTGTTAGGGACGACAAAGGTAGGAGAACTCTCAATGTTGAAAGTCATTACCAAAAAGTTATAAAATCAAATTCTACGATCGTCGGCCAGTATTCCCAGTGAACTCATCTAGCCATGTGTTGTATGAATTATATAGGTATGATTTTGGTACTTTTCTGTTTTACCCCCCCCCCCCCCCCCCATTTTTTTTTTACTTTTTGCTATTGCAATGCTTCTAAAATTGATAAGAAAGTAGTCATTAACCAAAATTTTGATGGAGAAACACGTTTTAAAGAAAAAAAAAATTTTTTTTTAAATTTTTTAATATTTTTAAAAAAAAAATTTTCCGATTTTAAATTTTTTTTTTCATTTTTATGCGGCAGAATGAGTTTTTTAAAAGTTAATGTGATGTTGCTCCCGCTACAACAATAACCCAAAAAACCAATAACCCAAAAAAATATATTAATAACAAAACTTTTCCCTATTACCAATATCATAATGATATATACATTGCCATTTACATCGAGAGCTCATTATACTGTTTTATAGGCTTTTTTTCCATCAAATGCTTTGTTTTTATTTGTTGCCCTACAATTGCTCACATTCCTTGTTTTTTGGGTTATTGGTTGGGGGGGGGGCAGACCCCCCAACAATAAGTTTCTATGAATACATCTCATATTACGGCATAAAAATTAAAAAAAAAATTAAAAAATTAAAAAATATTAAAAAATTTAAAAAAAAATTTTTCTTTTTAACGTGTTTTTCCATCATAATTTTGGTTGATTACTACTTTCTAATCAATTTTAGAAGCATTGCAACAGCAAAAAGTGAAAAAAAATGGGGGGGAAACAGAAAAGTACCGAAAAGGATTTATATAAATCGATTTGTAATAAATAATAAGCAATTATGGCTATACAATATTTCGAAAGATTATTTTTTAGTGACACAGAAAACCGCATTCACCAATACATGTTGGAAAAAAACCCATTTCACAAACTATCTTTTCCGTATCCTGACAATAAAGTGAGGAGCTGTCTCCTTATCATACGAAATACACGCTGCGGCATTAAGATTTCCTATAGAGCTGGTAGTGTAGATAGTTACGTTTATGTACATATTATGTCAAGCAGAGCCTTTTTCAAATATATCAAATCCATACGTATTTTTTAGAACATATAAAATATTCCACCACCCAATGTTCAGGATTCCATGCATGTTACGACGTGTTTCTTTCCCTGCCTGTATAGTTTCAATCAAAAAATCTACGCATTTACTGAGCTCACAAAGCTCACATTCACCAGACAGCCCCCATACAACGCAACGCACACAAACACATCGGCCGGTTAATACTTCTGAAAAGCCAAATTGATCTTCATAATTTTTTATCAATGCATGATCTTAACTAAACCATAAAAATTAGCTTTGCAAGTGATCCAGCATCCAGTACGGAACAATACTTAACAAATAACCACATTAATGAAAACTTCAATCTGAAATCCTCTTCTTAACCGCATAAACAATGTCCAATTGTCAATATCGCGACAAGTATCCCATCAATAATTCACCAGAAATTCCTTCCGGCCGCACTTTACCGCACACAACAAGCAATGTTTCTTCGTCGAAAATAATTTCTGTTGACCATAATTTGCAATTTCACTTACCCCGCTCTTTTATTTCATACTCCTTTTCCGCAATATGTCTTCCTCAAATAGAAATCAATAAATTTATAACACTACACTCAATAATTATCACTAAATCACAATTTTCACAGACCGAACAAGTAGTTTGTGTACAAATGTCATTGGGGCTACATTCACTTGTCTCTATGAAAATTTCTAGCGGGACGATTATACCTGAAACGTCATATTGCAGTGCAGTGTATATATACACTGCACTATTTCAAAGGGTTTAATATTTTGCTAGTCATATAAACAACTTGATATGGATTCATGTAAAATTCATTATGGTTGATGTCTTAGATACTATCGAAAATCGATTATGTGACTAATTATCAAAATATTAAACCCTCTCAAAGAGTGCAGTGATATATACACTGCACTGAAATATGACGTTTCATGCATAATCATCCCGCCAGAAATTTTCATAGAGACAAGTGTGGATGTCACCTCAATAGTGTTCGGTCTGTGAAAAGTATGATTTAGTGTAATAATTATTAAGTGCAGTGTAATAAATTTAGTGATATCTATTTGTGGAGGTCGCATTGTGAAAAGGAGCATGAAATTGAAGAGTGAGGTAAGTGAAATTCCAAATTATCGCGAAAAGAAAATTCGTGTACGATGAAGAAAGTTTGCTTGTTGTGTGGGGTAAGGTGCGGCCGGAGGAAATATGTTTCGATAAGTTCCTGGGGAATTTTTTGATGGAATAATGGTCGCAATATTAGCAATGGGACATTGTTTATGCGTTAATGAAGAGGATTTCAGATTAAAGTTTCCATCAGTGTGAATATTTGTTAATTGTTGCTTCGTACATGATGCTGGATCACTCGCAAAGCTAATTTTCATGGCTTGGTTAAGATAGTGCATTGATAGAAAATTCTCAAGATCGGTTTGGTTTTGCAGAAGTATTAACCGGTCGATGTGTGGGTGTGCATTGCGGTACCCAGGATTTTGTATGGGAACTGTGTAGAGAATGCGTGCTATGAAGGTTTTCGTTCTGTAAATTTACAAAAATTTACATGCTAGCAAAGAAAAGCGTCGTAACTTTCGTGAAATCATTGAATTTCGTTGGTTGATGGGGTTCAAAGCTTTCTATAAGTCAATAGTAATATTTTGAAAGCAATGGTTGTGTAATCGAAACATATATGTTACGTTTTATGGAGGTTGAATATTATATTTGTCCTTAAAAATACGTATGCATTTAATGTATTTAAAAAGGGATCTGCTTGATAAAATATATACATAAACGGAGGTATGCATCAACAGCATCAGCTTTATAAAAAATGTTAACGCCGCAGCGTGTATTTCGTCTGATAAGGAGACGTCTCTCTACTTTAGTTTCAAGACACGGAAAAGAAAAACGCCACTATATAGTGGCTGCTACAGTGAATATAAAGTTTAAAAAAGTGACTGAATTTTTGTAAAAGAATGAAAATGTGGTTTTGTGAAATAGTTGGTAATACCGATATATGTGCTTGTGTCTTAATTTAGATTTTACTTTTTATACGAAATCGTTATCTAGATTGATTGACATCTGGGTACTTTTCTGTTAACCCCCCCCCCCCCCCCCATTTTTTCCACTTTTTGTTGTTGCAATGTTTCTAAAATTGATTAGAAAGTAGTAATTAACCAAAATTATGATGGAAAAACACGTTTAAAAGAATTTTTTTTTTATTTTTAATATTTTACATTTTTGTTTTTTAATTTTTATGCGGTGATTTGAGATGTATTCATAGAAACTTATTGTTGAGGGGTCTGTCCCCCCAACCAATAACCCAAAAAACAAGGAATGTGAGCAATTGTAGGGCAACAAATAAAAACAAAGCATTTGATGGGAAAAAGCCTATAAAACAGTATAATGAGCTCTCGATGTAAATGGCAAGGTCATTATGATATTGGTAATAGGCAAAAGTTTTATATTATTAATATCTTTTTTGGGTTATTGGTTTTTTGGGTTATTGTTGTAGCGGGGGCAAAATCACATTAACTTTTAAAAAACTCATTCTGCCGCATAAAAATGAAAAAAAAAAATTTAAAATCGTGAAAAAATTTTTTAAAAATATTAAAAAATTAAAAAAAATAATTTTTTTTTTCTTTAAAACGTGTTTCTCCATCAAAATTTTGGTTAATGACTACTTTCTTATCAATTTTAGAAGCATTGCAACAGCAAAAAGTGAAAAAAAATGGGAGGGGGGGGGGGTTAACAGAAAAGTACCATGATTTTACTTAAGCTTGAGTCATTTCAAGTGAGAAGAATATTTCGTTTTATTTTTTCAGAATAGTACACAGGTTAGAAAATTTTATATAATTGATATTCATTCTAATTTCTACCATAATTTTGTATTTTTTTACAAATCGGCAATTCTACAAACTAAATTTCTTCTGATCCGCAATTTAAGTCTTCCTAACTTCTTCACTGGTTGCTTATATGACTGATCCAGCTATTTTCAAGCAACCTGTTAACACAAAATGCGACAAAACAAAGCATACCTTAAAAACGAAATTGTCGTAAAACATCTTAATTTTCATGGTTGTAGTAATAACTACTGTCGTGAATTTCCGTTCAATCAACAATGCATTCAACCTGCATTTTTCATTCTTTCTGTTTGAAATTTCAATTGACCGTAATTAATTACAATTGCAATTTTTTTTCTCAATCAGTAGTCTCCAGTTGGTTGAATCCAACAAGTTCCATTATTGCGGCCGGTGTCGAAAAACAATAATTACAATTCTTCATTGACGCAAAAAAAAACAAACGGAAAAAATTCGTGCTATATTTGTGCTTAATATCCTGGACGTACATTGATTTCGACGCCGAACGTACGGTGATACAGGACCGAATCAGGTCGAAACAATAAACAATAACAAACGGACTGACTGGAGAAGACCTTGTAGCTAGCGCCTATCAGCCACACCGCTCTTGAGTAAATTAAATCCGCAAAGAATTGATCATTGTCCATTACAATGTCAATTTAGTAACTGATTGAGTTTTTTTCGTTGCAATTGCACTGGAAAATTAAAATCCAACAGAGCTACGGATTCTCTGGATACTTTTCGCTGGTTTGTTGGAAAACGGTCGTTAGCGCGTCGTTGGATCAGCGACGATTTAAAAGGTTTAAAGCGCTTTAAAACGCTCGTTGTGTTGAATTTCAATAATTTTGTGTAAATGCAAGCGGATGAATATTGATTTTATTATGATTTTTCAAGATACCGAAAAGTTTTAATCACACCTGGTCCCCATCATCGGATTTCGAACCAAATTGAATGAAAATCCAGCCACCGACACACCTCATCACCAAGCCGAACTTAATATTTTGTTAAAACGAACGACTCGTGTCTCTAATTTACCAGTCCTGGGTAAATTTGTTTGTCTTCTCAGAGCGACAGTACACAGTACGAAAGGCAGTACAGAATTATGGTGTGCCTTGCAAGTGTGTACCCAGGCAACCTAGCAAGGATACGTATTAGGTCGATTATGACCAGATTGTGGGCTCGCCGTGAACCGCATTTGTATCAGATGGTTGAAAGGATACCTTCGTTGGCCAGAAGCAATTGTATATTCATTGGGTTTACGGGTTGACCCGATGTTCATGGATGATGACGTTCAGGTGTACAAACGATATGCGAAGCATCCATTTCAAGCGGTTGCTGTGAAATGTTTGCTCGCTGTGTCCAATATGCAAATAATAAATCGTCATAGAGACAGTGGTCGAAGATTTGTTTTGTTACACTGTGTCATTCTGTCGACAGAATGACGAAAGGTGATGGGGAGAAGTGTTGATTAGTCGCAAAATGGATAGAGAGTGAACTTGGTGAAATTATTTCTTCTTAAAAGGAAATGCGAAGGTATTCTCACTGTATTCTATATATTCGGATTTAGTACTACCAATATTGGTCCGATGGTTTAGTTCGGAGGTTCTTTCAATTCATCAACGTGGCACAACAGCCCGATGTCAGGCCTTGGCCGCCTGGATCGAACTCCTCCAATTGTCTCGGTCACGTGACCGCGTCCTCCAATCTTGGAACCCCAATAGTTGTTCGGCGTCCGCATACACTGAGCCCTCCCACCGAGCTCTTGGTCTTCCTCTTGGCCTCGCTCCGTCGACTCGTCTTGCGTTCATGACACGTTTTGGCATGCGATCGTCATTCATGCGTTGCACGTGCCCAGCCCACTGTAACCGTTGTAGTTTGACAATTTTTGAGACTTCAAGCTCATCGTAAAGTTCGTACAACTCATTGTTGTACCGGATGCGCCATCCATCTCGGTCGCGGATAGCCCCGAAAATCCGCCGTAGTACTTTCCGTTCGAAAGTATCGATCATGTATTCGGAGGCTTGGGTCAGGGTCCATGTTTCGCAGCCATTGCACAGCACAGGTCTTATAATAGTTTTATAAACGCGGAGCTTAGTCTTTCTGTGCACATATTTCGATTTCATGATAGGGAGGACCGAGAAGAAAGTCTTATTTGCTAGTTGTATCCGTCGCTTGATTTCGTCAGTTTCGTTGGCGTCACTCGATAGATTGCTATATAGATTGCTACCCAGGTACACAAAGTTGTCCACGAATTTGATGCAAAGGTCCCCTACGTTGATAGTCGTGTACGCTGCCGTCCTTGTCCTAGATTGCATCATAGCTTTCGTTTTGTCCTCGTTGATTCGCAGTCCAACTTCCTTTGCTGCGGTGTCAAGTCGAAGCAGAAGTTCTTCTGCATCGGTCAGTTTTCGAGCCATGATGTTAATGTCATCCGCGTACGCTGCCAATTGTGTCGACTTAAAAAGTAGCGTGCCGCTGGTGCTCAGGTTCATTGCTCGAATAGCGAACTCAAGTGCCAGGTTGAAGAGCGTGGGCGCTATTCCATCGTCCTGCTTCAGGCCACCCAGAGTTTCAAAAGGATCCGTCAATCTGTTCTGGATCCGGACTTGTGAGACGGAGTTGGTCATCGTCATCTTTGTAAGTCTCACTAATTTGGCCGGTATACCAAATTGCAGCATGATGCTATATAGAGCGCCTCGGTTGATGCTGTCATATGCTTGTTTAAAGTCGACAAAGATTTGGTATACGTCGACGTCGTATTCCCAGCACTTTTGCAAAATAAGCTTGACCGTGAAGAGCTGGTCGATTGTTGAGCGACCAGATCTGAAACCGCCTTGATATTCGCCAATGATTTCTTCCGCGAACGGTTTAATCCTATATTCCAGGAGGTTCTTTCAATTGCCTGGTAATAATTTATCTGCGGATTTAGTCCAGGGAAATCTAACATGGTGCTTCGGAAAAATTAGGGGAACCTTGGTACTGGCGTGTTGAACAAAACGTCAAAAGTTTCCATCGATCCGAGTGCTGCGTCACTTTTTATACGGGGTCAAAGGTCACCAAAAGTGACCTTTCATAAATATATATATATATATATATATATATATATATATTTATATATATATATATATATATATATATATATATATATATATATATATATATATATATATATATATATATATAGAACTTTTAAATATATATTTAAATATATATTTATAACTTTTTCCTGTAACCATAACCATTTCTGAGATATATTGATCTAAACATTCGTTACTAACAGCAACCTCTTTATCACGGCATGTTCTAAACATCTAAACATTTGCTACTAACAGCATCGTCTCTCTCAACGGCATGTTGATATTATCCGATTTTGATTACGACTTGGCATGTTTGTGAGTTTGTTTTTCTATGTTTAAGAGGCGCATAAAAAAAAACATGTAAATAAACTTATCTACCATACTCCAAGGTAGATGGAAAAGTGTGCTCCGAAAAGAACCCGATTTGCCATAAAATGCTATCCTTGAGCATCCACTCCAAAACTTCAGAAATGAGCTCGTTGCCTACTCTTTGCCCACTGTTAAACAAGATAGAATCACTTTTTATCCTTTTAATTGCCTTTTAATTGCAAACATAGAACTTAAACCAATAACAAGGAAAGCAGCCATAGTATAAGCACTCGAATCCAATGCTGAAAGAATAATATTAAGATCACACCTACCACACTTTGTTCTGTGAGTGTTCTATTTAGTTCCTCCGTGAATTGCCTGTTCAGAAAAACAGCTCTCGAAAATTACAAGATTTTTTGTTAAAGGAGTTTAGTTTATTTTGAATGAACAGCTTTAAGTTTATGTCCCAGGATTTGACAATAAGATTAGAATAAGTCCAGAATAAGGTTATCTAGTCCAGTACCCAAGGATTTGAAATAAAGAACAAAAGAAAAAATTCAGCGCTTGCAAATCGCTAGAAAGACTCATTATCCGAAAAAAAAAAGTAGAGGAATGATGTCTACACTTCACTGAGGCTTAGCTGGTAAGAACAAGAACACATGGTTTAACATTCGAAAATCAACTAGTTTGGTCATATTTGATGTTGCTTAGATGTGTGATATGATTTATTTTCACAATGAGTACATTCAAAATCTTACTACCACTGATTTTAGCCATATCATCATTTTTCCAGAGCAGAAACTTTTGAGTGAAAATAAACAACTACCTCCCCATACTGTGGCCAATAGAAGCTGGTGTACCGCAAAGCTCACAATCTTCACCAATGTTGTATAGTATATATACTGCAGATCATACCAAATATGCCCAACACAAAAGTATTCCTGTTCGCCGATGGCACGTGCAATTTTCAACACTTACAAGCATGTAGACACTATATCTTCAAATCTGCAATCCTATATAGATGTATTTTGGAATAGTTTCTCAAAATAAAAATGCAAATAAGTGCGTACATTTATTAAAAGGAAGATTTTGTTTAGTTGGTATAACTAATTTGCTTTAGTTGAAAAATGGTCAAATGTTTCTCGAGTTGTTAACAACTGAAATAGAAAATTTAACCAATCTATTTTGTATGAACCTTTAGGTTCGAAGATTATATTCAGCTGAGTGGAAAGTGTATCTATTTTTCCTATACAAAATTTCTAAAAACCAGTTCAAGAATTTACTAATGTTATCCGAGGATACTTGACTATAATTTACAGGAAAATAATAGAATTAGTTGGCTAAAAATAAACCAATTGCTTTAGGGAATTATAACTATTTTTAATACCGAATACATAATTGCTTATTTCAGTGCAGCACTGTAAAGAACTAACCGTAGACAACGGAACAATAAAAGTGCAACTGACAACAAAATATCTTGGAGTGATGGTTGACAATAGAATATCAAGGAAAAAACATATAAAAGAGTCTTTAACCAATGGCTAGAGGGAAAAAAAGGAACACCCACCTACACTTAAAAACAAAGCACAGGTTAGGTTGAAGACATCGTCCACCCAGCGGAAGTGAGTCAAAACGCTGAAAGCATTAGCTCCAAATAAACCCATTTTGTTGTAATTTTGTTTCAAAACAATATCTGCCAAAAATATATACGCCCACTTGGTGAACACACTGGACGGACTCTACTTTTTGATATTCCTTAGCTGAACGATAGTGCAAAGATTTTATGCTGGGCAGGCCATTCACAGAAGGCGAACATCTCAAAGGAGTTTGTTTCGTTTGTCTCCAAGGACAACACCAAAAAAGTACAAGATGATGTTTTGGGCAGATCAAAGAGTAAACCTCAGACATATAGCTGACGCCACAGGGATCTCATATCGCAGCATTGAAAGGATTCTCGCCAACGAACTGCATATGAATAAAGTCTCTACAAATTGGATAGTGAAAATGCTGACAAAAAAAAAGAGTTTAAAAAAAAGATCAGTTAAGTGTATTCATTTGTTTTCAAATATTTTAAAAAATATGTCCGTAATTTCGAATATTCATTCTAATTGCTTTTTGATCACCCAAAAGCATAGAAAAGACCTAATATAAAACTGTTTAAAAGTAATAAAGCTCACTCTGTAACACTGGTCATTATTCATTCTGGACAAAAAACAGCCTATTGAAAATATTTTGTAACAGGGCAATTTCATCCAATATTTTAAAATAAAGCCATCAGCTTTGAATGTGAATATACGACGTGTATATAACACTGTTCAACTGCTCAAAATGAATTTTTTTTTAAACAGCTACCAAACAAAAAACTTCAAGATTTCGATTTGCAATTTTATATAAATCTTTATTGAGGTTGAAAGCTAACATTTACATTAGAAAAAATTATTAGAAAACAAAATAGCGACCACCGCGGAAAAAAAGCCAATTTCACCTCGTAAATTCCTGGACAAAATAAGCGTCTGTGAACAAATTATCAAAAATATTTCATTAGTTTTGAGTATAAAGGACTGCACGGGCCTAAATTTGGAGATCTAAAGCGATTAAAAAAAATGTGGTATACTTTTGAACATTGGTTATCCAGTTTTTCGCGTGTTTTCAGTCAAAAAAATTTTTCCCAAATCGTAGAAAAAAATTGTTGTTCGAAATTTAGGCCCGTGCTGTAGTTTAAGGTATAATAAATAGCTGCGCAAAATTTGAAATAAATCGGTCGAGTAGTTTTTTCGTGAATTTACGACGCGAGTTTTGTTTCCGGGGAAAACAATTTGTAAAAAGATATTTTTAGAGTTCCTTCCTTCGGAACTTTTTAAATTAAACACCTTTTATATTTTAATAAAACACTTTAATGAACTTTAACTATTTAACACTTGATTACTTAGGTTAGAACAACTTGTACTGATCTTTGCTACTTCGATTGAACGGTCACTCACAACTGACTTCTCTGTGACACGGTTCCCTATTTATGTTCTTTGAGAACAAAGGGTCTTTGTCAAGAAGTGCTGATCTACAAAAGTGCTGATCTGCAAAAGTGCTGATCTACAAAAGTGCTGATCTACGAAAATGCATTAGCATTGATATTCGATATGCAATGATTCATTGGTCGAATATCAACAGGCATATTAATTTATGCATGCTAGGCAGATTCTGCATAAAGAAGTCTATGATATGATATGATATGATATGATATGATATGATATGATGAGCTGTTTAGATAGATAAAAGTGAATTGGATTATTGCTCATCATTCTATGATTCACAAAGTGTGACTCATATTAGGATTTAAATATTTTATGGGTTAAAACATAAGTGATTATAAGTATGATTAGTATCATACTCAAAAGTATTACTTATATTAGGTAGTTTGGATGTAACTCCTCCCTCCTTAAGTTTGTTGTCGTCCTCGACAATTTTAAAAACAGGTAATTCAATATCTTTTTCAGCATTTTTGTTTACATTAATATTTATTTTGGTTGATTTGTATTTGCAATAAAAATAAATTATACATGAAATTACAGCAATTATTATAATTATAATTAAGGTAGATCCAAAAGTGATATTTGTTTGCGTATTTGTGTATTTAATTTCTTCGATTTTCTTTAGATTATTCATGTTTTCCAGTTGTATGTTTTCAAAGGTTGCTTGGTTAATTAAGCTTGTAATATTTTGAATTGGATTCAATATTAATATTTGTTGAAAAGTGTTTATTGTATTGCTGAATAATTTTCCATTCATTTTTATTTGACAGTTACTATATCTTATAACGTAATTTCCGTTTAATTGGTACGTTTTTTCGTTACAATTATGATTTATTTTTTCATTGATGTTTGTGATTATTATTAATCCTTTCTCTATTTCGTCTACGCTGGTTTTATTACTACTCGTAATTATACAATCTTTTCTTTTACATTCTAGCTTATTCGTTAGTTGTTTTACATATTTATCGTACTCGTAATAAATTCCTTGATATAGAACGACTTCCTTAATGCTAATATTTAATGTTTCAAATCGCTTATTTGGTATTTTACAAACATAGTATGCTAAGATAGGCTGAGTAAGTATTGGAATATTGATGACGAATATTATTACGCTATCTTTTCCGAATACGTTGATAGTGATATCTTTTATCTCCTCAAATGTTAGTTTGTTGTCATTAATTTCTTTGTGGGTAAGCAAAGAGCGTGTCATTATACCTATTTTCGCGGAGTTGATGTTATCGATAATTTTCTCAAGCTCATCTTTTATCAAGTCAAGATTTCGGTTTAGCTGAATGTTTATTAGTAGTTTATTTATGTGAATTGTAGTGTTTCTTACATCCGATGTTAGTTTTTTGTATATTATGTTTGTTTCATTTATCTTTGAGATAATTTTGTTTAGATTGTTTTGAAAAACATTATTTATCTCAATTTGTTGATTCATTGATTGTATAATGTTATGATTGTTAATATCTATTATTTTCAAATGTTGCATTATTTCTTGATAGTCTTTGCTATCCATTATTCCAAAGAGCCATTTATATACGCTTCCGACAGGATCGATCAATCCTCTTTTTTGTTTGTTAGTCTTAAAGCGTCTACAAATTTCGGTATTGGGATCGGTCTTACACTGTATAACTAGAGGGTTTAGTGTTTGGTCCAAGATGGGTTTATTTATTTTATCGTTCAGCGGTATTTTTCCAAAATGTAATAAATTTATTTCGCTGCGTATGGTTTTTATGGTATCAATTGTATGTGCATCTTGTTCTATATTGTTACTAATTTGATTCAGAGCAAGTTCGTATTGGTTTAAGTCTATTTTATGGTAAATTCTTTTATGATCTTTTATTAATCTAACAGGTTCTTTTTTCACTAGGACTATTCCTGACTCGGACTCTATTTTTTCCAAAGTTATTTCTGCTTTAGATGTTTGAATGAATGATGATAGTACTAGGATTATCATTAGTATTTTCATTTTCGAGATCTAAAAATGAAGGAGAAAAGGAATTTAAGAGAAAAGTTTTTCTTGAAGTATTTCTAGAATCATTCTTTTTCTAAAATATGGAATATCTTGTTGTGTAAAATTAAGGTCTGTGTTGCGTGAAAGATATTCTGCAGTTATGCAAGTAAATACGCCACAATCGTTATTATTGTTTTGTCTAGGTGAGTTGGATATATTTGTTAATGTAAATAAGGATGTGTCCAAAGATTGGTTTAGTTTATTTAAAGATTCTTGTTCTAAATATTGCATTAGTAATTCCAGAATTTGATTATTTGGGTTTCCTAGTGAATCATAGTATTTTATTGATTTATTTTCTGGTTCTATTGTTGCTAACGCCCAGTGATTACCATTTATATGTATAGGTATTAAGATTAATTTATATGAGAATATGTTTGTTTTACGTGTCCATCGTTGTACTAAGTTATATCCTGATTTTTGAAGAGTAGGTATAAAGAATGTATTGAAACTGTATATAGTTTTGAGATTGGACGAGGATTTGTTACGTTCGGTAATTAGGTTGAAATAAAAATTGATTATTTGGTCGTTTATCCATTCGTTATCGGCTAAAGTTTTTATATCATTTCGTTTAATGTTTAAACTAAAGTTAGATGCTAAAATCTCATCTAGAGGGCCATTATGTAATGCATTGTTTATAATTGTTTGTTCTTCGAATGAAATGGATTTCAAAGCTTCCGTTATTGTAGGTTGAATAATTTCATCTGGAGTTGTGTATTTTTTTATTCGTTTTATTCTGTTAGTATGTATTTTAGTTAAGTATTTGTTATGTTTATTTTTAACTGTGATTATGTTTCCGAAGTTATCTTTAGTTACTTCCACTTTTCTAAATTTAGGTTTTTCCTTGTGCCTTTCGTTTTTATAATTTTTAATGAAAATGTGTTTTTGGTTTATGTCAGGTTGACTTTCCCTGTCTTTGTTATGATAATCTATCCATTTTAGCTTTTTCTGTAACATTGATTTACGTAATTGGTTTTTATTAACATTTCCGAATTGCACATCAATTGGTTTATTTTGAATGGTTGAGTGTATAGTGTGGTTATTATAATATTCTGTAGCTTTGAATATTTGTTCGCATATATTTAATTGTGGTTCTGTCAATGAGAGTATTCTGATTTGTTCAAGAAGCGTACTGTGACATCTGTTCATGTCTGAATTCCCTGTATGTGCTTTAGGAGAGGTGAAATGGATTTCTATATTTTCGTTTTGAAGGAAATCTTTTACATTTACCATGTTGAATTCATTATCTGCTACTATTTTTCTTGGTTTTCCCAATATAGCATTACGTTCTCTGATTAGTTGAATAAATGTAATTGCATTTTTATCCATTGTCTCTTTAACGTATAAGTGTTTAGAAAACTTATCGATTGCCGTGAAGAATTGCCTTTTTCCAATGAGAAATATGTCTATGTGTATTATGTCGTTAATATTTTCTGGAGTTTCTGTTAAATGAAACTTAGGTTTTATTGGTTTTCGATCATATTTCGCTGAATTACATACATCGCAATTATTTATATATTTGGTAATAAGCTTATATAGTCCATTATGATAATATTTGTTTTTTATTTCAGAGTAATTTTCTATTATACCGCGGTGATTACTATTTTTATGTATTTCCTGGATTATTTTATAGCATTGATCTTCATTTACCATGTCTACGGCATGTTCTGTACATTTAATGAATCTCAATTTTTTATTTTGTTGGAAAAGATTGATTAGGGTTTGTTGAACTTTATTCCATAGGTGATCGTTTAGTTCGCAATAGATTCCTACTTGTCCATTTTCTGGTATGTATCTTCGTAATATATTTGTAAGTGTGTGTTCATCATTTAAATTATTTTTGTCGATAAAGATTTTCCGTTTTTTATTAATTGTTTCAGTTTCTGTACTTTTCTTATTTACGATGATTATTTGTGTTTTGTATATATTTACTATTCCTTCTTTACTCGGTATATGATTATCTAGATCTTCGATTCCAGAATGTATTGTGGCTTTTTCGCTATCACAATCATTTACTTCGTTACTTTTGTTTTTGCTTGTTAGTACATTTATTTCGAATTTATCAATATTAATTCGACTAAGGAAATCAGCGACTTTATTGTCTTTTCCTTTGACATATTCTATGTCGAAGTTGTATTCGTTGAGTCTAATTTTCCAACGTTGCAGTTTTGAGTTGGGTTCCTTTAAATTGCTAAGCCATACAAGTGGTCTATGATCGGTTTTAATAGAGAATTTTATTCCATAAAGATAGGGTCGAAAGTACTGTGTTGCCCATACGATGGAAAGTAATTCCTTTTCTATGGTTGAATAGTTTCTTTCATGCTCATTAAGGGTTCTGCTTGCAAAAGATAAAGGATGACCATTTTGTGAAAGAACAGCTCCGATCGCTTTATTTGAAGCGTCAGTAGTCAATACGAATTTTTGTTTGAAATCAGGGTATCTCAGTATAGGGTAGTTTGTTAATAGGTCTTTTAGTTTTTCAAAAGCTGAACTGTATTGTGGATCGTTGATATTAATTTTATTTCCTTTTTTTAGAGCATCAGTCAAAGGAGCTGCTATTTTGGCATAACTGTTTATAAATTTGCGGTAATAACCGGTAATTCCTAGAAATGATTTAATTTCTGTAGTTGTTTTAGGAATTTTCAAATTTTTTATAGCAATTATTTTCTCTGGATTTGGTTTGATTCCTGTTGTAGTGAGTATATGACCAAGATATTCAGTAGATTTTGCAAAAAATTTGCATTTATCGACTTGAATTTTGAGTTGATGTTTTTTAAGGGCTGTAAATATTTTTCGAATGTTCACTTCCATTTCTTGTTTAGACGTGGCGAATATCAAAATATCGTCGAGGTATACTACGCATATTTTATTTATAAACTCTCTAAGCACTTCATTAACCATTCTCTGAAATGTAGCAGGAGAGTTTTTAAGGCCAAAGGGCATACGAATAAATTCATAGTGTCCTTGGGGAGTACTGAAAGCAGTTTTGTATTGGTCTTGTTCGTCCACCATTATTTGGTGAAACCCTTTCGCCAAATCTAATGAGGTGAAATACTGTGCTTTCCCTAATTTGTCAAATATGGATTCTATGTTGGGTATGGGGAATTTATCGTCAATAGTTTCCTCATTTAATTTGCGGTAATCTATTACGATTCTCCATTTTTGTACACCTGAGTTATCCATTTTTTTTGGAACTACCCAAATTGGTGCGTTGTAAGGTGAATTTGAAGGTCTGATTATGCCTTGTTGCAGCATATCTTTTATTTGGATTTCTACTTCTCTTTCATGAGCAGGTTGGAAACGGTATATTCTAGAATACAAGGGTTTATTACTTTTCGTAATTATCTGATGTTTAGTCTGTGTTGTACAGGAAAGATTTTCTCCCTCTCTGTAAAACAGATCTCCATAGTCCCTAAGTATGCTTTGCAGAGACATACTTTCTTCATAATTTAAACCTTTAAATAATTTATTTTGGGAATTATTTCCTTGAAGTATATTTTGGCAATGTATTTCTTCTGGTATTGAATCATTAAACCTTATCGTTTGATTGTTAACTTGTAATTTCCTACTACCAAGGTCTAACTGCATATTTAACATGTAAAGAAGATTTTGTCCAATGACGGCTTTAAAATCTTTTTCAGAAAAGTCTAATTCATTCCATATTATTTTATGGGATTCAGGGAGTTTGAACTCTAAAGGCATGTTTGATTTTATTTTATGAGTGACGTTAAAAGTGCTATTGAAAGTATTTATTGATATTGGTTTATCTAATTTTATTCTTTCGTTCTGGGTTAGACAATTAATGTCAATGCCTGATGTAGATGCGCCTGTATCTATCAAACAAGGTATGATTTCTTTATCTATCGTAAAATTTATTATGGGTAATGAGTTTCCAAGGCAGGTTTGATAAAATTTACATCCATCGGTTCTGGACGGGGATTTTGATTTTGGTTAGTTCTATATCTAGCAGAAGGATCAATTTGCATTGGTTCTTGACGATAATTATTTTGATTATTGTACCCTCTATTGTAATGATGTTGGAAATTGTTCCGATTACGGAATCTGTTAGAGTTCTGGTTTGGGTATTGATTGTTACGGTTGTTAAGTTGGTTTGGATATTGATTGTAACGGTTATTATGTTGGTTTGGATATTGATTGTTACGGTTATTATGTTGGTTTGGATATTGATTGTTACGGTTATTATGTTGGTTTAGATGTTGATTGTTGCGGTTGTTATGTTGATTTGGATTATTTTTATTATAATTAGGATTATATCGGTTCAAATGCTGATGGCTAAATCTTTGATCTTGACGAGAACGAATGTGAACTAGATTCTGTGGGTAATTACTTTCACAGTTTTCTTGAATTTCACGGATAATGTTATACGCTTGAATTAAAGTGACACAATTCTTTGTTTCAATAAGGTATGATATGTATTCAGGTAATATTGCCTTGAATTTATTAAGTACAAGGTTTTCATTTCGGATTGTATTAAATTCCAAATGTAAATTTCTTTGAGGATCTTGTAAATACTTAGTATTGATTTTATTTAGAAGTTTATTTAAAGTATAAAAAGCGTCATCAATAGATCTAAAACTCACCTTATGAATTTTATTTATTAGACTGTTGTACGATTCTACGATGCCAAATGTTGAAATCAGGATGCCCTTGACATTTTCCCACGACGGATTAGGTATCTTCTGAACGGTGTTTCGTGCTTCTCCTTGCAGCTTATTTAGGATGAGTCGAAATAAATAAATTTGTTGGTTTCCTGGTTGAGCCAAATTCAATATAGTGTTGGCTTCGTCCAGCCATGAGTTGAGTGCATATGAAAGGTTATTTCCGGTGTACACAGGTAAACGCCTTGCTTCTTTTAGAAGTTCTTCAAATGAAAGATCCAGTAGTGCGATATCTTGTTCCGCCATTGCTCTATTGAAGTTTTATTAAGTGTTGTTTTTTTTTTTTTTTTTTAGTTAATTTATTATTAAGTTTTGTTCGTTGTATTTTATTATTATGTTTTTGCGTTTGCTTCTTAGCTTCGATTGAATTTTCTTCAATCTACTTCGAAACTTTTTTTTGCAAAAAACCAGTAATTAATTAATCAATCGAATTTTCTTCGAATGATACAATTTATTATTCACTTTTTCGTAGGTTTGATATGTCTAAGAGGATCCTCCCTCCTTAAGACAACGACTGCGCCAGTTTTGTTTCCGGGGAAAACAATTTGTAAAAAGATATTTTTAGAGTTCCTTCCTTCGGAACTTTTTAAATTAAACACCTTTTATATTTTAATAAAACACTTTAATGAACTTTAACTATTTAACACTTGATTACTTAGGTTAGAACAACTTGTACTGATCTTTGCTACTTCGATTGAACGGTCACTCACAACTGACTTCTCTGTGACACGGTTCCCTATTTATGTTCTTTGAGAACAAAGGGTCTTTGTCAAGAAGTGCTGATCTACAAAAGTGCTGATCTGCAAAAGTGCTGATCTACAAAAGTGCTGATCTACGAAAATGCATTAGCATTGATATTCGATATGCAATGATTCATTGGTCGAATATCAACAGGCATATTAATTTATGCATGCTAGGCAGATTCTGCATAAAGAAGTCTATGATATGATATGATATGATATGATATGATATGATGAGCTGTTTAGATAGATAAAAGTGAATTGGATTATTGCTCATCATTCTATGATTCACAAAGTGTGACTCATATTAGGATTTAAATATTTTATGGGTTAAAACATAAGTGATTATAAGTATGATTAGTATCATACTCAAAAGTATTACTTATATTAGGTAGTTTGGATGTAACTCGCGCGCCGAAAAAATGTGTTTTTAGTAAAACGCGTTTAAAGTTTTTTTAGCTGAATTTTTGTAAATAAGTCAAATAATTTTCAACTTACATCTAACCAGTGAATCCTGGCTGATAAAATGTACCCCCCACATCTTCTAAATCAATCAAATTATAAGAAAAAAAAAATCTAAATTTTTTTTAAACTGTGGACTAACCCCTTAAGTCTCTAAGTATCTTTATCTGGAGAAATTTTAAGTAAGTATGTAGTATAATTTTCAACGGATCTTTCGATCACTTATTTGATTTTCTCTTCACTTTGAAAAAAATCATGTAACTCTACGATATATATTCCAGTTTGCCTGTGCCAAAACGAAACTTTATCCAAAAGTTTTCGTTAAATTTCTTATGTCTCCAACGAAAAAAAAATTATTACAAACATTTGAACATTTCACTCTACTCGTATGTGTCATACCAGCATTTTACTGCTTAGAATACTATCGAACCGACTAAATCTTACGTTACATCTAACCTTCGTCTTGGTCATCATCAAATATGGTCTGGTGCCCATTGAATGTCGTTCTTAGGTCGGTCGTGCTCCTGTTTACTGATGTTGCGTGCTCCAGGGTAATTTACATTTCCTTCTTGGCATTGTGCTGTTGACATTTTTTGTCTGGTTGGAATATGTGTGCCAATTGCTGAGTGTCTGGCATTTTGTCTTACTGGTATATTCATTTCGTTGTCGACCGTTTAGCAGTAATCGATTGTGTTTGCAGGGACAAATAGTTTTAAGTGTTGGTTTTAGCGCAATCGCTTGAAGCGGTAAGTTGGTTTGTAAATTGGTTTTTAACCCCGAACGGCTTTTTGTTCGAATCTTATTTTATGAAAGTGACAAGGAAAGTTCAGAGGATTTCATTAAAAGGAATATCTTGTTGAGTTTGTGCTAGTTAGTCAGCTTTTCATATTTTAAATGATACATTTTTAAAATAAACTTGGTTGATTCTTTCTTGCTTTCGTAGTTTCAGTAAATAAAATCAGTAAAAAATTAAGTCAATGTGTTATCGAGGGTTAAATTCGAGCCTTACATCAAGATCATATAGTCACAAACAGACCAAAGCCTATTCAAAATTACCATCCCGATTCTTTTCATGCATTTTGTCGTGCGTATCGAATATCATGTCCTGTAAAGATTTTGTCACCAGAACGCGTTCTGAACTAATTATTTAATTTGTCGGACAATAGCGCGAGCGTTTGTCGACCAGCAGGTCAGATATGAGTAGGTAATCCAATGAAAGCAGACCTAGCACAAAACCTGACAACTGACGTCTGCATTTACTTACGTCTCTAGATTCGTCTCCACAATCGGTTCGCTTCGCCAGTACAAAACAACCTCTTATTCATTGTCGAAATTTGAATAGTGAATGCAAGGAAAAAATACGAACTGGTTCAATTCCGGCGACAATATATCCCAAACGTAATTACATTCGAAATGAAACTCATCATGGCATTGATGAAAACAACAAAAACTAATCACGAAACCAATCTCGGGTATCATCTCGTCGCAATTCATCATTCTCATCATATTTCTGCATATTCCTGGGAATCTCATTCATATCTATCTCTAGGAATCCTATGGGAAAGATGACGATGCTGATGACTTGTTGGTGCAGTATACGAGCGGTGTATGTACGTTGGCAGCAATGTTGTCCGCTGCGCTCGCAATCCTTCAAATCCTACTCGAACTTTTCCGGAAAGTTTGTATGCACAAGAGTGAAATTTTCTAGAATATGGACTAATGTTCACTTGAGTACGCATCATATTTGTAGTTCGGGACTCGGGCCCACTGAGGATGAAATTGTACATACATAGATTGAGTACCCGATATTCTGATCAAGATGCATCAGCATGAAGAAAATTAATTTACGACTTGAATCATACTAACGCTAGCAGTTGCGAACTGTGGATTAATCTTCTCGCGCCTGCTCAATTATCCTATTAAATATTTAGCATTATTATTACTTTCCGAATGAAATATCATGATGGGATCCATTGTGATTAACTTTCGTGCAAAAATAGTGAGCACATTTGCATCATAAACTTTAAGAAACTCCTGATGAGAAATTTAAGATGTCAAGAGAGAAACTTCTAGTCAAGAAACTAGCCAAGGATCCAGTGGTACATGTATGCCATTTTCAAATCATTAACTGAAATTGAAACTGGTGTCCCTAATCAAAGTGTGTACCACTGTTGAAGGTAAAATTGGATGCAGAGCTCTTGCAGCAACTGAAATACTTTTCGAATCAGAAGAAAGTTTTCGATTCGATTAGTTTTAGGTGGATTTTGTAGAAAGACCAGTACTTTGATATCATTTTTATAGCAGGAACCAAACATGAATTTGAAACTATCTTAGAGTTTCACGTAAGATGGCCTGGGTGCAATGTTTATATTTTTGAAAATGAACGCGAAATTGTCATTCTGGAACTATATGATAATGTTCATGCTAATATTTTCTCTGCATTTGCAAAGCTGTGGTGGAAGCAATTAAAGTTTTTTTTTGCTGGGCGGTTCTTAATAAATCGATTTTGAAATGTAGGTATTTGTTATAATAAGATTTTTTCAATGCAATCGAAGATGTTTTAGAAGTTGCAGAATTGTCGGCCAAAATCTTGAAATTTATTAAATTATTTTTTCATTCACGTATGGCAAAACTTCGTCAGTGTATTGGATTTTAAAAAAAGACACATGTTACATAGAGCTTTATTTTGGCTTGAGCTACTGTTTTCAATGCGTGCACTCTTCTGCGTGCAGGTGTTCTGAACTATTATGTTGGCAGGCTAAGGTTTTGGAATCTTTTGCTTAGATAGCTAGTTAGCTTGTTTAATGATCTCGAATCTTATTACAATATTCATTTAGTCTGTCAACCACTTTAAATGTTGTGTCACCGTATTAAACATAACTAGCCATGTCGATGTAAAATAGGAGGATACACAGGGCAGCCAGTTTTATCAGGTATGAAGGGCTTTACTGGATTATGGAGCCAAAATTATAATACTTAAACTTCTATGAAACTTTAATAACCTCAAAACTCAAAACGCTTTAAGTTTGATTCTTCTGATATTGTGGAGGAAGTATTTTGCTCAGCAGACTCAAATACGTATTCATTATGGCATTACGCAATGTGACCCAATCGAAAACGATCCTCCTGGGTATGTCGTTCTAGCATGTCTGTAAACGCCTCCATGTTGGCCTATTGTATTTAAAGACATTTGGAAAGAGCATAATCAAAAACGATTAGCTTTTTCTTCCTCAGAAAACCATTTGTATTACTAACCTGACGTTGCTATACTTTCTACTGTGTTATTGTGTGCTATGTTATTCAGTTAGTATGGGCATTTCCTATCAACGCAGTTCAGTTTTAGATCAGCATTTCCCGATTTTCAATAATTCTAATATCGAAATCATTTTAAAATAAAACACAAATAAAATTGTAAAAAATAGACCAATAAACTGAATTACATTATATACGCTACGGAGCGCCACCAGGCCATTTACACTTGGATAATACATTTCATATCTCTCGCATGATCCATACTATATATTATCTTTGAAAATAAACAATGACGTCCATAAATTCTAAGAGACGATACAGTAGCTTGGATCGAATTTAAATTCACTCAATTCAAGACAGCTACCTAAAAAGTGTCCAGCAGAAAGCAAACAAAGCCTCCTCACCTACGAACTAGTAATGCCTAATGCTAACCTAGGTGCGAGAACTCATACCACTCTAAATGCGGACAAGAAAAAAAGGACTCGATCGCTACTTTAAAATCATCTAAAAACGACAAAACTTGAATTTTCAACAGGCTTTAGCTCACTGTTAGCTGCGTTCGGGCTTGGAGTGACATCAGAAATAACAGTTTGTTCTACGTTCTTGTTATTTGAATCACTAGAGAGTACAGGATACATTGATGTATACCCAGAATAGTGCCAGGTTTTACCAAAAGTTAATAATCTTTAACCCTTTGGCCCCGATGGCCATTTTAGTGATATTTTAAATATACCTATTTTTCTGTCCACAAATAACTTTTGCAAAATAAAGTTTTATGGAATGAATTTTGAACGTGTTCCAAATGTGAATATGATAGTTTTTTTGAAATTTTTAACCCTATGTGTGCGCTAGGCGCTTAATATGAAATTGGGAAAATTTGACAAATTTTGAATTGATATAACTTTGGACCAGATTATCAAATCATTATGAAACTTACAGAGCATATTGCTGTTACCAAGTTTTAGACTCGTGTTTTTTTAAGAACCTGCTGGCAACCCTGCAGCTACGGCAGGCATTGAAAATGAAAACCTTCAAACCATCGAATCTCTTGAAAAATTTTCGTCTTTTACAGTAAAAACCAACTCATATAGAAATCTTATGCTTTGTCTATACAACCAATGGAAAACTTTTGAAATTTCAATGCGGACAAGAACGGTAACCCTCTTCCAATTTACCTATATTTTAAGCATCAAAAACTTCTGTTCACGAGAACTCACGACCCAATTATCAGATACAAATGAAATTCACAGAACGTATTGGTATTGAGTAGGACCAGGTTTGATAGAAGCGATTTGGAAATGCGGGCAACTCTGTGCCAGTGGTGCCATCTTGAAAAATTATAATAAAATAACTTCTTTTTACTTTATGAATTCTGATTCAGTTACTAGTAGCTGAACCTTACTTTAAGCCATGTTTGGTAGAAATTTGTTTGAAAAATTCGGTTGATGCTGCCATCTATAGTAATTTTGGTGTCTTGGGTTTAGAAAATTTACTCAGGAAAATAAAGCTTTTTGCCCTGTAACTTCCAGTGCAGTCATGAAATGAAAACGAATTTCATACATGGAACTTATTATAGGCATTATTCAAAAGGAATCTGGTAAAAAAACGTTTACAGGGCTGCCAGTTATTGTTGGTTTTGTAATTATTTGCAATATCTTTATTAAGCGATTTAATTGTAAAATTTTCAAACGGTAATGATCTTGTAGTGGCAATAAACAACAAATATTAAGTTTTCGAACATTTGAAAACTTTTGCGACTGGTAACCCTCGATTTTTTTGTACCCCTATAACTTCCAATGCAGTCATCGGATCAAAACGAAATTCGCAGAGTAAGTTGATTTCAATGTGAGGCAGGTGTTATATATTTTTAGCTTTGATGCTAGCAAAGGGTTGCCAGCGCGAGGCGTTATTTGCTATTTTCGTGTCAATAAATGCTTACATTAAATATTCATATCGCGAACATTTACAATGAAAATAAGTTACCAACGTTTAAATTTTCTAAGTTCTAGAAATTGTTTGGTTCAAATCATCGGATAAAGTCGAAGTCGATAGAGTTATTTGACTTTGACGTGAGGCAATTGTGAGATACTTTTAGTTGCAAAGCTGGTGAAGTGTTGCAAGCACTAAGCATCTTCTTTGTTTATGTTATGTTATGCTGCTGCTCACACCTAAATGAAATCAAACCCCTGTATGCATTCGTTGATCGTCAAAGGCCTGGTCTCAAACCAGTGACGACACACGCCAGCGCCAGTGCTCCAACTCGTTCGCTTACTAAACTTATTTCTCGATGTAAAATGCCATCATCTTCACTAAACGCTACAATTTTAGTCGTTTGGTGAATATTTATATCTTAATTTTGTGGACGTATTTATTTAATCTAATTAAGACGAAAATAATACTGACAGCTTTACAGTGACTATGAAACTGGTGCTTTAGTTCAATTTTCTTTAGTCTTTGCAGTTTATTACAGTGTATTTATATTAAAATCAATATTAAGTGAATGAAAAGTATTAACAAAATTTCACCAATAAGAAAAATGCACGGGTACCTGTTTTCGTTTTGCATTTTTAAGCGAAATAATAAAGTGGTGAAAGAGGAGGACTTATTGAATTTAGTTTTTTTCGCAAGTTTTTGTTGTTAAAAAAAACTCTAATATTTCATTATAAATTCTCGCCACATATTTCATCCTGGGCCACATTGTATTGTAAACATATGTACTTATTCAAACGCATATCTTTATATTATCTTTAATTAAAATATCTTCTATCGAAATAATCTTAATGTCCATCAAATATAACTCAGAGATTCTATTAGATTTTCCTGAAAAAATAATAATAAATAAACCTCTCCTTTTAATTTCTAGCAGCTTACCACTAATCATTCCGTATTAATTCGTGCTTGGTATCTCTCGCATCTCACATCAACTGATTTGTATGAAATCGCTAAAATCTCATCGGCCTGTATCAACGTAAAATGAACTGTAGATGATTGTCCACAAAGGCTACACTGTCCTTTCTGCACTCACCATTCCATTTGACAAATTGGAAAGTGAGCGCAAAACGTAATACTAGACTTCCGTTAAAATATGCCTCTTGGGGAAGTCGTGCATCGTGTTGCGTATAATGACGGGGAAAGTTAGAAGCATCGCTGCATCAGATCAGTGTAAAAAAAATCAGAGACCGTGAAGTATCCTGGCACTCGCCTAGTTAACGACAACAAGTGGGAGGAGTAAAATTAACAACAATTAGAAGCCTATCCTTCTCCGGATTTCCAAGACCCACCCTTCTTCTATTCGACTTGCATCGCGAGGTCGCGTGCTCCATATGAACGTTAAAAGCTTTCCCAGCCCACATCCTTCTTGTTCGCCACTAATATACTCCGGTGTGATGTACACGCGCGCAGCCGAATGCGAACATTTCTTGATTTCGGGCTCTTAGTCCGGATCACGAAAAAAGAACGGCGACTATGCACGAATGTGCAATATGCAATTTGCCTCGCCGCCGCGCGCCGCATCGCAGTCATTCCATGTGCAAGTGAATGCATATCCTTCGAAGCTGGGCAGCACGCCTGGTGGTTGGGTCTGTGTGGATCCTGAAGGCACGAGTAAATGCGAGTGAGATAGCTGTATGGACTGAAATCGTTCGGTGTAGTTTGGGGGACGTAACGACGGATGCCAGACAGAAAATGCAGGCAAACGTCGGGAATGGAGAAGAACACGTGGTCGTCAGATTTATGAAGGCGAGTCGTTTCGGAGGAGAAAAACACTGACAACAGTTATTGTATGGCGAAGAAATCCGAATAAAATATTTTCGAAACATGATATTTCGAGAGAATCTATTATTGTCGGAGGTCAAAGTTAATGGGATAAGTTCAGGTATTGAAATCATTAGAGTAGCCCTGCCAATTTCAGTATCGATTTGATTATCTCTTCATTGAAGGATTTTCTAGCTACTGTCTAAAAATAGAAGAACTCAGATTTTGCTTTGTCCTTATTTGATTGGAAATCTGAATTGACGCTGACATAATTTTCTGTCTGCTGGTCATGGTTGCTATGTGCCTATATATCTTAATTTCACAGCACGTGTGTTTGTGCTCTTGACAGCAGATTTCAGTAACTATGATTCGACTGCATTGTAGCTATTCAGTGAAAATGAGAGATATACCGAATTAATTTGTTTGATTAAGGTTTTTTCATATAGAGGGACTAAAAGACAAACAACTTGAACTAGATATCAGTAATGCATGATTCGAGGAAATCTCGTTTTATTTTCATGTGTAACGTTACATTTAATTAGCGTTACGTTTAAATCTCCTGTGTAGCAATAACATCCGTTTTACGCAGTGCATATGATAACTCGTGGTGTCAGGACTTTTTACGCTTTCTTGGGCTACCAGCCAAGGTATTCTTTGACAATGTCACTTTTCTGTGAATCCCATAGTTCAGTTCAAATGTCCAGCTGAGCATTGTTCTTCTTTTCAATTTTCTGTTTTGATTACAAATTCGTGTTTTATAGGGATTGCGCACTTACTTCATCTGATGTCACAAAACCGAACCGTTATTCGTATTTTCGATCTGAGATGGATGTGCATCGCGTTGCCGTTAATCACCACCCACCAGACTCCACCAGTTTCCGTTGCACATTCACTGCATGTTCTTCTCTCGCATAGCTCCATCCTGGTCGTGCAAACAGGACGCGACCCAATGCATCCTTTGGCTTTGTAAAACTACATCTGGCGCGCTTTTTAAACATCCTGCACAGAATCCGATCCGTTTCGGGTGCTCCGCTCGGCTCAGCATATTTTACAGATCCGCACTCTGGGGGGTGGACAGTGAATATGTAGAGGTAGACAAGGATAATGCATGGAGGCATGCATATTTATCGGTTTGTCCCCAGTCTGTGCTGTGCACGTGTGTTGGCCAGAGTATTTGTGGTGTGTTAGTTGTGTAAGCGAAATTGCATTGGAGTGTCAGCAGTAAGCTTGCAATAGTGCAGTTTTACATGTATAGGAAGCATGGACGGATTGTGTAGTTGGAATAGGGGAGAACAGTGAAATGTTGTGCTGATGCGTTTGCTGGTGCATGCTGAGGCAGTGTCGGAAACTTTGAAAAGTGTGGGGTGCTCGTATAGAGCATGGAAAGCTTCTAGCCGGTCTCGCAGTACATGTTTCTAGCCAGCGGTGTAAGGAAGGGCATGAACGACAACATAGGTGAGCCTGTACGACGCGAGGGAAGCGAAGGCTTGTTGCAATGCAACCGAAGGATAAATGAATGGATACTTGGATAGTCGGCTAGAAGAGGGGGTTTGTTATTGTCCTGCTGCTACTGGGCGCTTAGTGTTCCCTTCTCTGCTGTGTGTCCTGCATCCCATGTGTCGTAATGTTGCTCCTGGCAGTGCTACTGAAATCTACTGAATCCTTGCTTTCGTGTTTTGCCACTGATTCGAAGATCCAGTGTTTTGTTTAGTTGAACGCGAATATTCCTCCAGTAAGGACGTTCTAGTAAAATATAGAAAAATTACAACATCATTTCTGGGAAATCATTCTGAGCAAATATTGAAATTCAATCTACAAGCGAGTTGTGTGAGATGGTACCTGCAGTATCCGATACATCTTTACAACATTAAAATTATTGGTATCGAGTTGAAAGACATAGTTGGGTCAGTGGTAGCTTGATAGTTTGGTTGTGAATTAGACATTGAATCAAATATTTAACGGTCAAAATAAATTTGATTAGTGTTCTTGCTGGCTTGATTGAATCCGTTTCTAGTGAGTGAAGTGAGTGTTTCTTCCTGAACTGAAGCACAGTGTTTTCGAGTGAAAGAAGAACTTGGTACCCAACCAAATTGGCGGGGTACAGTCACAGGTTTGTATTTTAAATTAATTTAATTTTGAAGATATCGTGTTAGTTAATGAAAGTTACCAAAAACAAAAGTCGAACGGAAAGTTACAATCCAATGGCGATTGATTCTAATTGAATACTAATTAAATTAGAATCTAAAGCTTAAATTGTGATAGCAAGTTACTGTTATAAGTCTGATTCCCTTAAATCCCAAGCGTTTTCACAAAAAATCCCATGAACGTTGTTTATGTAATACGTCTGGCAATCCGAGTTAATGTAATCTGAAGTCCACGGTTACATCGACCAACCCTTGCCTTCGTTAAGCACACCAAGTTACTCGGGAACGGTTGGAAATAGGGCAAGTCAACCACAAGTTAGAATACTGTATGCATCAGCCCTATAGACGCCTCGGTTTTCTTATAGCTATCGCTTGCATTCTGTAACCTCGGGCTGGTTAACTGACTAACTGTCTGAACATTTGCCGCACAGACAGACGAATGGGCCAGGAAGGCGGCTTGGCAAGTTGGCAGGCTGTTTCCTGCATGTAATAAAACTCGAAACGAGAGCCAAGACATGAGATTCCGACCCCGCCTGTGTGCAAAGTACCCCGTTACAAGGATAGTTTATGGAAAAATGGTGATATGCAACGACATACCATGGGCTAAATGTCACACTATCATCCGCTGCCTGACTCGTTCCAGAGAAATGAGTTCGGTTGCAACGCCACCCTGTTTCGGCGTGTGTGCAGGCTCCTTGCATCGAGCTCCCCTTGAATACCTACTACTCGGAAGTTCGGTGGGAACAGGATTGCACTGAATCGAACTGAACTGAACTGATTAACTTCTCTAGCAGATTTTAGTCTTTAATGTGACTGAATTAAATGTGCTTGAAGATAGATGATTGTATCGTTCGTGAAATTTTCATGCAGAAAGCGTTTAAATTGAAAATTATGTTAAAGGTAAGATGGTTGAACATGGATATTTCGAGGTGCATGAGTGATTGCATAGGTTTTTTTTGCGGAAACTCAAAATTACTTTGAAAACTCTATTAGAGTTCACATCGAAATGTATGTCTTATTGAACTATTCAGAGTAGCTCTTTCATCGTTGACTGCTAGAATGTGTCTCTTGCACATTATATTCTTAAATTGAAAAACATTTAAGTATACTTTTTAATTTCAAGAAATTAAATACCTTCGAATCTTTGAATGTGTATTCCAAATCTGTTAAGAATATGTTCGGAAAGCACAAGGCTAAGTATTTCAAAGAATTAGGAATCAAAAATAAATAAATAAATAAAATTTTAAATATGTTGATAAAATGAATTTTATGTTAGGGTAACTTTAAAACATTATTTAAAATATAAATAAATTTCGCCTGTTAGGAATAAGAAATAGGCTAATTAAACAAAAACAAACAGATATATCCGACTTCTCATTTTGATTCAGATTTTCTAACTTCTTTTTTGAAAAATGAAGAATATAAAATTAGAAAGAGCGTTCTGATCTGACTAATAACTCCAGACAACAGTATTGATCATCATGAAAATAATAATATTGATCGTCAGGCTATTGGTACTTTTTCAAAAGAATTTGATAAGGTTTCCTTAAGCAAAGGACTGAGCTATGAACCAATTTGAAGTCTAACTGATATCAAAAATAGGATGATATATCCGATACCAATTATACGACAAAATATCGATATTTGCAACAATTGCAATAAATATCTTTTAAATTTATTGCCGCTAAAGAATTATTACAATAAAACAATTTAGTTTATTTTGAAAATATAACTCAATCCGACTAGCATTCGAGAAGTGAGAAAAAAGTTTTAAGCAAATACTATTTATCAGCCATTTTATCAACACATACAGAGTTCAATTGTGAGACGGGCTATAACGTGAAAGTTCCTAACAGCATGGTAAATATATAATAACTTGATGCAAATATGGTTTTTCTAGTCTCTGAGTTTGAAAAATTCTTATTAAATGGAATTGTTATGCTCGTTTCAGTACCAAGCTTATTACATTTAAAAAAAAAATTTATATGAGATGATTCCGCGTCAGAAGTTTTAATTGAATTGAGCTACTTACATATATTTACCCATTGTGAAATAGCAAAGAGAGTTTAGTGAGTTTCCTAGAAAATTGCATGAAATAATTTTGATTCTCGCGGATGACCTAAGTTAAAATGCAATTAATTCAAAAGGGTTCTAAATAAGTTTTCTAGATCATTATGAATGCCAGAAACTGAAACTGTGTTATTCCTGTGGGTTTAGGAAAGGCCAATATCTCCCAACTGTCTTTCTGCATGGTAATTTATTCCGAATATTTTCGATTTTCATGAAAAATCTCTAAGATGAATGAAATAGCAATGGCAGTGTGTTTAGTTTCATATAGGTACCACCCACATTTCCAGGCAGTATTTCCTCTAATATATTCTCGAAGGATAGTTCAAATAAAACCCAGTATAATTTTATACAAAATTTTATATTAAGCTATTAACTGATGTAATATTATATTTTGAAAATGCGTAGTCATTGGCCAAATAAATGAAAGAGCCTTCTAAAACTGCACTTTAAACAGGACTCCGAAGAATCAAATCACCTTACAAAGCATTCAGCTATGAATAGTTTTAAAAAAATACGAAATAATTTTTCTAACCAGCTTTTGGGCTTTGTTTAAATTAAGATTTGAGGTAGAGTTTGAAAATTAACTTACAATTTCAAATAAATTCCAGATAAATAAATCACAGAGTCGTTTTTTAAGTATAATTGATAGCTTTTTTGATACTTGCGGTACATTTTACTGAGTTCAAAATTTGTTCAACTCGTGTAACTGTTATTTTTCAAGTTAAAATTAAGCAAAATTCATGTCAGGTTTGGTCACCCCGAAAAAAAAATTGGATTTCATTCTATAAACTACTTTTTGAACTTACTTTTCGAAGATTTTATTTAACATATGATTAATAATATCACTAGTCTAAATCAAAGAGTTTTCATCCATATATCAAGGGAGAAGGGTATTTATATACTTAGTATCTAGTGATTTAGTGATTTCTTAGTCCACTCGCTGATTCATTTTGATATTACGAGTGGTTAGATGCTTGCCAACATTTTCAATTCAACTCGACACCTACGAAAACAAAAAATGTTAAATTTTTTCCTATTTTTACCGTAAGTTTTTTCTGTCTTCATTATCTTACAAGTAAGAAAACGCTGATAACGCGAAGGCAGTATTTTAATCTGCCGTTATCATTAAGGGGGAAAATACATGTAAAATCGAAAAAAAAATTGCTAATTTCAGATTGACTTAAAATATATATATTGTTTATTCAGAAAATTTTTAATATTAAACCCTTAAAGTACAGGTCTTACAGTAAATTAAAATAATTGATTACTAATTAAAAATAGCGGCGATGCGAGCGAATGAACGAAACACATCAAAAACTGCCTCGTACAACTTAACGCCCTTTCCGAGGAACTTGCAACGTTCAGAGAAAAAATACGGTAATGAGATGTATAATAAATAAGTGAACCAATAATATTTATAAAAAAAGTTAAATATTTACATTAATTTTAGATTAAACAAAAAACCGATTATTTTTCAATAAAATCTGGCTTTAAACATTGATAAATAAATTATTTTTCCGAAATTACAATAACAAGGAGGTAATGTTGTTTTTTAGATGTGGTATAAATTTGAGCCGGATCGGTTCAATATTTTTTGAGATATTTTGTACGGAAGTTGAAAAAGTACTACTTTGAGAAAAACGCGTTTAAAGTTCTAAAGCTCGACCGACCTAGGGAACGCCGCGCTGCCTATAACTGACTATAACTCGAGAACTAATACGAATGTCTGGGGTAATATGAATGTAGGTAATACGAATGTTTGGGGTAATATTTTATGTAATGGCAGTTACCTCTCTTGAGGGGCTGACTTTTGCATCATTAAATTTTTTTAATTTTCTTGAAAATGAAACTTATCTAGAGGCTAGCTGAAATTCCTGCTTCAGTAGTGCAAACTTCCTAAAATTGTTCGCAATAGACACCTTTTGATGTCATAATAAATTTTAATAAAACATTCTTTAGGTGCGTTTTGGCACTCTTGGGCAGGGTAAGTTAACTAAATTTACCTTAACTTACCCTGCCCAAGAGTGCAAAAAACGCACCTTTTATTATGGTTTTTTTTAAACATTTTTATGGACATTCACGAACAAATTGCGCTTATTATCCTAAAACACTCGTAAAAAGTAGCCTTTGATACATAAATTTAATGCGTTTTCGTCCTAAATTTACGTCATTTTAGGGTAAAATTGCACAATTCGCTCGTAAAAAAAATTACACATTTAAGACGTAAAATATTCTTTGTACGCACTTCTATAAATTTACATCTTTAATGAATTTACATCTTTAATATAAATTTACATCTTTAATTATAAGGGTAAAATTAAACCAAATTTTTTTTGAGTGTATAATATGCATACAAGTGACCTATATTATTCGATAACTTCCAAAAACAAATCATGGCCACCACTATCCATTATGCTGAATTTTCCGATTAAATAAGATAATCGCAGAAACAGTCAATGAGCTTGTCACAGGTCAGCGTGCAAAGCAAGACTGCCACGTTGTTTGGACTGAGGCTTCAACACACACGATAAGTCCATTTCATCGATTGTCAAATTGGCCCTACTATTTTTCCACACACGGTCGAGCCAAAAAAAGGCCCGATGGCCTGAGTCCATGGACTTCGGATTGATTGGAAATCCAAATTGGGTGTTTGAGTCCATGAGTCCATCCAAGTTCTCCCACACACGGTGAGATTTTGGCCTGGCCTCAGGCCATTTGGACTGATGGACTGCTCGTGAGTGGGGGCCTTAAAAGTTTATATATACAACATATAGCATATTTGTAGACTTGGGAATTTCTCAACTTCATTAATTATGCCCTAATTCACGTATCACTAAAAATGCACTACAATTTCCTATGCATAAAGTTAATTGCTACGCATATTTAAAAGTGGCTTAAGTGCTTGCTATTATTTATTCGGTTGGATTTTGATGAGCCGTTGGTCGCAATCAGAAGAAGTTTCCATCACAGTAACATTCTACAAAGAAATTTTGTCTGCATATTACGAGTCACTAAGAAAAACTTAAATAGTTAAGTAAAAGCACATCAGACTATCGCTTTCGCTCTCATTATTTATTGGCATAAAGCCTACCTATCTGCAATTGGAAAATTTTCATTCTGCCATTTTTCGAACTACATTGCGCTCCATTATCATTATCCGGTTATTATCTGTAGTGATTTTTAGAAGAAAATTAGTATTAAAATAACTTTGGAAAAAAAAATCATAATTCGAGACATATATATATATATATATATATATATATATATATATATATATATATATATATATATATATATATATATATATATATATATATATATATATATATATATATATATATATATATTTCTCGGAAACGCGCAATCCGATTGAGCTGAAACTTTCAGGACACGTTGGTGTATATGTAGGAAAGGTCCGAATTCCATCAAATGCTAATTAACTGTAACCCTTTGGCGCCGGCGACCAGTTGAATGATATTCTATGTATCCCTATGATTCTATCGGAAAATAATTTTCAATAAAACTAAGTTCGCGAAATGAATTTAAAACATGTTTTCAATGTGAACACTATGCATGCGCTAGGTTCCTAAAAAGAGGTGGGGAAAATTTGAATTGTGATAACTTTTGACAGAGTTATCATCTCATTATAAAACTTGCAGAACGTATTTATGTTACTAAGTTGTAAATGTGTGTTGTTTTTTATGAGCATGTTGCCCATTCTATAGCTACGGCAGGCACTGAAGTTGAAAACCTTCAAATCTCCTGAAAAATCATCGCGTCTTAGAAAAAAAGCAAGATATAAATTTTATGCTTTGTCTGCATAGCCAAAGTAAAACTTTTGAAACTGTATATCGGGCAATAACGGTAACCCTTCCCCGATTCACCTATATTTTAAGCATCAGAAACTTCTGGTCACGAGAACTCACAGCCCGATAATCAAATCCAACAGAAATTTAGAGAATGTATTGATTTTGGTTAGGCCAAGGTCTAATAAAAGCAATTTTTGAGTATGGGCAACTCTGTGCCAGTGGTGCCGTCATGAAAAATCACTAAGAAAAAAAAACTGATTTTTGCCCTATTAGTTCTGATTCAGTTATCAGCTTTTAATGAAATTCACACAGCAGCTGAACCTAAGCCACGTTTGGTAGAAATTTGGCTGAAAAATTTGATTTGGCGTCGAATTTTGAAGAAAAAAATCGATTTTGAACAAATGATACCGCTTACGATTGTCGTCTGACAGCATTCTCTCGAGTTTGGTTTACTGCCAGAAAAAACGTTTACTTTTTATTCAATGGTCCCTGAGCTCTTTGATCTTGTATTTGCTGCCTAAAATCAATAAAACGCTTGTCTGAAAAACTGGAAGGAAAATCTTAAATATCTGTATAATATTAGCTTAAACTATTAGCCTATCGTTTCTGACCAAAACTTTTTGTTTTCTTAAACTTTTCAAAGTACTTATTCAGCGAATTACAGGGTCCGATTCAGCCCATTTGCGTGCATTTTGTTCATACATTTGAAATTGTTTTTACTAATATGACTTGAATGGTTACCTTTTTCTAATCTATTTTGAAAGTTCTGCAAGGTGATAATCTCGACTCGGAAATGTTTGCTTTATTTATCAATCATGTTCAGACAAACTGTAATACAAATCTGTTTGTTATTCTAGGAAATCAAAGTCTTACGGATACTTTTCATGAACAATAGTCTTCTCCTTCAATCTGGCCTAGCAGTCTTGCATTCATAGTATGCTCTCTCCTAATATTGTTTTCAAATGTTTGTCTCCAATAAACCCAACTTGCTGTGTTCTGACTACACCCTATCTTTTTGAACATTTTTTTTTGCGCATTTTTGTACATACAAATCAGCAAAAATATTTTGGTAAAACTTTTGACTTGAAATTTTAACATGCATGTAAAGTACGTTACGGAAACTTTTATCACTAAAATTCGTTGCGGGTCTGAGGATTTAATTTAGCAAGGACTTGTACATATTTATTTATGAAAAAAATTATAGTCAGCTCCGCGTCATTTTACCCACCAACCAACCAACTCATAGCTAGGCCAAATCAAAGTCTAGTTTCTGATCAGATTGCCTATATCGATAAGAAACACACCTTCAATATTAGCTGTTAAGACTTGTCTAGTTAACAATATCTACTGCGAGCATTTAAATCATACGATTTTAATTGTATGAATTTTGCTAAAACTTCAAATCTACAATTTTCGCTGTAATTATTTCGTATCCAAGAAGAAAGAGGCTACATACGAGTACATGCAAAGTATGAGTGCCATTCGATTTTGAGTCTCCTCTTCGACAAACATCTACCGAATCCTATTGATTTTCGTTACACCTCAGCACCACACTTTTCAAAAACGATGGCAACTTTCATAAAGAAGCCCAAACAAAAAAACAGCAAAAAACAGATTTTATTACAGTAAAATATACAACCTTCGTGCCATTACATACAATACCACCTTAATAAATTTGCAAGTATCACGTTATTCGCGCGAAAACTGTAACAAGTGCAAACATGAATAATATTTTTCAGATCAGGCTTTTAGTTACATATATAAATTTAGAAAATTTGAATATCGTTGCCATGCAAACTGTATCCGAAAGAACTTTAATTGGGTATTATAAAAATAAAACTCAAGTATGTATTGTATGTATGTATGGATTAGGTATACACGCATAATCATGTCTGTGCCTGAAAAGTGAATGATAAAAATTGTGTCGATTTCGGATGGAATGTTCGATGAAAAAATTACCTTGCTTCTATTTTTTTTTTGTTTCATCAGTAAGTAAGTTCAGATGATTCAAATAAGTGAAACAAAACCATTCAACTTCACTGTAAAATAGGTACACATAAATATATGCAGTGAACGTTTGAAAATATTTACCCTTGATTTAAAAATAATGCAAAACCAGATAAATTGGAAATAATTCCAAACGCCTACTTTAAAAAGAAAGTCGAAAATTTTCCAAACGAAAAAATAAAAATCCCTCTTACAATGAAAAACAACTGACAATGGAGTTGATTTTGCCTAAAGTTTATTTCTTATGATGATAAATGCAACTTTGCTGTGTTTGGTTTCTTAGTGTGCTTGTGAGAAATAAAAAAACAATCGAATTATACTGAAGTAAAAACTAGCTCTTTTTGAAAGCACTACACAAACTTAACCTGAGGTATTATGTCAGTAATATTACAAATATTGTTTTACTCATGAGATATCCTAAATTAAAAAGAAAATTAGGGACGCTTGGAAAGTGAATGTAGTCATTAGTTATTCATTATTAGGATTCAACCGACTTCACAAACAAGAAACCTACACCAAAATTAAAAGTAGAAATACAATATAACAGTTAAAATAATTACCAACGTAAAATATTTAAAATGTTGATAAAAGCCAATCCAAACGGGTGCTCATGTTTTACCATAATACGGGTAACTGAAAGTATGTCGAAAAATATGCTAAACAGCCTCCAAAATCTAGAGAGAGGTTTTTTCAAATAAAAACTGTGATAAATAGATGCTACTTTGTATGTTCCAACAAAACAGAATAGGCGCGTTTTTTTGCTCCTCTCTCCATTACAGAACAGACGCATTGGAAACAACAACACTCCTCTTGTGCTGAACTACAAAATGTGCTGATAGAAAAAAGAAAATCTCATGAGTAGTTGCCTTTTTTGCCGTGAGGTGGCTTTGGATTTTTCAAGGTTATGTTGAATGTTTTGTTAGTTAGGAAAGCTCTCATAATTTGTAGAAAGTTAAAAGAGGACATTTTCTGTTAGTTGTTTTTATATTTTCCATCGATTGTGGTAGTTTGTACTCGTTATTTTCTCCCTTTATTTTCAACTGTTTTGGGGTAAACTCAACTTGAACAACCGGAAAATCCTTCAACCAGAGAGCAAATAGGTGGTAGCAGGGGTCGAGAATTGAAGAAAAATATACAAAATTTTACAAAAAAATGCTCGAGAAGACAACACAATTAAGAAAAACAAACAAACAAACAAAAACACCTTCAAAAGCAAACACACAACCACAAAAACACAAACATACTAGCCAGACATCTATCGGCAAAATTCATGTAACGGCTATGTGGTGCATCAAATCGAGTTGTACCCTGTTTTGCGCTACCACAGCGAATACAGCAACCTATAGCAATCTTAGTGAAGCTGTTCTGTATTGGATCGTTTTTTGCGCTATTTTTCTATTCTTTTCTGCACCGGAGCAAAACAACGCACCTAATATTTAATCTACCAATGTCAACGAAAGGGAGATTTAAGAGTGTCAGCTGCTCTACAAAGAAATCGTGAAAAGCATCGAACTTGTACAATAAAGAACGAGTAAATTTATGTTGGACACCTAATGTTGCATCCGAAAAGTACACGAAAAAAGAGATAACGGTAGCGAACTGCAGGAGCAAATATCTAAACACGCGAAGAGTTATTCCAAGAGTAACGTAAACATAGAATGAAGTAACTTGAAATTTTTGGCAGCCTTGGTGTCATAGCATTCTTGAAATGATGGCATTCTTGAAGCAATTCGCAACAAAATAATTTTTAATTTATGTCAAAGCCAACATCAAAATCTTGACATTATTCTACATAAAGCAATATATTACCTAAAAAAAAAAGTCGAAAGATAAAAATCAGTCTTGTTTGAGGAAGACAAAACAATACATTTGAAAACATTAGGTGAAAGCGATTTCCTCATATTCTACCTGCTTAGGACTATTACGTCAGCTAACAATAGCATACGATCATTGATAAGCATAATCTTACGAAGTTTCGTTAGGTATTCAGGGTAATTGATGAATGAAACGAATAGTAAAGAAGTGACTATGGTATCTCTCGGCACATCAGAAAGATGTCCGGCCATTCAGAACCGATTTCTAAGGACGATTAAGGATATCAGAAAAGAGCCAGGATAAAATAAAACCATATTTACTGGAAAACCAAGACCTTTCAGTTTGGTCTTTTGATGAATTTCGGAAAAATCGACAGTCTAGAGCAAAATAAAGGCAATCTTAATTAGTCCAATTGAAGTAACTAATCGAAAAGTCACACGAATCTTTGATTATTTGATCTGCAAGATAGAATAACTGTTAGCTCGAAGTTTTACCAATTTCACCCAATTTTAACATCAGAAAAACTTAGCATTTTTCTAATATGATACCCGAGCCCAAATCTCATGATTTTAATCAGCTGATCGATTAGAGGCCAAATTTTTCTTTGAAGTTTTTGTCGAGACACTCACATAAGGGAAGCTGATTTAATTATTCCAATCAAACTAATTCAAGGACTCTTTTTATTTGCAACTCGGATTTCATTGAAGATGATGAACGGTATAGATGGTTATTTTGCTATTTTCACTTGACAAATTACGTTGGTCATAGTTACTCGTAACCTACACAATATTGTCAGTTTATTCAAAATATCGAATATTTTC
The DNA here is from genome assembly GCA_963978885.1 of Nemotelus pantherinus. NCBI lineage: Eukaryota > Metazoa > Arthropoda > Insecta > Diptera > Stratiomyidae > Nemotelus > Nemotelus pantherinus. The sequence continues at coordinate 50,603,376 of OZ022265.1, read as the reverse complement.
ATGGTTTTGTACAGTTCTTCGCTGGCAGTATAGTCAAAAGCGGCCTTAAAGTCTATAAACAGATGATATAATGGAATATTAAATTCCAGAAATCTTTCCATTGCCTACCTAATAGATGATATCTGATCAATCGTTGATTTACCTGGGATGGAATCATATTGTCCGAAAATAGCTTTAACATATGAGGATATCCGCTCTTGCAGGATAGAGGAGAATATTCAATAGAAAGTACCTAGCAAAGTTAAAGCTCCTTTAGTTTGCTGCAAATTATTACATCCCTTCTCTGTTTTCGATCAGCCTTCTTGCATCTTTTCAGACCCTGTGCGTTCACTACAACTCCATCCATTGTTCGGTGTAGGAGCCTTTGTATTTAATCAGCTCCGCTGATATGGCATCAGCTCCATGGGATATCTTTAAATGGGACACTGGTACTTGCAACAACCAAGTTGTGCTATGCTGCTAGTTCTATGACTCAATGTCCATTTCGGTTAGTGTTCTTATGCAAACTACGAGTGTCTTTTTAATGCTTGAATACTGGCGCCTGATCAATTTTGGCGTTTAAATCTCCACGGAGAATTTTTACATCATACCTTGGGCAGGCATTGAGAATCCACTCGATCTTTTCTTAACATGCTTTTTTTTGTCAGCAGAGATTGATTTGTTGACGTATCACGCCGTGTATACATCTGAGCGCGAATGCAAACGCGCCTGATAGAGGCTGGACGTAAGCGTCGTATGACTTTATTTAGGCACTGACCGAAGTTGGCTGAAACGACAAACTTGGCAGCGATCCAGTTTTTGTCGTACAATCAGAAAACTTGCCTGGCGCAGCACAGCAACATAAAACATTCAAATAGTGTCCGCATCGAAATCGAATTTTCTTTAATGTACCGGCTAATGATAGGCGCGCAAAAGGCAAACAGTTTGGAAAAAATAAATTGCCTACAAAAAAAACGAACGAACAGTTTTGAAAACAACGACAAACAGTTTATCTAAAACGAACAGTTTCGCATCGGCAAACAGTCTGAGAGCGGAAAGCTGAAAGAAAAAACGGAAGAAAAAAGCAATTTGTCGGCGGCAAACTTTTTGTCAGCAGAAAACAGTTTAGCAGCGGTAATCAGGTTTTCAGCGGCACATAGGCTCGAAAATCCGGCCGACGACTTGGTTGCAAAAAGCGATCTTCACCTGTGGGCTAGTAACAAATTGCAGTTTTGATTACCGCAACCGGTGCCTTACAGTTGACATTAAAATGTTTTCATATTTGATGGTAGGTAGTGGTCGACGACCAAATGATTTTGAGACTTGAGCCAAGTTCTTATGAGAACTGTGTCTAACACAACGGTTGCATCGTTGGAAATAATTCATGCGATTAGATTACGTATGTATGTATATGTCTAACAAGTTTCGATCAGCATTACTCATGATCGCGTCATTCGATCGAACTGAAATTCAAATTAATATATCTTCAACCCTTTGTTATCGATTCCATAATAAATCATTTTTACATTTCTTGTCAGTCTTTAGATATTCAAATTCCCAATTTGTTCTGAATGGCAGTTCTATTTTGTCCACCGCTCTCTAGGCACGTATGGTAAATATCCTAATTAAATTTATGTTTCGGTCTAAAATCACTTATATCAACTAATAATGTTTCTTTCTGACTTCATATATTTGCGAAGTTTGTTTCGTTATCAATTTTCCGTTAATTCGAAACTGTTTTTCTAGCAGCTTTTATTTAAACAAATGTTCGTTTTCGTTTTTTGAAAATAACAGAAACGTCAATCACTAGTACCGGCAAGTCACGGATGGCAGGCGAACAGCCTCAACTTTAGCGCGAATAGAGTACCACGCCTCTGTCACACATCCTCCCCTTGCCGCGATTCCGTTCATGCTCAGACGTACATATAACCAGCTTATGAGGCTGATGTTCGCAAATTTGGCTCACACGCAAAGGGCGCATATAGTCCAGTGACATCCGACATAAAAAAGGCGAAACTTCGGAAAAATTATAATTATAACTTTTCGGAGCACACTTTTCCATTTACCCTGGAGTGTGGTAGATAAGTTTATTTACATGTTTTTTTATGGGCCTCTTAAACATAGAAAAACAAACTCACAAATATTGCAAGTTTTAACCAAAATCGGATAATATCAACATGCCGTTGAGAAAGAGGATACTGTTAATGGCAAATGTTTAGATCAATATATCTCAAAAACGGTTATTGTAACAAGAAAAAGCTACCAGATCTTTTATGTTGGAAATTTTTTAAGCTACAAATTTGTCATACATTGTTTTTCTGAAGACGTGACCGTTACTGAGATATTTAGGAAAGGTCACTATTGGTGACCTTTGACCCCGTATAAAAAGTAACGCAGCACTCGGATCGATGCGGACTTTTGATATTTTGTTCAACATGCCAGTACCAAAGTTCACATCAAAATTCAGCATTCCCCTAATTTTTCCGAAGCACCATGTTAAATTTCTCCGGACTAATAGTCTTTTATTAATAAGGTAAAAGCCAATGATAGAAAGCTTCATTTTTCAGCTAACGAGGAAGCCTACCGCGAGCACATGATGTCTTGGACGACAGCTGTAGTACAAGTCATATTCTTTCTTTAGTAAAACACAATTTCCTGTCCATCTTATCTCTTGCCTTGCTGTTATATCAGCCTTGTACTCAGACGAGGCATCGGTCAGCTCCTGAGCAGCTCGAGGTTTGTAGAACGATCTAATGTTCTACGAGAAAATTATTAAATCATTTAGCCTTTTCGTTAGTGTGATCGTCGTTGTGGTGTCAGTGGTGTCCGAGGCTTCTTATTAGATTCGTGACGAGTGCTTTGGAAACCTTTAACGAAAGAGGCTATGGGTCGCTCGCCAACCTTACTTATTTGGAACCAACGTAATCATATTAGCCAACCTATGTTTCAGGAACGTCTGCAGATCAAGCATCGGTGCGATACGGTGCCTTCATATTTGCAGATACTACATGTTAATCTCTTTCTTCCACTGAAGGCTTTTGGTATGCCCAACCTTGTCTGAAATTCATTGAATTTTTCTCTTACTTTGATTTGTTTATTGCTGTATATACATGATACACAACAAATATAAAAAAAATAAACAGGACAAAAATAGCGGAAAATATTATTCATAAAAAAGGTGACCCGCATATCATTCAAACCCATTCAAAACACACAAAAATCACTGTTGTCTCATTCACATTAAAACTTCCGATTACTTTAACCTTCGGGAATAAAACATTTCCACCAAAAATAACAAGCAAAGTGAATATTATTGATATTATCAAACATCACATAATGTGGGAAAATATAATTCACATTAAACGTATGTGAACCGTTGAATTCACACTTGACGCCTCTATAAATCTCAGTGATAATCACTTTATTACTGCAATACTGCCAAGCTAATAACAGTATGTGGTAAGTTCTGAAAATTACGAGCACTCACACTCCATGCAACTAAACTCCATGCATTTCAACTGAATTTCATTCAATGCACTGTGGCTGAAGCTAGGGACAACCATTGCTAACTAACCATCCATATGCATTTAACGTTACACATCAATCATGTACCTCTACACAGTGCCTGCGACGTAATAATCTAGCAACACCTAAATATGCATGAATGATATTATGGTCAAATTCAATAATGACATACCACTTCAAAAACATGGAAATAGTCATTCTTTCGTTTGTCGAAAAGGGATATGCGAAATGGGAATATAGTTTAGTGAATGCAGTTATTTCAAAGGTAAATTGAATAGTTTATTGGAAATCTATGAGCTGTGCGAATGAAGTTGAGGTCAGCTTTAAAAGTATATTTAGTTTTTTTTACCAGCAATTAAAATCAGGTCAGCTAAAGACTTGGAAAAGCTTCTGGCTACAGAAAAATTGCCTTCAAAATCTTCCATAAGAAAAACCTTTTTAAGGCTTGTAGAAAGTAGTTCAAATTGAGATAATTTTTTTAACGAAATGTACTTCATATGATCTTCATTCATCGTCTATGCTTCCACATTGCTCTATTAACATAATACTATCTGTAGACAAGTCTATTGCAGAGTTCATCCTGCAAACTTTGTTACATTATTTTAACCTACGCAATTTATCTTTTTTACGACGTCGACCCGATTTGAACGGATACACAGGCAAGGACATGTTCAATGTACCTCCTCTATACGGTATATATGTACACGCCGAGGAAACTGATACCTCGACAATTTCACTCCATCGCCTAGATCCTTTCATGTAACCTCGTAACATGTAATAGCATTAAGCGTCGCCCCCAATGAAAGGACTGTCGCCGTCAGTCTGCTGAGCTCGGTAGAAAAAAGGAGTACTTGAACGTAAGCGTGGACAGGCTTGGGCCTGGGACGCGAGCGAGCGAGTCGTGAAAGCAAGCTGGCCTTGCCTGTTCAGGAAAATTCATTACCACAGAAGCTGCAATTTTGTCAAGGTGCAATGTTACTTCGTAATAAAGTGGTTTCAAAGTAGAATGCACTGTATAGGCTGAACGGAAGTGAAAAGTATAGAAAGGTAGAGGTATACAAGTAATTGTGAGAGGAGAAGCCATGCTGTCGTTTGCAAAATAGGCTACTGTTAGACAATTTGTGACGATTGCATGGTATCATATCAGGTAGGTTTTTTTGTAAATGACACGCATTGAAAGTGGTTGCAGTAATGAAGCGGTAAACTGGAAATAAATGGTTGGATTTTGTTTTGATTGAAGGTTTTTGATAGTGTAAGAAGTTGGCCGTGAGCCACCGAGAAGAACACATCACAGTGTGACCTAAAGCAAACAGTGATTTTAATTGCTACAACGCTGAGGAAGTGATAAGTTATCGTTCAGTCGTTTATTACGGCGCAGGTAGAGGAGAAAAAATAGATTTTTGCGATCCAGTCATCATCCGATCAACATAGCGCAGGAAAATTCGAGCTAATCGTGTGGACTCGCAAGCAAGGAGTATCACCGGCACCAATTCGACGAATCAGCAGTGGCTTTTAGTACCGGCACATGTGCTGGCATTGCGGTGGTAGTATTTTTCTAAATATTATTGTTTTATTTATTCTTGCTAAGAAAATAAGAACATGAATTTTAAATTTTAAATAATCAGTAAAAATATTTTGTGAATGCAGACCCATTTTCTGGGTTGGCCACAGGCCAGGTGAACCTTAAATAGTCACTTTTGGTAGGCTAGCTTGCTACGATAATGAGTACCATAGAAATTTCCCCCGACGCTATAGATTCCCAGCACGGCTCGTCCTATAATAATTCAACGCAAGTAGAAATTTCAATGAAATTGAATAAACTTTTAGAGGAACTTCAGAGAACTCAAAGCGAGCTTTCTGAACAACATTGCCTCAATGCAGAACTCCTGAAACAAAATAATGAGATGCTCAATAAGTTAAATAAATAAATTGCTAAAGGAAAGAATTCCAATCCGCAAAATAAAAAAAGGAGAATGTTCAAAGTTCCTCCTCAGAGACAACCTCTTTTTCTCACTCCGGAAAAGCCAGCTTCTCAGGTTCGGAAGACTGTTCAAACTCAGAGGATAGTTCCTCTGATATGTCAGTTTTCGTAAAGAACCAGAAACCAATTGAAGCAGCTCCCTCAACCAGCCCAAAACCTGCCAGAAAACAAGAAGGCTCTAAAACAGCCACCACCAACAAGCTACCCATTCCTTGTTCAGTGAAGATTTTCCTCCATTAAACTCCTCCAATCAGACCAGGAAACTAAACAACACTAATTTTGCGGCGTCAACTTCACAGCCCAACAATCAGAATCCGGCTCAAACCGAAGAACCACAAGCAGCCCCGAAGGCGGTCCCAATAACTCTTCGCCAACCTGGACAATGGACAGGACTGGCGCGAGTTTTAAAACAACGAAATGCAGAGTTTGTTTCAGCTAAAAGAGTTTATATACCCAAATCATGCCAAAAACTCCCACGGAACACAGGGTGATAGCCAAGATCTTCACGGAATTAAAAGCCCAGTACCGCACATACTACCTTCTTCGAGGCCTATACGGACTCACACCTGAAGAGATAAAAATATACCTGGTAAGGCAAGGCTTCAACCCAATAGAGGTTTTTTATCTCAAAACTAGGAAAGACCCTCCTAAGTTAGTTAAAGTTCTTCTTCCAAGGAAAGAAAAACATATAAATAACATACAGGCTATATGCCACCTAGTATGTCAAGTAGAGGGCCAAAAACCAAGAGCTGATCAAAGCCAATGTCATAACTGCCAACAATTTGCTCACTCCTCTAACAATTGTCGCGCCCAATTACGTTGCGTTAAGTGTGAGTGTCTTCGTCACCGCAAAAACTTCAACAAGCATCCAGAACTGAAACCAAAATGTGTTAACTGTGGTGGGGAGCATCCCACAAGCTATGGTGGTTGTCCTAAAAACCCCAAAAATATTTTAAAAAATCTTCGCTCAAATAGCCCGTGAAAACTCAACTACTGCCCAAGCTGTGGCATCTTTCAATAACATTCCTAAAACGCAGACCAAGCTCTTAAAGCCACCAGAACAAATGGGGCAGTTCCTAGAAGTCATACAAGTCCAACTTCACCCAATGATGAAAGACATAATATCGAAAATGGTTCAGGGCATGTATCCCATTCAAAGACCCATAGTTTTCTCTCAATCACTTAAATGAACAGAGACGATCGAATCTCTATCTTCACTTCAAATTCAAACTCCATTTTATCCAAATAGGGCGAGTTATTACAATTTCTTAGCGAGCGGAGAATTGACATCTTACTCATTCATGAAACTTTTCTGAAACCTAGTAGACAGTTTCGTCTCCCAAACTATCAGGTATATAGAAATAATAGACTTACAGGCAGGGGAGGAGGTACAACAATTTTCATTAGAAGGAACATTAACCACCACGTGTAATGTATCCCACCCCTAATGGGCGTGGAAGCTACGGCAATCAAAATTCAAACCAACTTCCTCGAGTTTACTGCTATTTCCGCATATATACCTTCTAATGATCAACATTTTCCAGAAGACCTTAGATCACTTTTTTACATTGAGGGCCCCATCTTCCTAGGCGGGGATCTCAGCGCCCACATTGGCCACTGGGGACCTGTTAAAAACAATCTTGCACGAAAAGAACTGCACAGATTTTCAGCAGGGTCCGCATGCTGCCTCCACATTCCTAAGGAACCCGCCCACTTTGGGCCAAGGCACAGCCATATTTTAGATATCGGGATTTCCTACGACATCTCCCAGAATGTCCAGATCAGTATTCTTGATGAACTGCCGTCGGACCACAAACCTGTGCTCTTTCAAGTTGAGAACATGCTCATTGTCCCTCCGAAAAAAGAAAAAAATATGCACAAACTGGCAAGAATTGCGAGTCACTTTGGCTTACGATAATAGCTTCACCATACCAGTAACAGTTTGTGATCTGGAAATGATTCCTGCGTTGTATCATTCGGATAAAAGTAAAAGCTCAAGAAAGTGATCTCTCAAAATCGCATCCATACAGATCACGGATACTTGCACCAAAATCGTCAGCAATCCAAAATCCGCGTACCTTGTAGCATCGGAAAACCAAATAGATAAGTTACTTATCTTGTGGAGCTCACTAATCAGAAATATCAGAGCCTTATTCTTGAAAGAGAGCTGCCTGAAGAGGTCTTCAGTTGTTCTCTGATGCTGAAGGTTTCATTGAAGAACCCTCATTTCCTCCCCTGCTGCCTCTTCTATGCGTTCAGTGTGCCGTTGAACATCTTGCAGGCACTCAAACCCATAATGTGTCCGGCACTATCAAAACTATGCTTCTCTACGCAGAAGATTGGTGGTGGGCTCTGTAGTACAGTTTGTTGCACGGCGACATTTAGTACGTCATACATTACGATCTAGAAGGTGCGTTTTTTATGCATCCGGAATGATAGCGATTTGCACGCGAAACAACAACAACATCCAGAGTACGAACACTTGTGAATTCAGTGGAGCTCGTACTCGTTGACTCTGTGGAACGTATTTCGATAAGTCATGTCAACTGGAATAGTTGGAATATACAAAAATTTCCATGTCAATCTGCAACCAGGATAAGTGGTCTTACATTTGAAAAGGGCGTTGGTTATATGTGAATTCAAACTTTGAAATGTCAACTGTCTAATATAAACAAACTTGCATGCTGCTCTGAATCATTTTTTATGCATACTCCCTCCACTCTGGATGAAAAATAAAACGCAGCTATCTTTACAGCTGCACCTGGTTTGAGCATATATCCACCAGAATTCTTTCGGCAGTAAAATTTTGAGGGTTAGCGCTTTAAAAATTAATATGAATGCAAAGGCTCGTACCCACCAGAGCTCGCACACAGCTCGCGCTCAGATTTGACGTCATTGATGCTGGTACACGAGCTGGACGCGAACAATGTATGCGCTCTCTATCCGCAACGTCCACATCAAAAACGCAAACAGAAAAGTAGCCCGCGTGCTAGCACTTTTAGTGTAGACTTTTACTTCAGAGCGCGCGTTCTGTACGCGCACTGCTTCTTTGCTTCCCGATCAGAATTCTTATATCAGTACATCTAGAAAAAAACTTTCGTCAATGTGCAAAATGCATATTGATGTAGACGAAATTATTATTCGTGCATAATCCTACATAATATTGTCTAAACTTTCAAAAACAACGAAAATATCCATGATATAATCCTCTTTATTTCTGTCCCATTACTTCGCATAATTTTTCCGATTTTCCCAAAAATATTTTCTTTTTTTGCGTTTGGAATTTATCATCTTTATTAATCTGATCCCAGAAAATAGGTTATTTCTCCTCTTAATTGATTAACTTAATAGCTAATTCATTAGTCCATTCCATACTGAATGGCATTTTGCACTCTGCTTCCCAACGACAGTGGAAAGCAAGGAAGCAGCTCGACGAGCAATCGAAATGCAATGTTTGCTCGTCTGCACTAAGTGCGTCTGCTCGCGAACAGAGCGTTGCATCCGAACCAGCGAACATTTTCGGTGGAGACGTATCCAGTGCTGTGAGGCTTCCGTGGCCGAAATTCCCTCGCAAATGCCCACCGACAGATAATATGTGAGCTATTCACTACAGTTTTATATTTATTTATCAATATCGCGCAAATGCCAATACTTATAAGAAAAAAAACAGCAGTATCATATGTTTTATACATATGTATATTTGATTTATTACATCGAAGAAAAAAAAACATACATTCATTTCGTGAAAAAATCATTCCATTGTAACGTAACATAAAATGCGTTCATTTTTAAACTAATCAAATAGATTTTGTGCATTGTGCAAATTGAAATGTTTGTCAGCAGGCTCGAAATCAATGCAGGTAACAGGTCTAGACTGGAAATTTGAGCAAATGTAAAAAACTGTGTTCAGTGAATCTTCACTTATTCTGTTTCGCTTTAAAGTTTTGACGTCGGTTACAATGGAGAATATTGTTTCCGAATCAGCATTTGAATGTGGCAAACCTAGAGCATACTTTGAAATCTTAGTTAAATGAGAAAACATGCATGCATCCTCAAAATTTTTTGCTTTTTCTATTTCTTTCGAAAACTCCTCTACTGTTAGCTGCAATACTCTCAGCTTTTCATCACTTGAAAAAGCTACTGCTAGATCTCTCCATTTGATATTTACAATAGATTCTTCAAAACCATTTTTTTCACCAAATTTTTGAACTGCAGTTAATTCGTTCGTTTTGAACTATCAAGAGCTATTTGGGGGCTTAAAAATTCAATTTTTTTTAAAGATAGCATAATTAAATGGTAATCTCTCTTTAAGCTCTTTACATGTCGTAACGTAGAACTTTTTTCCTATTTTTTTTATGTCTAATTTTACAGCTTCTTCAAAAGACGCTATGCATTCTTCACATTTTGATCCCAAATAACTATCCATATCTGGAACTAAATGATCTTCATTAAATTCGATATTTTCCAGTAAGTCAATGAAACTGAAAAATGCCTTCACACGATTATTTTGCACTATTTCGCAACAATATTTTGCTTTTGGCCGTTTTGTCTTAAATTTTTTGTTGAAAATCGCTAATCGAATGTCTGGAGAAGCGATTCTTGTTCATTTCATCCCAGGTTTTAACTGAATTGTAAAAATACATGAAGAAATGCCAATTTCGCCTAGATTGTTTAAATTCTTTCTCAAATATATTTGGTGGAAATTTTACGAAAGTGTTTAATTTCAATCAAACTTTTGTTCTATGTCAGGTCTTTTCCCTTTTCCCTTTTTCAAGTTTTAATGGGCAGAAATTCCCATAAAAAGGGAAAATTCCCACAATATCACAGCACTGGACGTATGTCAAATGCATCCCGTGAGCAGCTCGGGCTCAGCTCTTCTGTTTGTTCGCGCTCAGTGCGCGAGCAGCTTTTGGTGTAGACGATAGCTTGCTGGCTGAGCGCAAACAGCACGCACGCAGCGCATTTGGTGGATAGTAGCCGTAAGAGCTATTACCACTTTTTTTAGCTATTTTGGAAAACTTGATTCAGGATGGTTAGTAAATAAATCAATTAGTTAAAATAAATTTAAAATAAAAACGAATTATCGGCAATACCGAATCTGTGAGTGTTTATTAAGTTTCTTTTGTTGCTTCTATTTTAAGACAGTTGTTTCAGGCATAAGGCAAACTTCTTATCTGTTTTTTGTTTTGTGCCAATGAAACAAAATAAATATATGTTTTAGTTATTTTATTCAGATAAATATAAATTATTTTGTAGTTTTTGTTCGTACTAAAACTCTTATTTTCTATTACTATTGACTTTTATGCATGTGAAATGTCTCACAAATGAAATATTAAAGCTATAAAAGAGTTTCTAACATTATTTTACTGACAACGTCCAAAATACGACCAACGATATCTATGAGGAATTTTCATGGTGATTTTTCATAGCAGCGGCTATCAAAACTAATATTACCAAGCCTGTTGACTTACTTACACAAACATTTTCCAGCACTACTAAATTGTCCTAACTCGCAATGAAACCCAATTTCTCTTGACGTATTTGTTCCAATATCATTTTCATGAAGATGATCTTCACATAGAGCTACAAATGCATCAAACAAACACATAAACAATATCCTACCACTGGCAGTTTGTTCTGGTGTGCCACTTTACAGTCCTTCCTCGAATAGTACTGCAAACCCCAATGTAACTTCGACAAAGGATATAATGGTCATTCTGGTGTTTCTAATGTTGGAATCCGCATGGAATGCATGCTTCGCAAACAAACAGAACCAAGTAGCAGTACGAGCAGAGTGTGATGTCACAAATGGGTGCCGAACCATGACATAAGTCCATATATGTATAGCATAGATGCATGCATGTAAGCATGCAACCGATAGTTCGCCTTTTGCATTACAAAACTTTCCCTAGTCGAGCGCCCAACGATGTTTACTTTCGTTGGCGTAGCACTGCACTCAACATTCACGGGGTATTTTGAGTTTTTACTACTTTTGCTACTGCTGAAACCGTAAACTTGACATGATGGGGTTGTTTGGCTGCTGCCTGTTGTTTTGATAAACTTACAATCTAACGTTAGCGATATAAACGTATGATATATTCACATCGAGTTGAGGAATGGAACAATCGAAGGGAAATAATCGTAAATGTATGATTCGCCGAGTTCCTCTAGCGGAAAATGAGCATGATTTTCGAAAATGTTGAATTGGATCGCTAAAGAAATCATATTTGATTTTCTGCAGAGAATTGACACAAGTCGATCTTCTTTTTCTTTGAAAAAAGAAATTCTTTGTGGGACCGTTATTTAATCAAAACAATAAATACTTCCCTTCACATCTTTCACAAAACAAATCACAAAACAATCAAAGTGCAGTTTCCTTCAGCCTGCATGAAAATGCAAATAAATACCCCGTCTTCAGTTCGAAACTTATCAAAAGAATAAGACGTACTAGCGCGGAAACATTTCAACAGCTTACACTTCCAAATTAGTTTGCCGTCGTCACCGTCGAGGACCAACCAGTCAGCGTCCGTGTCTGGTCTTCGGGTCGAGTTGATGTTTAATGAGCCACCGCTTATATGAGCTGCCTCTTTAAATTACAGTCCATTCTATGCTATAATAGGATCCACGAGCCAGTAACCAGTCATCCTGTCCTTGTCGTTGTCTACGGATGCATCTCCATCGTTTGGTTTGTTTATTTATTAACACTCGAGAGCCTGGCGTTCAGTCTCCTTGTTTCGCTACGTAAGTACTGTGCAATTGGTGCATTGTTGTTTTTCATGTTCTGGTATTTTCTATGCTGGCTCTCACGAACAGTCGAGAAATATCTATGAGAATTATATAGATGTTGATTCGAATAATCTGCTTAATGCAAGAAAAATGTTTGACGAATATATTATTGTATTATATTTTTTGCCTACTTGAAGAGGGGTTTAAAGCTACAGAACCAAAAAAAAAAAATCTGTGATGTAAACTATCATTGAAATCAAATTATTAGAACTATTTCTCATCAATAAATAAATAGACAGAAATATTTTAAAGCTTTCAACTTAATGAAATATGTGTTTGCTAACTATTATCATCCAACTATGGTGTATACTTTGAGCCATTCACTTCAGCTACCATTCTCAACCCGGCGACACATCATCTCGTCTACAAGTCCTAATTCCATATCCGAACTTACTTTGCCCGAGTCCATGCAACAACAGGCCAGCATTAAAATACACCATCCACGTAAATACTGCAGGACGTTGTCGTCGCTATCATCATAATTGTCGTCAACGTTTGGGGACACCAGTGGAATACTGTACTTCAGACAGGCGGTCGTATTTAACACCGGGGCTCGACTAGCAATTTACCCTGCCATATCCGATGGTAGCGACTGTCAAATTTATGGTATGCCATCTGTGCGTGGGCAATTTCATGACATGCAATTTCATTTCGAAAATGCCTCTGAGCGGGAAGGACGTGCGCTGTATCTTGTAATAATTTCACTATTCTGCATCAAAATTCAATTTTTTCGCAATTTCCCGCCATTTCATATCCTGTAGACTATTTTCATTGCTCAACGAGAGCTAAAAATCCCTTTTAATTCAGAATCCCTACATTTTCTAATCAGAAATAAAGCATTCGCACGGTTCAGCGCCATTTTGAAATCAAGAACTGTCAAAATATTGCCAGGCAGATTGCCGAGCAAATTGCATACCATATTGCCTACCATTTATGGCAGACCATAAAATATTGCATACCATAGGCTGCCTCCACTAGCAATTTAAAATGTTATGCCATGGGAGATTGCTAATGGAGGCGGCCTGTAAAGATCGTTTTTGAATTTCCTTAATTTACAACTCCGAAAAGAATCGGAAACTCGAAAAGAGCTTATGTGACGCAGAAATGGAATTATCAGGGGTTGCTAGTTAGCATGAATGGTACGGTACGGTGTGAGAATATGCACGGAACAGAGTGAAAAAAAATGTTGTCTCCTTGTTCATTTAAGACGATTCAAAAGGACACTTTTTGCTCGTAATGTTCATTTAACGACTTAATGGGATTATTTCGGTGGTTTCGTGCACAAAGAATAAACGTTTCGACCGTGAAATGCTGATGGTGATGAATGCTGTCGTTGTAATAATAAAGCTGATTTTAGGTTTAAGTGGTGTTGAAATCGTAATGATTGGATGATGCGATAATTGGTTGGTGGCTAGATGAATGATTGTGAAATAAGGAACCGGTTGTTTGCATGTGAATGAGCTCGCAAGGTAGATATGCTTTTTGTCGTAGATGCGTATGTGAATTCGTTTATATAAGCAATGAAATAAGAACAATAAGAAGTATTTGGGATAAATTCCGGAGCAAATTTAATGTACCTGACAAGATGGTCCTATATTTCCCACTTCTTCTTACTTGAATTATGCAGGAAAATTATCGCGCCCAACGTGGGCTGCATTCAAGACAAAAATGAAATCGTTATTTAACTCACCCCCAATATTTCCGATCTCGTATTTTGCATTTATGTGGGAAACGATTTTGTATTAGAAAACGTTTTATGTGTATTAATTTTAAGCTTAGAGGTTAATGCAAAGTTCAAATACAACCTCCTAACAATTAAAGTGACATAGTGAAAAACTATCAAGTTTTGGTTTTAAATATATCCTACAGATATTCGGTGCTGACACCTTTATTTGCACCTCACCCTAACATCATCACGCAAGTATTACATTCCTGAATGTATGAAAATCGATTTCTCATGCATCTCATTATGTAACGTTAATTACGTTCTGCAACACTGTTCAACATGTAATACCACAAAATTTATTGCTACATATTCGACCTATATTTTATATGCTTTCCTGCTGTAATAACAGCAATGTAAGCTAGTTAAAACTCCAATAAGCCATCGCATAAACACCACACTTGAAGCAATTAGCATCGAACAGCAATTCGTTGGTAAATGCTGAAGTAACAAACTATCGAATTTCCTCATTTTCAGACCACTTTAACGCTAGTACGGTACGATGTGTTGCAAGTGCGTGGGTAGGAATTGATCGAAATCTGATTTGTGTTTAGAGCGGTTGTTTTAAGCACGTAGGACGATCCTGAAGCTTTAAAAATCAGTTCAGATCGAAGCTGACACGTGTATTATGAATATTTTAATTGGTTATCATGGATGACTGTTGTATTAATTAGATAACCGTGCATGGAATCATTCATGTTCACAGGTTTGGTGACAAATCATCGTTGCTTACAAATGAAATTATAAATGCATAAGCCACAGCCTTCAATACAATGTTTGTGTAGATGGAGATGTAATATGCTAATCATTCGATGAAATATTAATAAACCGAAGGCGAAATTAGGATACTCAAGTACGACTCGAAATGCGGTTTCGCATTAGATTTGACATAGAGAACAGTTGTATCCGAGTATGTAGATACAATATACAACAAAAATAAACAAGAAATCGAGCAAGGAACACTTTCAAAGTGTAATACTCCCACCGGACATCGCAGTGGACTGCATTTACTGATAACTAGATCGAAACAACATCGACAGCATGATGACTGCAGCTTGCTGCATATATCCCTGTTACCAAGGACGTTTATACGGATGTATCTCATACCGCTAGATTCTCAAGGCAACCAACAAGCATAGGAATGCTCGTGCTATATTGGTCATTTACAGCTCATTTCATTTAAAAGCTTTCGGAGTTTACTACAAGCGATGAAATCGCATTGGGACTTGCATTTGGGACGGGAAATGAATGGTATGTGAGTGATATAGAAATGAAGTTCTCTAGGACAACAAGGTTACACCTTCACCTCAGTGCGAAGTATCTCAATTTTCGCAAGAGCTATGTGGTTTACTGTAAAAGTGTATATAATTGTCAATATGGCTGATGAGTTTTATAGGATCTGCATTATAAAGTTTCAGTGGTGAAGGTATATAAGAAGATTTATAAGATGGTGTACCTAGGCAATAGGAAATGATTTCAAAACAGGTAGCTTGAGCTGATAATCGAAATGAGGATAAGAAAATCCGTTTGTGTATTCAGAGTAATCTAGTGTTTGTTGTAGATATTTTCTACTTTCGTTTCAAATGGAATTCAAGTTGAAGCATTAAGTCTTTTGCATTTAAATTAACCATGAAAGTTTTTAAGTGAGAAATAGGACCGCCTTGTTACGTGCTTTAATTTTGAAAACAAATTTTGGCACTAAATATACTATGAATATTCAGTTTGCTACCAGCCAAAAGTCTGCATTTTTTATTGCTTGAATTATGATTCAATTTAAGAATTCTAGGTTTAGTGACAGGAATTATGCAATTAAACCTAAAATATGTAACGATTTTTCACCCGCGTAGCAAAAAAAGAAACTTTATTGCTTTCAAGTAATACCTGGTTCTAGAACTGAACTTTCAAGTAATACCTGGTACAGAGCTTCGTTCACAAATTTACAATCAATGTCAATACAAGTGCGCAGTCATTAGTTTCACGACTCACTTTACCTGTTTACCTCAGTTATCTATTCAGAGCTAGGAGAACTCAAAGCTCGATGCGTGGTCGCTCGTCCGAACCAGGGACTCCACACGCTAGATGCAAGTGTTCAACCCACTAAACTACACGAGCTTAGGCAAGAAAATAATAAATAAAAAAAAAAAATATGTGTCAAAATTAAGTCGCTTACCACTTGCCCTTGTCGTAGGCGAAAAATGACAAAATTTCGACAGAGCGTAATTGTAATCCAGCAATCGATCAAACGCGCCGAGAAACGGGATGAAGCGGGATTGAATTATATGGAACAAAATTCAAATTTCGTGAATCTAAATTGAATTAAATCGAGTTCGGACACCCCAACGGTTCCAGAAAACTCTGCTGTAGTGAGAAAGACTTCGTCGAGGGAAAATAAAGTAAAAGTTTTTCTTTTCAAATTTGTAAGGGTGAGCGATCGGAGGTGGCGTATTAATACTTTATTATATTAATATTAATACTTTGATACGAATATTAATACTTTCCTATTAATACGAATATTAATACTTTCTTTATCATTGAGATGGATTAGTGCAACAACATGGACAAAGATCTTTTGTCAAGATTAAATTCCACGACGGAACTAACTGGTGAACTATGGCGATTTCAGGAAAAGTCGAACGATAAGATCGCCGCAAAGAAATATTAAAACAAATTGTCAAAAAGAAAAAAAGTAAGTACGCCGATCTAGCAACGACCGGCAAGAGCTCGAGCATCGAAAGTCGAAAAAAGGCCTTTGCGAGGGAATTCAGATGTAGTACCGTTTTGCATTGGACTATGCGAGGTGCGCTATATACAGGGCGTTTTTTTAGAGGTATAGGACTTTAGGAAGGCAACACTTTTTAATGCTGCGTATGGTGTGACAGCTGTTATGCGTTTTTTGGTTAGTTTGGTTTGCCATTTTATCATAAATAGGTTGACGCCTGAGCAACGTCTGCAAATTGTGCAGATTGATTTCGAAAAAAAAACGATTCTGTTCGACAAACTCATTTTTTGTTTTTTGTTTAGCGATGAGGCTCATTTCTGGTTGAATGGCTACGTCAATAAACAATACTGCCGCATTTAGAGTGATGAGCAACCACAAGCAGTTGTCCAAACACCGTTACATCCTGAGAAAATCACTGTATGGTGTGCTTTATGGGCCGATAGAATAATTGGTCCATATGTCTTCAAATATGCTGCTGAGAATAACATTGCAGTCAATTGTGACCGCTAAAGAGCCATGATCAATTACTTTCTCGTTCCGGAATTGACTCTCCTTAATGCAGGAAGCCTCTGGTTTCAATAGGATGGCACAACATCCCACACAACTCATGCAACCATCGACAAGTTGAAAGAAGCATTTGATGAGCGCATAATTTCTCGTTTTGGACCTGTAAACTGGCCTGCAAGATCTTATGATTTGGACTATTTGTTGTGGGAACTATTTGGACTATTTCTTGTGGTGATACGTCAAATCACTCGTCTACGCCGACAAACCCGAGACGCTTGATCATTTGGAAGACAACATTCACCGCGTTATTGGCAGGATACGGCCCCAATTATTGGTTTGAGTAGTCGAAAATTGGACTTCTCGTTTGGACTTCCTCCACGCCAGTCGTGGCGCTCACATGCCTGAAGTCAGTTTCAAGTAAAAGTAGCAGAGAACTATCTTTCCAATAAAACCAATGTTATGGCAATCAAAACAATTTATCCGTTGTTTTTTTGTTCATTTCAAAATTCTATACCTCTACATAAAGAACCCTGTATTATGGTGATCCCCTAATATCTTGGTGGAGGTAATACCTTATCCAGCTGACATCCACTATACAATTGCCCATCCCGTTCTAACTAAAGGGTTTGAGGCTCAGATTCCAAGCAGAGAAGAATATGCTTAGGGATTATCCCTAGGAGCAGATGCTATGAAATTATATACCGACGAATCTAAACTGAATGAAACTGAAACTGAATGCCAAAAGTGCTTTGCAGTCTCCCGAGTGGCATTCTGATAGCTGATAAACTGCCCATCAGGCAAAAATACTTAAAGGACGGTGTGACGTCTTAGTCGCACTAGAAAATTTCTCGATTTGTCATGAGGGTCCTTGTGTGCAGCACTGGCTGTCAAACTGTCAAATATTCTTGATGAATTTCGAGTATTAAAAGATTTTGCATGTTAGATTGGACTGGCTGCTGGGTTGAATCCAACTCGGGTTCTTTGAACAAAGGCCTTTTATGTGTAGGATCACCTTCAAAGCTTGAAGGATGTCCAGCTTTACGTGGTTCAGCTTGTGCGTGGTAGTTGTTTGAACGGTGACCGAACTGTTGGCAGCAATGGCATTTTCCCTGGCCAGCTCATCGTTTCTGTTCCTCCATCTCTTTATATGGCAGGTGATTTGTTGTAGATATGTTTCTTTTATCAAGGAATGACATTTTTTTCTCAATTCAACCGGGTCCTTCCTTGTTTCAAGTTAAAAAACTGCAATGAGATTGAGTCCTTTTTTTCAAGATAAAGTTTGACCTGTTCCAGAGTTAGTTCGTAGAGTCCTCTATAACGACATTCAGTTGCGTTTCTTCGGAAACGTAACACATTTGGTACTGTGCCTCCAGCTCTGTCAGGATCTTGGGGATAACTGATCCACCACCTCGCAGAAACATGAATTTGCGCAAGCACTGTCCATTGTTCAGGTTGTTTGTGAGTAATTAGCATGACTTTTAAGGTTGCATTGAGTTGATTTTCTATTGAACGAATCTGAAGATTTGTAGATTCCTCTCTGGTTTTGGGCGTTGATAGAAGGATACTGTTGGTGTGCCGGAGGTTTAAGTTTTGAGCTGTTTTTTATGTGTTTACACTACAACATGGTTTTTAGCGTTCATTGCCCGATTCCTGACCTCTGAATGAAACTGACATATCAGATGAGATCGATCCCTCTGATGGTGAAAAGTCGTCTTCTCCAGCACTTGGGAAAAAAGCAGCCTCATAAGAAAAAAGATTTTAATTCTTCTTCGCTTTTTCTTGGGTTTTCTTTACCAATCCACGGTTAAGGCATTGTTGCTCGGCCATATCTTCTATAATTTGTCAAGAAGTCTATTAATTTGTTGCATACTGTCGCTCCGTCGGTTAGGCTTACATATTTTGTACATCTGACATATTGCCACTGGGCTTACTCCCACCTTAACCAAGTGGCCCATAAACTTAAAATAAAACACAGACCAACCCGACGCCTTCATCTAATTTGAAATAAAGTCCACTCGTAATTAAATAAAGTCCTCTCTTCAGAGAAATGTTGCTGCTAACGATAAAGTTCGTCGTTTTAAATGTTGATAGGATTATTGTGGTTTCACACGAACTGTTTCTTTGTTCGGAACTGTTTTGATAAGCTCAAGTCATTGGAGGTAGCCGGTAGCTCTGCTTGCTAAAGCAACAGTTCGAACCAGTGATCTACTGCTCGCAGACTCGAATCGGCGGTACGATCATGGTTGTCTTTGATTGTCTTGTGTTGTCTTAAGAGCCTGCGACTGGGTATAATATCTGCATTCCACTGAAATGTCACATCATAGCTTTAGCGCTGACTAGGCATAGCACCAGCACTTCCGAAAATTGAAATAGAGTGTGGCATATAAAAAATAATGGAGTTAATTGAAATCGGTTGTGTATTCACGGCTTCTAGATCAAACTTTTAGAGTTCACTCGTCTTTTCTTTTAAATGTAGAACTACATCTGTAGCGACCATTATCATTATGAGCACTATTGTTACTTTTTCAAAAATATTATTTAATATAGTATTTTTCACTCTTGTCCTACAATTTTACTGCTTGAAACTCTGCGTAAACACTATAGACTCAAATCATGTTGATTTGTTGAACTTACATTTAACCAGCTCTTCGACTAGAATCCCAAGCGCACGAGAAGAAGAAGGTGTAACCAGTCGTCGGAGAGACGTAAAACTTATTTTGTCTGATTTTAATTGTAAATATAAGTAAGCATATGCTTACTATCAGTGTAAAAATTTAAAAAAAAATTAAGAAGTCGTGGAACTCTTTGTGCTCATATTTCATTAAAACATGAAGACAAAATATAACTTATAATTTCAAAGGAAATATAACTTCAAAGGAAAGCAATGCACTCCTAGACTTGATTCATTTCAAGGAAATATTTAAAGGAACATCCTTTCACATATGTGACGAACTTTTTTTACATTTTGATGAAAAATTAATTTGCTCATCAAATGTATACTTAAGGGAATTTTATTTATTTATTTTTGTACGAGACCTGACTCTTTTAAATTCAGACTTGAAACGCACCCTTAATTGCTTTTGTCGCCAATTCAACAATTTCTTTGTAACTCGCAGCGATAGCAGATTAAGAAACCTAAGATATGTTCACTCATCTAAATGACAAAAATTAAAGCGAAAATAAAAAATAATCATTTTTACAAAAACAAAAATTGCCCGACTGTCTTTCATTTCTAATTCTCTACTCAAACTTAAATTCTAACTCCTTCCGTTATCCGGTTCTTTACAAAACCGATTCAAGCATTATACATTCACCAATTAGACGAAACTTCATTATGTTGGTAACGAACCATCACATTTTCGAAACTGATGTGTTACACACGATGCTTGAGTCTTTTCGACATGCACGTATTTAGCAAACAACGCACCAAACTCTCCGGAAGAAAATCTATCCTGCCAAGCTGCAGTTGTACTTGTATTTAGCATATGCACGTGGTTTTCCAAAAATTTCGCCAGATCCTGTGGGTAAACAACAGAAAAACCCCAAAAACAGGAACATATGCTAACAAGAGCCGGTACTGTTGTTGATTCCTGGCCTCGCTGGCATTGTTTGTTCCATCTTGGTAATTGTGGCGGTTATTAGAGAGACAGGATTCGACAAAAGCTGCTGGCAAATAAAATGGGAAGAAAAACTTATAGTTTCAGTTAATGCAAGAGCTACACACAGTCACCCGTATATTATTATGCATGTTGACAAGACTTGTGATTCTTGGTGTTCAGAGACAGTGAACATTGGGAGCAGACCTGTCAGGTCCAAGTCTTTCCCAAGCAATCGAAACAGAAGGAATGTTAGAGGAGCAGCAAACTCGTTTGTTGTTTTTGCTTATGATGCGATAGGTGAAAATGCAAAAATGCTCCTGCTAACCCACATGGTTCCTTGAGGATGCCCAAGACACAATGCTTCCAGGAAACTTCATGTTCCGCCTCGTTCATATACTAAACTTCTTGTGGAATTCGCAACCACATGGAAAAAAACCAGCTCGGGGTGAAGCATATATGCTCATGAAACATTCAGAAGGGTGTTGATGATGATGCTATCAAGTTTTTCCAGTTACATCCGTTTTTCGTTACTTGATTTTCTGGTTGCTAAAGATGAAAAACTGTTAAATTGCACTCGAGGAAGCGCCTTGTTGAGAAAACTTTTCGTCGGGAAGATCTAGAAGCGATTTTCAGGAAGCAAGCGAACAAGAGCATCGTGCTGACAAGCTCCTTAGCGAGCATTATTTTAAGAAGCCTCTCATTAATTACGAATTGACGTCTGTTTCTTATGGCCCGGCAATACATGTAAATAATAAACAATATTCCTTAAGGTCTTTACGTACGACTGAGACTGACTTGTGCATTATTTGCAAATTGTAAATTATTTGTGCACCATTCAAATGAAATTGTGAAGCCATTGTTAGTTGCGAGTTTCGTTGCATAGAATGGCAGGTTAAGTAGGTCTTTTGTGTTCAGTCGTTAGTTTTGTGCGTAGTTTCCGCGAATGTTTCGTTCGAGTTCGATGCTCGGTTCGAGGGAAATGTTTTGCGATATGGCTTCAGTAATTTTTCTGTTGTAAATAGTAAGTGAATAACTGGCAAGTGGTTGATTTGGTGGTTGTTTGTTGGAAAAACGTTATTGATCTAGTGAATTGATTGGGTTTCTGATTGGAATAAAAATACTTAGTATTTATTTGGTATTTTAACGTGATGCTTATGTTTTATATTGCAATTTGAACTTTAACTGAACAAATTTTAATTTGTTTGATTTATAGTAAAATTATAATAATATTTAAATTAACTTCAAAATTGAAGTTTTATCATTCATTCAATTAATATTTTTTAGCGTAAACAGGTCAATGCTACTTCTAACCTAGCTACTATACTATTTACCTAGCTCTTATCAGAATTTAAAATAGGTACTAATTATAATTCTTAAATACTAATCATTACTATTTCGATTTATTTGAAAAACAAAAACACTT
The DNA here is from genome assembly GCA_963978885.1 of Nemotelus pantherinus. Lineage (NCBI taxonomy): Eukaryota > Metazoa > Arthropoda > Insecta > Diptera > Stratiomyidae > Nemotelus > Nemotelus pantherinus. The sequence goes on along the minus strand of OZ022265.1, from coordinate 50,581,134 downwards.
TAGCTAAACTAATAACCCACTAAAGAGATCTCAAACTGCTAATGCTACGTCTGTACTCAGTACGAAATTCTAGCAACTCATTGAAGTTAACACCAAGCTGTTTTAGTTTGGAACAAAACGCTCTACTAGCAGCGCGCTACTTAGCTAAATATTAAGCCAATCGTGCCAATGAAGTATCTGCTGTATATATTTAAAAATGCCTCCTGCAAACGAGAGTCTCCAAAATAAAAGAGCAAAATGCACTTTCACTGCGGAAATCTTGCTAAGGACAATGAGTTTTGGGTCTTTTATTTTAAACACTCTCGTTTGCATGTGGCATATTTAAGGGGGGAAATACATGTAACTGCTAAAAAAAGTAGATTTTTTATTATTACATTAAAATGTTCAAATGCTCTGAAAATACACAGAAAGAAATTTTTAAGCGATATTCGTATTAGTTCTCCAGTTATAGTCAGTTATAGGTGGCGCGGCGTTCCCCAGCCGGTCGAGCATACCTGCCGCGCGTCCTTGACTACTTTCTTTTCGACGCTATGGGCGGTTCTCTAATTGTGTATTAGTACTATATTTTTATAAGTGTGAAATTCTAAGGAAATATAGACACAGATGTACATTTACACTTGTATATTTTTATAATATACAAAGGGGCCTGTGTTCATGGACCTTGTAGTAAAAACCGTTAGATTGCCGGCTTGAAAATAGTTTAAATGTCAGCTTTCATAGCCGCTAGGATGTTCAACAAAGGCCATACATTCCTCTTGCACCTAATGAATGATTTAGGTATCGAAATAATCCCCAGCTTATTTAGTTATGCCAAGAGAGCTGACAACGACAGGATAGAGCGATAGAACCGTCGAAGTCTTTTCAGCTCAAAAGAAGTCCGAAATGCTCGCCGTGACCTTCTAATGCACCAAAAGCATATGCACGAGAAGGCCGAAGAACTGTTGTATGGACCTGAAATCGCTGACTAACGAAAAAGTAAGAATAAAAACTAATAATCAAACCGCAAACTTGAAACGCGTTTTTCTCAAAGTAGTACATTTTCAAAAAATATTGAACCGATCCGGCTCAAATTTATACCATACCTACAAAAGAGTACTATTTACTCGTTGAACCTACATGTTTTTGTGATTTCGGGAAAATAATCTGTTTATTAATGTTTAAATCGTGATTTTTTTTATAAATAATCGATTTTTTTTGTTTAATCTAAAATTAATGTAAAAATTTAATTTTTTTGAATAAATTTTATTGGTTCATCTATGAACTATACATCTCATTATCCTATTTTTTTTCTGTGAATGTTGCAAGTTCCCCGGAAAAGGCGTTAAGTTGTACGAGACAGTTTTTGAGGTGTTTTTTCATTCGCTTGTATCGCCGCCATTTTGTGTTTAAAAATTATTAAAAAAAAATTTTCATTTACTTTGAGACATGTACTTTAAGGATTCAATTCTAAAAATTTTCTCAATAAGCAATATATATTTTTTAAATCAATCTGAAATTAGCATTTGTTTTTCAATTTTACATGTATTTCCTCTCTTAAATGATTTAATTTTCCTATATTGGCTTAACATTTAGGTTCGGCCAGGTTCGGACGAGAAACCACGCACCGAGCTTTTAGTTCACTTAGCTCTGAATAAGTACCTGGGTTAATTAGTGATAAAATGAGTCGTGGGACTAGTCAGCCCACTTTCTGTATTCACATTGATTACGAATGTGAATAAAGCTGATAGTGAATGATTTTGAATGAAGCGCTCTACCAGTTTTAGCCCCTAGACCCAAAACGGGTTCTCGTGGAATTACTTTACTATTGACAAGTGCTAGTAACTTCTTGTTGTTTTCTTATCTTAATTCTTAACACTTTTTCGTGGAGATTAATAAAAGTATGCTAACTGACAAAACTAGGAAATCGTTAGAAGGAAACAAGTGCCAGACAAATATTTGGGTAAAGATCAAATCTGTTCTTGAGCATTATTTTGATGATAAGCGTAATTGTGGCAAGCTTTGGACTGTTACTTTCTAAACAAACACTAGAAACTACTACAATGAAATTAATCGTAAATTGATTGATTGAAGATAATTACCAAAACAATCAATTGGGATCAAAGTGAAAAACCGTAGCACTTTTCCGCAATCTGCAGACACAAGCATTGCAGCTACTTGTTAACCGAAAGACAACATTATTATTAAAAGAGGTGCCATTGTTATTGAAGAAGGCAACGTTTATATGACGCGGAAGACTACAAAGCTGAACCAACAGTAGAAATAATTAGAAACTCTCAACACCTCCTCGTTTCATATCCATCGCCGAAAGAGTAGACCACCATAGCTTCAACATTATCGAGGAGAAAGAATTCACTCCAATCGATAAACTTGGAATGAGCCAATACTTCACGACAGTTGATTTGGCTCAGCTCAAAACAGCTGAAGTAGACAGGAAACTGATGTGCATTATAGTATGATTTTGTTTGCATACCTTTTTGCCCGAAAATAATCTCGACTACTCTTCAGAGGCTAATGGACCATGTCAACATCTTTTCAAAAGCATATTCAGAGCCCGAGAAAAATTTTCCTATGGCTTGGGCGAGTTAATATTTTGGTTCAATTATATATATCGGAGTTTATCAAAAAATATACTGAATTTTTATGTTTTATGCGAGAATAAAGCCGAACCCTCAAAAAATTGAATGTGTTATAAATGTTCCTATCCAAAGAACATCAAAGCAAAGAAAACAATTCTTAGGATAAACAGTATATAACCCCATATTTATTAAAGAATATTCAATGATTGCTAAACCTTTGACAAAACTTTGGAATAGTTTTGAAACTCTTAAATAACTTCTTACAAACGACTCAATTTTACGTTACCCTGATTTTAAGGATTTTTGAATGAATATGATTTGGAAGCTGTTCTCTTCAAAAAGGACCACCTTACATGCTATTAAAGCTATTCCTAACTGACCACGAAATTAATATCAGTCAAATTATGAAACAGTTGCTTGCAGTTGTTGGGCATCAAATTACTGTTGCGTTCATACCAAACAAATCAAATTTCCCCATAATAGTGCCAGAAATAGCCAGAAACGTCGAGAAATATCTGTATCATAATGTATTTCAAAGAACAAAAACAATATATAGATAAAACGCATAATAGAGCCTTCTAGAAGCAAAATTAGAATATTTTATAAGTCAAGACACAATCAGATCTCATATGCCAATGGAAATTCACAATAGCCTTCCAGAATCCAGATCAAGAATCTTCAAGGCACAGATCTAGAATAGCCTAGACACATAACAATTCACCTCATGAGTATAAATATCGCCGCTAGAGGTCTTATAAGTTAGTTAGTATACAACGACAGTTAGTATACAGAGAATTGTCCGAAACCGCGAATGAAGTGTATCCGAAAAAGCGATTAAATGTAAAATTGTAACACGACTGTTAATAGTACTATAAATAATAGTGCCATTAATAATAGTGCGATAAATAAGGTGTTCGCGATTTAGTGTTAAGAATTATTTGTTTAAATAAAAGTATGACTAGTGGTAAAAGTGGTAAAAGAAAACTATTTTGTTTCGGAAACGCAGAGAATATCGAATCCACGAAAGGTGTTTTAAGGGCAAAACACAACATTACCTTAGGTCCTTCCTTTTCAACAGAAACTGAGCATAATCTAGTCACGGCACGGTGGAGGCTCTATAAGATTCTAATATGATTATTCAATTAATTACACAAAAGGCACTAAAAATTTAAATGCTGATGCACTGTCGGAATACCAAGTTCAAAAGTACATAGAGCAGAAGAAGAGATACTCCAAAATTCAATGCCTCAGACAGACTCAACAACAAATGTATTCTTGGGTCATGTCATAATAACACATATTTAAATAATCTACATTAGGGTCTACGAGAATTATGAATACCTATATTTTTAACAATATTCGAAAAACCATATTCATTAGAAATCTTGATAACGAAAATTTGATAGCTTTATTAAAGAATCGTTTTCATCCTGAGAAAATAAACGAGTTCGAAATTGAAGACGAGTTCTTTTTCATTGTTGAATTACGTATTTTCTACATGTTTTTCAAATAGTAACAAGTTTTCAAATAGTGAACTGCCAAAGAATAGCAAAGATTAAATATGTGAAATATCCTGCCCCGAAAACTATAAAAGAAGATAATTTTAAGATTAAACGAGTAAATTGACATTTTGTATAGCTTAAAATGACAAATGTCGATAAATTTTCAAATGTTCGTCCAAGCCTTAAGGACTAATCATCGAAGCTGGACGGATTTCAAAGCAAAACTGATGCAGTACACGACTAATTGGCAACATCACTATTACGTACCATTTTTGCAGCCTTGATAATTTTGAATATATTTCGTAATATGCATTTAATGTATTCATAATAAGTACTATCCACTCTCGACTCTCTATTGCTTCAATTTTCCGATGCCTACGACTACCATGCCATCGAATAGACAACATTCCTTTAGCTAATAAGATATTTGCCGTAAGGCAAAAACACATCCTGTGAAAGTGATAATGGTGTTGCATCTTGCAAGCACATCAATATATCGTATTATCAGCCGTACCGCTGCCATCACTAAATCCAGCCATTTTACACTTGCCACATTTTCATCGCAAGGAAGCATTCCTTACAAGCATCTAAATTGGGAATTATTTTTGATGCCGTTGCCTGCTACCCACTCACTGCTCCATGCCTGGATCTTAGCAAATTTATGAGGATAATTTTTCCTGTGCCGCTACAATATGTGCATTGATCGAGTGAATCTGTGAATGTTCAATGCTGGAGTGGGTTTTTTTTTTCAAACCAATGACGACCGACGTAAGAAGAGATAATAAAGGATGTGAAAGGAAGTGATATCAAGATCGATTTTACACTTTATGTTGCTTGATGTGTATTTTGTGAAGGTTGGAAGACTAGAATAATGGGCGGAAGTTGGCATATGGTTTCATCCTGTAATTTACTTCCGGAAAATCTGGAAATTGAAGGGCTCGGAAATTTATTGAAGAGTAGTAGGTTGTTGCTGTTTGTATAATATTTTAACGAAAATATGCAGATGAATTTAAATTTATTAATTAGGTTTTTCCTTGCATTTCCACAATCTATTATCGGACTAGTGTAGACAGTAATAGATGAAACATTACTGTCAATAATGTAAATCAAGTGCCTATTTAAGATTGCTGACTCACATCAATGTAGACTTTCACTTTAGCAAAATATTTGGGCTACAACTCAAAGCGTATGGGTCGCTGCATCTTGTATCTATTGATATGCAGTAGGCAAAACGTGCCTACTACATATTAACAAACATCTAAAATCATACGTTTCTTTAAAATATTGTCGCCTAAAGGGTGGAGGCATCTCTTTGTTGTGTGTACTCTAAAGAGTTGCTTGAAGAGTTCCATCGTACCTCGCAAATAATAGTATTCATTAAAGTTATGAAAACTAAATAATTCACGCTGCCATTGATTTAAAACTCAAAAAATGCCATGTATAGTCTTCACAGAAAAGCTCTCTAAAGTGCAAAAATTGTTGAAGTACGAATAACAAGAAATTAATCATTTGAACATTTTAACTAGCTTGACATTTTGTTGTTACTATAAGATGTAAGCCATGTGGCAATAAACATGAAAAATATCTTTAAAATTAAGTTTTATCGGAACTTCAATGAGAAATATGTGTTAAGATGTTTTTTGGGTAATATAATTTATTAAAAAAATGTATGACTTTCCGTCGGTCGATCTCTGATACCAATCTTTTCGTCGCTTATCTAAAACAGTCGGTAATGGCATCAATGCCGATAATCAAAAATTACATAAATTTTCAATTTTATCCACCATTCCCAAAACACCCAAATAAAATACACAAAGCAAATCATTCTAAGCACGAGTATTCAAATACAACCTTTTTCAAGTACAATATCATATCAGCAAGTATTACTTACTCTCAAATATAAAATACTCACAAGTGCGCTAGTATTCAATACACACCGCACGAAATACTAGCTAGTACGAAAATACTAGGTACGAAAATACTGGCTTGTACGAAATACTTCTGAGTATGAAAGTATGAAATACTAGTATGAAAGCACTAGCTACTATGTAATACGACTACATATTAATATTAGGATACAACTACTTCGCTGTTTGATTGATATGAATCAAATGGAGGAAATTTATTGGGTAAAGTGCTGATTATATGTATAATTCACAAAAATAATCGTACCCAGTATTTTTGAATTTCGTACTAAGTACTGCTTGTTCTGAAAAAATACATGTTCCAAATACCTGTTCCAGTATAGCATTTCACAGCTGAAAAAAACCCTTTTGAAAAATGAAAAAAATATTTTCCCAAGTGAAAAAATCGTAATCTCAAATGAAAAAAACTTATTCCCAAGTGAAAAAATCTTTTTCCCAAATGAAAAAAAAACCTTTTCCCAAATGAAAAAAATATTTTCCCAAATGAAAAAATCTTGCCCGTAAATTTTCAAAAATTAGTACAACTAATGATGCACATATATTTAAAGTATACATACCTTACATACGGAAATTCTAAGCTGTACCTGACAGAAAAATATTAGTTTCATAGTGAATACAGCAATAAAAATATGTTTTCAATGCATAAGATGAGTTCCGTATTGCATTTTCTGGTTTTTGATAAACGGAATATTCATTATTTGGAATAAACCTCATTCGTTTCAATTGTCAACTGTTATTTGTGATATTTTATAACCAAAAAAGGTAAAATATTTGTGTAATGAGAAGCATATAGATCGTTTGTATCACGTTCAACAGCTTAGCGCTACTATTAATAATCATAATTTTCAAAATTTTATGCAGTTTGTTGTTAGTAATACAGCATCTTGTTACTGAAATATTTATACAGCTGATTAGCGTAGCTCATAATAGATGAGCACCTCTGATTCGAGCGATACGCTACTGCCGACCCCATCGCAGGTTCCTACAAGTAGAAGGCAGCGTCAAAGCTCCAACAAGCGAGTTAGTCAGGTGCAAAAAACCATGTTGATCAACATGTACGAAGAAGGTTTCACCGTTAAGGATGCTGCACATAAAGCTGGTATTAATGTTAACACAGCTAAAACTGTGTTGAGAGCTTACAAAAACAAATGACTGCGAATTGCCTGAACCGTATAAAAGGGTATTACGCGCTAAGCTACTCACACCTGGCGCGCTAGCCACGATCAAGGAGATTAGCGAAGCGCACCCATCTTTGATGATAATGCAGATAGAAAGTAAGTTAATAGATAAAGGCTTCAATCTGACCAAGTTCACCATAAGCAGAGGTCTGCAAGAGCTTGCGATTACCCTCAAAAAGGCCTCTGTTGAACTGGACAGTATAAATTCGGCGGAGTCCATTGAGAAACGTAAAAATTTTACATTGGATTTCAGTTCCTGGGTACCCGACGATCGCGAACGTCTTATTTTCATAGATGAGTTTGGGTTCAACCTGCATCTATGTCGGAATAGGGCTCGCTCGAAAAAGGGAACATGGGCCGTTTCAGCTATTTCAACACTGAAAAAAATCCACATGGCGCCCAGAGCTATGTAACATAGCGCATTATTTATGGCCCCATACGCTATGTGCATAGTGCTCTGAGCTACGCAATATGGCTCCCCGCACCATAATGTCAGAATCTACATAGCGCGTGGTCCTATGTAACATGGTTCAGCATTTATGGTCCCACACGCTATGTACATAGTACCATGAGCCATGCAATATGGCTCCCAGCGCCATAATTACATGGGGCAGAAATTATGGCGCCACACGCCATATAACATAGGAGCACACGTTATGGCCATAGCCCTCCACGCCATATACCATAGTCCTCCACGCCATGTACTATAGTCCTTCTTGCCATGTACTATAGTCCTCCACGTCATGTAACATAATCCTCCACGCCATGCAGATGACGTGGAGGGAGAACTATGACGTGGAGAACTATAGTACATGGCGTGGAGGGCTATAAGCATAGCGCCTGCTCCTGTATACTTTTCGCCATGTATTATGGCGTGTGGCGCTATATTTTATCACAATCCCCAAATCGACTATGTACATGGCGCCAGAAGTCTATAAATTATGGCGTCTGGCGCTATGTGTTTTTTCAGTGAACAGTTCGTGGAAGAAACACCAGCCTTGTACTAGCATTGAATAGCCAAGGCGTTGGCTAATCCAAAATTATAGCTGCTGCGACAAGCAAAAGCTCAAAATTTGGCGAATTCATCTGTGAGTTGGTTGGGAAGCTACCACCTTCGATGAGAGATGCATATATAGTGATGGATAACGCAAAAATCCACAAAACACAAGATGTTGTCTATGAAGCAGCACAAGCATCTCTCCCCCGAAGCACCTAGAATGAACCCTGTAAAGCAAGCCTTCTCCAAAATTAAATAATCGGTTCGGGCATTTTTGACAGAGAGCAATGAAGGCCAGGCACTGGTGGAGGTAATAGGTAGAGCAGTGTCGACCATAACATCAACCGATGCTACAAATTATGTTTTGGGCATGTTTGTAAAACTTCCAGCAGCGACTTATGGGTTGCCCAGCATCCTTGATCGTTTGGATATAATTATAAGTATTAATGTTTAGTATTAATATATTTGTTTATACTCGTATTAGTAAAATTGAAATGAAGATTTTTTTTCATATGGGAATAGGTTTTTTTCATATGAGAAAAGGTTTTCTTCATTTGGGAGTAGGATTTTTTCATTTGAAAATAGGTTTCTTTCACTTGGAATATGGATTTTTTCATTTCTGAAAAGGATTTTTTTCATGTGAGATTAAGTTTTTTCCATTTGGGAAAAGGGTCTTTTTAGCTGGGAAATGCTATATATACACATCATTTGGAGCCAAGCAGTGCGCTGCATTTGTTGTGTTTCCATGTCGAAGCAGTGACTAAAGCCGCAAAGGAATAGTAGCGACGAGATCAATCCGAACCGATTTTGTAGCCCGACGCTCTCGTTGCTCGGACTTAACCATACCCTTAGAAAAAAGGGCATGAAAGTATGCGTCAATTAACTTTCATATAGCTGTTGTCTATAAAATATATCGAAAGCGCAAAATGTTCGACTTGAAATAGTTTTCCTTATGGGTGAATTTAATTTTCCAACTTCTTCTAGAAAATCGTAACAGATATTTCGAATATTCGAATTTAGTTCTTACGTCACCACCATATATCCAAATTATGTTTCAGTTGAGTGTAACTGATATTTTAAACTTTTTGTTAAAACTTTTACTAAAATACCGACATCAATTCTAAATTAACCGTAGACAGCAATATCATAAACCGAAATGCCAAAACGTCGAAAATAATGCCTTGTATCTTTTGTTAATTTAGTACTTGTATAATTTTGTATACTGCAAAAACTAATGCAATAATTACATGTCTAAGTTTTCTATTTGTGAATACACAAATTAAATACTTTCAAAAAACATCCATATTAGTTACATTCAGTAATAAAGTCAATGCATCGAAAAAAGGATGCACAAATATTTCAACTCGACCATTCTAGCACAACATAGTCCTAAGATTGATTTATCTGAACCAATCTGGCGCCTATCCACATTTATCAACAAATCCTTCTACACATGGCCCATACTATAGACTCACATTCACGATCAGCCAAGAACTCAGTTTCTTTTTTGGCAAATATTCAAAGTTACAATTTACTTTAATATGCTCTCGTCCTTTTTGTGTGTTTACAAGAGGTGGGCGATGTGCCGGCCCAACATTCAACATTGGGTCTATCTACACTTTTTCTCTCTGTCTCGTTCGTTCGTCATTGCTTGCATTCGTCCAGAAGTGTTTATGGTGCAATTTTTCTTCGTTCTGATTTTCTCAAGTTTGCTTTCGATTAAAGATTCGAAAAGACACTAGCCATAGGAATTTCCTAGCGTTTGGCAATAGTAAGTTGCTAAGATCCGGGCTAAGTTAAGGGTATGCATGAAGTAGGGCTTAGACGTTGTGCAGCAAAAGGTCATGTAATTTTTAGGGCAGAAAAGGGGTCTTTAGAGTTTTTTTAAGAAAACTTGAAAGTTTTTTTTGCAGAAGAAATGTTACGTTCTAATTTCAATCGCGCAAAAACATATTCTCTCTCAGAAAAAAAAACAGAGTCAAACTAATTTTACTGCAAGATATATATAGTAGACAAAGTAAAATTTTATTTTCAGTTTACAGGCTCGAGCCAAGGGAATTTTACCTTTGATTAATGTGAATTGATTTGAATTGGTCGGGCACTATGTAATCTCTGTATTTTACTTTATTCTTTTCTTACGTTAAAGTCCCGTAGTACCAAACACTTCAACGAACTTATATATTGTTTTCCATTAGCTTAATGTTATTCATTTTAACTTTTTTGTTATTTTCCCATTACATGTAAGTCTACAAGCAAACTTGTTTTAAAACCCTATGATACATTCAAACACGACCAGAGAAACTGATATAATGCATTCAACTAGGAAATTTCCTCACAAACTACCATTTTTAATTATTTTCATAGTCCCCCTTCAATAATTCTGAGCAACTTCTTCAATTTCAATTTATCGATTTGTCTTTCTCCCGACTCTTTTAAGAACAAAAATTATTGGTCGATTCTTCAAAATGCTACTTTTATCACCCAGTTTTCACTAACTTGGAAAGTCACCATGAAAAATAAGCAAGCCAAAAAGTAAAGGGCAGGCAGAAAGTCCGCAAGCTTTCGGTTTTCGTGAGTAGCATATCTTAAGAGAGTGTCTCTTGTTCGACTGTCCTCGAAAGTACACTTGGAACGTTATCGACATCTTTTTAGACAGTCTAGCGACTACAGACCCATAACAGTTGAAAGTTTCTTCAGGATTGTCGGGAATCCTTGTGGCAATGGGTTGATGTAATGTTCGGGCCGAGTATATGAATGAGATGATAGACTCCGACATGGAGTAACAAGAAACCATTGCGAGAGACGGAGAGAGGGAGGGAATCGTTGCGAGACCAAGCATGGATATTTTCCAAGGAAAAATGATTTAGGTGAATCATCCGATTGAGCGGAGAAAGAAATGGAATTTTACAAGTGATTGCAGTAATTCAATGAAGATCTCTTCAGTGATATAATATACATGTCTACATGAATATGAAATTTATGATGAATGCCATCATGTTTGTCAATAGAAAATTAAGGATAAGGTACATTCTTCATTAAAAAAAAATACTGCAAACTAGGGTAAGGTTGACGTTAAATTAATACTTTCCAGTAAATCAATTAAGATACAAAATAAAATTTTCATTTAAAAAATGTACATACATATATTTACTGAAACATTTTAGCTCAATCTTTGCCCAACATATGTATGTACGTACATCAGTACATCTGCATTCACAATTTTTTGATTAATTGTTAATTTCAACCACACTATCCAAACACCTAGGCAGGCTTTATCATCCACATATCAAACCAGCTTTCAACGTGTTGCACTCCACTTAATGAGGCAATTATTTAAATTAAAACATGAATTGATTTAACTGCATGAATCGAACATTATACACTTTGCCTAGGCTACATTAAACTGTGAAATGGCCACAAACAACTATAATTCGCTGAATTGTTTCACGTACCACCCGCCACTTTACTGCAACTATACTTTTAAAGTTTCCATATAAAATATCAATAGCGTTAATAGGTACAGGAACAATCTCTGACAATGATAAAACATTACATTATCCGACGTTTGTCCGTTGCGAGCACTTATGTCTACTCTTTCTATGGTATTTTTGTCGGTCACTCAGTGGTCATACTGAATGGGCAAATTAAATGTTTGCAAAGGTGAATTTTATTTATTCGGTGTGAATTTCGTTAATCTAATTAAAAAAATCACAACGTATCATATTGCACGAGTCTTTTGATTAAATGCAATCAAATGATATATATGAGAGGCATGGGGGAGGAGGTCCATTGTTGTTAGCTTCTGTTTTAAACAATTCTTATTATTGTTGTTTTTGATTTTTACAAATACAAATAAAACATAATATGTAATTAGGGCTACTTTCAGTGGTATGGAAAGGCTGTTTTGCTTAATGTTTAATTTCAGTTTCAATCAGAATTGCAAATAATTAAAAATCTAATTATCAGATACCTACTGACTAGATAATATATTGTGATAATTGATATGTGTAATCATTTTGAAAACGGAAAATGTGTAAATAATTACCCAGCTAATATCTATCTCTGGTTGAGAGCATTGCAATGCTTTGTACATAAAGTATTAAAAATTGGTGAATTAAAATTGGAAAAGTGAGAGAGAGAGAGAGAGAGAGAGAGAGAGAGAGAGAGAGAGAAAAAAAATTGTCATTTAGGACTCGAATGCTTTATTGTTGTATTTATAAATGATAAAAATGGTAAAGCATATGTGTTATTTTCCAAAAAAGTTAGAAAATGTCTTTCCTACAAAGCCTGTCGCAGCGATATAGGGAAATGCATATTTGTTACCCCAGCAACAATTCAATGTACATATACAATATTATATTATATTATATTTATTCATTCACCAAAACAAGGTACAAAATCACATATTAAAAATAAAGGACATCAAATTAAAATAAAAAAATGGAAAAGTAAAGTGAAGGAAAAAGTAAAAACAAACAAGTTAAATAAGTTAAAAACAAACAAATTAAAAAAAGAGTAACAAATAAATTAATAAATAGCAATCAATAAATAAACATTGACATAAAAGCTATAGCTTAAGGTTAAGGGTACGGATGGCATGGAAAAGAGAGGACTTGAAGGATGATTTGGAACTCGTAGGGGAATATAAATTGCTTATTCTGTTGAATGGCTCATTAGCTCCATATGTGGTCAAATGAGAATATTCTTTTAGGAAACGATTGGACCTGGTGTTCCTCACAGGGATATTTATCAAAATTTTATTATTCAGGAATTCTACATTAATAGCGCCTCTAATGACGTCAAATGTGAAGCAGGCCGATATCACCATTCTTCTGGAGGCTAGTGTCGATAGGTTTAAAGGACCCAGTCGAAACTCATAAGGGAGTAGGCTATTAAAGTCATAAGGGTTGTATAGCTCTCGCAAAGCGAAAAGTAAAAATTGCTTTTGTATTGACTCGAGTCTGTCACTGTGGGTTTCAAAAGCAGGATTCCAGCTAATGCAAGCGTATTCGAGAATAGGACGTACGAGGAGTGAAGTGTATAAAGATCTTGTGACCCACAGACCACGAAATTCTTTGGCTCGTCTTTTGATGAAGCCAAGTTGTTTGTTTGCACAAGAAAGTATTTTATCGTAGTGTAAAGTGATGCGGAGTTTTTCATCTAAGATAACACCGAGGTCAACAATGTTATCAACTCGAGTTAGCACATTATTACCAAGGAAGTACGTATTGTGTGTGACCGTGCAATATTGCACAACAAGCCTGCTTTTTATTGGACAATTCTATAAAAAACTGCATTGGAGTTTTATAAGATGTTACTTCATTCATCAACAGGCTCAGATGTTAAAAGCTCACGCTTGAAATGGAAACAATTTGGTCAAACTCTTTTAACAGTTAGTTTTCGTCTGACTTACCAGTTGATTTTATGTGGCATAAAAGTTATACTTAGAGTAAATTTAAAAAGAAACCGCTAGAAATACTGATTTTCGAAGTAAAGTAGAAGAATTGTGCAGGTTTTGAATGCATATTCTAACTGCATTGAAACTCATTGGGTAGAAAGTTTATCAGGTAACCACTCGCATAAATTTCAAAATTTCGGAAAGTTCAAATCATTACAATACACGACTTATGACGAGGCGATACGACATCACCGAAGATCGCGCACAAACCGGCCCATTTGTTTACACTAGTTCGTCGCAGCGAATAGATGGGAATACAGAAGCACTAAAACACTTACCCATGTACAAGGTGGCTTGCACTCTTTCAACGTATAGCGGGAAATTCGCACCCAGGACCTTGACCAGAGTAACGATGGCTTCTCCAACACACCTCCGATTCAGCTCCTGACTGCGGTACTGAAGTCGCCGGAAACCTTTTATCTCCATTACACAGCGGGCCATCCAACAACACCAAAATTTCTACACCAAACACCGGAATTCAAAGTGGCAAATCAATTAATACCCTTACCTGAATTTCGATCCTCGAGTTCAATGGATGATCCGTCAACCAGCAGAAATTCAGAATATATTCAAGAATGCCAGGCAATCGAATTCACAGACGAAAAGGTAAATAGAGCTAATCATCTGACAGTAAAACAATGGCAATCTGTCAGTAGACTTTGGTAGTTCGAAACGTTACCGCAAATGTGGGACGTGGCTAATCTGTATAATACACACATCAGCTGCATACCATAATGGCTTAATGTCCTAGAGAAGACTACTAAAAGTGGGTTTGAGCCTGAGACGTCACGTGTATCTAAGTCATCGACCCGAATATAGGGGTGATTTGGTCGTGGGCTGCCGTTCTTGCGCATCACGGAATTTTGAAAATTTTAACTTGATGTGTTGGACAAAAGTCAAAATTTATCAATCATTTGAATTTATTTTCAAAAATCAAAAATTTTTCAGAGGAGTCGATGATTTGAAGGATTTTTTCCAGCAGTCTGCTGTAGCTTTAGGGTCATTTACACAGTTTTAAAAATCCGTGTGTGTTAAGCTTTAGTCTACATCAATACGCTCTGCAAATTTCACGATGATCCATTGTTATCCTTAGAAGTTATGACAAATCGAAAGTTGAAAAAACATCCTTGCCTACTTTTAGGTACTCAGCGCCCACACAATACTCGAAATTTTTATTTTTTTTTAAGAGAAAGCATAAAACATAATAAGTTTTCATTTTCAAAATTTTTTTTTGTCAAAAATGTACTCTGCATAGAAATATAATAATTCAAATAAAAATTCACTAAAATGCCCATCGCTGCCAAAGGGTTAAAGATATCTTAATTCTAATCATGGACCTACCTGTTATAGGGCACGGACAAGACGGAGCGACGAGAGCGTCGAGTCGAGCAGCGCGCCGAAACGGTTCATATATTTCCATACCAAAGCAGCGACCAAAGCAGAAATTTGTTAGTAGCGACGAGATCGATTCAGACCGATTTCTTGACTCGACGCTCTCTTCGCTCCGTCTTGTCCGTACCCATACACATCCATGTTCTTCGAAAGTTTCATCAGCTGATTTTGGCCTATAGAATATATGTAGTAAGCTTTCTAGTGTGTTGCTCAAGCTGTGTCTCACTTAAATTTTGTTGGATAAGGTTGTGTGGAAATAAAGTAAAAGTAAATTAAATCTAGTCGAAAATTAGCATAAGCATTAAACATTGCTGTACAAACCAAAGGCGCGGATGTCTTCCCGTTGCGGAAGAACGTACCCCAACTGGTACTTATAGACAAGAGAAAGGTAGCCTAGACAATCCATCAGAATACCATCCGCTGTGCATGTTGAACACTCCAGGGAAGCTTCTTGATGGATTACTCAAACCGCGGCTGCTATTTGCAGTGAAATCGGCTGTCAGTCTTTCTGACCAGCAGCACGGCTTCTGGAAAGGACAAGGCAAAAGTGGAGGAGGCATGTCATCAAGCCAGACCGATCGTCCTACTGGTAACACCAGACGTACAAAACGCCTTGAACTGGGTGAGGTGGATAGACATCGTTCAGGCCATTGAGCAGATGTTTTGTATCACCGGCTGCTTGTTAACCATGATGCGTGGCTTCATCAGGGGCTGATGGGTGCTCTACAATACCGAGGACGAAGTTAGAAAAAGGTCTGCTGTCAAGGTCTGTCGATCTAAGGTCCTGACATCTGGAACATAATGTGTGATGATCTAATATATCTAAAGATGTAGGCTATGCTGATTACACCACAGCGATAATTACTTCCAGATCTATCAATTTCGCTCAACTTAAACTGAACCAAGCCGTGAGGGGTGTGGAGCGGTAGATGACTGAACGCGACTTCTAGCTGACAGTCTCAAAGACAAAGAACAGTCATACGTCGAAGTCCAGACCAGCAAGTTAGTTAGGTATCTAGGGGTGACCCTGGTCATAAAGATGATGTATTGGAATTGGAATTATATCTGCAGGGCAGTAGTCGTCACTTCACTGTATAGGCTAATCGCTAACATCAGTAGACCTAGTGAGACGAGGTGGAGGCTGGTAATGGTAACGATCAATTCCACCTTGCTATATGAAGCCGAATTTTTGAAAGGTGGACCCCGAACTAATAAGTTCTGGAAGCGCATTGGTAGTGTCGAGTGCAGAAGTGCGCTGTAAACCACTTCTAGGTACCACAAATTTCAGAAGAAGTTATGATGGTATCAGGAGTAATCCCGGTCGATCTACTAGCGCAATAACGTAAGGAAAGATACCTCTATCACTCAAAGCTAGATAGATCTGAGGCTCTCAAGCACACACATACGCCAACACTCCATATTTGGAAATAACGTTGGAGTGAAAGTGATAAAGAACGCTGGGCGAATAAGCTAATTGGTCTACCTTTGTCAATTCTTGACAGAGCACGGTTAGTTCAGGAAATACCTGTGCAGAATGGGTAAGGTAGACACACCGTCCTGGCAGTGTGACTGAGCTCAATGATGCTCAGCACACATTCTTCGTTTGCAGTTGCTTCGTAAGTCTGAGGCACACCATTACCGAATCAGCATGACCGGGTTGGAGCAGTACTTTGGCGAGTCGGGACTCCAAACTTCGTGGACTTCTAGATGGTCCTTTTTTAGTCAGTCGAACCTCGCGTGTAAGCCACCCGAAAATCTGGCAAGCAGATTATTTTGGCACTGTACTCTAGAAAAAAAAACCAACATCAATATTTCATCAACGCCGTCATTATCCAATAGGTGAATTGCAATAGGTGTTTCCGGTGAAAACATTTTAAATATTTATTGCAAAACACACTTTCCTGATTGTTCTCTGTTCTCTATTAAAAACCAATTTTAAAAACTAACTTTTACGACATCAAGTTTAGTTCATTCCATTTATCTTAAATTGATTCGGTACATCTTCAGCATTACAAGAATGCCAAAAACGTAAAAGTTTTTTCTTTCGAAATCATCTCATCCAAAGTTAAATCGAATCTGTTTACGTAAAAAATAATAAAATCAGATTATTACTGATTCCCGTCGTCCTATCATCCTATCGACAGTTTATCATATCGAGACAAGCACTAAAGCGACATTTCTGCAAACCTTCTTTGCCCGTTTACGAAAACTGAGGGACTAAAGCCAATGATGTCCTGACAAACTTCCGAGATATGTTAAATAGAATCCAAGTTAACTTCCATCCATCTTCGGCATGTCATTATGCCGCCAACATTGCTATCCGACGGCATGACATCAACCGCATGCTGCCAAGAATCGTCCTCGCTCATCATTGCTATACGGGAAACTATTAGGTTACATCGAAGTGGCAACAAGCTTTCCCTTCGCAGTCCTTACTTCACTTCTATCACGAGATCGTAGCTTTTGCAGCAACAACAACAAAAAACAGTCGAAAATCGCATTCTCGCCTCCTTGCCAGCATCTCATAAACCAAGGATAATCGACTTATATCGCTGTCGGATTCTGTCGCGGGCAACCATCTCACTCCGTTCGCCATTTTATCTCCATGGCCTTGTGTCGAACGGATTTTATTATGTTGTATGGTTGTGTGTAGTTATTGCGACTTCCTTCCTTGTTGCATCCAGCATAATGTAGTTTTAAGGCAAAATAAAAGTAGACATGGCATTTATTTACTTTTATCGCATTTTAATGGCCTAGCGACTGCTTTATGAACAACAAATGAATGACGGGGACTTCCAAGTCGTGCTCTGTGATGCGATGGTCAGATATGAGCATGCATTTTGTCTGGATGAGTCGCTTTAAAAATGTTTATGATGCCACACAATTACTGTTGTAACGTTGCGCTCCAATGGATTAGAATCTGCTGTTGTACTTGTTGGTGTATAGGAAAAAATGGTTGCATGAATAATGCAATTAACAGTCGGTAGCTTGAGAAAACAACCAAAGAGGGTTAATCAGTCAGGCCGGTGTAAAACGTAAAATAAGTATATTTTGACTTATAATCGGACCGATACTTGAACCAATTCAGGTAAATATAATGAACCTGCTAGAATATTAAAAAAAAAACAACCTATAAATCTTTGCGCCCCTCCCTCACAAAAGCGATTAAATCTCGAATAAATCAAGTTGTCCAGTGAAGTTGACTGAATAAATGGCAGCTAAGGAGCCGAAATTAATTTCTCAAAAATAGCCCCATGGCAACACAAACCTGAACTTGTCACATCGCAATACAACCTCACCTAGAGTCCACTTTCCTTTACCTTCAATTCCCAAGGACAATGTTCAAATTAGAAGCTCATAGCTAGTAATGGCCACTCTCATCTGCACTCGCACCCCAGCCCATGAATCCATTCAGCTACGATAGAAATTAATTGGGAATAAATGAAGAGAACCATTCAACTGCCTATTGTACGACTACTTTTATACTACCTATGTATTGAATTCGGTGAACGCAGTCATTGTCATTGTTTTTCATACTCAGCAAATAGCTGAAAAAATAAAATAAAAGCAAAGATGAAATAAGAAATTACGAAAAATGTCCGACCGATTTATGACCGAGAGCCAAGCTGATCCAAAACCGAAAAAGGGTTGTTCGAAACAAAAGAAATTTCCTGAAGGAATGCAATTGTGTTGGAGGTTTATGTGTCCTATTGCAGATTTAATAGTGCATTGTGATTGCTGGTCGGAAACGCCCTAAGCAAGTAATGTATTGGAGTTCCAGTAATGAAGGGTATTGTTTTTGAAATCGGAAAATGCATAGGAGGAAGTGCATGGTTTGCTTGATTTTGATGATGGCATGGGTTGATGAAGTGCATAAGTTATTGGTAGTTCGGATATCGAATTAAGTTGTATGCGAGTATATGCGTAAAAAGATAATTATGTGGAATGAAATATGGCTTATTGCAAACTAATTGAGAACGCTCAACATTTGGATACATTTTTGGAAATTTCAAAACTTTCTTTAATTTTGAGAGTATACAAGCAAAAACTTCAGCCCATGGCGTTGCGCTTATCATTTTTAATTATCTTTGAAAAATCTTGGATTTAGTCATCTTTTTCATATGAAATATATTCCTTCTTGTGTTTTGTCTCAAATGAAAGCCCCACCTTATGTTTTTGTGCTCGTTTGAAATCGATTTGCCGGCGATGGTAATTGCTCCCTGCTAATACTTTTCAAATTTCCAGTCACTTTCAGTCAGCATTGTTTGCATTTACATCCAGGCAACCCTTAGTTGCTGTTGAATAGAATTTGCTATTTTCATTCCGGTCTTATGCTGCAAATACAGAATGTAAGTAAGCATACCAAAAATCAGTCAAAGTTATGTTTAGTGTTTCATATTCAGTGATGAATAAAATCGCAATAAATTCCGCGAAGTCGATCCACCATCCTGATGAGCTCACTTCCATTTGAAAAATTTATCCACTGATGGCAGACAGGGCTATATTAAAACCAAGACGTTAATCTGAGGGGCTTTCTTCTTCGGTAGTCCATCAGTCCCTTGACCTGTTACTTGGCTGTTTTCTTTTACGTTTTACTAATAATGTTTTCCCAGCAGCGCTCTCTTTGACCTTTCTAAAATTTCTTTCATGCATGCACAATCACGCGTTCAACTCTTCAGAAGTATTTTGTTGCTTTTTCGACAGTAGAATTGAAAAAAATCAACGTAACGAACATATGAATTTTCAAAATCACCTAGTAAAATATGCATAGCTTTACAAACTATGATCATTCTTAGTATATTACCTGTTTTTAAGTTAATTTCATGGGTTTCTCAGTTTTCTTCGTAGTAGAATTATCCTTTTCATCTACGAGTAACACTACTGTAGAGCGTCGAAAAATAACCTAATTTTAAGATTTTTTTCCGGGAAAACAACGAAAAAAATAAAAATTATACTTAAGAGTGTTGCCTATACATTAAAGTGTTTATATAATTTTTTTGGCAATCGAAAGCAAAATGGCGTAAGTACGGCTCCGCGGCTGGATCAGTTTATCCTCCGTCTGTAACTCTGGAATAAAAACATGAAATGTTTTGAATTTTAGAAAGACGTAGGGTTTTTTATATCACTTTTTGCAAAAATGGTGGACAAATGAAAAAAAAATGGTTTTTATTTGACTAAAAATATGCACTAAAAATGTATATAATAAATGAAATATGCAACATAAAAAAATCCCTACGTATTTCTCTAGATAATATTGATGGAAAGATACTGTCAAAATTTCAAGCCAGCCGGTAAAGAATTGAGTAAGCTAAATTTCCGGCCATATCGAAAAAAGTAGTTTTGAAAAAAACGCGTTTAAAGTTTCCCTTGTGAAAAACTATAGAAATTTGTTGTTGTATACTTTTAATTAATATTAATCTGCAATGCTTGCCCCTCTCTGGTTGATCTGGCAGCCTGCTTAGCTAGTTTCGCTGCGTCAGTCAGTCTCGTTTCAGCTATTGCAAAGCGGTGTTTTTCAGCTTCGATGCAGAAATTGTTGCAATTTGGTCTTGCATGATTTCTATAATTGAAATCCTTCCGTCGTCGTATACACAAATATCAATGTGTGTGACGATATCCAGAATTGTCTTGCCACTAGATCTTCGCTAGATCACCCACACTGTTGCGTTGATATTTTGTGTGTAGCCACCGATACATCGAGTGAGAAGATCATCACCGCTTAATTCCTCATATATTGGTTTTATTGCTTCGTAGTGGTGTTTTATGATGATGATCTTTCTATTTGGTTGCGTTCATTCGTTGTCAAGAGCACCACGAATCTTCACCGGGCGGACATTGTTCGTGCTGTGGGTTTTCGTCCGAAGAAATCTGTTGATAAAGAGTCCCCCAAATGCCGTTCCGCATTTTTTCGATTGAGACGTGGTTTCGGCGTATAGCCAAGCCATAATAAATCGATAATTCATCAAGTAATTTTGCGGTTCATTTTGCTTTTCCTCCCGGCCTTTTATTGTTTTTTTTTTACATTACATAAATGAGTACCCTTACGATTTCGCACATGATCGGAGCATTCTTTTTTTGCGACAATCTTCATACGGCTCACAATCTAAAATGCCTTTGAAAGTTTTTGTATCGCCGTTTCCTATGTAATTAGCATATCTAACACTATACAATTCTTCTGAGAATCAACGACAGACGGACATGAGAACTGACTGATTTGGTCACTAGGGCGTACAGGTGGTTCTAATGAGCCATTTATGCGCCCCGCGAAGATAGCAGTGCAGCGGTGGATCACGGATGCGATGTTTGCCTACACAGGCCACCCGACGAACAGAAGGGGTTAGATTTAAGATCTAGGTTGGGGGCCCGGTAGCTCTGCTCGCTAAGGCGCCAGGCCGAAAAGCGGCATGCTACGGGGTCTGCGGGTTCGAATCCCGCCAGTTCCATGGCTGTAAGTGTGAATGCGTGTGATTGTCCATGAGGGTGGCAAATGGGCCCAAACTGGTGGCCTAATGCTGGCCGCGTTCCCGGCAGCCCTCTTCACTAACCTAACCTAACCTAAGATCTAGGTTAAGATTTAGGTCTAATTAGGCTAAGTTAGTTATAATTAAGTTAGATCGTAGGTATAAGTTAGATCGTAGTTTTACCGTAAGGTAGTTTTTAAGAAAAGCATTGCCAGGGCAATTCCAGCTGCTTTACAGGCTGGGTAATACCACACTCAGAAAAATATGTTTCCGAAAATCAAAGAAAATATTTACTTGTTTACGAGATGTGAAATCTTCCACAAATCAAATAAACTTTTATTTGATATCAGTAATTTGTATAAATATCATTGAAAAATTTCTTATATTCAACGGAATACAATTTTTGCTTTACCTTATTTCAAGTAAGTAATTTTCCTCAAATCTCTTAAATTATGTCTATGAATTTAGTAAATTATATCTACACCGCGAATATTTTTTTCTATGTTTCAACAACAACCATGCTTCAATATTCGACGAAAAAATTGATAGTTTTTATGACTTCTATTAACATTTCCTCTACACAAATAAAGGGTCGATAGCTTAGCTCGCTAACGTGTCAATCCAAAGCAGCGATCTACCGCCCGTGGGTTCGAATTCCGCCGGGTTCATGGTTGACTTTGTTCGTCTTCAGTTGTGCTAACTCCATTGATTAAGAGTCACATTATAACTTAAAGTGGCGACTAGGCATAAATAATACTAGCGCTTCAGAAAATAAGAAAAAAATGTGGCACTTTAAAAAAAGGAAAAAATTGAAAACAATTTTTCCTCCATCTAAGTTGTAACCGCGCCCAGCACTGCTTAGCTTCGGTGATCGTACGTGAACTGATTTATGCCAGATGCCAGATGTTCTTGAAACTTTATCAAATTTTACTGAGGGCAAGTGCTATATCAGTGCTTGAAATGAAGAAATTTCTTTCTTTGGATTGAGTAAATATTTCTTTGGCGCAGAATCATTACCAATTTTCTTTGATAATGTGATCATTTTTCTTCAAAATTTAGAAGTATTTTTCTCAGTGCATAAGAGTGTAAGGAAATAAAAATTGTGCCGAAAAAAAAAACAAAAAAAAAACCGACCAGAGCCAGCAGGCTAAAATAGTATAGCCAGTAGATTGTAAGTTTTTCTTGTTAATTAAACTTTAAGTTAGGTTTAGAATGTACGGTTAATTTAAAATAAAATATTTTTCAATTTAATTCAATTACGATTCTTCTGAACGACGAAACATCTCGATCACTGCGTCAACTTCCATTTTTCCGGCAGATCCGTGATGCATTACACTGGTCTGCGTGATTCTGGTGCCATTCTTCAAATTCTTCGGTATTTAATACTTTTTTCTTGTATTCGCTCTGTTTAGAATATTTGGATTTTACTTAGAAGTCGATTAGTTTTCCGCTAAACCGAATAACGATGAAAATCCGCGTTTTCGCCACGTTCCGTCACCAGATACACTTATGCCATATTTTTGCCTTTTTTAGTCGAGCTGTTGTGATGGTAAGATCGAAGCCCGTGACGCCGAGTCTTATATTTGCTCTGAGCGTGATAAGTTAGATAGATAGAATCAATTTATTATGCCCTAGCCTGAGCTTTGGGGCAAAGTTTTATTATAAAAACAAGTTATTTTATAAAGTAGTTATTATAAAGTAACAATAATAATAGTAATTACAAGGTATTCGACGCGGATATATAGTGTTAACAGTGCACTAACAGAGAACAGTAACAGTGAAATGCGGTACATAACTTCTAGCTCAGTAATTACACTAGTCTTAGATATATATAATGATATTAAGTAATAAATGATTAAATTTTGATGCAATAAGAGACCACGTTTGGTAGAACAAGCATTTAAAATTTGTCAGCTTTTCTTCGAAAATCTGTCTTTGTAGCGGTTCTTATACATTAGAGTTTTTTATGATTGCAGATATATGTAAGATACGTTCCAAAATACATGCGACGCACTGTGATGAAATGGAAATGATTGTTCGGTAATTATTTTGCTTTGACATGAATCGTCGTCCATGTCATTGTTAAACTATTAGTAATATTATGTCATCGAAGTTTTTTCGGAAACCAAATGAAAATTTCATGTTCCATCGAATTACTAAGCACTTTAGTGGCAAAAATTGAACGTTCATCTATAAGATCTATGCGCATCATGACAAAAATCAGACATCAGTTTTTCTGCTCTACATTAAGGCTATTTTTTTAAATTTAAGTAATTGTTTTGTCTCATATTCAAGAAGTTTATGCTAACTGCCCACACTGGGCGCAAAATACTTTCCCAAGAATTATCTAAAACGAATTGATTAATCGAAGCGAAAAGCAACGTAAACGCTTAAGGGAGCAATATTTTACACATTTTGATCGGTTGATCATAGTTAAAATCGCACCCTATACTATTACACATTGCGATTTTTCGGATGCATGTAACCATCGATTCAAACAAACATGAGAAATGAACAAAGCTGCCATTTAAACTGCGGAACGAAGAAACATGTGATTTGTGGCAAAGTTAGATTTATTTTATTAAATTCCAAATTGACGCCAAAGGATCAGTATTTGAGTCTCGACTTCATACAACTATTCCGTTTTAAAGGACAATTTCTACTGCAACGTTCAAATAAATGTTCCCACACATTCAGCGAATTAATTTAATTCACGTAACTTTCCAAGATCATCTTGAACAGTATAAAAAAAATACGATTCAATTTAATGTCGTCCTCTTTTTGAACTAAGCACACTTCATGGTATTTACTGCTCCCATTGCAGTATCATTCTCAGTTTACGCGAATTACAAATAACTCGTCACAAGAGCTCTTTTTACAGCCTTTCAAATACTTTTTACTGAAGCGCCGTCAATACGTTGCTTCAATGACGTACTCAATTCACCACGCTAAACTCTTCACCCACAGTATGCTAATTTACTGCACCACTGAAAGCACAATCTTAATGCATCTCTTCATGTGAAAGCCGTAGAAAGTAAACAATTAAGAAAAAAGGATTTACACAGTTAATTAGCAGATCTCTTTACAGAATGAAAAGCTATTCATCTATTACACTTCGTCATAAAGTGCATCGCTCACCTACGACCACATTCTCTGTGACATTTACCTCAATCGAGGTGCTTTTATGTAAAGATTCAGTAATTATGTCTCGGTTGTCGTGAAAAGCGCTTGTATTTCTTACTTTCCTGACTTCCTGATGAAGTGACTTGGTGGCAGTTAAGCTCAAATGAGTTGCATAATGTAAGCACTATCTTTGTTTGATGGTAGGTGATGTGTTTATCCACGAGACTTGCCAAGACTGGGACGCCGATTTGCCTTTTGCAAGTCTTACACGATTACAATGTACTCGTTTGTAACATTTTCACACCTTAAGCTCTCTGTTTTGTGCATTCATATGTGCGGAAAGGGAGCGAACCTACATCGCCTCAAATTTTTTTACTGGCTGTTGGAGGCATTCTGAATCCAAAGACAAAGTACTCATTCAAGAAAAAGCATGTGGAGAATGGGGAAAGAAAACGGAAGACGGAATCAAAAAGCTTTGTGTAAACGAATGCATGTGTAAATGCTGGTGATGTTGAGAGTTAGGGTGGAGAGCTGGGTGGTTGTAATGCAGTCGCTTGAAAGTTTCACTGTGGCCAAAGTTAAATCAGGTTAGTAAATAGACGTTCTGCGTGGAGCTTTTTGCATACACCGTAAAAGGATGGGGTTTGAGTTCGATGGGGGCATGAGTTCGATGGAGGCTAGACTAGTCAGATAACGTCGCGCCGTTGTCTAACTATTGCAAGGCCGAATGCTATGCCGAAGCAGGGTTGAAGGTTGCGTTCGTAATCTTACAACGACATCTATGCAATTTTCAAAAGCTGTATAGTGCAATTTCATAGCTCTTACAGTTTCTCCGTTGCTTTTATTTGAGATATAGGTGAAACCGTGCTCGTTTACAAATGAGCTACATTGCTGGCTTATATTATTTGGCTGTGAAAATTTGTGGATGAAGAATTAATGAAGTGCTGGATTTTGTTTCCCAAAATGCTAGCAAACACTATCATTATCCATATTTAATTTAAATTCTCTAAAAATACAAATAATGTCAATAAATTAAAGCTGAGGCTGTCGAACCATTTAGTCAAGTACACCGTTCGGGTAAAATGTCAGTTTTCCTACAAATTTCATTAGAGGTAAGAACAAAAGCATTTTACATCAATTCGGAGTTTTGAGGTAAAACTTACTACTAATACTAAAATGGCGAATGGGAAAATTTAGCTAGAATTAAGCAGTCACATAAAATGCATAGTTAAAAAACACATTTTTGACCAGATGTTTATTGAATGCCGTTACATTAATTTTAGCACATAAATTCACTGTTCTGGAGAATTCTATTCAATTTATCTAAATCGATAATTTTATTGCTATCGTTGGGAAAGTTCGGTCCATTTTTTTACCAAATCTCCGTACTTGGATTTTATCGACAAAAACTTGCTTCATTTTTGCTTGATTTTTGGTTGGTTAATTTTTTCTTACACTATACAGAACCGATCCCCATGTAGATGCATCGCACAAAGCCCAAGCACAATGCAGTTAATTGTACACTCGACAGTAAGAGAACTTCAAAAAAGCCTGCATCGAAAATGCACTATCTCGTCAAACCGTTTTCTGGTCTGGTTGCATCAGTAGTAGAGATACAAAGGAAGTAGTCGTCTCACAGCTATTAGCCTTTAGCCAAATAGAAGTGGTTTGTTTTTTAACTTTGAGCACGCCGACATCAAAGTGAATTTTTCTTCCGTTCCGTCTTAGATGAGGCTCTTTAAAGATAGTATGTATCACATAAGGACACAGTTAGTCGTCGTCGTCGCCTTCACATACAATATCAAATTGGCAGAACTCAAAGTGCAGGGAGATGTAAAACAAGGGGTCATGTGAATTTTTCTCGTTGTCGAGCGGACGCTGAAGCAGGAACTGAAGTACAGACACGTGAACAATGGAGGAGTGGGGTTTGAACGAGTCTCGTATTCAGTTTACTTACATTGCATTTGTGGGGCAGACAAACTAACTGAGCAAGAAGTAGGCCTGCTCTCATATCTTTCCGATGACGAGCTATACAACGTGTCGACGGCACAAGTAAGAGTTCTTCGAGTTTGTTTCAGTTTTTTCTTCGTGCCCTTTATTTTGATCTTGGCCTCGTGTGTCGTCTTGGAAGCTGTCGCATCGGTTTCATGTCTCTTACATCAGCCGTAACGACCACAAGCTAAAATGCGAGCAATGAAAAGGGTGAAGGGAGACTAGTGACTTAAGCCATAGAAATAGAAGCAGACTGATAGCAACAGAATGGCGGCAAGGAACAGAAAGAGGAACTTATCCTAGTTCTTGAGCCTTGTTTCCTTACTCTTACTGTCGAGAGACTCGTATTAATTGCGTCAATAGAGCACGCCACAAAGGCAAGAAGACGGCACTGTAAAGTACAGACGGAGGAAAGGAATATACTTTGTCTGAAGCCTGTTTGTCTATCTACCTACTGTTCAAATTGTTCGCAAGTGAATATGTCACATCCAGGTCCTTTTCGTCCTTTGTGACATACTTACGTCATTTTCATAATTAGTAGACAGTACTTCTCTCGATTTTTTCCGTCTTGTCTATTGGTTTTGTTATTGCTTTTTACTACATTGTGTCTTTGTAGGCAGATTTTCTTTAAGCACTAAGTGGAAAGAATCGATAGTTCACTGCTAATTGTGAGTTGTAGGTGTATTTGTTGGATATTTTTTCGATAAGTATGAAGAAGTGAATGGGATTAAATCGATGATTTTGAATGAGAAATAATGAGATGGAATGAATGGTCGATTGTTATTAAAGAAGAATGAAATCGGAATTTGAAAAAGAATGAAAGTTAGTTCAATTTAATTGATTTTTACAATATGCAACCATCTTTAATTTATCAATAAATCAGTGATAAGACATTTTTAGGAAAATAGTTTGGAATGACGTGACAAATCGGTCAAATCAACCAAATCGTAAAATCTTTTATTTGTATGCTTCCTTCTATGACTGCCTAAGTGATAGTGACATGAACCGTTATCTAATAGAATGCATAAGTAGTGTACTTTCGAAAAGATACCCAAAAATTTAAGATCAATCAAAGATCAGATCAAGCTGTAATTTATGAAACATCGGGAACATTTGATCAACACATAGTTGAGCTAGTTAACTAGAGTCATCGAGTGGTGGTTCGTACAGTAAAAAGTATTAACGAGCTTGAGGAAGTAAATGTTCTGAAAAGCTTATATGCATTCTTTTATAAATCAATCCGTTATAGCGCATTCTAACTTTATAGAAAAAGTAAAAACACTTTTTTAAGTATTTTCATATTGAAACCTCATATTAGCTCACAAACATTGATTATTACTTAGTGTTCCTTCAATCGAAATAAATATTTTAAATTTTTAAAAATGAAATATTTTAAATTTTTCATTAAATACTCTTCTATTGCATATGGGTTAGGAGTACTCAGTTAAGCGCTCAGAGTACTCAAATTAGGAGTTTTCAAGCACTCAGGGCAGAATGGCTCCTTGTACTTACACCCTAACCTACCAGAGTTGTCCGGATCTATTGATGATGGGCTATTCCGAGGCTATATTCTTGTATCTATGGACACAAGATTTGAGCTGAAACATTAATATCTAAAACGTGCAGACGCTAGGCATTCACAAAGAAAATTCTTCCCAAAGTTAATCTTTTTTAAGCCAGACAAATAATCAACATTCTTGACTACACTTCAACAAGGGGCGCCATATGTTATTCTAGATAGTTTTCCCAGTTATTATATCCGCCATAGCTTCCTCCTTTTGTTGAAAAGTAATCCCGAAGTCACATGGTTGGGCTCCGCAAAAAAGATCTTAGTTGTGCTTGGTCACATCAAAAGACATAATTCTCTCTTTTTGGGCATCAACTACCTACTTCTAAAAGATAGCATGCGCAAATGCGGTCGGTACACGCAAGACAAGTTCAAGATCCTATAATGGAAATATCAAACGTTACTTACTTACTACTTACCTACAAAACTCATTTCCTTCAACACCACAGCTACAGAATCTCTTTGTCTTCCAACTTTGCTACAGAATCCGCACATTAATTGGAACAAATAGTTATAGGTTTTCCCCTCCATTTTTCTTCAATCACCGAGCATGCAGCTTTCAAGATTGCGCATATTTTTGCTTGCAAAACAGGATTGTACTTTCCGAGAGAGAAGCCTCTCTCTCATTCAATGAATCCAGATAGACACCACCTCAAGATCTAACATCAGCCTTCGAGTCATCCGTGAGGAAGATCTCGGAATATCCCATCGGTAATCAAAAATATTACATCATATCTTCTCCCGAAGTCGAATAAAGGCACACGAGCATCAAAATTCATCGCGAGAATTGAAGAGATCACGTATCGAATCTTTTATAGAGCGGAGTACTACATCTTCGCTGTCTACCTATAGGCCAAGTCTAATAAGTCTTTGGGCCAAGATCATTAAGGGTTAGACTTAAATCGTTCAGCAATCTTTTCCAGAAATTTCAGCATAAACTATGTTAGACTGATCGGCATTAAGTTTCTTGGAACTGAATAGTCATCCCTTCCAGGTTTTTGTATTAGGACTATCTTAACCTGTCGCAAAGGTATTGAAATGTACCCCAGAGTATGGCATGCCTAAAAGGTTTCCTTCAGTTCTACTATCATTTGGTCAATTCTTTCAATCAGCAAAGCTGGAAAAATGCCATCCATCCATGATCTGTTGTCACACATCTCTGTGACCACAGATCTAGCTGCGTACCAGTATTACCTACTGCTACAACCAGAACGTCTGAAAAGTGATTTCCTCTTTGGACTTGGTGAAATTACCACCCACGTGTTTGAGAGAGTTCAGTTTAGCTGAAACTTGCATACCTTTGACGTCTCTCGTGCACCTTCAAGCTCATCACGGAACGAATTGAAAGGCACCCTCTTCGGTATCCTCGCACAAATCTTATATCTGTAGGCGAGCCTATCATTCTCTGTTTCGTTCTTGAAAGCTCAATTGACGAGTTTCCTATTAATCTCCCTGATCTGCTGTAGCTTTCTCCCCACCCAGGAATAGTCTCGCTTCATTTGTTTTTACTGATTTGGCAAGCCTCTTTATGTATAAGGTATACCTCATGTATACCTAATCATATTGCTCAACCGAGATTTTATTGGGTTTGGCGTGTTATTTGACTACTAGGACACGCTCGGTCTATCTAACATCGATCGAACTTGGGTTTTTTGGGTTCTTTAGAAAACATTAAGTATCGGTGGTCAGAGAGTGAGACATAGTTATTGATCTAAATTTTCTAGGTAAATATTATAATAATATATCTATAGCGGCACTTCTGTTTGGGATGAAGGTAGGAGAAATTACAGTGTTTAGAGCCATCAGTCTGCTATTTTTCTGGTACTGCTTGACAATAGCTGACAGATCTCGGCTTGAAAACGGCCAGAACGTGGTGGCATCAAGCAGATTGGAAAGTCCTCGGCTGCTTTGAAGTGTTACCTACCTTTGTCCGCTCGATTGAACTGAGTTCACAGATCATGCTGCCAGAAACACACAGCTCTTGTACTAGTACATTGTATAGTTAAGTTTTACCCCCATAAGAAAAGACGAATCCTTGGTATGCTGTTAATTGTTTTGAACAAACTTTATACCTTCAGGCTTAGGAGGATCTCTTAGCAAGCACCTTTAGACAATGTTCGCGGGGCCTATGTGAAAGAAACACTTTAGAAGAGAAGTCCCACAAGATCTTTGCGTTTTCCTTAGACAGTGACGAAAAGTAGATGCTTCACATCATCTTGATTTGGTTTAATTTAACCACATATAAGAAGTAGTTCAGCATCATGCATTATCTGTCCCTGAGTACCAAGGAAGTTCTCTGGTCAAGAACATTGACCAGTTTGAAATCATATTCACGAGTGAACTCTTCTTCGTTGGAATCAAGTACTCGTTGCTGAGACTCATGTACTTGATGCGCCAGTGTTTTGCATCGATACCTGGATTTAGTTTACCGAACACGCCAATAATGTCACCTGCACTCTTGCGAGTTGTTTGGCCATATTGAAATCCAAAATGATGAATAAGGGACGATTACCTATTTCGGATTCTCCTTCGATGTTTGTTTGGAGCCGGTGACAAAAAAGTAACCTTTCAAAAATTTCGCTTGCGTGAAGCCAAAAACCGGGCTCCGAATCCCCCATCTCTCTATAGAAGAATAGCGCACTGACCATAAGCCAGTTTGACATCTTAGTGTGACACACTTATCACAGTTGTGAAAAAAAGGACACAGCTTCTCCGTTTTATGTTGCGGAGTTTTATGTTCACAGTTGTGAAAAAAAGGACACAGCTTCTACGTTTTATTGTCTACTTTCATGGAATCTGTGCTTCTGCCCAAATTAATCAGGTGCAAAGTGGGTCGTGGTCATTGTAAATTTCAGATGAAGCTCTCAACCAGCTTCAACATCTAGTCCCGTACGACGAACGACTTACTACCTTACTTTACTTTTAAAATTAAATAAATTTATTTGAATAAATTTTGAAATCTCACAAACCCTTCTGAAACGAAACAACAAGAAACACTTTGCAAATATACAAGAAAAGTGCATTGCCACTATTGGTCGCCAAAATTTGATCTTCACTGCGAAATCTAACAGACGTTTTCAACGACGGAAAGAACACATACCGCGCAAAGTTTCGATGTCCAGCACGCCTAAATAAAACAGATAGCATAACATGTTTCGATGTCCATAAGCATAACATGTCCTTAAGCATAACATGTTTCGATGTCCATAAAACAGCTTCCATTTTAATCAACTTATCTAGCATTAGAAAAATTATTTCTATTACTCCACATTTGATTTCTACTTGACGTTTGGCTGTACATTCCAAAAAAATACCTAATCAATTTCTTAAAGTACGAACTATGTGCTTTGTAGGAGTGTTTGTTATTTAATTTTGCTTCAGCCTTAAGTGAGAAATATTTATTTTATTTAGAGTGACAATTTTTGGTATTGATCGACTGATCAAAATCAACTTTCGTAAGCGTGACTTCCACTGATTTTGTATTCATTGAATAATATTGCACTAATTAATTATTACAGAAACTCCTTCTTTCTGGCCACACACACACTTTAATTCATCCAAAAACTACTTCTCACCACACTGCATTCTTTTCAATTTTAAAATCGATTAAATTTCAATATCATTACACCATAAAAAAATTCGATTGATAAAACCTCAAAGCTTTTAGTCACGACCAATCGCCGGCAAAAAAAATCAAATTCAAAGTTGCAAACGTTAAAGAGAAAAAACAACCAAGTCAATGCTTTCTTGTGACACCTCTGTCGACCAAATTGACCATTTTCTGATTTATTGGCTGCAATTTAACAAATGCAGAGGAGTAATCAAAGCAGCAGCATCATGGTTACATCGCAACGGATAACGGAATACCACACCAGAAATTGACGAATGATTACTACACAAAGAATTTCCCCTCCATTCAATTAAGGAAGAAAAAATCCACATTCCGACCTTGCACACTTTACGAAGGACATTTAACCAACTTAGATTTCAACCGATATGTCTCTCAACAAATTCCAATCGACGTTTCGTGAATGATTTACCACAGTAATGTAAAAAAAAAGTGTCCGGTACTATGCAACCTGTGGGAAACGGACTCAAGCCAGTATGTTTGGAATTTTAGGAAAATGCATTTTAAAGTATTGCCGTGAAAATTCACTTTGAAGTATTATCTTTCGAAATTCAGACATTGGACCAATCAGTTTAAGAAAAAAAAACACAAATTATGATGAAGAAATAATCATTCTGTAATAAGAAATAGACAAGTTGAATGAACTTGAAAATAACGTCCTAGCATTGTTGATAATCACTGACGTGTGATATGATGCAGTATCGGCATTAAAGCCTCTAACTTGTAAAATTAGTTTGATTCCATTCAGTCAACTTTACTTCTTGATCCAAAACTCCAACTTTTTCATAGCTCACGTCCTAGACTGCCCGGCGACACAAGCAGTGCCATCAGGTATCCCTTTCCCATCACTCCGTATCTGCACTACAACTATGGTGCTTCAGGTCAGAAATAGGAAACGGGTTGAACGTAGTTCGATTGAATGTCATCGATGGAAGTATTTTCGAGAGTCATCGATGGCAGAGACTCAGGATAAGAGCGTATCCTGAGGGTTGTAAGATAGCGTCGTGTATGACTACATGCAATGTGCGGCAAGTGATACGTTTAACGTAGTTGTGAAGGAGAATGGAATTTGCTTTGGAATTATGTATCGATATTAACTGAATTGGCCGTTCAGGCTTTACATGAATTATGGGTATTTTCCCATTAATTCTTGGCATTTAATAGTATGGTAAGAATGTTGTCTATACTTCACCAATCTTCTTGACAGACAATTTAAAAATGTCCAAACTATCTTCGTTCCGCTTGAGAAAACATTTTTACGATTTACATCAACTATAATCATGAGGTTTCGTTAAGTTTTTTTTTTTTCAAAAAGTGAGATTTCACAAGCAAAGATTCAGTTAGGTAGCGTTTCCATGGAAACATCAACTTTAAAACCCCACTGAAAATAATTGGGGATAATGTTGATTCTGCCCACGTTGGGCGCTAAAATTTCAGAGCTTATGCCAACATATTTCCGGTGTTATGAAAATAATTTTTCTCCAAAAACCAAATGTACTGAAAAGTTTTGAAAATATATTCGTGTTTTTAATGTAACAAATCGTAAACAAAGGCGTTCTAAATTAATTTACTGCTTAATATCACCAGCTCTAATAACACCCAATGCAAGCAAAGCGACAAACAATTGAAACAGATTAGCGAAATTAAAGCTTACAATGGTCAACACTCAGTGATTGTATTTTAATCGAATTAAGCACAAGTCAAGCGGAAAATGAAGAAGCCTGCAGGTGTAAAATGAAAATGCATTCCAATGATCAATGTTCAATGTGCCGTGTTCAAAGTAATATGCGATGGAAACCGTGATGGCGACGATGACGACAACCAGAACTCTCACTCGGAATGTTAAATGGCATGTGTAATTACACGTATTACCTTCCGATTATATTTTGATGACATAACAGCGCAGCTTATCACAATCGCTTCCATCTATTGAACGCCGAACGACCGCAGTCGCCATGTAAAAAGAATTTCACCGTTGCAGTGGTGGACTCGGCGTTATAGTTTTGGTTTTGTGCTTTTGTCTTTTGCTTCCATGCATGTATGTATCATTGACACGCGGTTTATCGTGGTGAATGCAAAGATGCAATGATGCACGGACATTGAAATGAAATCGTTTTCTACGATAGATGCTTGCCGCAGGCTTTGCTATAGTACTTCGATTTACAGTTGTCGCGTGAATGGGAAAATTCAATAGGATCGTAATGAGTGAAGTAAATGCGGAAACTAATGATTTGGGGTGATGATGAGCCGTGATATTGGGATAAGAGGTTTTCATGAGCAAATTGCTCAGTAATAGCATCGACCAGGTAAATAATGATTTCTGTATTAGGTCAAGCTGAAAAAATGCAATAAGTTGGACAATAATTTCATATCTTAGATCGCAAATGTAGCGGCTATTTGGCCCTGAAAGCTCTTATTATTTTCATTAATTTTACTGTTTAGAAATCGTACTTTTGATATTTAACCAGCTTGTACAATAACCGCAATATTTTGTCTTACAACTACTTTAAAACTATGACTGAATTTAGCTTACACTAATTAATAGCCAAATAAACTATCTTACCTAAAATGGGGGCAGGGCCTACATAAACTATAGTGAAAATCGTGCTCAGAATTTATCGTTGCCCTACTGCTATATCCAAGTGCGTAAAAGCGCCAATTGGACTCCCTGAGTGCCCCAAAGATCTAACCAGTCTGTTTTCATGTTCGTGTGTCTGCCTGCAGAATTTCGTAGTCAATTCCACAGCCTGACCCTAAGTGGCTTCAAATTACTTTCCCAATAAGGGAGAGATCTCTTCGACCACTTCTGAGCTACTCAGTTATCAAACCCGCTAGTGCTAAAATTAAAAGCATGAAAAATATATTGATCGTCTCGTGCTGATTCTGACTTTTTGATTATTGTACAAAAGGAATATTTATCAGTCCAGGGTCGTAAATTCTTACCAAATTCACCGTAGCAATCTTAGCTCTTTTCAACAGCAGCCAAGAAAACTTCATAATTTTATTAATTCCAAAAAGAGACCACGACGATGCTAAACCAAATACTACAAGTCTGTATTAGACAAGCTTATTATATAATGAAATAAAGGTGTAGGCTCTTCGCTAATTTGAGCAAGTCTCGATACGAATAAAAGCATGTCATCTATAGTACATATTAGAGGATTCTAACTTGATGCTGGTCCACTGAGATCGGAATGTCAGCGGTAAAAGTCGTATAAAAAACAGACCCAGAGATGGAACCTTGCGGAACTCTTGCACGTACATATATCGGCTCTAAAGCTTTTCGAAGCAGAGAGTATTTGACGCGAGAATATGGACCAGTTTTGTGGATTAAGTTGCCGAAAGCAATGTCGAATGGAATTGTTTTTTGAGACGATCAAAAATTGAAAGCAAACAAAAAAGGCAAAAACGTGATCGCAATTTGATACTTCTATGACAATCTTAGCTACTTTTTACGAGTCGGGAAAGTAGCCGTTCATCAAGGCATTATTGAAAATAATGCAAAGCAATCCGAGCAAAGAAACTGGAAGGGGCTTAACAATTAAGTAAGACGCCCCATTATGCCCAGAAGACTTTCTGGTTTTCATACCGCCTATCAGATGCACCAAGAATTTAATACCGACAAAATGAAGGTGGCCACCAGTAATTAAACGGATCATCCGAAGGATTCTTTTGGGTTTTTGCGACTAAAGGCTGGTACTGAGTTAATCGTGAAGTTAAATTTTGACATGTCTCCATTATCTGGTCATTTTTTCAAGCGAAAATTTTGGCAATGGAGAAAAGCAGACACTACTCATATCTGACGGATAAAATGTCAAGAATTTCAATTTACACAATTCAATTTTCAAATTGAAACACCAAATGTCACTTTTCACCTCGAAAGAATGAACTGCACAAACTTAATTGGCGTGATATGATTGGAGACATGTGTCAGAGCCATCTGCATTTTCAAAGCGAAAGCAACTTCAAAGCAACTTTTCATGCTAAGAACAGAGTACAACTCTTGCTTATTTTCAAACTAAATTTTCGCCGAAACAGATTTCACGTGAAATTTTGTATGAAAATTTCACGTGAAATCGAACTCAGTACTATGCTTAATAAGAAAATGTTGCTCGTCTTCTTTTACTATTTGGCGATTAGGAGTTGAAGTATTAGGCGAGGCAGCATTTAGCTGCGATTGAAATGTTGCTGCAAACAATTCGGCCTGATGGTCAGAATAGTCCATGGTGACAACCATCTCCCGATTACTTTATTTACCCGAAAGAAGGTTAATTTCCTTGCATATGTCACAGCATGGTTTTATTGCTGCCAGCCGTTGTGCAAGACACTCACCACGAGACTAGGCAACTATTGTAGCGATTATTTTACTAAGGTAGTTGAAATTTGGTAAGAGCAACCTGAACAACGAGGGATCACTTTAAGTTACAGCGCCAGATGTCCCTCACTTTATTGGGTTGACAATTTCCGGAGGCAGCACGTGGCTTTTATGTTTGTCTAGTATTATCAGGCATGAATTCGGGATGGTAGTGACGTCGACAATACCATTGACCATACCTATTAGGCTATCGATTTGACGATTTTCTAGATTTCCGCTTAAACAAACTTCAAGATTCAGCACCAGAGCATCAAAATCACATTCAAATTCACCCCAGTCGGTGTTTTTGAATGACCGGGTTGTGTTTGGGGATTTTCAAATGAGACTGGAGAAGTAGCGGAAATTAGAAACGAGTCTTAGGCCGAAGTGATTAGATATGGACCGAGCAGTACGGAAATCAATAATGCGGATCAGGATGCCTGATTGAAGAAAAAAAATTATTGTTGAATTGCTACTTGCATTGGTTGGCCAGTTCAGGGCTCCTATTTGCAAGGAATGTCAAAGCTACTTTGTTGCAGCCTTTCGAGTAGCACTTGATCGTTTCCGCTGATTACTGCGTCTCCCATTATAAGTGACTTGATTTTTACGAGCTGCATTATGCATACAAAGAAACGACTAGTGGACGCTTTCCGTCTATAGTTTTGACCACTCCAGCAGCAAGGACACAGCATTTTAGTGCAGAGACAATAACAGCTTCCATATCCAAATTACTTCTAACTTATAAGGCAGAGCCATCAATTTTATATTTAGTACCCTCTGAAGCTCTCAATGAAAATTTGATAATTTAATTTTTGTGGCTAATACCATACTCTCAATGAATACATCAAAGAGATTTTGAGCAGACGCTCTTTACACGCTCTTTACAAAGCTCATTGAGTACCAAAATCCAAAGAAATAGAGTTTTTTGTTACTTGTGCAAAGATACTATAATTTTCTTGTGCTTCGCTACACTCTCCGTCACAAGCTGCTTACGATCCTTCTGAGCCTGATCACAGCATAAATACTATATATATAGCACGAAAAGAACGTGATTTGCGATACAATTTGCTATATTTCCCCACTGATTGCTAGAAATGGATAGCAATATCCAAGTCCTAGTTGAAAAAAGACAGAAAGTACCCCGCCAAGCAACGCTGCTACGATCAGATACGTTTCTCATTCCCACTAGGCAATATACATGTACTTTGCCAAAAAGATTATTTTAACGAATGGCGATTTATGCAATATTGATTCTCTTAAAACGTTTTCTGAGCATTAAAATGGTAAGCGATACCTTTTGGCGAGTAACAATTTTATTTGCTACGTACAATTTTGTTTGCTACCAGCGAATGTTCGCTGCGCTTACTGTTTCTTGATGGGATTATACTCACGACAACACATTCTCACCTATCAGCTAAAACGGATATATACATTCTCACCTGTCATTTGAGAGTATGCTTTTCTCACTTTTGCATATGATAAAGTAAACTTATTTTGGTTTTGGTTCTTCTTAGGTGCCAGGTAATGGTAAATCCTTCACCCCCTGCCATTCCCTTTCATCAATCAATACCATTCTTCCCGCGCTATTTATTAGTGCTTATGCTATGGCCTGTTTGCGAGGAATATTCTTCGTCACAGCCCTGGCTACCATTTCTTTAAAAGACGAGTATCCGCGAAAATTGGCTGAGTAACCAATAAAACAAACCACAATTGGCACATGAAGGCGATGCGTCTTCTAGGAACACACAGCGATGATAGTTGAGCAGTTAGCTGCAACATGACCGAAGTTTTAGCAGTGGAACACTGCAGGCTTTTCTTTATCGGATTTGTTCTTACTTCACTCTCTGCCAGAAGATGGATTGTACTTGGCTTATAGTAGCTAGCTTCTAAGAAGACTCGAATTGTGCTATGAAAAGCCTGGACTGTGGGCTGAATTTGTCACTCTCGGCTGATTTCTTCAATTCGCGGCCCTTGTAGGTGAGAAAATGTGACATTGATTTCAACTCCAGGTCAGGGTGCTATGCCTCCCTCAAAGTTCGTATCATTTAGTTCAACGCTTCTGTGTAAGCTATGGATGACAAGGGACTTAATTTTTTGACTATTAGTAGCACTATGATGACTGCCTTGGAAAAATGCAA
The DNA here is from genome assembly GCA_963978885.1 of Nemotelus pantherinus. NCBI lineage: Eukaryota > Metazoa > Arthropoda > Insecta > Diptera > Stratiomyidae > Nemotelus > Nemotelus pantherinus. Next base: position 50,542,843 of record OZ022265.1, on the reverse strand, counting down.
ACATCTTTTTATGGCCTTCAAGAAAAGTACGCAGAACGATAGATTTCTCACTCGAAAGATTTTTAATAATTGGCATAATTCCTTGTCCTTTTCCCCATGTGCTTAATGAATGTTTGCAAAATGTTTTTTTCTGGGCCGCAATGAGAGGACTTTATTTTCTTTCGTGGAGTTACAGTGAAAGAATATTGCGTATTGGACTTGTTATTTAAATATTAAATCAATCTATTTTTTAAGACAAATCGTTACCAGCCTTTCTATTTTTTTTTCATCGAATAACTAAGTAGAACTCCTGGCTATCTAAATCCTCATGGGCGAGTGTCCATAATTTCGTGTTAGTTTTTTGCAGACTTTATAATAAAATCCAATAAATCGGTTGGTGGATCATGAACCTAGTCATCATGCTGCCGCAGGGCTTCGATTTCTTTCCGAAGGACTTGACTTTCTTTTTTAAGACGGTCATTTTTTCATATTGTTATCCTTAACATCAGACGAACCTCCAAAATCGGATGTTTTTATCTATTATTTTCTCATGGCGTATGAAAGTATTGTATCACTAATTCACAAAATGAACTTTTTCTTTTGTACACTTAGTCTGGAAAACTAATGTTTTGCATTACTAGAAAGTTTTTGAAGAAAAAAATACAGATAGGCTTTCCAATTATTCAATGAAAAAGCCAATGGCAAACATTTTGTGTTTATCATGTCTCCACCTTCACCTTTAATCATTCGTTCCATTCAAAATCATGTCAACACCAGCTGAAACCAGATATCTTCTCCTGGAATGTTTTTACTAATGTTCGAAGAACATTAGTATTAAAATCGATTCGGCCAAAAATTCATATTTCTTTATATATATATATATATATCATCAAAAAATTTCAGTGAGATAATCTCGGGAACGCGCCATCCGATTGAGCTGAAACTTTCAGGATACATTGGTGTATATGCAGAATAGGTCCAGGTCTCTTTAAATGTCAGTTATTGTTAACCTTTTGGCGCCGGCGGCCATTTAAGTGATATTTTTAATATACCTATTATTTCGTGCACAAATAATTTTCGCAAAAATAAAGTTAACGAAATAAATTTCTAACGTGTTTTACATATGAATCGGATAATGCTTTGGAATTTTTTAACCCTATGTGTGCGCTGGGTGCCTAAAAAGAGGACGGGAAAATTTAAAAATTTTTAAATTTCGATAACTTTTGACAGAGCTATTCAATCATTACGAAATTTGCAGGACATATTAATATTATTTAGTTGTAGATTTGTGTAGCTTTAAATTAGCGTGCTGGCAACCCTGTAGCTAGGGCAGGCAACGAAAGTGAAAACCTCCAAATCATCGTCTCTCTCGAAAAAATGCCGTTTCTTCAAAAAAAAGCCACTCATATATAAATCTTGTGCTTTGTTTACATAACCAAAAAAAAAAAAAGATATGGTATAACGGGCACGCCTGGTAACCCTTGCCCAATTTACCTATATTTTTAGCATCAAAAACTTCTGTTCACGGAAACTCACGATCCGATGAGCAGAATTAATTGAAATTTGCAGAATGTATTGGTCTTAAATAGCACCAGGTCTGATAGAAGTGATTTTGAAATGCGGGCGATTCTGTGCCAGTGGTGCCATCTTGAAAAACCACTAAAAAAGATAACTGTTTTTAGCCCTATAAATTCTGATTGAATCGTTCAATTTTGACGAAACTCACACAATTGCTGGACCTTACTTTAAGCCACGTTTGGTAGAAATTTGGTTGAAAAATTCGGTTGGAGCTGCCAGCTATGATAATTTTGGTGTCTTCATTTTGAAAAAAAAAATTTGGAAGTGAAAACATTCAAACCATCGAATATTCAAAAAAATGTCCGTTTCTTACAATAAAATCAATCTGTATATAAATCTTATGTTATATCTACACGTTCAAAATAAAACTTTGGAAATTTCATGTCGGACAAGAACGGTAACCCTCTCCCAGTTAACCTATATTTTTAGCATCAAAAACTTCTATTCACGGAAACTCACGAACCAATAATCAGATACAGCTAAAATTTGCAGAATGCATTGGACTTAAGTAAGACCAGATTTGATAGAAGCGATTTTGAATTGTGCGCAAGTCTGTGCCAGTGGTGCCATCTTGAAAAATTACAAAGGAAAAAAACTGCTTCTTGCCCTATGAAATGTGAATAAGTTACCAGATTTTCATGAAATTGGCACAGTAGCTAAACCTAACTCTAATCTCTGTTTGGTGGAAATTTGGTTGAAAAATTTGATTAGTGCTGCCAGCTATGGTAATTTTTGTGTCTTTGGTTTTGAAAATTCGCTCAGGAAAATGAAACTTTTTGCACTATAACTTCCAGTGCAGTCATGAAATCAATACGAATTTCATACAATTAATGAAACCTGTCATAAACATTATTCAGGCCAAATTTGGTTGAAAAGCCACAATAGGGTTGCCAGCTATTGTTGGTTTTGTGTTTAATTGCAATATCTTTATTAAGCGGTTTTATCGTAGAATTTTCAAATGGTAATGATATTGTAGTGACAATAAACAGCAAATATTAAGCTTTCGATCATTTGAAAAAACTCGCTGCAGGTAACCCTAAATTTCTTTATACTCCTATAACTTCGAATGTAATATAACAACGTGAAGCAGATTTGATATATTTTTGGCTTTGATACTGGCGAAAGGTTGCCAGCACGAGTCGGTTGTGCTACTTTTGTATCAATAAATGCTTACAGTTAGTATACATACCGGAAACATTTACAATGAAAATAAATAACCGATGTTACAATTCGCAAAGTTCTGCAAATTTTTTGGATCGCAGCCCCAAACACCAACTTCAGTTACAGTGCTGCAGGCACTGAGCATTTTCTTCATTGATGTTATATGAGATGCTGCTTTCAAAATTATGTGAAATAAGCAACTGATAACGAATATAATTAACCCGTGTTTTGCTCTCATAAACGTTGAAATTCATGCCAGTGGTAATATCTGAAACCTTCCACCATATGAGTTATAATGCATTCTTGAGACGAAAGTAACACGTGGCATTTGAAACAGTTTGGCCGTAATAAGCAGCACATGTGGTGGAATATGCACTCAAAACCTGCTCGATTCTTCTACTGTTCTTCGAACATTAGTGTTTCTAGCGGTTCAGGTGCGCTAGAGTTTTTTTTTAATTCGATTATATTAATCATTTTTATCGCAAATCTCTCAGCTTTCAATTCTCATTTAAAATCCTATCATCGTAAAATACTTCAAAACATCTTGACACTCAACTCTCGCAGCAGCACTAGGAAAAAGACACATCCGAATAATAACGTAGCCTCAATAATTTCGGTCATACATTCAGCACAAATAATACGATGATAATAAACCAACAAGTAGGTAAAACCTGTGGTTAAAGCCGGAATAAGCACCACAACATGAACATTGGTATCAAACCTCGCGGATATAAAACTGCTGCAGAACGGAACTTTTGTAGATTTAAGGACATCCTCAAAAAGAACAAACCAGGTGGCTGGGTGGTTGGCTGATTGTCCCACCAGTGGTACCTACTAGGTGGTGAACCGAACTTCATTGCTCCCAAACTTTTCAAGAGCACAGCAACAAAAACCGAGAAACAGTTCCTTTCCGCCAAGTGAAACATTGCTACCATCATGAGCTCTTTACATAGGCAACAGCAGACAGTGGACAATTTCGTTCGAGAAAATTGTTTTAAAAGCGACAATTAAGTGGGCCAACAAGGACTCGAAAATTTCCGGGTTGGACTTTCAATGGACTTGCTCGTCTTCGAAAGACCGACTGGAGTGTGCCCTCACTTTGCCGCCTGTGCAAAGTTTGTCTTTAGACATTAGCCCGACAAAGTTCAAAACGATAATAGTTTAATGTTTGATGAAATATTTACGAAAAGAATGTAAATTTTATAACAGACAGATTAACCTAAATAAGTTAACAATTTCGTTTTACGACAGGAGGTTTTTGGAACGTGTCCAGCATGCCTGCACTGGTTGCCTTAAGTAAACTGACTCTCTTTCTCTGTAAATCCTTTACCATGAAAAATTTATTAACTTTCCTATTGTTCGAGAGATTTGAATGGCAAGCTTGTAGAGAGACAGGGCCTATTACGAACATGTAGATAGCATACTTGCTGTAGGATCGCCCGCTATGATTCTGTATGAAGTCGAAATGAGGATGCAGACAAATGTGAAGCTGTGCAGTTTGGCAGGATATGTAGTGCGACAGGAACGCTATGGCTTGGTAGGCTTTTCATGGTTTCTTATGAATCGTCGTGGGCAACGAGCGCCAATCTGCGGCTATGGAAATTGGCTGTGCATAGTTTCCAGAGATAATTGTCTAAACGTATCAGGATGGAAATTCTTTGAGCAGTGAGAGGCCGTGAATTGGGTTCGGCAGCAAAAACTAGATTAATTTGATGATTTTGGTTTTGGTCTGCTAACCCTGTAACGCAGTTTTGTCGAAGGAGACTAAATTTTATTATTTTGCGGTGCACATTTCTATGGTATGATATAATACTTCGGGCCTTTATCAGTTAAATGATTATTTGTGAAAAATGCTGTCCTCTTCTTTGGAAAATCATCAAAATTAAAATTTGAGATGATTTAAATCTGCTAACGGCCACGCCAACGTCACGGGGTTAAAATACTCAGAAGCACCGCAGTTAAAACGTGTACCGTCAATCTTCTGTAGCTCATTGCAAGTTAGCACCATCGTCACCAACATCCGCAACATTTCCAGGAAATTAAATTCGCTTTAATTAGGGCCAATGTAAATTTTCATAATTTTCTTGTATGTTGAAATAATTGCATAATTCAGAGCTAGCTGCATTAGCATAGACTACAAGCTGAAGGCATACAGAAAATGATAGTCATGTACGTATGTCAAAGTTTAATTAATATTAATTGCTGTTTACATGTTTTTTCTTATCTATTTTTTGTACGAGTGCCTTTAAATTCAAGGAATTCAATTCATGAGATTCTGAAAAGGTTTTTTGTGACTGAAGGAAACTGTCGGCAATGATAAACTTAAATGAATAGTGAAGCTAGTATTGAGGATGATTTGCATATACTACTGCGCATTTGAAGCAAAGGTCATTGCGAATGCCTGGGTGGAAAAACCTTCATGTGCGATTGCTAGACCATTGTGGAGAACCTTAGACACTGGCTGCAAATCAGGAGAGCAGCGCAGTGATGGTTGTATTAACTGGACATTGTCTGTTTGGCAGGCATGCAGCATGGCCCCGAGCGTTTTACAACGACATCTTCCAGAGTTGTAGATGCGACGAGGAAGCGGAAACAGCTCTTTAACTCCTGTGCAAATGTTCAACCTTTGCTATAATTATCGATGGAAAGTAAGTATCGATGGTCCTGAAGTAATCCAGTTCATCAAGGACTCGAAGTGGCTCTCAACTTAATAGGTGTTCTTCACTTTACGGACTTTGATTTCACAATAAGCCCTTGTGAATCTAATTGTGCCTCCTCTGGGGTCTACGTGGAGGAAGCAGGCGCTGTTCTCACTTATCTATCACTTATCTATCTTGAGTTTCGAATAATCTATTAAAAAAATACACATGTTTACTCGAAAATACTTTGATACCCCTTTGCCACTGAACTGTTAGCTAACATGACTTTGCTTTTTCAATACCAATTACCATAACTCACCTTTATCCTCATTACGAAAAAATCATTTCCAGCAAAACAATCGACCACTCATGAAAACAAATAGCTTTGACTAGATTTTGTCTACCTTTGTGCTATTTTAAGAACCAGAGCAAGACAACAAAACCATCGATCTGCTTATAAAGCTTAATTTAATTCACGAAATTCAACTTTCCGAAAACAATTTTCGATTCCTTAGCCTTTAAACGGAAAATTTGAAGAGACACGCTTGCTCAGAGAAATATCCCTTCAAGTTCCACCCAGCCTAACAAGAAGTACAAATATTTTCTGTACACACGGTCACACCCCAGTCTATGGTTAATTTCACCGTTAGAGAGATTTTAAAAAAACCGCAAAACAACTTATGCGATGGATATCTATTTATTCAACATAAACGACTTTCCAAAAGCAATTGTTTTGCGATATTTTTTTATTCGTGAATGAATTCTCTTGTTAATTTTTTCCAACACTTACATACTTAATTTGAGGCATGATTATGCACAGCAACATTTATTTTTGTTTTAACTTATTTACTTGAAACAATATTAAGCTATTTCCTTTGCCTCGACAAAACTCCTGCAGACATCAAGAAACAGTCTTAAAGCATCAAACGAAAAGCTTCGATAATATCCCAAATATCCTTATAAAGAATCTGTCTAAGAAAGCTCTGGTTCTGGTCTGTTTTATATTTAACCACTGCTTGAAGCTGAGCTACTTTCCACAACGTGGATATTATCATCCCTATACACTCAAAAAAATTTTGGTTGAATTTTGCCCTTATAATAGTAGGAAACTGGTTTCCTACTATTAAAGATGTAAATTTACAAAAGTGCGTAAAAAGAATATTTTTTTACGACCAAATCGTGTAATTTTACGCTAAAAAATGATGTAATTTTATGGCTTTGGCGCAAAGGTGAATAGCAAACTAGTCAAATTACACTCTTTTTGCTTCAATTTACAAAAAGCTGTGTATTATTCAGCTGATATGACATAAAAACAAAAAATGCACATCGAATGTGTAAAAAAATTTGTGATTCGTTATTTTAAACGAAAAAATGAATATATATCCTATTATCAAAGTATTAATTATAGACCCACTTTTTAGAGTGTACTAAAGCATTGTAAAACCCTAAGTTATTTATGCACTACAGACCCATAAGCCTACTTCCAACGCTGACAATATTGTTCTGCCCTGGGTCGTTTTTGTTCTGCACCGGAGAAAAAAAACATACCTATTGTCTTCTTCCAATGAGTTGATCACTATTGTAAGCGCGCTGCAAACGCAACTAGATTTAACCAATAATTTTTCATCGAAATAGAAAAATCCAAATTAACCCCGAAATCCTGAAGCCAACTTTTTTTCTAAAAAATGCGGACACGCAGTTATCTTTTAAATCCACAACTCAATGTCTTAGGAGCAGGATTATCATGGACCAACTCAAAACATACAGATTTTGTCGTCTCCAAAGTAACACACATCACCAAATCAAACAACCCGTTTATTAATAGGAATTCTAAACTATCTCCCAAAAATAAACTTCTATTCTATAAGACTATTCTGCAGCCAGTTATTTTATACGGAGCCAAAATCTGAAACAAATGGCTTCTCCTCCGTAAAGAGAGAAACGTCCCTCCAGTCGATAATGATACCGGGAACGAAGAGCTGACAATGCGATCCAGGGCTGCCACATCACTGGGAGCGCTAGACCGCATGCAAGACCTGCATAAGTCTGCGAGTAACCAATTTGTACCCCTCATTCCACAGGTCTAAATGAAACTCCTCGCAAAGAGCCTGTAATTTGTAGCGCTTACTTTCTTTACATATAATAATATATAATAAAATAAAATTTCTAATCAGAGTGCTTTGATTATTTGTTTTATGCCCAATACGATTGCATAAAATTGTGTGCAACTGATAATCAAACTTCAATTAACAAGATGCACGAATGTTTGATCTAGCATTTGACTCATTGCCTAGTATTGCTCAAGACAATTTGTATATGCCCAGGAACCTACTTTCAGCTAAGTTTCAGCAAAAACCCATTGAGTGACTGGTACATCATTTGTAGTTGGGTTTAAGCCTGCGACCAGACAAGCTGGAAGTACAAGCTGAGATCGCTCAGCTGTACAAGCATCCTGTAAAAGTAGATATCATGGGTACAATTTTATAAACATTCGAATATGCTAATATCGAATTCGTGGAAAATTCCATAAAAACTAAGTTAATTTGATTCTCAGCAGTAGACAGTTTGTTTGTAAAATAATAAAAGAGTATTCCCTTACATATAACAATATCTGCAACCAATTTCGGCGAATCGAAAATTTATATTAATTTTATTTCATTTATTTTCTTCCATGCTCTCAATCGGAGAGATTAATCCGCAGCTTTATCTTTACTGATAATAAATTCATTTTAAACGGAAAGAAAATTTTCTAAAGAGCTTTAGTAAAAGATATCTAAATAATAGCCGATTCGTTCTCGCCATCTTTAACTTGACGATCTGATCCCTACAAATTTGGTCAATCAGTCTGCAGTTTGCAGCATCGCGCAACACAATTAAATTACAAAGGTCGAGAAAATTGTTCCGGCAACAATTGTCACACTCTTTTGTGCAACTCGTGTAATAAACACTGACAATACTCACCACGATTATGTAGATTATGACCACGAAATTGCAGGACATCGCTTTCAATATTGCCTGGAGCATCGTTACAGTTAAATTGCAAGCAAGCTAGCAAGGACGCGACCAAACAATGTTTGCTATTTTCGCGCAAAATGGTAGTCATTGCGCTCAGTTCGCTATCGTCACACAAGTATCGTAGTGCCGTTTATCTATGTGTAATGTGAGTGTTACTCTACATCTGTTGGGCAATTGTAATGCAAAACTGTTGTGAAATTATTTACTGTCAAGTATATTTTGGTCGTTCAGTTTCAATGGAGATGCCAACATATTTATAAATTTGGATGTGTTTGTAAAGTTTGTTGGTTTCGATATGGCCAAATTGAATATGTTTATGGTATGCATAATGGGAGCTTTCAGTAGACATTATAAAGCTATGTAACGTAAAACATTGTGAAATGAAAGTAGCCTCAGCGGCAATAGATGCGTTACTCTATCAAAAAAATTAAGCAGAAATGCAATCAGATTTTTATTCGAATGGAGTGCGTTTGCAATTTGCTTTTTGAACTTGTTTGTCATAAGCAATACATTCGAGACATGAAAGGAACATTTAAATTAACAATAAAAATTTTAAAAAATAAAATTTGCGGTCGATCGATTTTTTTTTGTTTTCCAAAAAATTAAACATACGTGTTGAATATGTATGCAAAAGCATATTTCGATCTGGAACATATTTATCGCATTAGAGCATCTCAAACGCACCTACCTCACGTGTGCTGCGGCACGCTCAGGTATAGCTTATTCACCGCGTTGCCTATGCACCGGAACTAATTACGGTCTGTACTATCGCATACTTGTTTGTGTTGGAATACACTTTATGTGGCAGGACATGCGAAAAATAACCGATGCGTCATAAAATTGCATATCCTTAACGACGAATATCGCCCGCTGCTCGAAACGCACGCCTCGCGCAACGTCTGCCGGAGCAGGCCAACCAGGAGCGGTTTGAAATCAAGGAAGGATTCCTATACGGCACAGGAATAGCCGACTTAGATCCTAATGTGAGTATAATGGAGTAAATTGACGATCGACGACGACGAAAATTTTCATATTTAAGTAGATATTTTGGTCCAAACTGACAGATGGAAATTTTTTTGATCCGCCGTATTGGATCCGCCATCTTGTATTTTGTTAATTAGACTTCAGATTCGTACTCAGCGACCCCAAAATCCTATAACCATTGGTACTCGTCGTGAGAACTGAACAAACAAGAAAGTTATCCCCAGGCAAACTTGCTAAAAAACTTTAAACGCGTTTTTCTCGAAACGATATTTTTCATCATAACTTCAAGCACAGGTGTCGATCTATTGATCCGATTCACTTTATTCCAAGTCTGCCCAAAAGAATATACTGTTTTATATCTAAAATGAGCCTGAACAATTTCAATTCATAATTATTAAGCGAGGTCAAAGTGAAAAAAAAACCGGGTTAAAAGTTGCACTTTTTTTTCAAAATGCCCATAATTTGATTTATTTTTGTCCCAATTCATTCTCATTAGGTATAAGACATGGAGATTTCCATAAATTTTAATGACTTTAAACTATGAATGATATCAGCTAACTACGAGAGGCTGCAGACTTGAAGTTACCGGACGATGTGATTATCGCACCGTTTATCTCCTTCTCTGTCATTTCGACCTCGTCGTTTTCTGTTCTTCTAGTGCGCTCCAAATATCTATACTTGGACCTTCCTCATTCAACCTCTTTGCATCATCATATCGGATTTCCTCAAGGATCCATACCTGGCTCACTATTGTTTCTAATGTACGCGAATTCAAGATGTCCAACTATCTGACAAAAAATCTTTTTTTTTAGACAACACTCTTTTCATTTATTCCGGAAAAGGCGAAAATACACAACAAAACATCATAAGCATGTTCTTAAACAGTCTAAATTACTTATTGATGTGATGAAAACAAAACACATTGTATTCCAGCAGACAAACAAACGAACGATAAGCCCAAGCATTCAAATGTGATGAGTAGCTTTGGATACACTGCACTCAATGAAATATCTTGCGTTGGGTTTGGTTGATAAAATGTCCCAGCAGGAGCACGTAAACAACATCAGCTTCGGAATTTTAGAAATTTCGTGGAATCGCAGTTTTTGCTTGAACATTCCCCATAGATGCTCAATTGGATTAATATGCAGGGACTGAGGGGTTCTATCAAGTACTTTTGGCCAGTTTGGGCCGTTATCCAGATAAAATATAAAACCACTTTAAAGTCCCAATTTTTCTGCACTGGTTTTTCAATTCATTTAATTTCGTTTTATCTTAAGTGCCTGTCATATACCCTACCTTTTAAGAAGCTCAGAGGTTCTGTTGCTGAACCTGAATGAATTGTTACTTGTCATTTGGTACTTTCTTGAAGTTAAGTTGGCTCTTCTTCCGGCAGTCATTTTGTAACCATGGCCAGGCTATAATTGTAAAAGTTAACATGAATTAAATAAAAGTGTATTCTGAATTAACAATCAGTGTGCAACAATCAGTGTGTGTGCATTCATAACAGTGCCGTCAATAAGCTAATAAATACTCACGAGATATGCTTGAAATGCGAAACACAATCAAATTAAATAAGATGCATAATAAAAATATAGCTAAAAGTGTAACGCTATTCAGAATTTTTGAGCCAATAATATTGAGTATAAAGACAGTTCAAATATCACTTTCACCCTGACGACAACTTCTTCCTCCATCAACTTCCGCAGAATTATTCACTCATTACTCATTCATTAGTAAATTTCTTTCAAATGCAATTAGAACTCACGGTTTCTCTCAAGATACGATTTAGCAACACTAACGGTTTAATTGACAAATCTTAGCAAATCCGAATAATTTTCTCACTTTCAATGCGCGTCGAAAAGCTTGAATCTGATTATAATGAGCTCTTACTGCTTAATTATTCGAGTTTTCCACTTTTCAACATAAACCACTATACTCTAGGAGAAATTTGCCGTGAGATTTGATTTAATGAATTTAGAATCTGGCAAATGATAAGAAAACTCAGTTGTTCTTTCAAGGTGTTAATAAGAGAGCTAGAGAGATATAAGTGCTTAGTTTGATTGAAATGCATAAGTGCTTAAGATTTTACAAAAACAATACAAATATTTTGTTGAATTGTAGCGAAAATGCTAATGACAAAAAATTTGAACTTAGATGCCTAATTTATATAGCTTGATTGAGATTAGAAACCAAATTGATCATCGTGTTGAATATTGAAAACATTCGACAAAATATTCGATTTTGTAATTATTCAAAAAAAAAAATTGTAAATCGTGCTGATAGCCTCCACTCGTCTACTTTATTCCGTGAAAGTCAGTTTAGAACAAGGTGAAAACTCATTGTAAAACTAATCCAAAGCATATCAGTTTTCATTTTATTTGAAATTTACGTTTAATTTACTGGAATAATTTCGCGTATTATATGCTTAACTCTGAATCAATAAAAGAGTATTTTTGAAACGTTCGTGAGACTAGTATTCACAGAAGAGTTTTCGTAATTTTTTTCAGTTTTCCGATTGAAAACTCTACAGCCTCAACTATTGTGAATGCATAATAAACATTTACTGCAACGAATCAGGTTAAACAAAATATTGCAGTCTCCCCAAAACAAAAGAAAACATTGTTCCCTATCTCAGCTCAATCAATGGTCATTAGATTCAATTTCGGTGCGGTGCAATCGAATCGAAAATTTGCTATTTAAAATTGCCCCAAATGAAGTCTAGTACATTTTTAGAATAGGAAATTCACAAACTCCGAAAGAATCGAATAAATTAAGTAAACCCAACAACAACAAGAGCTCGGAAATCTTCGACCGAAATTTCAGAGCGATGAAGCAATAGACGTTTTCATGGATCATTCATCGTTAAAACTTTTCGGACAGACTTGTATGAGGATTTCGTTGCTAGTATTGCAGTTTGCTCCTGTTTGATACAAAAAAAAGGATGTTGTGTGATATGCACAATTTACCGTAAGTCGCCATTTTAATGTGTTCGTACCATACTTGTACGCAAATTTCAAATGCACCTCTTAAGAACAGCCTCTTTCGACACCAAGTCTCAATAGCTGCACTGATAGCAATATCGAAAGCAATCTTAAACCATACTTTCCCGTTCGATGCTATCAAGCTAATCATGCTCTTTGACAGCTAATAATGTATGACGAATTAAACAAAGGAAAAGCATTGATGTAAAGCCTAAGTGCTAGCAATCTCCGATTCACTTCGCTCATTCCGAGATGACAAAATGCATCATTTTCATCGCGCGAGTCGTCCGTATCAAAGGCCTCGAAAATAAGGATTCTGGAAAATGTCGTGCCGAAAGCGGCATGGATCAAAGGAATATGTAAAGCAAATCTAGACGCGCGTATGTAGCTACTTCCACTTTGGCACATCCTTCAATAGCAGCTACTAGACAGCGACGCAAACGAGATATGTTTGCTAAGTGCAAGCCCTCTTCAAGCTAATATCAGAATGCATTTATGCGATGCAGTGATGCGAGTAAAGATACACGAGTATTAGAAGAAACTTGAAGGAAATGCATGGGGCGCGGATGGCCGTTTGGCGTAGCGTTGCAACTGCAGCACGATGTTTACGTATCAGATTTATTTGCCTTTACTTCTTGATCCTTTGAACGCGTTGATGCACCAACAACTGTAGTTATTGTACTTCGTCCTGACAATTGTCCTATTTGCTGCAGCCGTAATCCATGTACTGGGACCGCCTTGAAACTGGGCTAGATATCCAGATGCATTTTTTCATCTGCATAAATTAGTCTTACGGGTGTCTCAAAAGGACGCTTAAAAGACACTTTAGCGTCGATGGCAGCGACTACAATGACGACGAAGCTCAAATTGAGGGAAACGTATGTGGAACAAGGACTAGCGATTCGTTGGCTAGATGACTGTAATATGCACCCTCGTTCAATTTCTTCCCATAGTCCTTTCTCAAGAATGTTAAGAACCGTTTCATTGGCTTACTACTGACACGACTTATAGCATCCATGCAACGAACGAAGCTACTCAGTCCCTAAACCGCCAAGTCCGCCTTGTTATCCTGTAACGTGAAGTGGTGCATTGCAACATGGTGGAACAAGCGGCTTGGTTACCATTACAAAGTGATTAGAGCTCTTAAGCGCTTACAGTTGAATAGATGGCAAAGTATATGGAAAAGGTGTTTATCTGGCAACATTCAAAAGGGAGTATGTACATATGTAGAAGGAAGAATATATTCTGCTCCACAGCAGGTTTGACGTCGTATTCATGCTGGGCAATATCTGAATGGCAGTGGGTAAGATAAGCATGCATTTTTTATTGACTTTAGCTACGCGGGTCCACGATGCAAAAGGTACTGCGTGACAATGGGACATTTCGTATTCAGGGTACAAGTGATTACGGCTGGAGGGTTAACTCCTGTTTTCCTTTGATTTTCAAAGTGAATAATTCTCTCACAAAAGTTTTGAAATAAATTGAAGAGGTGTCAAACACTTCAAAGTTTATTGTCTCTTGACGAATTAGATAGCTAATTAGTAAATAAAATCGTGTATATATTTTTATATAATTATTGATGGAAATATGTTTAGAACTTTGATTCGACACAGGACTCTAAGTGGAAGTAATTCTAAAAAGATATTTAAAGAGATTTCATTTGATTAATGCAACTCTTCTTACCATTTTACTGAATTTAAAAGAAATTTCGTCGCCAGATCTTTGCGGTCACTTTTAATTATACAACGGTAAGTTCATATCTGATCTTTAAAAAAAAAACTTTAAGTCGCTTTCTCCACCATATTTAGAGATTTGATTACAGCCTAAAGTTACAAGTAATCAAATTTTAATGTGTTTTTATTTAACGTACCGTAAAATTTATATGTGAATACGTTCTGCAGTCTTAACAAAATAAAATAATCCTTCAAACGGAGAAATATTCAACAAATTGAATTTCAATTTTTTTTTGAAGTTTTCCTCAAAAGTAGTCATATTGTAGTCAAAAAATTCCAATGGCACATTTTTAGTGCACAAAATGTTCGAAACCGTTGAAAATATATCTGACCTAGCAATTTAAATACTAATGATGTTCGAAAAGAGAAAAAAGTTGTCCTGGGTCTAGAAGTTGAAATTTAGTTATTAAGAAAGATCGAGTCGATCGAAAGCATAGAGCAATCGTGCTTCTGAAAATTGATTTTTGAAGATTAATTTTTGATTGACTGACTGTTGGCGTTTCACAGATTAATATTATTTTGCTTCCTCCTGACACGCTGTTTTATTCTTCTCCTCGTCACCATACGTCAATGTACGGCTTTTGAGATCGTTAACTTCCTCACGTTGCATCTGAAAAGCATTCTTCAACACATTTTTTTCGATTTAGTTTTTTTTTTAATTTACATAATTGGTTCTAAGGATCCTTTATATCAATTCACCTTCGCGAAATCTCTATATACGAGGTGTGCGTGTGAAAAATAATAAGACTGGCAACAATGCGGTTGTGACTGGTTGTTTCCACCGGCCTGTGCTAGACCGGTTTGTTTATCTCTTCCACTTTCTCAGTCCGAGTTTCAACTCCGTACAGTCAACACATTATTTTTGACAGCGCCATCAGTGAACTTGTGTTTTTGTTGTATGTTACAAAAATGAAGCATCGAAATTTAGAGCAAGGTTATGCAATCAACTTTTCTGTTAAACTTGCACGAGTGTTAATGCACGAGTGTGACTTTTAAAAAGTTGAAACATACCTATGGGGGAACATTGCTTCTCAAGAGCACAAGTTTTCGGCAAGCCGAGAACACGTTAAAAATCAACCTCGCTCAGGAAGACCGTCAACTTCAAAAGCTGACGGAAACGTTGAATGTGTGTAGGCTCTTGCGAGATCAGACCGTCGTTTAACAATTAAGATGATGAGTGAACTGTTAAATTTAAAGACTTTCACCCAGGGGTGGATTTGACCATTTCGCCGCCCTAGGCCTCAGAAATATTTGCCGCCCTTTTCGTGAATTATATTATATGAAACAATGCGCGATTTTTTTCGATTCCCTAGAATACTTCGCTGTTTTTCGTTGTGCCCGAGCTCACAAAAAAGGAATATCAGAGCAAAACCGACACCGGTTCGTTCGTGAAAATTCCCTATTATTGCGCCCTTCCCGCACAAATAATTATTAAAATACACACGGTAAAGAACCTAAAACTACCTAAAAAAAAAAAGAATAAAAAAATACCAATTTTTAACGGTCCAAAACGGTATACATCTTTACATCTTCGCTCATACTTTTATAAGTAAGTTTACTATTCCGTTCAAAGTTTGCTTTCGCACTTAACTGGAGATCGACTACTGTAAATTAATGTTCGATATGTTATTAGTTAAGGATGAACCCGAAATATTTTGACCTATGATGTTCTAGATTTCATTTTATAGAATTTTTTTTTATAGAAATTAAATTCTGTAATGAGTACAATTTAAAAAAACACGTCAAAAATAAAGCGATGCGCATGTAGTTGATATGCTCTGCACCATAATAATAAAAAAATATTCTCTGAAAAATCAATGCACGCAAATATTTACCTTTGATAAGCTTTTCCTAAATTGAAGAGGTATTATTTGGGTTCTTTTTAGGTATTTTCAGATATTTTCTAGGTACTTTTTAGGTATTTTTGAGTCTCTTTGGTCCTTTACCGTGATCGCATTTCGATATTTATTATAAGTCAAACTTTTTAAGGTCCGAAAAAAATAATCAGAGGTGAATTTTTGCGTGCATTGATTTTTTTTTAGAAGATTCGGTTCGCTTGAGGTGTTAGGCTCATTCAACCCAGATATATGTACATATACGACAAAAATAAATGCCTCCCCAAAAAAAAAAATCGAAAAGTGGCCACACCAAAAAAAATCGAAATGTGCCGCCCCCGAAATTTGCCGCCCTAGGCCAGTGGCAAATCCGCCCCTGCTTTCACCGTACATTGAATTTTAACAGACGATTTGGGCGTGCGAATGATTTCTGCCAAAAAGGTGCCGAAAAAAACCGAACAATTGAACAGAAAGACAATCGAAGAAACGAGTACGTTGATCGTCTTGAAAGGATTGGGAATGACCAAGAATTCTTCAATTGTGTGATCACAGGTGATGAATCCTGGATATTTGAGTATGATCCTGAAGCAACGCGGCAAAGCGAAATGTGGCACACTCCTTCATCTCCTCGACAGAAAAAAATATTGAATGAGCGAATCAAATATTAAGACCATGTTCATTTGTTTTTCTGACTGTAATGATATCGTGCACAACGACTTTGTTCCACCAGAACAAACTGTCAACAAAGTGTTTTATAAAAGTGTCCTTGAAAAGCTCAGGGAACGAGTGATTCGTGTGAGACCAGATATTGCAGACAAGTGGATGCTTCATCATGACAATGCCCCGTGTCACATAGCCATTTCCATCAGCAAATTTTTGATCTCAAAACACATTTTTGTTGTTCCTCAAACCCTCTATTCACTTAATTTGAGTCCTTGTGACTTTTTCCTTTTCCCAAAAATGAAACATGTCTTAAAAGGACGTCATTTGAAAACTCTGGAGAACATTCAAAAGGCTGCGACCGACCAGTTAAAAGCCATACCAGTTGAAGACTTCCAGCGCTGCTATCAAGAGGTGTATAGCTGCCCAACGGATCTACTTTGAAGGGGATAACATTGTTGTTTGAAAAAAATAAAAATCAGTTTCATTACTTTTCTCACACACCTCCTATATTCCCTTTTTGATAATAGTTTTATCCGTTGTAAATTCTTCCTTTCGAGTCCCTGCATGTTATAGAAGACATAGGTAACAAAGATTATATCAATACTTGCAAGTGCTAAGTTATATCAATACTTGCAACTTGCAATCCCTCGATGCGGGTCCTTTAAAACCAAAGTCAATCCGATCCAGAAAAATTTCCTGATTCGATCGACTAATCCAAATCAATCCGATACGGCTATATCCCCTTTCACGATCCGAATCCCCTTTCAAATCAACGAACGATCCGATCCCTTTGAACGATCCGAATCCCCTTTCAAATCACATTGTACACGCAGCTATTGTGTTTGTGTGTACACGATAGTTTTATGTATGTACAAGCAGGTTTCTTATATGGCGGCTTCTGACAATCGCTGTTCACTTCGTGAGAGCGTGCGCATGTAAGAAGATTTCCGAAATGGCGGCTTCTGACGATCACTGTTCACTTCGTGTGAGCGTGTACATTGTTTTTGTTTTGCATAGACTCAATTCTGTCATTGTGGGCTAGGCAATACAATTATACTTCTATACTTACTGTACTTATATTTTTTAAAATACCTTGTTTCTGCAGATATACAGGGGTACCGAATAATTCACTAAACCGTCCACTGTTAATGAAATAACCATGCAACTCATATAGAGCAATATCTCCAGAAAATTTGATCTTGATCGGATAATTTTCTCATTTTCTTCAAAGTGATTGTAATGCTACAAATATTAGTAATGAGATAGAGAGACCGAAAATGCATTAAATAGCACCATAAAGCTGCTAAAAAAATGTAGTTTTCTTGAAATATAGTTTGTTTAGAACGCATATTGTATGCTTTAGATATCACAAGCCATAATAACGTATCCTCAGGCATCTTTCTCAGATCTCAACTCGTTTACGACAGCGAAATCTTCCCCCACCACCCCATAAGAAACATATGAATGATGAAAGTCTGATGCATGTCAGTCAACTCTTCAAGCATTTTCATGATAGCAATCGTAAATGTGAATCATATCATACTTCACCTCCAAGATACATTCATTCATTCAAAGCGAACGTTTCCTGTTCATTCATAAGAAGTTTAATTGTATCGGGCCGTCATGTGAGAAAAAATGTACACACATATCACACACTACCCTTTTTGAAGCATTCAGTTTAATATTAGTTCTTATGAAATACGAAACAAATACTCATTTCATTCCGATTTGCATTCGGTGCGTTTCATGTTGATTGCATTTTTTTCCCGCCGGAGTCGTTTCTCCGTTATTGAATGAGATCAGCGTAGCTTTCACTTCCCACCGAAGACGATTTCCCGGTCCAGTTTTAAAGTCGACCTAACCACTTGCCATTGAAAAATATAACCGTTGATGGTCTGGCGATTGACGTAGTCAGACATTGTTCAAGGACAAGAGGGTTGTCCTGACCGCTTAGAAAGTGCTTTCGATGCAGTGGACCTAAACTTTGATTGGGTCTGCATTGCCAAACGAGATTCAAAGGCCAAATTCTACCCGTTTCGCACAAAACTATTTTATAACTTGTCTACCTTAGAGTTATGAAATGACTATGCCTCTACCGTCTAAATATCGCAATTTTTTTCCTAAAATCTAATAGCTGTGCGTAGAGATGATCATCTTTGAACGTCACTGATGCAGATGAGGTGATAGACATGTCCCACTCGATCTTCCCCATCCCTCCTCAAAGAGACTGCAGATGAATGAAAAATTCCATCCTAGTTCATCTTTGTCGTCTTTTTTCAGTATGAGATTTTTACATAGTGAAGGAAAATGAAACAGCAGCTCGTATGCATACAGTTAGTTTACTCTTCAGACAGTATTCACCCAGCTGTCCATCCGTGGCACATTTTTCATTTTTCATTCTGAAAATCGTAGTGTGTACATATATTGAAGCTACAGAACGTTCAAGTCATAATCAGAAGGAAGCTTGCAGCGGGTATTACTACTTCGACATTTTATGAATGAATTTTCTCCCTCAAGTAGCGCAGTATGTAGGTATATATGTGAGGTTTACATTATAACTGAATGGCTTCCCCGAGTAATACTGGATTTTTCATTGAGGAAAAGATGGTTTCGTTTTACATTCATGATTTGTCCCTATTCTACAATGTGGATGTTACAGATGGAAGTTTAACGTCTGATTCAACTTTACTTTCCATGAAAGTGAAATTCGTTTAGGCGTGAATAGTTTCTAATAGAACTGATATGAGGAAGTATATATTTAATTATTTTTTGATGTTGAGAAGGAGTATTACTCAATCCGTTAATTAACAAAGCAAAAACCGATGCGTTGGGCTACAAAATGTAAACTCAGTAAAACTGGGAATTTCCAGGAATAAACGGTTGTCAGTGTTAATTGTGAGTATACAAAATGGTCTCTACTATATACTTTTTAAACGGCTCAAATCAAATAGGCATGCAGCAAGCAACTCAGCATCGTAGATCTCATTTTTCCATTCAGTCTCAATTTGAATTAATTGAAATTTTATTTTGTTTAGCCACACTTTAACTTCAAAAAAACATCCAGTTATCGTGACATGCATTTAGAAAACCCTGCAATATGGACATCTGCTAACTTTTGCATACAGTAATTTGAGCAGAGTAATAAAAAATAATACTAATCATAGATTCCAGTAATTTGTAAGTCCACTGATTCTGCACAGAGTCTGCAGAGCCTTTTCAATATTCTTGCGCTTGAGAAAGCTACTGATTACTTCAGAAAACATATAGTGCAGAAAAGTCGGAAACTCAATTTCAAAGCACTCAAGCCAGACATACTCATTCCACTCCGAAATAATCCCAACCTACCATTGTTTCCCGAATCTCTTAACAAAATTCAGGATCAGCAATAGGAGAAAAGAGGATCAAGATTACATTGGAGCCTAACATAAACGCTGGACATTTGTTAAGTATTCGCTCGCAGAATCAGCTTCTTCCAAGCATAATGGACAAGATAAATCTTGCGCAACAACTTTTCGGTATAAATGTTCTCCTATTTGGTTGTGTTTAGTAAGTAAATCTGTCATGAATCTGCTTACTTTTCTGCCATTATCAAGGAGAAATCCTGCAGACTGTTGAATGGACTCTAAAAGGTAGACCTTCATACTCCTGGCCACATTAGAAGATAGCCATCTCTGTTTGTACGCATCAGCCACACACTTTCGAAAATATCATGTGCAGATGCGGTCGAAACAACCAGAAAGGGCTCAGGACCATGTAATGCAAGCACCAAATATTGCTTTGCAGTATCGTCAGCAATTTTACTTCATTCAACACCGCAGTGTCCCGGCACTTAAAGTAGTTGCACCTTATTGAACCTGGAGGCAGAGTTTAATTTTGCCCTGGGCTCTTGGGTGATTTTCGCAGTGTCAAGTAGTCTAGGTAGCGCCAGCAGCATAGCTTGATGATCGCTGCAGATACGTTTTCTCCTCTGCTTCTCATCACTCACCCAGCAAGGAGCCCTCAAAATAAGGAATATTTGCTACTGAAAAAATTGCTCTCCGAGAGAGAAACCGTCAGGCTGACTTGCGGATCAAGTTCAGTTAGTCTATAGGCAGGTCTATAGGCACATTCCGAGTTCGAATGTTGAGTGGAGACAGATTGAAAAGCACATCAAAGGGTATTCATGGTTGAAGTTGCTGGTTAAGACTCAAGAAGTAGTATTGATAAGTTATAAGTTGCTTAAGTAGTTGTATTCGTACATGTTCCTCGACCTTATGATTGTTAAATAAGTCCACATAACGTCATGAAGTTTCAAACCCCAGCATATGGGGCTTTCTTGCACTGCCAGAGAAGTTTCTTGTCCAAGATAACTTATAGGTATTTGACATCATCGGAAAGATAATGAGTTGTTTTCTTCATTTTCGGAAGCGCTATTCATTCCTATTTCATTTCCTCGAGCACCACCTTTGAACCAAATCCAACGCGCGTTTTTTTTCTACATGCAACATGAGGTTGCGCAAGAATTCGTTCTCTTTCCAGTTGGTTTAGCAGGTAGTCGACAAGCAAACTCCACAGAAGCAGCGATAGAGCAAATTCGTGAGGACATCCATTTGTCACCTCCGTTCTCAAATAGTAGTTGGCTCCAGGATCCGACTGCAAAAATCTCTGCATCAGCATTGCTTGCATTCATTTAAGGAGAATGCCGTCCATGCCATTAGCTTTCGTCGCCTCTCACAAAGGACGCGCAGTCAAAGGTTCCTCAATGTCTACAAATACCCCCGTCGTATATTTAGGTACTATTTGAGATAGCTCCCCCCCCCCCCCCCCCCAAAACTGGAAAGAAGAGAATACATTTTCCTCGATAGTAGCATGTTACTCATCGTTTAAGGGGTAAAACTCAAACGCCTCAGTGCGTATGTGTCGTTCAGGAAGCATTTTCAGGCATTGAGGTGACGTTACGCATCGTAAGCAAGTTTTGTTGAGGTTATTCAGAAGAACACCGATTCTATATCACTTGACAAAGTTTATTTAAAAGACAAAACAGCACACGTCTTCTCTTCAGGCGAGCACAAACAAGAAGGAAGTAAACTTGTGAAGAAGAAAATGGCGTAATTCATATTTTAGTACTGCGCACAGCCTCGTACGAGTCAAGAAGGAAAACTCTGAATTTGACTCAGAAAGCCATAAGAACTGTCACTCGTTAATATTCGATTTTAGCCGAGAACATAATGCTTTCATCTCAAAAACATGCCAATCGGCCCCGCGATTTGACTCACAGGAACCGCTAATTTGAACATATCCTAACTGGAACTCAGATTAAAGATGTTATCAGTAAAAGACAATATTTTTACATTGACAATGATAATATTTGACACTATGATCTTCAAAGAGAATAAAAAAAATTCGTTTATGCTTGACAGAACTAATTCAAAAGTCATTTCGACTGACTGAGATCATTAAAACTATTGTTATGATGCAGTGATGTTTTCTTTCTGTAAGCAATTTTCCCACAACTTAATGACACCCTCGAGACATAAGTCAACTAAGCTTTATGTCTATCACGGATACCGCAAAAGAGCACTGTAGAACATTCGGACCTGGCATCACTTGGTCGATGCTATCCGATGAAAGAAATTATTATTTTCACTTCATATGTTTGCCATGTGAAGTCACTCGTATACGTAGAAATGTTTGTGAGACAAGAGGGCTGCTACAAAACCGCATCTAAAATTATGATGTCACTTTAGAAAAGTGCAATTCATCACTTCTTCTCTGGACATTTGTACGTATGGTATGAAATTTATGAAATGCTGAAGCGTTAAAAATTGCATTTCTCGGCACTCGGAACTACGTAGACTGCCATATCAGTTAAAAGTGTATTTAAGGATGGGGGTAGCAAGCTCAAGCGATTTGAGGCCTTTTGGAAACTACTGATTCATTCGAATTATAAATTATATTTGTTTTTAAAACCACTCAAACGTCCAAAATATGAATAAAATAAGATTTCATTATAACATGTCCTATGTGCATACTGTCAACGCCAGATAATGATTTTCCTTTTCCTTACCAAATCACATCAAGCACATCCCATTCCTTCTTAAGTAAATTTCGCTTATTTCCCGACACAAAAGAAATTAAATACGATTCCGAAAAAAGTTACAGAATAAATTTTCGGAGACCACAATGCTCATCTGACTTCTTGCGCCGAAATAACCAATACAGATATATAAAAACACAATTCAACCCACCACCGTACCATCTGCTTGCAGTCAACTTTCACTTGTACTTTTAAAAATAATTTCATTAAAATCACTTGTGAATGAAAATTCCCTATTTACGCCATAAAAGCCACTAACTCAGGCTCCATCTAGACTCAAGTTTCCTTGCCATTTTCGCCTGCCTGATAAAATGGTAAATGTGCAATGCAACATTCAGCTCATCTGTTCTCATGTTCGAGATGGCGGAAAAAAAGAAGCTTGTTACTTACAACCACTACGAAAATTCCATGCATTTTCCATTGCACTTATAGGTGGTAGATAGTCGCGAAGTTGCCGACAAGCGAAAATCTTGGGTAAAAAAACCAAACGCCAGCCAGTGCCACATTGTCGGGTTTATGTTGAGTTGACTGTGTGAAACGACGACGAATTTATAGCTGTCTTTCGCTGTAGGAGCTGCAAACCAGCTGCTGCCGCCGTTACACCGCTGTTTCTAACTTCTAACCGCAGTCCTTTTTTCGACCGATTTCATTTTTTTTCTCGGGAGCCGGTGGTGAAAAAGTTGTTCTTGAATTTTTAACAACTTCATCCGCTATGAATTTGTTCAGTTACTCTGAGGTCTATTTCGAGCAGTTGGGTGAATGAGAAGTGGTTCAAGTGATTTGAGGATTTCGAAGGAGTTTTATATGGCTACTAATCGTTTTTGTCGAATTGACAATTGCTTTGATATGATTTGAAACTTTATATGTATGTATATAAAAATGATTAATCAATTTAAGGATCTCAACTAATCCAAGGACTTTTAGTCTACACACGCAAGTAAAAGAACATATACGACTAATGTTGAGTAAATATTAAGCTGTGCATCTGCAATTTATCTTTGAATCACGAGAAATATGGCTAGCTAAAAATAAATGCATCCATAATAAAACATTGTGCACTAATCAATAATAAGTTTAAATTTTTAGAAGTTTTCTTTAGGACTTAGAGCGCATCATCATCGGCGCTATAACCGGGATCCGCTCCTGGCCTCCTTCAACAAGTCTCTCCACCTGTCTCAATCGTGACCCAATGCCATCCAATTAGATACCCGTAGGCTCCGAGTGTTTAGGAAAACGCCGTCCCTCTAGCGAAAAGAAGATCCTTCACGCTGTTGTTGACTTAACGTCAAGCTCATGTAATTTGGGTAGATTTTTCAAAGGCTCTTGACTCGATAAGCCATAACTTGCTGTTCAATAAACTTGAACGGTTCAGCATGTTTGGTTCCTTTTTCTCTTGGTTTTTATTAAATGGATCCATTCCCCCTTCTGTATTTCCCACGTCCGGAGCTCATTTAAGTCCTTTATTTCCCATCATGTCTGTCAATGATATTCCTTGTGTTTTCAACTACGCTTGTTTTCTATGTATATGCGAGTAGCTTAAAATTATACAAGGTTATCAAGTCTGCGGATGTTTATCACCGCTGATATATAATAAGCTGATTTGTTTGCCCGTAAACACTGATATCAAAATAACTTCTTACCACTAAACATCTTGAAG
This sequence comes from Nemotelus pantherinus, assembly GCA_963978885.1. Taxonomy (NCBI): domain Eukaryota; kingdom Metazoa; phylum Arthropoda; class Insecta; order Diptera; family Stratiomyidae; genus Nemotelus; species Nemotelus pantherinus. The sequence continues at coordinate 50,518,542 of OZ022265.1, read as the reverse complement.
TGTGATCTCAGATAAAAACGATCCACTTGCATTTTCATATTCCTTGTTACTCCGATGGTTGTTTGTGCCTTAGATATCGAGAAGGCCTTCGATAGTGTATGGCACGGAGGTCTCCTATACAAGTTGATTAAGTTGGGATTTCCAGAAATAGTAATACGACTCGCGGCAAGCTTCCTTAGCAACAGACAATTTTATGTTAGTGTTAATGGAGCAAATTCTCCCCGGGGACCTGTGACATCAGGAATGCTACAAGATTGTGTCACTGGACCTGTTTTATACACCATTTTCACTGCTGACCTCCCTCTTCCAGCGGGCAATCCTCAAGTTAAAGTCCTACAATATGCAGATGACACGCTCTTATTCGCGTCGAGCCAAGACCCGCTCAAAGCTGCGAAGAGCCTTGAAGATTACTTGGTCAACCTTAAATTTTATTTTGATGAATGGGGCATCAAGCTTAATAGTTGCAAAACACAGTATTCAGTCACACTGTATTCAGGAACCTTTCCAAGTATCGGGGATCCCAAACCATCCGCAATAAGGCCAAAAAAGTCGCTGTCTTGTTCGGAACTTCTAGAATTACTCCTAGTCATACATTGCGCTACCTTGGAGTAGATATGCATGAATTCTGGAAATTTAACCCCTATGTTCGACATAGAATAAAAGTAGCCACGTCCGCATTTCAGCGCATCAGACATCTTTTCGCCAAAAAGATGGGCATGACGACAAAGGCTAAATCCATTTGCTACAAAACACTCATTCGGCCAATCCTGACATACGCATCCCCATCCTGGATTACCTGTTCCAGATCTGCCATGGCAGAAGCGGAGATGTTCGAACGGAGAATTCCGCGTTTCTGCACTGGCAGGCTTTACAACCCGGTAACTAAAAAGTGGCCGAGGAACATTCTCCTATATCAGGAGACAGGTCTTGGGCCGCTTAGGGACCGGGTTGTAGAACTGACGACAAGGTTTTACGCACAGACAGACGGACATGAAAACGGACTGATCCGGGGTATCGGACGTATGAGTGGCTCTAAGGCTGGCCGCCCACTAGGCAGCCAGGCTGCCGCAGCCTGGCTGCCGCAGCCAATCCGACATATGATATCTTATTAGGATCCGCACACTAGGCAGCCAAAATCTTCTGGCTGCGGCAGCCCTGATAACCTGCACATCTGCACAGGCAGCCACGTGGCTGCCCGCAGCCATTAAATTCAACGTGAATTTATGAGGCTGCTTGTAGTCCCCGCTCACTTGTTGCAGCAGCCAGGTAAAATGTCTTTCGACACTGAAAAATTAATACGCGAAATTGAAATTCGTAATGCGATTTGGGATATATCCTGTGATGAATATAGTGATCGCGATGCCAAGAGAAGAAGATGGGAGGAAATTACCAACATTATGTGTAAAGAAAATATGTTGGAAAATGAAAAGAATGAATTAGGTAAGTTAGTTTTTATTGGTAAGTTATTATGAACTTAAAATTAAATTTGGAAAACTGTGGTACTTCATGATGGATGTGACATAGCTCCGGTCAGGAGGTATATAATAATTACTACCCCAATGCAACTCTGCTTTGCCATTCTAGCGGGTTTTCGTTGTTAAAATAATCGGCAAATAAATCTCTATATGCTGATGCTGCTCGATTTCCCCTGGCTGGTGGACTTGGTTGAATTTCCAACTCTGGAGGGACGTACAATGTGTCTTCAAATTTATATCCGTCTCTTTCACACACGTAATTGTGTAAAATGCAGCATGCTTTGACAATGGCAATTGCGAATTCTTTTCGGACATCCAAAGGGCGGTGAAAAATTCTCCATTTATTTGCCAAAATGCCAAACGCGCATTCTATAGACCTTCTTGCACGCGACAAGCGATAGTTGAAGATTCTCTTGTTGTCTGTCAAGTTTCTCCCTCCATAAGGACGCATTAAATTTTCAGATAAACTGAATGCCTCATCTCCAACAATGACGTATGGCATAGGTATTCCATTCCCTGTTATGGGTGTTTTGTTTGGTATTCCTAAGTTTTTATTCACAAGTTTTTGATACAAATTGGATTGCTTATAAATAGACGAGTCAGCACATTTTCCGTATGCTCCAACATTTATATACGTGAATTTATAATCCGCATCACACATAGCAAGCAAAACGATAGAAAAATAATTTTTGTAATTATAGTAAAGAGAGCCTGATTCACTTGGTTTTTTTACTCGTATATGCTTTCCGTCGATCGCTCCAATGCAGTTTGGGTAATTAGCGGTTGTATTAAAGCCATTTGCTATTTCAATCCATCTTTCTTCATTTAACTCTGGAAACGCTGTATGCCTCAAGTTCTCCCAAATTGCCAAGCAAACTTTATATATAATAACTCGAACAGTGGTATATCCAATCCGAAAATTATGATTCAATTCTGCCATACTACATCCTGTTGCCAGATATCTGAAATAATATATAATTTTTCAGGTAAATCATTGCAACAAAAATGGAAAAATATCAGGACAAGTTTCAGCAGAGAATTAAAGCGTAGAAAGGGCATTAAAAGTGGATCAGCAGCTTCTCGAAAAAGCCCATACACATATTTTGAACAGCTGCAGTTTCTCAGGGAAACTGTGACGATTAATGCAACGGATAATAGTTTGGAAGAAGGAGACATATCTCAAAATATTGGTGAAACAAACGTACAAACTCGTTCACCTATTAACAAAAAGAATAAAAAAAATGACGATGACACTTTGGTAGCAGTATTAAAGCAAAGTATAGCTAGAAGGGAAGAGCATGAGAGGAATCAAGAATCTGATTCCGATAGATTATTTATGTTATCGCTGCTGGACGATTTTAGGAAGGTTCCGCAACATCGTAAGCTTTCTACAAAAATCCAGTTGATCGAAACAATAAAAAGAGGACAAAGTGATCAAATGGAAAGTAATCAATCATCAGGCGTTGGACTGTACAGCCGTATATCTGGCCGAGAAGTCAACAATCGCCAAAACTACTCAACACAGCCCACATATATACCAGAAAACGCAGCTAATGGCCAATATCGTCATGAATTTCACTATTCTACGCCTGTTACTCATAAGCAGGGTACTCCAATAGAGTATCACCATTTATCTCCACAGTCAAATGGTTCTGATGCAACGCAGAGTTCCGAAATATTAGATCTATTTTCACAGTCACAATTACAAGACATTTAAAAAATGTCTTGTAATTGTGTCAAAAAAAATGTCTTGTAATTTAAAATGTAAAATTAAAACATTTTTTGGTTTTATATAATCCTTTAAATAATAAATAAAAAAAAATCATTTTTGTTTTATGTACTTACCTCAAAGTTATTATCAGTTTTTCTTCGGGAGATATACAAGCTCGCATGCGAGTATCAGTACCCCCAATTGAATTTCTAAGATTTCCTAAAAGGCTATCAAATGTTTGTACAGACATTCTGGTGTAGTTGAAAAAACGATCCGGATAGTTTCGAAGATCCTTAAAATAATTTTTAAATAAACCCTTTGAGTGCCGTTCCAGAAGTAGCGGATGAATCCAATGTCTTCTTTTTGCTTTGCGATTCTTACGCCTACGAGACAAACGGTAAATAATAATAGCATCTTCCACATCCATTTCTTTCGACTGGTCAGTGACTACTTATCAGTTTCGACAATATCTGGCTGCTGATAACTGGCTGCTCAATAATTTGGCTGCGGCAGCCAGGCTGCGGCAGCCTGGCTGCCTAGTGGGCGGCTAGCCTAATGAGCCATTTATGCGTCCAGCGGAAATAGCAGGACAGCGGCGGCTCATAGACATGCTGTTCAATTATGTTGGCCTTCCGACGAATCGGAGAGGATAGATAAAACCTAGGCTAAGTTTAAGGCTAACCTAATTGTATTTAGGCTTAAGGTAGTACAATATTACCCAGGTAGTACAATACCTGGGGTTGACTTAGCAATATAGTACGCTAAGTCAACCCCAGGTATTGTACTACCTGGGTAATAGTTAATAAGTGAAAATCGAAAAATAAATGAATGATGAAAAATAATTAAAATAAAAATCCAATAAAAGTCAGCAGGCCAAAATAGGATAGCCGCTAAGTATAAGTTCTTTTATGTGAAATATCCCTTTAGTGCAGTTATATATGTACAATGTAATGAATAAAATTTCTATTATTATTATTAAAATTATTATTAATCGTGTTTTGCTGTTCTTAGTTTTATTTCCATAAACGGCTCTATTTTATGACTAATTGTGCCACTTCTGCTGGTGAAATATACTGTATTTGAAGTTTCGTGCATTTCAAAACAATTGATCAACCTTTTGACAGCTAAGGTTTAGTATTTCAAGTGATTTACGGAGCAGCTCACTGCGTTTATGTGATTTCCGCAATATTCTTGAAATTAGAAGGCTTCTTCCGTTTAGTTCCATGATCACTTGGCTTTCTAGTTACTTGTTTTTATCCCCTAGTGTAGATGGCCAAAAAATATTTGCCTGCCAGACTCCATCACCACGGGATATGTGAGGTTTGATTCACTAAAAAAAAGACCATCTACAAGCCCAAGAAGTTCCGAGTCGGAACTCGCCTGAGCACTGATTCAACCTGGTTGTACTGACTTACCTATCGATAACCACGGACTTCAGAAATTACTGCAGTTCATAGGTCGGTAAGGCAACCCTCCTCCCACTTTATTTGCTAAACTTCCTCAACGTATATCGAGATGCGCGCCAGTTCTCTCCGTTTCGCAACATTGTATCCAAGGTCATTCCAGGCGTTGCCAAGCCAATCGTGGACTCAATGTTGTGCCTCAAACTTACAAAGTGACTGCACATAAGGAAAGTGTGCTGACCAGCGTTGGCGATTGGCTACATTTTTGGCTACTTCAATGATTCGTTGCAAGCATTTGCACAAAATTTGTACAACTTACTCAAAAAGATTAAACTTTGGCGCCACACTTTACATTGGTAGTGTAGGGCAAGCTTTACTCATACATATAAACTTTTGCACGTAGCTGTTATATAGATAATTATATGAGGAACCGGTCCTCCGGGCATTCCCGGGCATATCCGGTTATTCCCGGCCCCCGGATATTCCCGGGCAAACCTGGGGATTACTGGGCAATCCCGAGCTTTCCCGAGCATTCACGGGCAGTGGGGCCAGATAATTGGAAGAATTTGTAGCCCAATTTGAAATTTTCATAGCGAAGATTTTTTTTTCATTTCAATAGTGAAGATTTTTGATTTATAGTTCAAATTTTTATCCGATGTATATATGCATACCATAAATGCTCTAATTGTAGCACAGAAGTCGTTTGAAACAGTAAAAATGTTCGATACTATAGTACGTATTAATTGTAAGAATTTCGAAATACAAATTGCGCGTATAATACTAATTTTAACGAGAGAAATGTTGAATATGTTAGTTTCCACTGAACTGAAATTTTTTTAATTTAAAATAGGCTGTAAAATCTTTGAGTACCATAAAAAAATATAACAATGTACGCAATGTAATTCGATTTAATTTTTTGTTATTGTTAGTTAAATGTATATAATATACCTTTTTAAATTCTGCTAAGAGCTGTAAAAATGACGTTTTATTTTTTGTTGCTGTTTTTACTATAAAGCAATAAATATACTCTTGATTCACTATCAAAACCTTTGAATTATTCTTCTGTTCGCTGATTTTTGGTGACTTTGACCAACTTATCCTTTCTGTTCAGGTATTTAACCGTGCCCTGTCAAGAATGGAAAAAGTGAAAATTTACCTCTTCGTGACTCCGGTTAAGCCAAGGCTCAATGAGACCAATTAGCATAGCCATCCAGCGTCTTTTATCTCTTTTACTCCAATGTTGTTGCCAAAGTTGGAGGGTAAACGTACGCGCGTGTGTCAGAGCCTCAGTTCTACCCAGCTCTGAGCGAAAGAGATACCCTTCCTTGCGTTCTCGCACTAATAGATCGATCGAGATTACTTCCGATACGACCATCACAGCCTCTTCTGAGACAGTGTGGTAGCTACAGGCGATTCGTAGTGCACTCCCGCGCTGGAAACTGGCAATGCGCTTCCGGACCTTCTTAATTGGGAGCGCATGTCTCCAAATTTCGGCTCCATATAGCAAGAGGGAATCACCTAGCTACGAGCTTTAGATACTAGACGATATAGGCTATTCCAGCTCTTGTGTCAATTCATATTTTTCGGTCTTGGTACCGATACTGGGGGAAATAACATGCCGTCATAAAATAATAAGTCAATTTTGGGATTGCATTTCTTCAAGTTCGATCTGACAAATTTCTTGAATAGTGAGTTTTCACATTTACCTATCAACTATCAAAGCAGTTATGTTCGATCATGCTGATTTCTAGTAACGGTCGGCTCAAATGTTGACAGCACGTTTTATTAAGCCCACAACAAATTTCGAAATAATTTCTTTAATAAATATATTTTTAATTAATTTACAACCAGTATACAGGTATAAAAAATCAGAACATATGTAACATCAAATCCACAAACAGCACAAAAAATGCTGAAAACAAACTTGGAACACATATTCTTTATAAGTAGAGAATAAATAAAAAATAAATGAACAGATCTTCTCTATCCAAAACTGAATAAACATATCGCTGTTCTTTGGCAGGTTGAATCAAAAGAGAATTAGTATCTTCTGAATACCATTTTTAGTTTTGATACTTTTACTTTGTTGAAATTACGATCTCCTTTCCTAGTCTTTTGCGTGGTCGTAAGCAAATACAGTTAAACAAAGTGAACCGAGAAAAACTATTTCGCACCAGAGACAAACACTTTTATTATAATTCCATGATTAAATTTGTATGTATTGAAACAGTCAGCCAAAATCATTATAAAAAACCAGCCTTACTCAAAAAAACACATTGCTGAAAAATATTTATATTCTGAAAAAATTGTGCACGAGCAATTGTAAAAGAACTAATTTCAGTTATGGAATAATTTTGGGGTCACGTGATTCGTAAAAGCTCGATCCACATAAAATCATCCAAATATGATAGATTTTCATACGGCTAATTTTTTAGAGTACAGGCTTTTAAGCCATTATGAAAATTGTGTCTCTTAGCAGTCTGTTCAATTCGGTCGAACCTGACATTTTCAATATTATATTCGATACATTTTATTCACATTGAAAAACCACACGAATAGCACAATCCCACAAACAAACAAACCATGCTAGTACATATAGAAACTTATGTACATATAGCAGAACAACAAAATGCAATTTTGATCATTTCAGAGCATCAAAACCGAAAGTTTTTGATTTGTACCCGCCGCCGTCGTGATTTTCATTGCATTCGATGGCCAGTGAGTGATTTTCTTTTGCACCCTTGATGTTTTCACGTTCAGTCCAGTGTTACTAATTCGTTGCAGAACCTATGTATTCACAAAACTGATATTTTTTTCTTCTTGCATTTTGTCCCGAAAAGCGCATTTTTGTATCCAAATAAATTTTCCATCGGAATTGCAACGTATTCATACCTAGCATATAGTGTACAGATAGGATTAGAATGCTTATTGGAATCGAGATGCACGGCAAAGCCGCGGATTCAAAGTTATCGGGGCAGGGTGTAAACGAAGGCAATAGCGGAATATTGCAATATTTTCGCGGTTTTCAATTGTAAAGTGCAGTTTTTCGGGACTTTGATGTAAATTTGCATGACTTGGACGATGGTGCTATGAATGCAAATTAGGATTCGGCGATGTGGAAGAAGGCTTGACTGGCCGGAAGTTTGATACTTGAAATTAAAAATTCTGCAGCGTCGTTCTTGAATTCTAGTGATAATGTTTTATGTTGCATTTGATTTTTTACCAGAAGTTTTTGCTAACTTTTATAACAATATTTCATCTTTTACATTACAGATACCCGCACAGCGTCAACATGATGACGACTTCGGCAGATTTTTTCGGACATCCATATGCTCTGTTTCGTGGACCGCCGACAACGATGCGACCTCGTGAAAGTCCAATTCCTGCTTTCGCGCTTGATCTACAGACCACGAACAAAAGAAATATAGAAACCATTCCTCCCCCGCCGCCTCCACCTACATCACCACCAACACCAAGGTATACCATTTTTGCTTTTCAGAAACTAATCAACATATTCTTCTATCTTTTTAAATAAAAAGAAAGCATTTTCAACTGGTTTATAGATGCATGTAATAAAAGCCAAAATATTTCAGCTATATTCTATAAAATTACACCATCAACATCAACACTCTGGACCTTTTTTCGAAACTCAATTAATCCAACCAAATTCAACAGGAACAATGGACTTTTCCTATGTCAAATATTCTTCTAAAAAATTGTATCATAGCATGCAACCAAATCTCTTATTCGTCCTTACAAGTAGTCAGTTGCTAGCGTCGAAATAAATTTCGAAAAAATTCATAATACCTACTACTAGGCCTGCCGCGTAGAAACAAAAAAAGAGATGCTTATCCTGAAATGTCTTGTCATATCTCTCATCCTAATCATCATCATAATTAATAAACCAAAATATAACTATCAATCGTATTCCTATTCAAGTAGTAGAACAAAGAGACATTTTATCATGAAAGTAGTTTGATTGCGAAATGTGACGTGTAAATAGAAACATATGAGCAATTACAACCCTACAGTACAAAGCAATGTATCCAAAAGAGAATTTTTTAGTGCGAAATCTTTCTTCAATCAACATCAAAACTAGAACAACAATCAACATTTCCGTAGACATCCGTGATCCCGTATTAGTTTGGGACAAAAAGAAATTTTGTAGAGATTTAACATGGCAGGTAAGTACAGATTAAAAAAATTTTAAGATAAAAATCTATGCCAAAATAGAAGCTGTGAAATTAGGTGAAAATGTTATGGCCGGAACACTGGTGTCATTAAACAACACAGCAAAAAAAGTTTATGTTTTGAAAATAGAATTGCGGAAAGGATTTTGGAAATTTTTCGGAACACGGATATTATTTGGGAGTTTATTTTAATGGAATATTGCAGTTTTTTGACACGAATAGATTTGAGATTTTTTCAGCGATACAAACTGAATATTTGTAGAAATGAGTCCTTTAACATTGTTTTTTGTTATCAACAGACAGCACATTTTGATTTTATGAAGAAAACAAATATTCAAAATGACAACTCTAGCTCGTATCAAATAAAACCATAGCTTCCGTATTCCGCTCCTGTGTGAAACATAATAACATTCAAAATCATTCAAGTGGATCAAATTTAGAGGACCTTATCGTTTTTGCTTTTTTCAAACCCCTTTCAACAACAGAATGACAGTTGTTTGATAAGTAGTCAATATATCCGCCCAATGTTTTCAAGCAGCATCATGTAAAAAAAAATTATAATTTAAGTTTTGATAAAAATCCCTTTCATATTGATGAATTCTTTACTTCACTTTCATATTGGTGAATTTAATTTACTTTCATTTTCACGAAGATACGAGTAAATTGGTTCATTCGGTCAAGATGTAGAGCGCCCCGTGTGCCAAAAAATGCTGTTCTAAGTAAAACGCTTTCAAAATCTGAATCTGCTTATAATCGGTTTTTTACGTATGTTCCGCTCATCTGGCTGTGATTTCAAAACTAAGTATTTTATATATTTTAAAAAAATATTAATAAAAAGCATTAGAACCGCTAGAAACACTAATGTTCGCAGAACAGAAGAGGATCTATGCAGATTTTGAGTGAATATTTTACCACTAGCTACTTCTCCTATTTAAAACCAACACACCCTAAGCAATAATAGACCCTAAACCACTTTAATTTCGATGACTTCATCCAAAGTTACAGCGATAGAAAGGTGTTTGGGGCTATAATCCGAAAAATATCCAGACCTTAGAAAATTTAAACATTGTTTTTTTAATTCATTGCAAGTGTTCACGATGTGAATACCTAATGTAAGCATTTATTGGTATGAAAATAACCAAAACGGTAACCCTTAAAAACGGTAAACGGTACTAGTAACTCTTTGCTAACACCAATATCAAAAATTTGTTACATCTGCCTCACGTTGAAGTCAACCTTTTCTGAGATTTTCGTATTAATCTGATGACTGTATTGGAAGTTATAGGGATACAAAGAAATTTAGGGCTACCATTCGAAAGAGCTTTTAAATTCTTCAAACCCTAATATTTGGTGTTTATTTTCACTAGAAGACCACTACTATTTGTAAATTTTATAATAAAATCGCTTACTAAAGATTTACCAAAAAAAATACAAAAACAACCATAGCTGGCAGCCCTATCATTGTTCTTCCAACTGGATTCCTACTGAAAATTGCCTCCAATAAGTTTGATTTGCCATTGGAATTTCGTAATGATTTTGTGACTGCACTGGAAGCTATAAGGCAAAAAGATTTATTATCTTGAGCGAATTTTCAAAATTTAAGACACGAAAATTATCATAGCTGGCAGCTCCAACCTATTTTTTCAACCACCTTGTTATCAAACGTGGCTTAGAGTAATATTCAGCTACTGTGGGAATTTTGTCAAATTCTGGTGACTAAATCAGAATTTATAGGGCCAAAAACAGATATTTTTCTTAGTGATTTTTCAAGATGGCACCACTGGCGCAGAGCTGCCCACATTTCAAAATCACTTCTTCCAGACCAATAAATTCTGTAAATTTCAACTGTATTTGATTATCGGGCTGTGAGTTCCTGTGAGCAGAAGCTTTTGATGCTAAAAACAGGTAAATTGGGGAAGAGTTGCCGTTCTTGTCCGATACGAAATTTCAAAAGTTATACTTTCACTGTGTAGACAAAGCATAAAATTTGTATATGAAATGCTTTTTTTCTTAAATATAAATTTTTGGTCAAATCGATTTTAATACTAATGTTCTTCGAACATTAGCCAGGGAAGTGTGTATCTACGGGGATCTTCAGCGTTTCTGAGCTATTACTTGTCCACTTCCCATTCGGCTAACATACCAGGCTAGGCGTGGAAGAGCGTTTAGTCAGAGCAGATTTCTGAGTCTAGTCATTTCTGAGGTGGTTTCGATTTTGCCGCACAGCTCTTTCCAGGAGCTCCAACTAGCTTTACTTATTTCCAATTTGTAGAGCCTAACGATGAAGGACAACCAAAATAAGATAAAAAAAAAATGTTATAATAAAATATTTATAACATTGCTCCTAATTCAAAGTGCGCATTTTTACCACGCATCTATTATGGACTGCTTAAAACAGACAATAGAGAACAAGGAACTGAAATAAAGAAAGTGATTACTTCGATGCATTATTGCATATAATTATACACTTAGCGCATCTGTACTTACTTGTAGAGATCATATGAATTTTTTCGCTAAGTATGGTTACATATTTTGTAGCTAAGGCGTTAAATTGGATAAGGAACGGCGTCACTTTCTGTGTGATATCGTGTCAAGAATGTGAATGCTGAGTCCTTTGTCACTCAGTTAGCAACGAACACATCGTGCACAAATTTTGCTGCGGCCGAGATGTTGCTACACAAGGTCTGATAACACAATGTGCGATTTGTCGAGAGTTATGGGTTTGTATTGCAAGGTTCTGTTGTTCACTGCAGTCTTCGGGTCTTCTGCGATTTTTTTTTCTATTATATATCCAAAGCTCAGAGGTGTACCCTTTGGAGCATATACTTAGCTCTGGCAGTAGAGAGGCGCATGTGAGAAAAGCCTTTATCAGTTATTCTATTTTCCCTTAAGTGTCCAACACTTTCTTATTTTGTGGAGCGCTGGTTTTATATCCCGTCACCGCCAAAGCTATGTTGTGTCTCTTAATTCGTGGAGCGCTTGTATTATGTCCAGTCACCGGCACTTAAGACAACACAATACGAGCAAATACAACCCTGAGCATATGGCGGGAATCGAACCTGCGGGCAATAGATTGCTGGTTCGGACTCGCACTTTCACCAGCAGAGCTACCGACCTTTCAAACCTTTTCTAACATATCTTTTATTCATGACACTATCATTGTTTTTAGTTGCTGGTAGATTTCTACCGGTTTTATCTTTTTAATGTTGAGAATAATATTTCTTACCTCAAAATAGGCGAAATTTTTAATCATTCAGCTCATTTTCACTACCCCAACTGCACAAACCCCACTTCTTGTAACCTACACTCAGAGCGTTCTTACGAAAATGAGTGAGCAGTCTTTTGTTTGAATGTAGTGACTACGTGAGATGAGTATCGCAACTTTATGCATCTGTTCGGCTCCCCACCGTATGTGAGGGGTGTTTTGTGCATCGAGGTCTCTTCAAAAAATCCAGCTTCTGTAGACTTCTAAAGTCTAATCTTCCTTATCGGTATGTGCTAAGCTCTAGTCTACTTTTGTGCCTGGTTTTGATGATATTGTCCATGTATTTTTGTACTGTGTCAATTAGAGGAAGCAATCAAATCGTTCAAATATGCAGCAGCTGGCTGTTTAAACTCAAAAGTATCCTAATGTCTGGCAAACACATGAAGACTGGCAGCACCCAGTCCACATACTACAGTAGTTTACAGTTCTCAAAAAACCGTGAGTGGAAAAACATTGCTATTCTTGTAGTCTTGTGTATTCACCGTCTGCTTAATTTTCCTTTCCGTTTCTGCTGGCACTTACTGCCTAAATATAAAGCTTTCGGTCTAAAACCATCCATGGATTATTTTCATTGACCTGTTAGTTAACTTAGCTGTACCTGAATACCTAAGTCAGAAGAATCTTAGCGACCAACATTCAGGAACAAGATATCTCTTTAATGGTTGAGGTTCCGGAAATTGAATTAATATTTATCCTACTTTATACTTATTTTCTTTCATTATAGCAATTTTTATAATTCAATAGCAATTTCTTGTAACCTCCACTCATAGCGTTACCGAAGCCAGTTCACATTGAATAGGAAAAGAAAAATGACCTGCGTGTAAAAAAACTGTCTCATCCTACTTAACTGATGATTAAACTGATTGAATGGGATTTTGTTCGTTAGTTACCTTTCAGATGGAATTTTGATGGTTTCTTCCCAAACTAGGCCTTCTTTTGATAGTGAGAAAGAGAGATTTTTTAACTTGCTAGTTTTTTTATTTTTGCACTTTAGAATGGCTACAAAGGTTGCAGCAATCTATGAATACATGGCCTATATAGCTGACGAGATGACTTATATCTGGATGAATGCAAATAGTTTCTTGGCCGTCGGCAAACTAGCTAGTGTTGCATACAACCCAACATACTGCCTGTATAGAAACTCTTTTTCGATCTAGCAGCTGCAGTTTCTGTGTAAGATTTTGACATTTTGTCTAATAAAGGTATTTAGAGTTGGTCCTTTCTCTGTGAAAAAGGCATACTTTTTTTAATGATAGATTTGGGTTGATGTGGGTGCATAAGCTTGGACAAGACTTATGTTGAAGCTATTTACCTAACGCACACAGAGTGCATAGCTTTTGGCTGTTTGCTGCAAAGACACTATTTACAGGTTCCACTTTTTTGCTGTGTTGGCTGCCTTGTAATTTCGATACCAGCTGGAGTAGGTGTAATAGTCGTTATTCTGCAAAATACCCGCTCCATTCCGTGTAGAGTTGTTAATTCAGTCTACTGGAAGATAATATAGGGAGCTAAAATTAAAAACATACTGTCTTTCATTCAAGCTGTCCGCTCAAGTTCATTCAAAACGGATTTACTGATTTTTCGCAGTAGAGGGTTGAGCCTACGCTCAACTTGAAAACCTAGTTTCCGGTATCATCCGGCACTCAGTTGCTTTTATCTAAGATTATTTATTGAAACTAATTTTAAAAGTTCCATTAAGCTATCGTTCATTCTGATATAAAAGAAATTTTAATTAACAGTTGAACTAAACACAAGTACTTTAAAGACAAATTCAAGTAGATGTATATAAACACCTGTATAGCCTACAATATAACTATAAGATATAGCTGTGAAGATGTAAATTTAAGCCCTAACTTAAGAAACATTATAATTGATATAGACTGAAATTTATACCGAATAAACGTAACTTGAACTTGAACTAAACACAAGTAGATTAGGTTTAATAGTCAAATTCAAAATTTCATAAAATAAAGCAGCATACAATGTCGGCGACACCATTATTTTAAACATCCATAGCTGCTGTACTCAGCATTCCACTTTAATACGCTGAATCATTCTTTGTTGGTAAAATCATTTTCTGCATTTCACTTTTATGGTATATTTTTCACAGAATTTTCTTCAAGTTTTTTCCTTCCGTTTCAGGCCATCTTTGTTCTCTTTGAATTATCTTAGATTTAGTACATATTGCGTCTTCTTATGACATTTTTTCATTACTGGTGTGTCAATATGGTTTATTCTTGAGTTTCTAGATAAAATTGGCTATATCTGTAATGATAGATATAGCATATAATTATCTATTTCTTTGATATTTGCATTTCTGGGAGCAGGTTTTGGAGTAGTTATATGAGATGGTAGAGCCACAGGTTTTGCGCTTGATATGAATGTCCTACATCTAATGGCTTCTAAACCCAAGATTTAGTTCTAAATATGGCCTGCACTTAAGCTTGTAATTTATAAAAAATAATCCACTTCGTACCTAGTGGCTGCAAATATAGAATTACTTCCTTTGTATTTTAGGCAAGGTTCCTTATTCATACAGATTACTAACTAAAAAATTGGTTGTCACATTCAGTTTGCCATTTATTTGACTACATATTTCCAATATTTTTGACTGCATTTGGTAGTCAATCAATCAGGTGAATAATTCCGAAATTAATTGAAAAAATCAATGCACCATGCAATACCAAACTAACTTCTTCTGGTATAACTGGTTCATATCGTGCGAAAAACGTAGAGCATAAAGTTGATCGGTGGCCACTAAACGAGGTCCAGATGGGATTTTCTCTCATTAAAAACATGCTGCAGCTCTTTCATTTTCAGCGCTAAATTACTTTTACATCATGAACAATAATTCGTTACCGAAAAATTAGAAGTAAATATCAATTTATCATCCAATTTACCATCACCAAATTACTCAGTTCTCATTTAGTTCCATTTAACCTTCAAGCTTATACAAATGAACATAATACCTAAGGCAAATTTGTCAAACACAATAAATCTTCCACACCACATGACTACACTTCTCTCCATCGAGTACGACAAATGAAACAAAGTGCAACAATAGTCTCCAGATAGATACGACAATCGTTGATGCAATCCAGTGCAAATATGTCAACAGGTTGCCGAGTGAAGTGAACTGGAGCCAAGCAAACTATCATGTAACTCAGGAACACAATCGAGCTCCAGAAGAAGAGCAAGTAAATCCCTGTTTTCACTTCGACGACTAACATTTTATTAATGGGTTTTAGCACTGATACATATCTCGTATTCGCACATTAAAAGCCAATTTGAAAGTTTTTGTTCAGAAGATGTATGTGGCATGTATATTAGAATTTAGTATTTGAATTCAACGAACTGAACGTTGTTTATTAATTTCGATTGTTCTGCTTACACACTCAAAGTATTTATGGAAGCGTCATCGAACTATCGCACCAACTTCTTCGATGTGATGTGAACCACATATCGATATATCGAACATTCGTTCACATATCCCACAACTTTAGTATCGGCTGAAGTTAAATTGAAAATGTATGTTCAAGGTGTAACTCGAAGTCGGAAGAAAATCATCCTTTCGCTTTTTTTACCCGACAACATTCGCTAGTTAACCGCAAAACGACCTCCGTTGCGAAGGTAAAGTTGTAAACTAGTCTTCTTAATTCAGAACCCGTTCCCGTACTTGTCCTCGAAAAGTATAGTTTTCTGTTTTCACTATCTAACCGCTTTCTCGTCAGCATCCAATTTTCACCACGAAAACTTCACAGTTCGATTGTTAGTCGAACACTTCGTATCGGTTGTTTCCAACGAAATTGTTTGAAAATTTACAAAACTTGGAGTAAAAGCTGTTCAGGTAGGCACCTTTGCATTAGATCTATGATTACATGCTCTAACATTTTTTTTTAAATTGAATAGAATTTATAGATTAAATAGAATATATAGATTGAATAGAATAGACTTCAGTTGGCTATCTACTTGCGCTCGTAAATCAGCAGAATTTGCAACAAAAATTCTGTTAATATTTATATTCATTATCGATACATCATTTCAACACCATTCCGTTCAATTTTTATCAGACAACCCTTCAAGCAAAATTGTATTCATTTCCGCACAAAAATAGCCTTTGAGAGCATTGCTAAGCTTTTGTACAACACACAAACGAAATTAATGCCCCGAAGCATCATATGAAATTGAAAAATTGAAATATTGTCAGCTAGTAAACGAAAAGAAATTTAACTAGTTCATGTCCATATCAAAATCGTTTGAAGTCGTAGTGAAAGAAAATAACAAACAAACTATTTGTGCTTTTACATTTTCAACGTCCTTTTCATATGAACTTGATTTGGATTATGAATGGAAACATGTTATATTTTCATGAAAACATTTTTTTTTAGCTTTTATTGTCATTTGGAAGATTATTGAGCGTCTTTTTGTCGTTTCGGAGAGTATTTTATTGTGAGATGCAATATCCTCGTAAGAAGTTAGTTTGAATCATTATTATGCAGTCCGAATCACTCTCATATTGGTTCTTTACCTTTATGTCAGTTCAGCTTGAATAAAAATAATAATAAAATTTAATTACAAAATAATATGAAAGATCACTAAAAAAATTTGATTGAAAATGATATAACACCATATCTGAATAACATTTCCTAATCTTAATTGCAACAAGCAATTCTTTCATAGCCACCCCATTTCCTACTGACCTAATATACATCCAAAGATTTTAGGAAAACTTTCACGATAATATCACTTCCAACTTTTATTCACCTAATTAAGTTTTCTACATCGTTGACACTAATTGTTGTAATAATGAGGCTGCAAGTAGTTGTCTGAGGTATCCCTTTCGTTCAAGTCCGCCGTTTTTTGTCAAGTCAGGGGCGTCTGATGCTTTTTACTAGGAATTTCAGTCACCTGGTCACCATAGATAGTCTGCTGAAGATAAAGTGGCACCCTCGGATGAAAAAGTGTTCAGAAGCCCATTTGTCTGCTAGTTTACTCTCTATGAATCATAATTCGCCAGACTACTTTAGCATTAAAAGCACTTCCTACTTAATAGGAGATAAGATTTTTGAATTTGTCGGACTAATTTAAGTACCTGTAACTATCATTCGTTTTTTTCTCAGCATTTGTAAGTTATGTAAGTTTAAATGTTTAAAGCTGAACAATTCGGGTGAAGAATTTTAAGTATATATCTCAGAATTATATTATATACTAAGTATTCATTTCGGTTTAACTTTTACAAAGATTTATCATTTTCTTTGTTTCTGCTTTACTGAAAGTTTAGACTGTGATGTCAAATGTGGGAAAGGTTGTACTTCGGAGACAAAAGACTCTAGAGAACCCTGCATTCAATTTATTACAGAAATCGCCAAAAAAAAATATTTTTCATAATGTAAGCGTTTACGAGTTAACTTTAATGAACCAAAGACTAATTTTTGAATTGTAGAATTTGAATTTTTGAATGTAAAATATTTTATATTTTATGAAGAAATTACATACCTAGCCTTGCTTACAGAATAAATGATATTGCATTATTTTGGCTTGCAGGATCATATTATACTTTAAAAAATTTCTTACAATGATTTTACAATATCTGCCGTCAGCATAAACCTTAAACTGGTAAATTTATAACTCTAACCAATTTTCAACAAATGAGCCCAATTAGTTGGTCTTTGCGCCTCGACTTCAGAATCCAGAGCAAAGTAGGATTAATTATCAAAGTCACATTAAAGTCTTCTTCAAATAATACGGAACCTAGTTCTACAAAAATTAAAAAAGTTGACCAATTGAAATATCTTCCAACTCCCATGTACCAGTATTGTAAAATCTGCTCCAATTACCTCTGAGACCACTAAAACACTCAATACAGTCATTATTGTTCACGTTATGACACTAAAAGATTATTCAGAAATAGTCCAAAGCATAAAATCAAAACTAGATCAAGCAAAATCAAGGCCCAGATAGTCTATATAAAAAAAACTTTAGCGCACCTGAACCGCTACAAATACTAATAATCGGTGAACAGCAGAAGAATCGTGCATATTTTGAGTGCATATTCTACCACACGTGATCCAACCTGTTTCGAGTGCAAAATCACTTTGATCTTAACAATGCATTTAAACCCATAGGGTGGAAAGGATTTCAGGAATAGCAAGATTTAGGAAAGCCAAACACTGCAAAACTTTGAAAGCAGCATAACATAACATAAACAAAGAAAATGCTTAGTGCTTGCAACACTTTACCAGCACTGCAACTAAAAAGTCTCCCACAATTGCCTCACGTCAAAATCAAATAACTATCGACTTTATCCGATTCCTAGAACTTAGCAAATTTAAACATTGGTTACTTATTTTCATTGTAAATGTTCGCGATATGAATACTTAATGTAAGCATTTATTGATAAAAAAAATAGCGAAAAACGCCTCGCGCTGGCAACCCTTTGCTAGCATTAAAGCCAAAAATATATAACCATGCTTCACATTGAAATCAACCTACTTCGCGAATTTCGTTTTGTTCCGATGACTGCATTGGAAGTTATAGGGGTACGAGGAAATTTTGGGTTACCAGTCACAAAAGGTTTCAAATTTTCAAAAACTTAATATTTGTTGTTTATTGTCACTACAAGATCATTACCGTTTGAAGATTTTTCGATAAAATCGCTTAGTAAAGATATTGCAAATAAATACAAAACCAACTATAGCTGGCAACCCTAAAATGGTTTTTTTACCAGATTTCTTCTGAATAATTTCTATAATAAGTTCCATATATCATATGAAATTCATTTTGATTTCATGACTGCTCTGGAAGTTATACGGCAAAAAGCTTTATTTTCCTGAGCAAATTTTCAAAACCCAAAACACCAAAATTACCATAGCTGGCAGCACCAAACGGATTTTTCAACCAAATTTCTACCAAACACGGCTTAGAGCAAGGTTTAGTTACTGTGTCCATTTCATGAAAATCTGGTGGCTCAATCAGAATTCATAGGGCAAACCACCACTGACACAGAGTTACCCGCATTTCAAAATCACTTCTACCAGACGTGATCCTGCTCAATACCAATACATTCTGTGAATTTCATATGTATCTGATAATTGGGTCGTGAATTTTTGATGATTGAAATATAGGTAATGTGAAATTTCTAAAGTTTTCCATTAGTTGTAAAGACAAAGCATAAAAGTTCTAAATGAGTTGGTTTTCACTGTAAAAGACGAAAATTATTCACTAGAGTTGATGTTTGATGCTGTAGCTGCAGGGTTGTTCGTAAAAAATCACACGTGTCTACAACTTAGTAACAGCAATATGCCCTGTAAGTTTCATAATGATTTTATAATCTGGTCAACAGTTATCGCAATTCAAAAATTTTCAAATTTTCCCAATCTCATTTCAGGCGCCTAGCGTACACATAGGGTTAAAAATTTCAAAAAAAAACTTATCATATTCACATTGGAAATACGTTCAAAACTTTATTTTTGCATAAGTTATATGTTGACACATAAGTTATATGTTGACAATAATAGCAATCAGCCTCTCGTCTCCATGCAGCACCGAAAGAGCCTCAACGATTGAGTTAGAGTTTACGTTGTAGAAGGCCCCCTCGATGTCCAAGAAGGCGGCAAGCGTATATTCCTAAAGAGCAAAATATTTCTCAACGTGCTCAATAAGGACGTGAAGAGCAGTCTCAACAGACTTACCTTTGGTGCTGTGACGAAATTAACATAGAATCGATTGATCTTTTATATGGTAATTAATGATACTATCCAAAATCTTAAGCAGGACTGAGTTAAGACTTATTGGACGCTAGTCCTTCGGCTTAACATGAACTTTTCCTGTTTTAGGAATTAACACAACTCTAGTTTCCCGCCAGTGGGTGGGAACACACGAGAAGTGTAGGCAAGCGTTATAAATCTTCCTGAGCCATGGTAACGATACTTCCATGGACTGCTGAATGTCGGCGGCAAGTATGCCATCAGGGCCCGGGGATACAAACTGCTCAAAGGAGTTAATAGCCCATTTCAGTTGAGAATTTGATATTCTGAACAGCGGCGTTATACCGTAAGCTAGTTCCGTTTGGTGCACTATCCCTATAGGACAATAATTGCCCGGAAAATGTGCACCCATAAGAACGTTTAGAGTATCTGCGCTCGAACTAGTCCAAATAATGCCTTTAGGGGTCATGATGCACCCCATTGCCTTTGGTGTCGCGCTTAAGACCTTGCGAGGGCTATTTGCCTCGCTGAGACTCTCTACGTTTCCACAGAAAGATATCTATAAGGACCTCTTTGCCTTGCGTACGGCATATTTAAAAGCCTTTAGCTTCGTTTTATACAGCGTCCAGTCATTAGATCTTTTCGAGCTATTAAACTCCCTCCTACATTCTCTCCGCAAGCAATGATCAGGGCAATGGAGAAAATTTTGTCGTCCGGAAATAGATTTCGATTGCTCAAAATTAAATAAATTTTTATGTTATGACTTAGTGGGTATGTGTTTTTATTTTTCCATTTGATTTATTTAAATTAAATAGTTGGTCCTATGTTTTTTTATTTATTCCCATAAATGAAAAAACGCTGATTATATTTGCAATTAAATGCACAGAATGAAACTACGTAACTAGCAGCGAATGCAAACTAATTAACTACTTGTGTCCTTAAAATCTACTTTACTTTCTTAATTAACTAGTAAACGATACTTGGAAGAAAACTATGCACTTACAAAACAATTAAAAGAATATTTAAATTATTGGCCTGGCAGACACTTGAAATCGATTGTTCCTGAATAATTTATGGTGATGATTTTACGTATGATTTTTAATATTTTAATTTTTTTCTCTTTTGCTCTAATCGCATAATTGAAGCTCATTTCATTCACACCTGGATCGAATTTCCAAATAAAATGACTACGTCAAACATTTGTATGCAATCGATTTTCATTTGTGAATCACCATAAAATTTTCGAATCAATATCAATATGCCCCATTGGTTTTACCTACGTGTTTAGCCGGAAACTAAAATTTTACTCCTTCAGCAAATACGCATATAGTCAAGCTTTTGAGCCGGAACAAGTTTCTGCCAATCCACCAAGTAAGTTACGTCCTCACAACAAGGTGCGATTAAGTTAATTCCAATTAAATTAAATGGCAGATGAAAAACAAACAATCGGAAAATTCAGAATAGTCGAGCAAACTACCCGACTTCGATGCATACACATTTCCATGCGAAGAAAATGTGCAGCATGGTGACATTCTGAATAATTTGAAATAGTGATATTTAGCCTTCAAACCCACCTGGCGTAACGAAATGGTCATCAAGTGGCTGTGCTTGAGTTTTCCTTTCGTCGTTTCCCAAATAAGCAAATACCTACTTGTTTTTCGAATACCTATTTCTCTGCATGTCGTGCCCGATTACGACATGTATATTTCTTGGTCTGGTCTCTTTATTTGAATTAAGGGTAAACAGTTTCGAGTCTTTTGCCTTTAATTCAAGACTTGCCACTCGAAGTTAACTGCGATTATTTCAAAGACAAACTTTGAAAAGCAATAAACTTATTGTTGTACTATTTGAGAAAAGTTTTTGAAGGTTGGAGTGTGGACAACGAACGGTGCAAGTAGCTGTTAGATTCTTGTTTCAAGAGTACAAGAACAAGTTTTACAGTTTTACTTCAAGCTGTATGGTAAGTTGAAAAGTTACATGAATATTTAAAATATTTCATTTTAACCCTGTTGTTACTTTAAATTGTTTTCTTATTCACAGCAGAACTATTAAAACGATAAGCGATCCAAACGAGCGTTGGATAAACAAACAGAAGTATTTTCATTGCGCCTGTACGATTTGTAAGCAAATTAGTCACTGCTCTAATCAGTTTATTCAAATAAAACAAAAATATAATAAATTTGTATGCGAATCCCTTCCAAACTTAATCTCCAAACAATACCGCATGTAATCTAGAAGAATTTAACAATCTCAATTTTATTATCTCCAATAGACTTCAAAACAGATCCTATTCACTTAAAGATGATTGACTTTATAAGATTTTCTTGGATGCTTTACTCGATTGATTCGATTCGTGAGAGAACTTCTACGATGAACTTCCGGTTACAGTTCATACCAACAAAGCATACCATTCTGTTACAAACGAAAGGCACGAACGAACCAATGTGAAGATTGGGTATAAAAAGCTTTGAAAAGAATTTTCTTTTTACAATCGAATACGAACGAACGTACAGACATACGTGTCCACCTATAGATACACCTTCATCTTAAGCTTATATCTATGAACACTTACCCTGCATTTTTCAAAACGAATAGCCAGGAAAATGTGTTACTCATTCACGTAAAGTACACACGAAAATCTCAACTATTTTATTGACAGATTACAATTGACTTGACTGGGACGATTTGAAGGTTCGAAGGATGTGTGTGACGGAAAACCTGAAACTGAGATCTTTTGGTTTTGAATGATGCACACTTTATGATAAAATCTCGGGAATAATATAATCCGAAAATTTGAGCGATGACTCGCATGTGTTACTCTTCGGTTGACTGACAGTGCTTCAGTAGCTTTTGAAACCGCGACTCAATTTTTTTGAATCATAAACATAACACCATATATCAAAACTGCGTTTCAATCAAAAAGGTTTCATTATAATATTTTCGATGACGTAATAAAATTCATATAATATTTTAGTTACGCATGCTAAAAATTAATGAATGTTAATAGTCAGACTTGTAACGAGGTATTAGTGACCAGCTACTACGCGGCATCATCATGTTCAAAAGAATTTAAAAAATAGAAGAAAAAAAAATGGAAAAACTCTAGTGAAAGCTATCACTTACTGAGTCTAAATGATTTGCAAACGTTTTTTTGGACCATAACTTATTATTACTTAGTATTGACAATTATCGATCGCCTTTTATTACCAATTTTATTCCTAGTTGCATGTTCTTTCAAACAATCCATTCCAGTGTTCTCCCGACGCGGCGGTCAGAATTCAACTCCTGACATACTATGCTGGTGGAGAATTTGGGACATGTGGCTGAAGTGCTCAAATCCTATGTTTTGCAGCTAGAATGCAATGCGCGTCCGATTACGGTGACACATTTATTACACATAGCGTTTGAGCTAATGTAACAAGAGGTAACAGAAAAAACTACGCAAAACATGGGTGGTTTTTTTTCTTATTTGGGCTGAGTCCATTTGGTTTAAAGTTCAATATAGCGCGCCACTCACGATAGAGCCTCCATTAGGGCATACAATCTCGAGATTTCGGAATCTCGAGATCCCGACACATTTTCGACATTTTCGAGATCCCAAATTTTTTATCGGAACTCCCGAGATTTTGGGATTGATAAAATTTAACCTACTTTGAGAATTAGAAAAGTTTCGTCATTACGTCATGAGCGAACAACACAGAACTCAATACTAAAAGAAATATTGTTTTATGAAAACGGAGGCGCTAAGGGCTCATTATTACAACTGGCGTATGAGTACATGCTTAATATCCCACCAAAAAGTATAGAACCCGAAATATCTTTTTCAGCAGCTGGATATATGTGCTAGTTAAAATTTTGTTTATTAAGAGCATACTTTGAAAATGCATCAGCAGCTTGAACCAATATTTTTTTCCCCCCTAGTGTAGAAGGCAAAAAAAAATCTGCTTACCAGATCCCCGGGTGACCTATCACCACGGGGTATGTGAGGTTTGACTCACTAAAAAAAAGGACCATCTACAAGTCCACGAAGCTCCGAGTCGGGACCCGCCTAAGCACTGCTTCGACCCGGTCGTGCTGACTCACCCATCGGTAACCACGGACTTCAGAAACTACCACAGTTCATGGGTCCGTAAAGCAACCCTCTTCCCGCTTTATGCGCAGGACTTTCTCAACATATGTTGAGACTACGCGCCAGTTCTCCCCGTTTCGCAGCATTGCATCCACGATCGTCTCAGGCGTTGCCAGGCCAATCGTGGACTCAATGATGCGCCTCAAACTTACGAAGCAAGTGCACATAAAGAATGTGTGCTGAGCATCATCAAGTTCAGTCACACAGTACCGGCAGTACGGTGTGACCACCTTACCCATTCTGTTCAGTTATTTCCTGAAGTAACCGTGTCCTGTCAAGAATTGACAAAGGTAAAAGTTTACCTCTCCATGGCTCCGGTTAAGCCAAGGCTCAATGAGACCAATTAGCTTAGCCGTCCAGCGTCCTTTAGTACTTTCACTCCAACGTTGCTGCCAAAGGTGGAGGGTAAGCGTACGCGCGTGCGTCAGAGCCTCAGTTCTGCCCAACTCTGAGCGAAAGAAGTACCCTTCTTTGCGTTTTCGCGCTAGTAGGTTGATCTGGATTACTCCCGACACCACCATCACAGCCTCTTCTGAGACCGTGCAGTAGCTACAGGTGATACGCAGGGCACCTCTTCGCTGGACAACGGCAATGCGCTTCCGGAACTTCTCAGTTCGGAGCGCATCTCCCCAGATTCCGGCTCCATATAGCAAGATGGAATCGGTCGTTACCATCAGTAGCCTCCGTCGCGTCTTACTGGGTCCACCGACGTTGGCCATTAGCCTACTCAGCGAAGTGACGATTACAAGAGCCATGTCACATGCCCTGCGGATATGATCCCAATACGTCAGCTTAGTGTCCAAGGTCACTCCCAGATACCTGACCGACTTGCTGGTCTGGACCTCAGCGGAGCCAACTGTCATGGGCATGACAGTTAGTATCCTCTGCTTCGTCAGCATGACAATCTCTGTTTTAGAGACTGCCAGCTGAAGGCCGTCTTCGGTCATCCACCGATCCACCCTCCTCATGACTTGGTTAAGCCTGAGTTGAGCGAATTCCGCAGATCTGGAAGTGATTACCACCGCGATGTCATCAGCGTAACCTACCAGAAACACATCCGCAGGCATTTCCAGGCGCAGCAGATCATCGCAAATGATGCTCCAGAGGTCAGGTCCTAAGATCGACCCCTGTGCCGCACCTGAGGCAACAGGTCTCCTTTTGACTCCTTCGTCAGCTTCGTAAAGCAACCAGCGGTCCCTGAGGTAGTCCCGCATCATGGCTAGCAAGTAGCCTGGGATACGGAACATCTGCTCAAGGGCCCGGAGGATGTCCGTCCACCTCACCGAGTTGAAAGCATTTTGTACGTCCAGTGTTACCAGCAGGACGAAAAAATATTACTTATCACTTGTTGAAAAGTAATATTATTTTGTAATTGATATGTAAACTACTAAAAAGAATAATGTACTTTTATTATATTATCGTAACATCCGTTATGCTGATTAAATTTCAATTAGTTTTTACTAATTTTATAATTAACGATCATGACCAAATACGAAGAAATTATTGTACAAGAAGATAAGAAGAAATTAGATCATCAGATTAAATTAGATGCAATTATAGATTAACGTTTTACTTGCTAGAACCCATGTAAATATGTGCATATATTTAACATTATAATGAGCTTGTCTTCCGGTTTTATGTATATATATTTTTATTTAAGTTTTGATTGAGCACGAATAAGCCAATATATCTGTTTAAATTTCCTTAATATAAAACCCGAAATCTCAGGACTATCTCGGGATCCCGAAAATAGAGTCCCGAATTTTTGGGACTTTCATTTCAATCTCGGAATTAATGCCGCAGCCTCGATTCAGTCAGTCCATTCCAGTCGGGCTTCTGCTATTTCTGCTGCTATTTATTTCTGCTGTGCTGTATTTTGTTTGTTTTATTTCATTTATTTATTCGCCACTATTATTGATCTGTTTAATTTTTTTGTAGATATAAAAGCAGTTTTTACAAGAAAACTTAATGGCTGATAGCGATTTAGCCAGTTAATTACTAAATTACTATGATATTATTTTTTTTTTACCTTGAATCCAAACTGCTTCGAAACTTTTTTTTTCCATGGGGCTTTAAATACTAATACAATTTTTCTTGAGATGTTATGCAAACGCATTTGCGTTGCAACGCAAATTGTAAAAAAGTCTTTATTCTGACTACTTTGGAGTTTATTTTTCTATAATTTATCTGTTAGCTTAGGAGTCTTTTGTAGGAAACAATTCTAAAATATCGTCCAGAGCAGAATTTCGTTAGGTTTCGTCGTAATAATTTTTATTTGTAGCTAGCCAAAGACATTCATGTGACTTAAATTTTTCGGACAAAATCTTGGCCACAAGTACTGATTGTGCTGATTAAATTAAATAAGCGCAGAAACAGTAAATGAGAATGTCACAAGCAAGACTGCAACGTTGTTTAGACTGGGGCTTCAACACACAGGACCAGTTCATTGGATGGATTTACAAAACTTAATTTACTATTTAACCACACACGGTCGAGCCAAAGAAAGGCTCGGTTACCTGAGCCCATGGACTTTGGAACGATTGAAAATCCAACTTCGTTGGTTCAGTCCATGAATCCATCCGAGTTCACCCACCCACGGTGAGATGAAACCATTCGGACTGATGGACTCCTTGATGTGTGAGTGATGTGTCTTTCTGGTTTCTTTTTTTCTAATGTTTGCAGCAAATATTATTACGCGTAAAAATAACAGTATTTCGTAAAAACTAGCCTGAATTACCTTTATTTTGATATTTTGAATAACACAAATATCCCTAACATACGCTGTTAAGTACCTCTGCATCCATAACACTGCAGTAAGAAATCGGAAATTCGAAAGCACATTTTCACCAGGCAGCTTGATAGTCCTCAAATGAATGGTAAACCTTCTGTCCACGCTACACGGATTCATGGCGAACGGGATTCGTATGAATGAAGTGTCGTAGAGTGGAGATCCTCTGGCTTTTCACCATAGTCTAGAGGAAGGATGTAATTTATGAGGTGTTGCTCATACGTAGCTCATTTCAAGTTGTGGTCTTTACCTTTTCTCCCACTTGTCTGTTTATGTTTACGTCGAAGTAACCTTTGGCTTTGCCACCGGGGACATTCAAGTTAGATCTTTTTACTTGCACACATGTACGAATACGCCATGGATACGGTGTGTACGTTCCCAACGGGAAAAATAATGCTTACGGATATATTCGGTAAGCATTACGCGTAATGCGTGTAAGCATTACCGGACCATTACGCGTTGTTTCTTTTTAACATTGCATGTCCTAGGCTGGGAAGATTTATACAAGGGGAAACTCATGCTTTTAGCTCTATAGCTTTATGTATAAGAGCTTTTTGGAAAGTACGACATCGTATTCTCGCATTTATACGCCTCAATATGAATGAAAGCTTTGGCCGGCGGCCGATCGTATCTCTGCATGTGTGGTTTTTGCATGCTGACGCTCATTGGAAATTCCAATAGCGCATGCTCTGTGCTACTAGGAGGAATTGTCTTCATACATTTTACTTACCTGTGCGTGATGATTTGAAATGCTTCGAAATTTTCATCTTTCCGCTTTATATAGCAGACTACTCATAACCGATGTATGCTCGCAAGTTCTTTTCCCCTTGTTTCTGCGAGTGAATTTCATTGGCCAGTCTTGGACTTATAACATATGAGCTTTCTCCCTTGCAGCATTTTCCATGCTCCAAGTCATGTTTACGAGTATATCTTATAATTGCTGGAAAATAGCTTTGGAAGTCGGAAATGTGCATTACCAGCATTGTTTGATTCATGCATTACGCCAGCATACATTACCGCGATTCCCGTTGGGGTTGCAAAGCATTTAGATGGTATCGATTCACCTGGTGGTAGAATGAATTGTATCTATTCAACCAGCATATCATCACACGACCTGAGTGATAATATCGTAAACAGAATTATACGTGCAAGTGTACCTGTGTATTGATGAATGTGTGATGCAGTGGAATACGGAAAATTATTTGGTTCTGGCTCTGGATTTAATGATTAAAGTTTGCAGCACAGAGAGATGAAGTATGATGGTTCATCTTAGCACAAATATTTGGATTCACTGCATGGTATATAAGGTAATTATTTCGATCTAATAGATTATTTCGATGTAATACATTTAAATGGTTTTTAGGGAGATAATAGGGAGACACCTTACGTAATTTAGTTAGATTTATTGTTTTAAAATAAAAAGCATAGTTATTTCATTTAAAAAAAGTTAAGAATATAGTCATAATTCAAACTGGTGACTAGACAAAGATTTGGTTTCTTTTTCACCTGTTCAACCCAAAAGGACAAGATATATTCAGAAGAAAATGCCTACCATTTTTCCTCAAATGCTAGTGTTAAATATAATAATTAGTATTATGATTTCACAGATGCCGGAGAGCAACCGAAAATTCGGATGACATTTGTTTTATTATCTTTTTAAGCTAGTATTTTTCTCGCATGGCCGTCAAATATCTAGCCATTTCTTTTCAAAGGAATACAAGTCGCCACTCTTACTTTAGCCTTCATTTTTATTTCACTGAGCAATGTGTGTAGCAAAATTGATTTCATTTTCGAATACATATTTTCCTACACATATTCTTAAACATTTTCGCAACATCTTAACTTATAGGCTTAGATTTACATATATGTGGACTGACTACAGAATTTGTTTGATATACATATTCCTGGTGCATGTCAGCGAAAATTAACCAAACCCTTAGTTGATTTTCTATATGAGCATAATAACTTATCTTTAAATGCTCCATTCAAAGGTAAAATGACTAAATGGCACCAAACTAAATAATCATAAATTAAAAATATTCAAAGAAGATAGGCTGCTTGCGAGGCACAATAACCATAAAGGTTATTGATTTGTGATCATGGTTCCCTTCTTGTCTATAAATCAGCATAGACAACATATATCGTCTCTAAAGCTTATCAAAGCAGAGAATAAATAAAGTGGCGATAGACGTTCAATTCAAAATTATAGAGGCATCGCCATTCTATCTGCTATTCCCAAACTTTTCGAAAAAATCATCTACTGCAAACTTTCTCCTCTGGTGGACGCTCGACTGAACGAACAGCAGCATGGATTTAGAAAAGGTCGTTCTAGTACAACTAATCTTATGGTCCTTGTTTCTGATGTTTTGAGAAAAATGGAGAAAGGTGATCAAATTGACGCAGTCTATACAGACTTCAGCAAAGCATTCGACCGAGTTGATCACTCCAATGTGATCTCCAAGCTGAAACAATTTGGAATTGCAGGATCTTTACTAAAGTGGCTTGGCTCCTACCTCCACGACCGCTTGCAATTCGTGAAATTTCGAGGTCTAATTTCTAAGAAAGTTGACGTGAAATCCGGTGTACCTCAAGGAAGTCATCTTGGTCCTCTTCTTTTAATATTTTTATATCTGACATATCGGAGGTTTTATCTGACATTCCCCATTTATTATATACGGACGACCTCAAAATCTACCATGCCAACAGGGCACCATCTGACGCTACCTTTTTTCAGTCTAAACCGAATTCTCTAGACCATTGGTGCTCCGCGAACAAGCTCCCTCTTAACATTGCTAAATGCCGCGCAATCAGCTTCTCTCACAAATCTGCACGCGTTCATTTTACGTACTGCCTCAACGACACGTCACTCAACCGGGTTGACAACATATTAGATCTCGGGTCACCCTAGATGAAAAGCTCCGCTTCAATCTTCATTACGACATAGTGCTTTCCCGAGCAAGTAAACAACTTGGTTTCATCAAGCGACGGGCCAAAGAGTTTAGGAATCTTTGGGCTACTAAATCCTTATATATTTCACTCGTGCGTCCTCTTCTCGAATATGCGTGCACTATCTGGAACCCGGCTTTTGAAAATCACAGCTAAAGATTTGAGTCTGTTTAGAAGCAATTTTTACTATTCGCTTTGAGGGACCTTCTCAACCCTTATGATTTCAGTAATCTACCATCATTCGAATATCGCCTTAAATGTATTAATTTGTTACCCCTTGCGTCGAGAAGATTAATGTTATCTGCCTGCTTCAGCTTCGATGTCATCTGAGACGTGATTAATGTCGTCTACTTGAAAGAAAAGTTTGTACTCAATCAGACCTTGAGAGTCACTAGATCCTGACGATTGCTGATTGAATACCATCACAACACAACATATGCAGCAAACGAGCCAGTAAATAGGTGCTGCAGGCTATTCAATAGCATGAGCGAGAACTTTTCCCCTACGATCTCTAAATCAACGTTTAAAAATAACCTCATCAAGGCTCTCTCTTTATAGTCTCCCCCACTCCCCACCATACTAACATATATGTATTGTATATCCAATTTAAATTCAAATGTGGTATTTGTCTGTTAGTCATTCATTTGTCATTTATTTATAACCTTATTTGTTGTCTATTTATAACTTATTTTATTTATGCACTATTTATTAGTCTTGTATTTATATTTAGTTTTTTTTTATTTTTATTTCGTTTCGTAATTTTATGCATGTACTATTTTATTCTATTTTTTTTTTATACATGTACGCTTTGCTTTGTAAATAAATAAACAAATAAATAATTGATACGGGAAACTCGATCGTTTTGCGGAATAAGCCTCCGAAAGCAGAATCAAAGTGGAATTGTTTTTGCGGGATGATTAAAATTGAAAATTTTAATGAGCATTTTTTTGACAGAGTGGTTTCGAAAATATGCACTGATTCTCATCAGACACCAGCTCACAGTGCAAACTTGACTGATGTGACCACTTGCAGTTGGAAATCATCAATTTTTATCTATGTTAGTTGTGACAAATTATAACATCTCCGACTTATATCCATTTTATTCCGCAAAACGATCGAGTTTTTCCCGTATCAATTATTCTCTGCTTTGATAAGCTTTAGAGACGATATACGTTGTCTATGCTGATTTATAGACAAGAAGGGAACCAAGATCACAAATCAATAACCTTTATGAGTAAATTATGTCGATTGTTTAAAGTCCATGTTAAATTCCCAGCATTTTTCGAGCACTTGTTTGACTGTGAAGAGCTGATCCGTAGTTGATCGACCAGACCTAAAGCCTCCTTGGTACTCCCCAAAGACCTTTTCAGCGTATACATTTATTTTATATTTTCATATTTTCGTCAGTATCTTATAGGACATACAAAGTAGCGATATGCCTCTGTAGTTTTCGCACCGAAGTTTGTCTCCTTTTTTGTGGATAGGGCATATGATGGATTTGCACCACTCCTGCGGTATTTTTTCTTGACCCCAGATGTGCTGGATCAATTTGTGGATGGCTTTTATAGGGCAGCTTCCACCGTATTTGATTAGCTCAACCGAAATCTCGTCAATGCCCGGCGCTTTATTGTTTTGCTGGCTTTTTATGGCAGAATTGACTTCTTCCAGCGTTGGAGGTACGATCGGGACTTCGTCAGAGACGTCTATCGGCTCTGATATTATTGAGCCATGTGCAGGATTAAGGAGTTCTTTGAAATAGCAGGCCCGCCTGTCCTTATTCTGGCTATCTTCGGCGATGATATTGCCGATTTCGTCTTTACAGAGTGTCGTCTTGGGCTGGTATCCGCGTTTTAAACATTTCACTACCTTGTGAGCTTGCCTCGTTTTATTGCTCGCCAGATTTTCGTCAATGCTCTTTAATTGCTCGTCATAATATTTTCGTTTCTTACATCTAATGATCTTATTTGCTACGCGTCTGAGGTTTTCATATTTTTCTCTCTTCGTCCTGGTGTTCCTTTCAATGAACTGTTTATGTGCCTGATTTTTCTTGTTCAGCGCATTCGTTGTCAAACCAGTTGTTTCTTTTGCGCCGAGCTTCATACCCAACCACTTGTTCTGCAGCGGCTTTGATCGCTGACTTCATTTCCATCCAGACCTCGTCAACCGGCCTCACTGTGTTATTTTGTAGGATGGGGGTTAGCTTAGTCTCAAAAGTTTTTGAGAAGATTTTTTTTTATTCAGATATTTTAGTTTCAATTGTATAAACGAAAAAGTTTACTTGACTTTTTCGACAAGCTCTTCTAGACTTCTCACCAAAAACATTTAACGCACTTGCTTCTTGTTGAGGCCAACTCACCCTATGAGCTAGGTTTCGTTCTCTTACCTGCGTTGGGAGTTATGGAAAGAATTTTAGGATTAACGCTTACAAAAACTTCAAAAACTTCAATCGTGCCTGATAGTCGAATACTTTCATTCTCAATAACTGAATCCGAAAACCAAATATATATTGATACTCTCGCATTGGTAATTGTCTTGATAGCAGCTTACCATATCATATTCAAATCAAAATCATTCGTTCAAATAATTGTCAGCGTCCAAACCCATGTGTCAGAAAATCTGTCACCAAATATTTACGAAAAAAAAATGCAAAACCTATCCTTACCATGCACTGCCATACACACAAAAACTCTTCGTGATTGACTAAACACGCAACGAATTTTCTCCGTTCACGCGAAATCACCTGAAATTCGAAGCATGTAACCCGAATCCTTTTCGGATACATAGCCCACGGGCTGTTCCAAAATGCACAGAATAGAACGTTTACTACATTCATCATTCACTCAAACCAGCAACTGATACCTTGCAGTATTTGCGGACAGCTCAGCTCTCTCATCTAGTATTATATACGCTTTATGGTTAAATCAAATTCCAAAACTTTTTTTTAACGGAGTTGTATTGTTGTTGCAATTTCATAGCCATGTGAGCCAAGCACTAGCTTATGATAGGTATGCAGATATTTCTGGACAGGTTTGATATGTACGCGAGTATGGTTGGTGATTTTTTTTACAAACTTTCGCAAGATTACCTGATTCGCCTAGTTGGCTCGATTTGTTCTGCTCTCTGGCTATAAAATCGGTTTTCTGTATATTCCATGCAGGTCGGGAAGATTGGCTAGTTTGAAAACTCGTGTTTTGTTGTTTGAGTATATAACGCGTCACTTATGGTGTGACAGCAGTTACATGCATGAATGAATTTCTGCCAGGATTTTGTAGCGGTGATTTTTCATTGAGATTCAATGTGTGTTTTTACATGAAGTTCTGTGGCGACTGAACGGAGAGGAAATTTTTCACACATTTTTCGTTGGGATGCATATCAAATTTTGCTATCAACATGAAAAATTACAGTTGAATCACGTAAATGAATAGGAAACTCACATAAATACTCCGTTTTGAAAGCGCACGATCACTTGAAAAAAATTGCGCCCAGCGTGGGATAAGTTGGCATGATAAAAAGCATTTGATTTTCATCACACACAGTTAGTTTAAGTCGACCAAAATGGTAGACTTTGCCAGTCATTAATCAGTTGTATCCACTTACTTTAAATCTTCTGTTCATATTGATTTTGGAAATAAATTAATCTGCTGTTTTGTAACAATTTTCACAAAAGCGATGAAGCCGATTACGATTTGTAATCATCCCATGTAAATGATGCAATTAACGAGTAAAGTGGAAACGATTATTTTAGTAACAGAGCCTCTGAACTATCGAGTAAACGAATGCAACCATTGAAATACAGTTTGTATCAATCACGTGTCGAACTTGCATAACACTAGCTCAGAAACAACAGGTATAACACTAAGTATTTTTGCTGAAATATACCAAAGTTTATCTATCCTCTTGGAATAATAGAATTCAATGCAGGATACATGTCCTTTTTAGCTAAATTTTGGTAAAACACACGTGTGTTTCCGATCCCAATTTCATTCGAGTATGATTGCATTGGATTAATTGAATTACATTTGAGAAAATTGAAATTTGGCATAGTTTGTGACTGTATTGCGACATCAGTTGATTTTGTTTCCAATGATATTTCAGGGGCTGAGAGGTACTTATACGAATATATCGTGTATTTATATGCATGGTAAACATAGTTGTAGGATGCTCTAACATTTGATTTTCTCACCCGTACAGAATTAAATGAGTAGACCCGATTAACTGCATGACGTACTGAATAAATATAATTGCATTAGATTAATCTGTTTAGGTTGGAATGAAGCTATGCAAACAACGCCTACAGACAATTTGTTGATAAGAAGCTTTGGATTTATACGACTGATTAGATCAAATATCGATTTTTGAACATTTTGATCATTCCGATTTTGAGATTTTTGTTTGAAACAAATTAAACTTTTGTAGAGTCACTATCAGATGTTATTCAACATTAGTGAAATTAATATCTTTATGCTTGAATGGAGCTAGTTTTGTCTATCTTGGCAAATATTAGGGTCATAAGAAAGTTAGCTAGTCCAATTACGTTTGTAGTGAACTGTGCTTTTGGCAGTTTTCAAGGCATTTCAGCTGCACAGTCCAGTCTAGAGTCTGCCAAAAGCGTGAGGCCAACCATAAACAACACTATAACTATCCCATGTGTAGAGTGCTCTAAAATTGGCCGTGAAAGTTCCTAATCCGCATTAGCGGAAATGTTGTAGTGAACAAGCTCCTGAAAGAGAGAGACGATCAGTTATTTTCATCTGTCATGGACATACAATAGTATCAATAGTACAATATTAGTACACAAATATAGAGGAACAGGCTTTTGTTCGCAAAAGACCCAACATTTTTCAGGCATGAGCTGGCAAGCCACAGCCAGCCGAAACGCGTCAAAAGGGCTGAAAGGCTGAATAACACACAAATTTCGGGGGAATTTCACCGAGGCAGACCCAATTGGAAGCCCAGAGCATCAGGCCTCAGGTATTGAAGGGGGCTACACTACCCTATGACCCTGGCCCAAAAACAACAAAGTGGCTGAAAGTCCTTCCCTAAGAATATATGACCCAACCAAACAGTACCTGAAAAGAAATAGGATCTATGGGCATAGAAACAGTTTCAGTTTTTTTGTGAATCTCTTTTTAATTAAAAGAAAATGATTCAAACTAACATTCTATTATTTTCAATTCTCATTACTGACAACATAAATTTTTCAACTTCAAAAACATTTTTTTTCTCAGCCTGCGAGTTATAAGTAAAATTGTCATGTATGTTGAAGTGTAAAGTGTTTGAGGAGAGTTGTGAATTAAATGTGGAAAGATGTGTACTTCTGTAAGTGTATCCACAATACTCCCCTGCCGAATAAGAAGGCCAACAGTTAGTTTATTACTTCATGTGGACTTTAATGTAATTAAAGTCTTATAAAACACATATTAATTAAAATGTCGATTTGATGATGAATGCAAAGTCTGCTCTAAGCCATGTTACTAGTATTTTATGAGAAGGGTGTACCCTGCAATGTAATTTATAGCGCTCCGCGGTTTATCCCCAAAAAGGCGAATAAATTTCCTAACCAGCAAAATTTTCAAAATGCGTTAAAAGTAGGACTTCGTTTTCTGCATATCTTCTAGTTGGGTTGAAAACAACCTCTGATATAAATTTCCTTTTTTGTCTACAATTTCTGTTTAAGATTATTATTCATACATTGTATAAACAGTTCTTATATATTATATATTGTATATACAGTTCTTGTATATGTTTATACGTTAGACTATCTGCAAGCGGTGGGTCGACATCATTACTGGCCACTGTCTTGTAGCAGTACATGCCATGAAAATGGGACTCCTAACCAGCGACACCTGTACTGCCCTACTAAGCGCAAAAGCGGTATCTCAATGAAAGTGAGTTTCGAGATAATTGAAGTTTTGTAAAAGTAGTAATATTGATATACCTCTAATTCTCTTAGTGATTTAAGGTAAAATTGAGATAGGCGACGAGGAACTGGGTTCGTTTGGAGCTGGTGGAGGATTCTTCTTACTCCACTTTTCTTGTGAGCGGTCTTCCACTCTTGGATACATCGGGTACTTAGATTTAAAAAACTTTCTTAAGGTGTTTTCCATATGTTTTAAATAAGATACAATAAAAAGGCTTAGTTCATTAGATGCGTATTGTTTTAAGCTTTTTAATGGTATAAAAATCAATTTTTCGATTTTTTTAAGATACCGCTTTTGCGCTTAGTAGGGCAGTGTAGGAAGTGTCAAGAGCCGGGAGTCTCAGAAACAATCCAGCTTCTCCTTTGTCACTGCCCGGCTTTGGGGAAAACCAGACAGCGCTGCTTCGGTGAGCCCTGGCTGATGGATCTCTTACACGACATCCTTCAGTTTACAAAAAAAGTCCGTGGCCTTCGATGGCCGTTTGGACTGAACTTTCCTTCTCCGGGTCTACTGATCTGGTGTATCTACGGACTAAATTGGTCTATGTGCCAGCCAGTATAACCTAACCTAACCTTATACATCAGAATCCTCTCTGCTGTGGAATACAACACATGAGGGAGGCTTCTATTTTGTTTTGATTTTGGTCAATTCATCGTAGTTTGGGATGCTTCTAATCTGTTTTTTCCGTTTTTCTTTTGTTTTCGTAATATGCGTTTGTGCTTTAGCTGTAATTTTTCTTAGGTTTTTAATTGCAGGTCTTTGTATATTATTGAATTTGAATTATACTTATTTCATATCCTTAATAAATTCAAGCTAAAATTTTGGATGCGTCTGTATCAAAACTTCTTTCTTTTCTACACTCTTTTTCATGAAAATGAATTTAAAAAAATTTGAATAGCTCATTTTTCGAAATAAGATAGTTTGCATTTCAAATTCTGAGTGGCTTGTAGCATGTTTCTAATCTGAATAAAATAAATCTGAATAAAATTGAACTGTGAACCGCACGTACCCTTCGTTTGACAGCCACCTTATCGCAGGACCCGAATTAAGCGGAGAAACACATAGGTTGGTAGAGTCAGGAGTTACCCTATTGCTATGATGCTAGCATTGCACAGTTATCTCTTGAAGTATGCTTGTGTCACAGCACTCCGATGATCCACGGATTGATCCACAAAAGTGATGAATTAAAATGTCCTACATTCTAAAGAAAACCCACTAGGCCCCTGTTTACAGATGCGTCCATTGATTTAAACCGGCTTTTTAGACGGCGTGAGTGAAGGAGAAGAAGGCAGATAAGTTTACTTGTACTTCTACTTTACTCCCGCCTACTAAAAAAAACGGTATAAGCAGGATCTTAGAGTTCTCTTATTTTCTTTTTGGGTTCTTTCTTGTTGCGGTCGATATCTTTAAAGATCACAGTGTTGCCTTTGATACCAGACTTAAATTTGACAGCCACATCATGCATATTATTACCTCGTCATCACGATTGTTGGGTTTTATACTTAAGTTTTCAAAACGAATTGTGAATATTTTAGCCTCATATTCTTCATTATTTTTTGCAAATTCCATCTCTTCTGAGTCACATGAAACTGTATTTATACTCGTTTTTATTGCGAATATTAAAGAATCAGAACATTTTTAGTTTGCGTACTTTGGCCGAGTCAATGCCACAGTTTAAAAACTATTTTAAAATATGCAGTAATTTCCTTCTCTGTTAATTTCGAACTAGATTTCACTAATTTTTTTTTTTATTTTAAACGTACGTTTTCTTGAATTTATATTTCATCGT
The DNA here is from genome assembly GCA_963978885.1 of Nemotelus pantherinus. NCBI lineage: Eukaryota > Metazoa > Arthropoda > Insecta > Diptera > Stratiomyidae > Nemotelus > Nemotelus pantherinus. The sequence continues at coordinate 50,481,219 of OZ022265.1, read as the reverse complement.
GTTGCTTATTACCTTCTTCGTTTATGTTTTAATGCTTTTATATTTTATCAATTGGAAAGGAATGACATTCAGCTCTTGGACGAACATAACCGTCAACAACTGCTAAACAAAAAACAAAAAACATATAATTGTAAAAAAAGTGTATCCTTAATCACACCTTTACCCACTTTTTTTCACCTATAAGACTTTCTCATCATCTAATCTGGTCAATGTTCAATTGCTCAATGATTTTCAGTCTCAGTCTTCCGTGACAACAAGTGATTCTTCCTTGAGTGGCTCGTCCAATGCTTTTATTCGAAATAATAATAATGCACTGATACCCTCAGCATTTAACAAGTCATCTTCTTCTTCCTCAAGGAAACTAGTAACTCCTCCACGTAGTAACTCCTCCAAGGTTTCCAGTCAGACTGTCAAAAACATAGCTCCTATTACGACCAATATAAATTATACCTCTAAAGTTAGCAACATGACATCTGCATCTTTTCGAAGATCAGTCAACTCTGTTAGGCGAACCCAAAAAAGCCTAAAACTTTTTTCCACAACTAATATATACCTTGACGTCAAATCTTGCATTTACTCTCTCATAAGAATGAGTAGATCCTTGATAGTAGTTGGACAATGTACAGGAGAGATCCTGATTATTATTTTGGAGGTCAGTCGCGAGGAGGTGGTGTCTTACTTCCTATTATAAACACACTATTTTTTCCAATACATAATTACTCGGATCTCTTTTAATAAAAGCTCAGTTTACATCGGAGTTGTCTCCATCTACAGCTATTTATGTGATATAATATGTTCGTTAGCAACATCCCTTAGCGAAAAAGAGAAAATACTTGTTTTGGAAGATTTCAATCGCCCCAATCTATTCGTTGTTCCGGATGAAAAGAGCTCTTACCTCCAGCCTGTAAACCTTGTAGACATCAACGATTTCAATTTGGCGAGTGCTTTTAATGGTGACGCCACACCTCTAGCCAAATAGGCAATTGGTTAGATCTAGTCTTCACAAATGCTTATGACGAAGAAGTGGTTAGTCCAACTAATGACGCTGAGCATCTTTTTTGCAACAGTTTATACCATACAGCGCTGTCAGTTGAACTTTCCACTCTTAATTCAACCTACTTAAAAACTTACAATAACTCGCTTGCATTTGACTTCCGTAATGTCACAAGAATGGTGATTGGCGCTGTATCGGAAACTATGTAGGGCGTTGCAATTCTATCTTAGATCCGGAAACTTGTTGAAAAGGTTGTCTACGATAAACTTTCTCCACTTATGGACTCGAACGAGCAACAACATGGCTTTGGAAATAGTTCCTCAACTAGCAGGAATTTGACAGCCCTAATGTCAGATGTTCTCTGTAAAACGGAGAAAGGATGCCAAATTGATGCAGTCTACACTTACTTCAGTAAGGCGTTTGACAGAGTTGACAATTCTACCTTAATTCTAAAGCTTCAGAGATTTGGTTTTGCCAGACTTAGCTGGCTGACTTCTGAACTTTTATCGGAAAACGTTTCTGCTACCTTTGGTGTACCAGAAGGTAGCCATTTTGGTCCATTTATTTTTAATATATTCATTTCCGACATATTTGACGTCCTACCAAATATACCTCATTTCCCTTATGCAGACGATCTCAACACATTATTGAATCTAATTCCGGTGCACCCTTCTCCAATCCAAGCTTGATTCACTTGATCATTGGTGCAATGTAAACAAGCTCTCTCTCTCAACATTGGTTATTGACACGTTATTAATGTTTCCCATAAATGCACGGTCGGACACAATACGTACTTCCTCAGCAATAATTTGTTAGCTCGAGTTCATAAGATGCTGACCTCAGTGTTATCGTAAAAGAAAAACTCCGCTTCACCTTACACCAAGATAAATCACTTTCCCGTGCAAGCAAACAGTCAGGCTTCGTCAAAAGACGTGTCAAAGAATTTCGTAACCTGTGGGTCAGAAGATCATTATACACTTCACTTGTCCGCTCTATTGTTGAATACGTTTGCATTAGCTGGAATCCTGCTTTTGAAACCAACAGAGATAGACTCGAGTCCATACTAAAATAATTTTTACTTTCGGCCTTGAGAGAACAATACGGCGCTTACTATTTTAATAACCTACCTGTTTATGAGTTTCGACTGGGTCATTTAAATTTGTCGACACTTGCATCCAGAAGAATTGTAATATCGGTTTGCTTCACACCCGACGTTATTCGAGGCACTGGTGATAAATATCCAAAATGGTGCTAAATATCCCCGAAAGGAACAGCAGGTTCAATCGTTTGCTAAAAGAATATACACATTTCACTACATATGCAGTTAATGAGCCGATAAATAGATGCTGCAGGATATTCAACAGCATAAGCAATCTATATTCCCCTACGATTTCCAAATTATCCTACAAATCATCCCTTTTCCAAGCCATTCATACACCCTAATCTTAAGCTATATGTCGATGTATTATTTATTTATTAAATATTTTTTATTTATTTGTTATCTTTTTAGAAAAAAATTATACATTAATTTTCAATTTTGGGTTGGTTAATAAATAAGTAGAATTGCTGAGTGAACTATTATTGAGGTGACAATTAAGATTTAAATCAGTGATTTTGACTTGACATTTACTGACTTGATATACTGACGTTAATATTGAGTTTATTTTGTTTGCACAACTGCTCAACGAACGAAATAACGAAAATTCATTCCTTTTCACAGAACCAGGTACAGGTTTAACGTCATCAATAGCAAGTATGTACGTTCACTCATATCACATGTTTGATTTCCATTTTCCAGTCGCCGAATTTAAGTGTTGCCTTTTGGCTCAAACAATAGTTTGTCAGACTTAGCTCGAACATTAGCCATAATAGTTGTGTAGTAACAATTTTATTGATGAATATGTCTAATGAAACAAAATATATAAATAAATGAAAGCTTCAAACTGACTCTACTACTCCGCCCACTTTAGTTCCTGAGTATGATTTATTTAAAGAGCTATTGTTGACAACCACATGGTACTTATCCCAAAAATACGATGAACACACCTCTCTATAGCCATCGACGATCAAAAAACTCATCTCAAGTAGAAATCATTGTTTTTTTATTAGTAATAATTTTATTTAAATAATTTTTATTATTTTTTTATTTCATTCTTATTACCGCTAACCATAAAAAATACAATGGTGCACACTAAGCTTCCGAAACAAGATCTAGCACGAGAATATTTCCTAATAATTTAAAATTTATATTGTTTTTACTCGCATTTTTTTCAGTAAATTCAGAGTAGGATATGTGGTCGTTATTCAATACAAAATATTACACTTTACCTTCAGTGCTGTGAATACTGAGGTTGAAAATTGCATCTGCCAAATTGAACAGAACAGTAAAATTAGTCTAGTTTTAACTGGGAGATAACTTTAATTATTTTGCAGTTTTTCTTTTGATTAATCAACAAATAAAACACAGGCATCTTTTTTTATGGAAAATTGAACAAACAAGACACTAAAGATCGATTATTTGAACGGAACTTCTTACAAAATATTGCCAAATACATTGCTAATGAGTATGAATTGAATTCTTGTTCCGTATGTGCGACAGATTCGTAGCAAAAATATTTATGTTTGTACTAAAATTTTCTCTATTGACTTCTACGAATTTCGTGCCTTACTTACTAAATATAAAAAATGGAAACTAATGGTGCATACACCTATATTAAAGTGAATTATGTTCTCCGCATTTACACAGAAACTTCATTTACATTATAGGTCTGTTCCCGTACTACGATTAATTGCAATTAATTGCAATTAATCGTAGTACGGGAACAGACCTTATATATGCATTACACTGTGTAATCCTTCCAAATGACAAATATTTTGTCATTGTTCAATTTGATCTTATTATATTATCCCACATATATTGGCACTAGTTAAATTTTGAACGGACTAATTCGTATATTAACTAACAGATTTAGAATGTGGTTCATCATTTGATTCCCAACTGGTGAGCACTTCTAACTTCATTTCCTTCTCTTTCCGAAGCTTCTTCCTTGTGTGCAGATAAGCAGCTGTGCGAACAGCTGATATCTGCAAGTCATTACTGCCATTGCCAGCTCTCAGGCGAACTCATTTGCAAAGCTTGCAAAAGCTCATTGTAAAGTATTCGCAGCACTGTCAAGTGTCAATAGTTTGCAAAATTTAATGTGAATGTCACGTGCCAGTTTACTTTCAAGTGATTTTTCGAGCGTCTTTTTATTTGATCAACTCGCATGCTACTTCACTTTAAAACCGAAAGAAATCCTATACAATTTACTGAATAGTCCGGTCTTTGAAATTCATGCTTGGGATAACTCCACTTCGAACTACCCTGACTCAATTTTGTCGGCGACTTTAGGTCAGTAATCGGCCGCCATGTGTAAAAGTTGCCAATAGATATGTACATGTTTGTCGTTCCGTTTCACTTGCTCTAATTTGCGAAAATCGCCGCCTTCCGTTGTATTGGTGAGCACGAAATTTTCGCAAAATTCCGCGGCATACCTGATGATTACATACCGCCCACCAATACATTAGCACAACTCGGCCTGGATTGTGTGATGGCAGAATTCTTACTAAAGGTGAGTTTTTATTGTTTTACTACTTTAATTAGTGCAATAATTACCATTTAGTGCGTATTGTGTCAAAGCCAAGTTTCGTGCGGTTCAGTTCCGCATCTGATAAGAGTGATTTTCGGGCAAGTATGTGTGGAATTAGCATTTGAATTTAAGAGTGGAAGCTGTGAGGTTTTTTCTATAATGTAAGCCCTTCTTGTGCATTCACAATGGCGGAAAAATTCAGGCCATTTGGTTTTAATTTTTTCGTTTACTTAATTGACAAATGATGTCACGTATGTATGCGGGTGGTGGCCCTGCTGGTGTAATTGTACCTTTGACTAAAAATGTCAGATGCATAGATTTGCTAGGTGCGTAAATTTTGGATAGAACAAGTTTTTCGTTGAAGGCCGCTAAAATTAGGTGTGGGTAACTCAGAGGAGTGCAAGTGCGAAGTTATTGTGCGAAAATTTCTAGTAATGTGATTAGGCCTAAACAATAACAAAACTGCCATAGTATTGCTCTGAAGTTTGTATTCGTGAAGCTTTTACACCAGCGTCATACGTGAATAGAATGATACGATTCTACTTGTGGAAGCTCGACGGCGCTTACGTAGTGTATGTTGGTTGCTCTCTTTGCAGAATTTTGAATGGGCATTTAATTCCATTGAAATATACAAGGCTGAAAGTTGTACTCTCCGGCGATGGTTTTGTGTGTGTATTTTCTACTGTGCTCTTCTGCGAAATTCGAAAGAGGTACACGTGACAGTGACATTTCTTGTTGTTGCTTGTCCTTCCGTTTAGCTGAAGGTAGTATCTCAATTACCTGAATGATATAGGTGTTAACGATGCTATATTGATCAGGTGCCTTATAATCCGCTAAGGTATAACCGAAGTTGGAAAATTCTGCGTTTTCAGAGTTTATTTGCGTAGGCACTTTTCTCTGGATACGTGTCAATGAAGACAGTCTAAATTATTGAGAGTCTAAAATATTGATAAGATTTATACTTTAAGGCTGGTACTGAGTTCGAGTTCACGTGAAATTTTGACATGTCTCCATTATCTGGTAATTCTTTCGAGCCAAAATTTTGGCAATGGAGAAAAGCAGAGACAATGCTCATTTCATTCATGCTCAAACATTAACCAGCGAAACGTATCCATCGTATCAATAATTTCAGCAATGAGTATCGCATTGATACCTAGGTATAATAGCTCTGCATGGATGTATGAAAACATTTTTATAATTAATATTGCATCATATAAGAAAATTGAAAATATTTTTTTTAATATCAAAATTTTAATCAAAAAATCAATTTCAACTTTTGTCAAATCATATGTATAAAATACGGCAGAAGTTAAACAAATTTTTGTTTCAAATTTTGTGCTAGCAGTAAAGACTCAACCGCTTCCACTAGAAAACTGGATGTATGTTAAAGGCAAAAATACATACGTTGCGAAATATACGAGGGTTGATCAATAAGTAATGATAATGAATATAAACCAAGTGATGAAACTTCAAAGATATATTTATTTTTCAACATAGTCTCCTTACAAGTTAATACATTTAGTCCATCTGTTTTTCAAACCCAGGATACTCTTAGAAAAAAATTCTTGATCTTGATTCTCCCAAAATGCCTCAACAGCGGCCATCACGTCGCTATCATCTTCAATTTTCTTACCCCGAAGGTGTTGTTTCAGCCGAGGAAATAGATAAAAGTCACTGGGAGCTAGATTTGGCGAATAGGGCGGGTGTTCAAGCAATTCGAATCCTGTTTCTTTAATTGCATCCATCGCAACTGCAGCCGTGTGAAAACTCCGGCTCGCAGTTTGCCGCGTTTTTTTCCTCCATTCCCTATCGCAATCTTCTTATTTCGTCTGTGTAGTAAAAGCCTGATATAGTGGCTCATTTTTCCAAATATTCCACCATAATAATTCCCAAAAAACTGATGCCATAACTTTTCCTGCCGAACTCGACACTTTGAATTTCTTCGGCGCCAGTGAAGAGGGTCACTTTCAGGTCATTGATTGCCTTTTCGTTTTTGGATCAAAATGGTTGATCCAGGTCTCGTCTATGGTCACGAAACGTGACAAAAAATTCTCTTGATCTGCCTGGAACTTTTCGATATTCGTCCTTGAAATGTCGGCTCGTTTCTTCTTATGCTCGTCCGTTAACATTCTCGGTACCCAACGCTTCTTGATATATAATTTGTTGGCAAAGATTTTTCGAACACTACCATATGAGATCCCATTGAGCTCAGCTACATGCCTGATGGTCACTCTTCGATCTGCCAACACGACATCTTCGACTTTTTATTAATTTTCTTCGAAAATTAGTATTAAACTCGTTTCGCTGAAAATTCATATTTCTTATATATATATATATATATATATATATATATATATATATATATATATATATATATATATATATATATATATATATATATATATATATATATATATATATATCAGCAAAATGATTAAGGGAGATAATCTCTGGAATGGCCAATCCAATTGAGCTGACATTTTCGGAAGACGCAGATGTATATAGTAGGTAGGTCCATGACTTGCTAAAATTCAGATATCCTAAACCTTTTGGCGACGGCGAGCGTTTTAGTGAATTTTGTGGTACTCCTATATTTCCAAGCAGTGTAAATTTTGGTTAAAATAAATGTTTGGGAATGAAAGCTTATCATGTTTTAAGTTTGTATGTGTTAAAAATTGGAAATTTTGAGCCGTGTGTGGGTGCAGTGTGCCTAAAAGTAGGCAAGGATTAATTAAATTTTGATTTATCATTACTTCAAAAACATTGGATCATCGTGAAAATTGCAGAGCATATTGATGTGGACTAAGATTTGACACACATGGATTTTCAAGATAGTGCGGGTAACCCTGTAGCTACGGCTAGGTTCTTCAAAAAAAAATCCTTCAAATCATTGACCCTCCTGAAAAATTTTTGATTTTTCACAAAAAATTCAAATCATTTATAAATTTTAACCTTTGTCCATCATGTCAAATCGAAATTTTTAAAATTTCGATTTGCACAAGAACAGCAACCCAACACCAAATTACCTCTATTTTCAGCTCTCGAAAGTTCTGTTCACGAGAACTGACGACCGGATTATTCGATCATAATGAACTTTACAGGACGTGTTGGTATTATTTAGGACCAGGTCTGATAGAAGTAATTTTGAAATGCGGGCAACCCTCTGGCAGTGGTACCATCTTGAAAAATTGCTGAGAAAAAAAACAGCTGTTTGGCCTATAACTTCCGATTCAGCCATCACATTTAAACAAAATTCACACAATATTTGGATCTTAATTTAGATAACACTTGGTGAATTTGGCTGAAAAATTAGAATAGAGTTGTCAGCTATGGTGATTTTTGTCTCCTAAATCTTTCAAATTTGCTCAGCAAAATAAAGCTTTTTTCCCTATAACTTCCGGTCCAGTCATGAAATCAAAACGAAATTCATGCAGTAAATATACCTTAATGGGAATAAAATGTCGTAGGAACTTCGTACAAAAATCATGAAAGGGCTGCCAGCTATGACCATTTTTGTAATTTTGTGGGATTTCTTTATTGAGCGATTATGTCATTAGATTTGCAAATGGGAATGATCCTGCAATGAAAATTAACAACAAATATTAACGCTTTAAAAATTTGAAAAGTTTTGAGGGTGGTAACCCTAAAATTCTTTTCATCCGTATAACTTCCAGCGCAGTGCTTCTATCGAAACGAAATTTACTGGCTGGGTTTAACTTAACGTGAAGCAGATTTGGTATATATTTTGCTTTGCTGCTGACACAGCATTAGCCATTTTCGTAAATATTGCACCAACAGATGCTTTAAATTACGTTCTCCTATGCAAAGTATTTGCAATAAAAATAAGAAACCAATTTTTAAATTTTCTGAGTTTTGAACATTTTTCGGATGGCAGCCTCAAACAACGTTTAACCGCTGAAACTTTCGACGAAATCCTCCGATGAGAACAACATTCAAAGGATAAGTTGATATAAGTATGAGTTTGTTATGGTAAACTTATTGCTGCTTCGTTGGGAAAGTGTTGTCAGCACTGAACATTTTAATCATTTGTGTGATAGTTGAGTTTTGTTGCTTTGGATAAGGAATGGTTGATATGATTCCACTGAACGAAAAGAATTCGAAATTTTAACTAATTGCAAATAGATGACTTTGATTTGGTAGAAAAGTCTAAAAGAATGATTTATTCTTCAAAACACTTTAATTAATAAGGAAATCTAGATTAGTTGATATTACTAATCTTCTTTAGTTAAAAAAGGATCAACTGTTTGTAGAGTTTCTTACTATTGAAATAGAAAATTTTGCCAATATAATTTGCATGAATGTCTGCATTATAGAAAGTTTAGTTATTTTTATTGTAAAAATGTCTAAAGACAGTAAAAGAAATGATTAATATTGTACGGAGATAATTAACGATTCATGATTTGCGGAAACAACAAATTGAATTAGTAGGCTGAAAATCAACCATTTTCTTTAGTAAATTATGACTATTTCTTTATATGAAATACCAAATGATTTTTTTCAGTGTACAAAAAAGTGTATTACGCCTTTCCACATTTTACTGTCACTCAAAGACAATTTCTTCAAAAATTAGTTTTCTAGCGGTTTTGATGCGCTAGACTTTTATTACGTTGTCTTCAGTGAGGGATGTGGATGGACGTCCTTTGCGGTGTTCATCTTCAGTGGATGCTCTTCCCAGCTTAAACTCCTTGGCCCAACGTGTAACGTTGGAATATGGAGGAGCAGAGTCCCCTAATGTTTCCACCATGTCGCCGTGTATGTCTCTGGTATACTATTTTTTCAAACAGAGGTAGTTAATGACAGCTCTAATATCATTTTTCTCCATTTTGATGTTCTCTTTTCGACTGTTCGTATTCAAATGAATGTACCTCCCTAGAATCGTGGCATATTGATATGTTTTTTATGCTGACTTAGTGAGTATATGTGGTAGTAAAAAATTACCGATTATCACCGATTATCATTGATCAACCCTCGTAGAAATGCCATACACGTCATTGATTAATAAGAGTACGTTTTTACAGAATTCCTCCTCTTCTTTATTGAAATTCAGACATGTTTTCAAGGAAATGATTCGTCAATGCTCAAAAACTTCTGCACGACTCTCCGTTAAGTTGGGAAATACATTCAGTATTGAAATAAAAGATTTTAAAATAGCAGCCTATGTATTTTGAGGATTGAAAGAATTCGCCTACTTAGCTCGACGTAAAAAATTTGTACATTTTTTGCAGTTCCTAAGCTACTTCTTCTACATTTACTTCCTCGCCCATTTCTTGAGTCACATCATGCTAAAGCCCATTTTGAATAGAACGATGAACTATTTCATTCGAAAATGCACCTTCTTTAATTCGAAGTGGATAAATATGTTAGCTCTTATAGTAAAATCATACAAATAAATTTTTCTACTTCAAATAAAATGTAAAACAATTAGAAATATGTAATTGCTATGACCATACATTTTCGTGCAAGAAAATGATAATCTATTATAAAAGTACCCATTTTAGGGACAACGTATCATCGTATCGTCTAGATTTTTCAATTTAGACTCGTATCCAAAATGATGCGAAAGTATCCAAAGTGGCAGCACTGGCTCCGAGCTGCTATCGACATAAAATATTTCGTTATAAGTAAGAAATCAGTATCAATAAGAAATCAGTCTGATGGTATCTTGATAGCTGCAAAAAAGTTACTATCTCTGAATTTATCGGCAAATTTGTTATCCTCTCCTTTGATTGTGACACTACCCGCATACACTTGACATTCAAATCATGGTATCGTAAATTTATGTTCGGAAATATATTCAAGCTTAAGGATTCAGATAAAATTCGTAAAATTAAGGCATCGAATAACTAATGCAGCAAACTTCTCGACATGTGGAAGCTATCTTATTAATTTTGCTACTACCATACCACATTGGGCGCTTAATTATAGTATTCAAATAAAATTTGTCGTGGGAAATCTTTTCCCGGGACATGAACAAGAGTGAATCTAAAATAAATAATGCTTTATTTTTAAAATAAAAATAAAGCCAATAAAATCTCCTAACTTGGAAAAAGTATTGCACGGTAAAATAAAGAGCTAAGTCAGAGGAGCCAATTATGCACATTAGCTTTTATTCCTGTATTGTCACAGAATTGTTGTCTTCTGAGTACTTCTTTAAGCAAACCAAAAGGATTAGAGTCGATTTAGTTGGCGCAAGTGATAACGCCGAGCTGAACGTTAGTGTGAAGCAGAGTGACGTCACGTATCGGTTGGTCACGTCTCTTGAACTCGAAAACCCATAGCCGGAAACGGCATTCATTGTCCAACACTCATAAAAGAAATAAATATACAACCCGGTAGAAAAACAGTTACCAGCGCCTTGTCAGCTGCCAGTAGAATTAAAGCTTTCGTTGAGCTGCAATCTGTCTCCGTTGATCTGTCTCCGAAACTAGATGCAAGTTTGTATGGAGAGTGTAAGGATGAACCCAAGTTTAGCTGCAGGTGACAATTAAATTGAAAACTGCATTCTTGTCGTCGGCTAAAAAGCGCTGAAAGCTTCAAATAAAACCCGTGAACGTTTACAATTCTGTTTTGGCTAGGTTGACTAAGAGCAAATAGTAATAGAGCTCAGCAGCATACGCGAGGCTATAAGTCAACTGGAGAAATTCTTTGCCTTACTTTTTCGATTTTCCGAGAACATTCAACGCTCGGATAGTGCGCACTTGTTTTTCTGCTTAAAAACATTATCAAAATGATATGGCTTGCCATAGCATTGTCCTCGCATATGATGACATGTCATAAACTGACAGTTCGCGCCTTGATATTTGTCTGGGCTCTTGGCTGGTTGAGATCTAGGTAAATGAAGAACGATGAGTAATTTTGATATTATATAATTGATATTCCCTTTCTTTCTCTCAGTTGGCAAAAAAAATCGCTGGCATTTTTCGCATACAACTTCTTATCCATGCAACTTTTGTTATAAATCTTCAACTACCTTTTATATTCACACTCTCTCAGACAGATGTATATCTTCACCGTTGTATACCGGGTAGTTTGGTCGAATGTTCTTAATTATTCGACTTTCGAAAAACAAATGTTCAATATTTGACTTTAGTTACAAATCAATAATAATGCTAAATTTCATATATATTAAAATATAAAATCGTATCTAAATAATGAAATTGAGCTACATTGAACAACTAAGAAAACACCAAGAGAAAACTTCTCAATTACAATCATTTCCGCTTCGATGAACAGTAACTAACTACATTTCTCGACCCAACCCAGTAAAAAATTGACTTCTTTTTCGGACGCAAATTTTCTCTTACTACTTCAGTTCTTTCACTTATTCATCTGAGCATTAAGATTAACGGCGCTATTCACCACTGCATACTACAATAATTAGCGAAAATCCAAAATTTCAAATACAAAAATTGATATTTTAATCCACCGACAATTGATAATAATTGCATGCAAGAAAGAATTACTTATTTACAATTACAATAATATTTCATTTCAAGTTGATTCAAAGTTCACCCAAATGCCCACCAATTTCACAACGAAAAGAAGTATTAATTAAATACCAAATATTGCACTAATTAGACAATGATAATGTCGGCACATAAAAATTCAAAATGGCTTCGAATTCATAAGATGAGAGAACAGTATGATCATCAGCACAATATCTCCACGTCCAACCAAATACAAATAGATATGATAGTTCATCTAATCTGCCGGCCTGCGGGACGATATGCCGTGCCTCCGCTCATAAATATAATTTGCAATTATACGATTTTTCGCAAAGTTAATAAGTGGAAAGAAAATTGAAACAACAACGACCGTTCGCTCATTGCTCTTCCGAAATTATCAATTTGAATGTTCATTAGTAACCAAAACCAGTATTTAGCACCTTTAAAAAGCTATCACTTTACTGAAATACTAACAGTACTGACCTGTTCTAAGTAACTGACCAGGGTGCTTATGCAAATGCGTACAGTATGCTCTGCAATAATATTCGTAATCGTTGCTTAGCTATTGTAGCGAATAGTTTTGCAAAAAAAGTCATTTGCTGCATGATAAATCATCTGGCGGCTTTGAAAACGAGAAACAGCAATCTGGCCAGTAATTGGGACCGAAACGAATTTCAAAGGATAGAGAATACGCTGTTTGGCGTGTTTTGCACGAAAAAGTGCACGAGTGGAATGTTGTTTCTATAATAAGACCCTTTTTAAGAAAATGACCTTTGAGATGACTTTTCGAACGAAGCACGAAACAGTTTCAAATTCACTCCATTCTATGGCGGAAAAGTTGCTTGTCATTATACATTACACACACAATGCATATAACAGTCCTCTAAACACCGATAAATGCATATCGAGAAAACCGATGAATAAACCTAACGTTCAACTGTTTCAACAAATTATTATCGAAATTACTTCCCTGCGAGACATCTTGAGTAGCCACACATGCAGCGTTTTACTTAACAACAACAGTAACATCGACGAACAACATCAAGAGCTGCACTTCAGACATTAAACAAGTTGAATTGCAGCATTTAAGCTACAAATCAAATGTCTAACTGGCCAAAGATGCAGTAATGCATCTCATCAGCTTGCATACCCTAGCCAGCCCATTCCATGCCATCGTTGGATCGATGTTGCATTATTTTCCACACGCTCAAGAATCTTGGACAAAACAGGAACTGAAAATGTCCAATCTATAATGTTTCTGTGTGATTCCGATTTTCCTGCGATAGTAATTTAGCAATATGCCGACATTTGGTGTAAGAAGTTTTTGAACGATGCCCTGAATTGTTTTTATTTGAACATATCAAACTTAGTGGGAATGAAAAGAGTAGTATTTAACGGGGGCTTATAAGTATAACTCAGATGACTATTAGCAAGATGTAGATGTTTATACCGCAACAAATGTTTTCAATTTAATTAGCACTTGAATGAAAAAAAAACTATTTACCTCTCGATTCGAAAAAGATCACGCATCGCTGTCACATCTTCATCTCAAGCCTGGATTGCAGTTTGTTATTATCTAAACGCAACACCAAGGGTGACATTTCGCATATTTATCTAAACTCTAACCATGTTCCACGTCGGCCACAATTCAAATTAATCTAAACAGAAATTAACGGTCATTGGAAAATCGTCTTGTTTCCATACGAATTCCGTCCCTAGTACATGCGCTACGAATGCTTCTAAGCCGGTCTTCATTTATTTCAACAAAGAATCACTGTCAGCCTGAACAGAACCACCTGTACTGCCCTTGGGCCAAAGCCGGTATATTTTCTGGTTCTAGGTCTCTTCCTAGGCCTAAAGCAATGATTTAGTCCACACACTCCACCGATTGGCACACTGGATATGTTTTTATCTTCACAAAGACTTCTTCCACCTGGTCGTTACGTAACGAATGGAACACGGAAATGATTATCTTCTATCTGTGCATTTGTGTCCTTGCGCCGCGCGCTTGCCAGCAATGCAGAGGGCAGTTAATAATTGTAGCGAATGGATGCTACTGTTTTTCTTTAAATTTCACCATGGCATATTTATTGCATCGAACGCGTGTGTAACGAACCACTTAACAGTACGCGATGCAATTGAACGAAATCAGGTTTTCGGTGCATTTTCTAGAACAACTTAACTGTTTTGTAATTGCTAATCTGAAGCAGTTGGCGATGCAAGTTTATGTTTCAATGAAGATGCGATTCGTTAAGGGATATTAGTGGAGGAGGATTTATGTATTTATACAATTATCTCAATTCAATTATTTGATTGAATCGAATAGATGCATATTTTGATTATTTTTCCTGAATATGAGATTGTCTACAGTGTTTTAAATGCACGCAATTTATGGGCTTATTTTCTATTCGTATACTCAACAAAAACTTGTTGACTGAATGTATTCACTGTATAGCGAACATTATGACCTGAGTTCTCCTGGATCCAGTCGTTTACTTTCTTCTCGTTCATTTCCCCTACATATCTTCTTTAATAGGTTGTCTGTGACGAGGAATTTCCCAAATTTTCATATGAAAAAAGCCCCCTGATCATCCCAAATTCAAGTTTCTAATGTCATATGAGAAAACAAATCTAATGTCATACCAATCTTTGAAAATGCTAACATACGCCTTGTCGATAATCACAGTCATACTGTCTACCATTTCAAATTTTTTTGAAAAAGGATATTTATGTAAAATTTCTTCCCTAGCTGATTCCCGTCTGAACGAGCGATATGATGGTTTTCGAAAAGCTTTTTCAACTACTACAAATTTAACAATACTTGCTAGTCTCGTAAGCTCTGTGTCAAACAGGGAAAGGATACCAAATTGACGCAGGACAGTGACTTTAGTAAAGCTTTTGACACCGTCGACCATCCTAACTTGTGCCCAAAGCTACGGGAATTTGAAGTCACTAAATCCCGAATTAGCTGACTTAGTTCCTACCTATAAGATCTCTTTTACTGAAAAATTTTTCGATTCCACATGATTCTCATAGAGAAGTTTTTTGTTCTAAATGACTTTTATATGTTTGACTTTATCTGGAACTTGAAGAATTGTACCCTTCATTATTTGTTATTATTATTATTATTTATTTCCATCAAGCACGGTTTACATGTATAGAAGAATAAAAATAGTACATGCATAAAAATACGAAACAAACTAAAAATATAGATATGTATATGATATCTATAGATGAATACAAAACTAATTAATAACGCATAAATAAAATAGTTACAAACAGATAACAAATAAACTAAGAAATAAATGAAATCAATAACTAAATTTACAAAATGTTTGCAAATTAAATATGCAATACATATATATTAGTATGGTGGGGGAGGGGGAGACTACGATGAGAGAGCCTTGCTAATGTTATTTTTAAAAGCTGCTTTAGATATCATAGGGGAAAAGCTCTCGCTCATGCTATTGAATAACCTGCAGCACCTATTTATTGGCTCTCAATGCACTATTCCTTCCACCTTTCTTTTCTTAGTCAGCAAAATAGGTTTCGTTTTAGCAGTATTCACTGTCACTGAGGTGCGGTCTTCGATCACCAATTCTCTAGTAAATCCAATGCACGTAGTGTATTTCTACATATTCCGCTTCATTCAGCAGAAAATCTGTAAGTATACTACAGGATCAGCGATAAGGCATCCTTTTGGCTTGACACGAATTAATTCAGCTAGGATATCGTCCACACCATGAGCTTTCGCAGTTTCACACAGTTCCCTAAAGGATGCATAATCCAAGGTCCCTTCAGTGTCCACACAGAAATCATCTTTTGAAACCACTCCCTTAATTTGGGAAACCAGAGAATGGATTACCGGCTCACGAGATTTTCCTCACTAATACGCATACTGCTCACCATTTAAAGGACTTGGCTTAAGCACCCCGCCGCTTATGTGCCATTCAATAAGCCTCTCTAAGTATTTCAGCATAAACGATGTCAGACTAGTCGGCCTAAAGTTCCTTGGGTGTGAATAGCCATCTCTCCTAGTTTTGGAATTATCAACAAGGTGGGCTAGGCTTACCCAAAAAAATTCCTTTATGTTTGATTCTCAAGTAAAGTCTGTATAGCCTCATTTTTGGAAATAGTAAACTCATAGTTTGGACGTTTTATTGAGTCTAACTCATAATCTCAAGGTCTCTCTTGCACCTTCTAGTCTTTCATTACCAAACCTTACCCAATTGGTCTAAGTTCTTTGTAAACTTGTATATCTCAATTGGGGATTTTCGGGGAATCTTTTCTAAGCGTCTGTAGTTTCCGGTTCCACCAAGGAACCGTCTTATTTGACAATCAGGAAAAAAAACAGGATCTCAACCGAAATTCTGTTGACTTCGGTGACTTCATCCAACCAGAAGAAATCGATTGCAAGAAGTCAATCACAAGAATTTTATTGAACTTAACCCAATTATTGTTTCTTGGGTTTCTCCTATCCACGACGGATGTTGGGTCCATTGCCAAAGAGAACACCAAGTGCTGTTGATCAGAAAGTTAGATCTCTTTCGATATGTGGCATCCTGTCATCGATTTAACAATATCAGGTGACCATAGTATGACTAGAGACGACTAAAGTCATTATAAAATCAAAGAGTACGTGTTGCCTGGTGGTGTATTTGCTGTTGCTCTTACTGTTGCACTGAGCAACCTACTAGAAGTCAGTATCTTCAGGTCCTTTAGCTCCTGTGTTGGCAGCGGCAGTCAAAAGTCAGAAAGAAATTGGACTGAAGCGACAACCGCGCGTTTTACCAACTGCTACCCCGGTACAGCACGATGTCCTCTGACAGATACCGGTTTAAAAACTGAGTAAGCAGATTCCAGATCCGTTTAGCTTTGATTATTGAAGTTTTTTACCCCTTTGACTGAGCTGAGCTCGCAAATCCTGGTCTTGTAATTTTTTAAAGCAAAAATGCTGCAAATTGATCAGGTATAGAATTGACTATATTTAGTTAGTCTAGCTTTGCTTTCAGTCAACTGTTCGAAACAAATTTGCCCCGAACTGACAACATTGATATCTACAAGCAAACTCTTCACTTGCTTCTCTTTGGTTCTACTACCTGTTATCCAATCTCCTGGAAGACACTTACAGTTTTTACTGTAATAATTTCCCTGCTCGTCTTCACCGTCAATTTTCCTGTTTCTTCATTTGTGAGAATTTGGGGAAGCGCATCTTTTCCTCAGGCACGACTGTAATTGGACTTACAGTATACTCGCCTTTTTGGAACTTGCAACCATATAAATTGCTATTAGGAAGTTTGAAATCCCCCTGACCATGGATTCGTCCAATAAGGTAACCTCTAATTTTCCACTACAGCCAGGTCCCTCCATTACGGAAGAATTTGAATTACATCTCCTAACTAACTGAGCGAGCCAAGTAAGTAAATTCTCAGATTTGCTGTAACTTCCAGCTTCAGAAATAAAATCATTTGGATTATCCTCATGGTGTTTTCCAGGCAATGTTAGCATGGCACCTTGCGAAACACAAGCGCTTTCATCACCACAAGTGGGTGGCCGAAAGGAGAGGAATGTGGGAGTTCTGTCATCACGTGATATTTATGTGGTACATATATACTCTTTATCTGGCAATATGAAGTTTTCTACGTCGCTCACGCCATGCAACCTGCTTCATTTATAATCGAATGCCCTCCCTGAAAGATGTTTAAGCTGCCACCGATCAGCTTGCATTTACTCGTATATTTTAATTCTAGTTAATCGAGAACTGTCAAATCACGCAGATGGCTTGACTTTCACCAATTACATGTGTCATATATAGTCGCAAGCGAGATTAGTTGATTATTCTAACTTTTCACCGGTGCATCTGCAGTTGCACAGAATTCAAACTCACAATGGAGCACAATGGAAACTAAAACCAGGTGACATCTAGCCAATAAAACGCAGCCAGCTTCGTCGTAATCCAGTTATGTTATATTTCCCCTGAAGCTGGTCCTTTGACGTTTGGATGATTTAATACCGTATTTCTTCCTCCATATTGCTATCGGCTGCTACTATTGACCCAAGGTAGTTGCAAGATTGCATTACCTCAAATTTAGACTTCACTACCCTGATTGTTTGACCAACTCGAAGAATTCTTCTTGGAGATGCTACTACCATTTGCTTCGTCTTTCCTTCAATTATATGCAGCTCCAGTTTTTGTGCCACTCGCTCGATATAGACGAAGGATTCTCGTACAGCTATTTCAGATCTTCCAATAATATCAATATGATCTGCATTAGCCGGTATCTGGCTGGTCTTGGCGGCGGTAGTCCCTCTCGTTTTGCTCGGTGATAGCTTTAGTGAAGAGTATCTTATAGGAAATAGTCAACTATATTATATCCCTATAGCCTCTGCACATTGTTACGTTTCCTTTCTTATGCTTAGCGGCATGTTACAGCTTGCCGCCAGTCGCATCTCTTCATGCTCGCATATGTGTAATATTATTTTATGAATTGCTTGCTGTAAAGCGGACATATTTAATGAGCTCAGCTGCTGTTTCGTTGGCTTACGGGACTTTGCTGAATTTCAACCGACTTGTGACTCTTTGAACCTCTTCTATGCTTAGTGGCGGCAGTATAAAGTCTTCTTTTTATATTGGTGGAGCCTCCAATTCTTCGGTGAATCGACCGCTGAGGAGTTCACTAAAGTGCACTTCCCATCGCTCCAGAATGCCTTCAGGATCGGTCATCAGATTACCCTCTTTGTTTTTACAGTTCGTACGGCGTGGTGTGTATAGAACTTCCGCGCCTGATGTGGACTTCGCCTTCTAGTTCTTTTTATTTCACTGATCAGGTCTTTTTCTGAGGCTGCTATCTTCCATCTGTGAAGTATCTTCTTTGCTCTTCTGAACTCTTTATAATCCTCCTCGCTTGTCCGTGCTAATGACAGTGTTCCTAAGGCGTGTCCACTTCTTATTTACGGCCGGCATCTTGGCCCCAGGTTTTACTATCCTTCCATCGATCTTTTCGAAGGCGAGGCCTTACCCAAGACCAAAGTTGCAACTGGTATTCCCATTAAGTAAGGCAGCAGTGTTGATTCGAACCTGGTTCGTGGATACGATGCGGAATATGGAATGTGGAATTCGCGCTCAAAGAGCTATTCCGACTAGATATTTGTTCCGAGTCTAAGTTGACATCTCGGTACGTTCTTACCATCATCAGACTCAAGTAAAGATGGCGATTTATCAGCACGTGGTCTATCTGATTACGAAAGGCTCCATCAAGTGATAGCCTAGTGATAGCCTTATAGATGTCTTTACGCGGGAATCTGGTACTCGCAACGACTAAGTCCTTTGTCGCTTCTAGTTATGTAACTCGAAGTCCGTTTTAATTAGTGTTCCCCAGCAAACTATGGTTACCGACCTATTTCGGCGTTAAGTTCTCTTTCCAAGGGTAATTTTTACAGCAGACCTTGGCCAGACATTGAGAATCCTCTCGACTTGTTCGTAATAGGCTTCTTTTTCGTGGTCGTCGTTGTGGCATCAATCGTTCATAATAAGCACTTCAAAAACCTTTTTACGGGAGAGGCTATTGATCTCTTGCCAACCTTACTTGGAAAAAATTAGCCTGATAATATTCTTCAATCTTTCCTGAGAGAAAGGTTACTCGCAGCCACCATAAGGAAGTTAAGATCAGACTTCCATCAATGTAAAGAGTTACGGGACGTGCATATATTCATATACTACACGTTATTTCTCCTTTTTTACTTACAGCTTGGGCTGGTCCTTACATTTTACTTTGAAAATTTTCTAACTAATATGTTATTTAGAGAGCAAATGATTCGTTTGTTTGAGCTGTAGAACTTTGTGAAGTGTGGAGCCTTAAGTGAACGAAATTTTTCTGTTTTTATTTTCCTCTCTCAGCTTCGGAAACTCTACTGTAATTATTTTCCTTTTCAGCTTTCACGAAATTCAACTTTATGTGCCCCGTGTTTTGTTCATCCCGTTTCCCGCTTGAATTTCCATTTTACGATTGATTGCATAAAAATATACATGAAATTTTTCCACCACTTCTCATTTACAGCAATGCCTACCAATCTTCCTTAACGTAGGCTATCTGGTTTTCTCACAAATGTGGAACGAGATTTATGCTATTATATCTTATCACATTTTTCATTGGATCATTCAAATAAAAAAGATCATTAAAGTCAAACGGCATACTAGTACCATCACGTTACAGTAAATAATAAGATCTAACTGCAGCAAATGTATTTCAACTAAAAAATATGCATGAGAACAGCCACTGAAAACAAACAGAGAACGAATACTTTACCAGAACAATATATTAAACCATCTACAACTATAGCTTTTCAATGCTTTCTAAATATTATTAGGGCTATTTAACAAGCTGGCTGCTTAATGAAACGTTTCAATTGCCGCTTCTGACTTAAAACCGAAATTTATCATTTCGTTTTAGCCTTGCGAAATTAATACGAAGGAATGTAGGCTTCAAGCTGAGTCAATACGTAAATTGCGGAATTTATTAATACATGTGCTTTGTTTTTTAAATTAACCATACCGTTTTGCAAAGCTATGTAGGCTCCGACGCCGCAATCGATTCGTACGCCAAATGAGTTCTTAAGTACCATCTTCAAGCTTTTGATTTCTACCTAATCGATTCAACTAATATATAGACACTAATCTATAGTGATTTCTTTGCATCATGATATTCCATTTCATCGTTCCTTTTCGTTTCCATTAAACTGAAATCATTTCAGTGATAAATGATCCTGTAATGCAAAAAAAAATCCGAGCAATTTATCATTTTAAAAATTCACAGATATTTCCTATATTGTAACGTAAGGTCATGGCTGTTGCATGATTTCCTTATCCTGAAACTGTACCTGAATATATATGTGAGCACCGATAGTCGCGAAAGCACATATTGTGCATTCACTGCGTCGAAGGAACACGGAGATGCACACATCGAACTTTGAATCACTTGTCATACGTCCAAGAATACGAGTATCATCGTGAACAGTTAGATTACCTTCTTAGCATAAGGTATAGTGCACGATACTTGCGCTAGATACAATAATAAGATAAAACTTGTCTCATGATCCCAGTATCCACTTGCTTAACTTGCATGTGGCTTTGAGTTGTAAAATAGTGAGAGGAGAATGAGACCAGAATGACCAGTTCTTTATAATAAATTTATCTATTTATACCGTGTCGTTTTTTCGTCGTACACTCTACGTCGCAACAAGTAAATTGATTTATCTATAAACCATTACGTACCTACAATGTACCTAAGCATATGGATATGCGTTTAGTGTAGGCTACCTAGTAGTGATACATACCCTAAGTACCGCGAGATATGTATCTCTTCTATTTACAGTACGCAGATGTATTTGCTTTCTCAACGAGAAAATTCTTTTTCGAGTTGCGCATATTGTGTCCAACATGGCAGTCACCATGATTTTCAGCAATAGCGAATGTAACCGATATCCAACACTCGGCTAGAACCCACCAGAAACAAACTAGTACATGTGGACGCTTCTTGAAAGTACATTTTCTGGTTTATCATCTTTCGATTCATGATGTCTGATCCCCCCGATATGTGCCTAACATTGTGCCTCTTGTATAAAATTGAAATTGTTATTTTCCATTAAAAGATACATAAATAATTTATCTAATACTCGTTTTGCGGTAACAAACATAGAAACCGTAACGGCACGCATGCTAAACAGTTAACGAAACCGAACAATTAAATGTGCAGAAAACCTGCAGCAACACTCCATACAAACGTTCATTTTGCCGTAATAATTGAGATGTATCTGCAATCTCGTTAAACAAACACATTTTACAGAGCATCGCACATTTCATATGTACGTGGATATGTTTGTGTCTTTGTAACTATAGCGAACCGAATGTTCAGACAAATTTCACATTTGCATCGATCTTAGCGATCGTATCATTATTTGAAGATCAGTAGCTAATCTTGGCCGCGGAGGTTTAGATTAGTTAATTTTTTCGACATGTTCAATGGATACTAGATAAATAGATGTGTTGCCAATTCATCGATTAGAATGACACGAAGTTGGATTTGTAGGCTCACACTCAAGACATGCTGACCAGCTGTTGGAAATGGAAGCATAATACCAAGGCTGTCTGGTGTTACCCTTAATTTATCAAATGACTTGACCAAATGAAGCCATAAACTTGACTATCTCTTACAGCTGTGTTCTAACTCCACCTAGTTTCTCGCCTATAGAAAACCATTGAAAGTGGCAGCTCTAATGTATCTCGTGCTGCATGTAATTTTTACATTTTTGATGACAGCGTACATATTCATTCGATCTCGTCGAAACACATTTTTCCTCGGTTCGCTTTGCAGATCTTCTGCCTGCTGTACTTAAAGTGTAATCTATCAAATTCACTTGGATGCCATATCGGTATTTGTACCGTCGTAAAATTGATTGGTTGGCGCGAATCATTGGCAAGAACACTACGCTTAAACCGCATTAGATACATTGTGATAAGTAAGTTTGTCTCTGTAGGTGCCTTACTCGAATCCCTTGTTGTACCTCAGCTAGAACATACCAATCGAACATGATAAATGCATTGTAAGTATTTGAACAAACATTAAAATCTGTGCGTCGCGATTTATTGCAATTAATTCTATAGATTCGAAAAGGATTGATTCTTTGTTCCGATACATTCGTTATGATTCATGTTTGCCTGTCAAAGCTCTTTGACCCCGACATTATTGTGAATGTACTCAACATGGTTTTCGCAGTTCCGTTCAGATTGACGTACTGAAGGAACATTGATAAAGAGGTGCGATCGTTCGCCACAGTAGTGGTCCAACTATGTGTGTGATCAATGAAGATCGATTATGACGATTAACATTGGAACGTTATGAGCTCTGTTTGGCATGACCCGCACAATTTCTTACTCGTTGTGCAAGAGAAAAAGAACATGTTTCTGGTTTGATATAGGCAGGAATATCCACCAAAAATTTCTCCAATGATGATTTTTTTGATTTGGTTGAGTTTAACTAATAGCTGTAGTTCTGAATACAGTTTATTGACTAAATTGCAGTAAAAGGTACGGTTTAAAGTTTTAGCGGAAAATCTCTTGGATTCTAGAAGGAAGTTCTAGATATGGTAAATACCCTCTGATCAGGTTTTCCAAGTGCTAGTCATAAATTTTCCCATTTTAATGTAGGAAATTCCCCAACATCAAACTTTTTTCCTCAATTTTCACCAATTTTACCTTATAATTTATTTCACAATGTCAAAAAAATTTTAATTAAATGTGCTTATGCTAACACTTGTTCTCTGCAAAAAAACTGATGCCTAACAGCTTACAAAATCAGCAAGTGCCATCGTCCCGTATCATCGTATCTGTAGGTGGCCACAAGCGACTACGAAATGACTTCGGGCTCCCTAGTGTTTTAATTAAGGAAATCACCAGAATTTCTCGAAGGGATTTGCGCCCGAAATAAACGAAATGCTCTAGAGCTTAAGATTATATTACCAGAATTTCCGCAATTTGAGGACCAAGCCTAATGAGTTAAGCGTTTTTGCTACTTTAGCTTCAGACTGTATAATATATTTAACGCATATATGGCTCACTGATGATATCTTCGATTCTGAAATTTTACCTAATTACATAGTTTTCCATAAGGACCGGAACCGTTTAGCTAATGGTAAATTCGATGGTGATGTTGTTCTCATCGGTATTAATAAGGTACTCAACGGAACTCTCTGTCGTAGTTGTCCTTTCTGTCCTTCTTTTGAGTGTATTTTTGTGCGTATCTTCTTACCTTTTGCTAAAACATTAGTCGTCGCTTCAATATATATCCCCGTTAATCTTCCGCTGTTAGTTTATGAAATATTCCTTGCAGAATTCTTTTCATACCTCAGTAGTCGTTTTGCCAACGCTTACGTCCTGTTATGTAGTGATTCGAACTTTCCTAATCTAGATTGGGTTGCTGCCTATTCGGCTGTTATTGCGACTAAAAGTTTCTAATTAATAACGTTATCATTAGTCTCACTATGTTTCCCCTCACAATTTAACAACATTCCAAATGCTAACAATATAATTCTGGACCTTGCTTTCCAAAATCATTCCGTTCCTTAAGTGCTGCTATCTTTCTCTATGTGCCTCCTGATCATCATCATCCTCTTCCTCTCCACTTTCGCAAAGCTGATTCCACTGGTATGTCCACTGAAATATGTGTATAATTAATTGGTTCTCTTTCTTTCGTGGCCTTGACATTGCTGATGCTTTGTGTTGATTGTATACTTTTCTATCGTATCTTATTCTTCAATTCACGCCAACTTTTCGTCTCAAGCAACTAAATGATGCTCCTTGGCTAAGCATTGATTTTTCAGTTGCACTCGTAGCCAAAAATGAAGCTCGTAATTTATATAAAAGATATGGTTCAATTGCTGACCTACTTTTGAATAAACTGCGCTCTAAGGCGTAATATACTGCCAGACAGGCGATGTGCAACTACATTGCAGGCATTTAAGCATCAGTCAAAACCAACCAATCGAAACCCTGTTAGCCCTTTATCGGTGTTTTTTTTAAAAAAATCTCCTAGTATTCCTAATGGTATGCATTGAGATGATACAGCTGCTTGCACTCTGCAAGAAGTGTGTGAATTTTTTGCTTCTTACTCTTCCTCTATCTTCTCACAACAATGCCTTCCTCCTCCTCAACACCTTCTCTCCGTTCACCTGATTCGTTTCGAACAAACACTTTAGAAAATATACTTCCGAGAACGATATCGATGCCAATACCGGTAGTGATTCTGAGGATATTCCAAACATTCTGACTAAATCTCTTTCATCAGCTCTCTGAGTCCCTCATTTTATCTTGTTTAATATAAGCATACCTTATGGATATTTCCTTTCTCTCTGGAAAATTGTCAACAAATCTCCAATATACATAAAGCTGGTAATCCCACATACATCTCAAACTGCCGTCCCATTTTCCTTCTTCCTGTTTACTCTTACTCTTTTATCAAACCTACTGTAGCTCATGAGCCGCATAGTTTTATAAAAGCTAAATCAACTTTAACCAACCTTTTTTCCATCGCACATGTGGTCGTATCCGCTCTTGATCATCAAAAGCACGTCGGCGTTTCCAAATCCTTTGGCTCTATCGACCAAAACCGCTTTTTTCAAAAGCTGAGGAACAATGGCATAGCCGGTCCTCTCCTATCCTGGTTTACCTCTTACATCTTTAGTCGTGCCTGTCGTGTAACTGTCAATTCTTGGTCTTGTATTTCCTTTCATCTTGTGTCAGGTGCTCCATATTGATCTACCCTTGGTCTTCTTCTTTTCTATTTTTCATAAACGACATCCCTTCTTTAATCCGTTTTTTATCATTTATAAGGTGACGATCTCAAAAAGTTTCGAGTGATTGAGTCACAAGATGACTACGTTTTTACAAAACGATCTGAATACTTTACATACTCAGTGCGCTGCTAATGCTCACACTTTGAACATAGCGAAATGTCATCAGATGTAATTTACTTGTAAAACGTCCCCTTTGATTTTCTCATATTTGAAGCAGATTAGCTTCTTAATAAAAGTGGTTGCTTATGCAGACGATATAGCCGTAGCAGTGTCGAGAAAGTATTTATCTACACTATCATACAGGTTAAATCACTCTCGTCACGTGACCGTGAGAGCGTCTTGAGTATGATTCCAACCAATACGGAGCCGTCTTAATGCTACCTGCAAACGTCAGCTTGAAAAAAATGTTAAGTTTAGTGGCACTCCTGGTGACTGGAACAGTCCAAACTACCCCTACTTTTTATTCTACTTCATTAATTACCAACCAATCTTCTGATTGCTGCTCTTACAGCAAGTTTATCTTGCAGAATATTGCCGAATTCGGCCATGCTGGGATCTTGACTGGTGGATTTCCCACACCAGCGTCTGTTGACTATATCGCCCCGGATGTTCTTTTAGATTTGGAGTATACAACTTGCATTCCTGGAAGTGATGAACAGCATGATGGTGTCACTCTCGAAAGTGGGCTTATGTCAAAGCTAAATAATAGAAGTAAACCATAGAGTGATGTATACTCGGATGAGCTAAATTTCAAGCTTCCCTTCCGTCTACCAGACCATTGCAGTGTCTTTTTGGCGGAACTTACGACTATTTTCCAGGCAATCGGCTGGCTTCTGTGCTATTGAATATTTGGAGTCAGACAAGCGGCTATCAAGTCTTTTGCTAGTCTTCTACAGTGTCTATGATTGTTGCTGAATGCCGTGCATCTCTTAGGGAGGTGTCGAGACATTCGGCAGTATCATTGATTTGAGTGCCTGGACATGGACGGTTACAGAGCAAATGTGAGGCCGATGAACTAACGATACTTGGTGCTTTGCTTTCATGCCCCTCCCAATAGGAATACCGATAACAAATTTGGCGAGTAAAGGAACAATCACTTACTGCATACGAATCATTGGTGATGAGCATTATGCCAAAAATTCTAGGAAAAACTTTCCTTAAGCAGTGTGGGTAAATGGAAATTGGAAAGTAATATAGTTTCGAGTTTAAGTCTATAGTTATTTCACTGGTCTTTGTGTGCCTTTTCTCACAAATTTGACCAAACTACCCCTGGCCAATTTAAAGGGGTTACGGTTTATGAAAGGAAGCAGATGGTTTCCTGATTTTAGTGACAAGGGGAGAGAAAAATTACTGTGGCATCATGATGGGCCTCTTTTGTACCTATGTGCATCTGTCCGCCGGCCTTTCTCGATCGGCTGCAAATTCAACCTACGTAACTATCCTCTTAATATTGTTGATGATTTTGAATATCTTGTTGTAATATTTGATCCGATGCTGAAATTCATTAAGCATATTTTCACTGCCAAAGCCCCTAATTGATCAGGTTTCATAGTTAAACCATCCAAAAGCTTCGATAATATTTCCACCTGTTCACTCCCTTTTCTCTCCTTTGTACGTAGTCTCCTTGAATATTACTTACAAGTTTGATGTCCTGATTACGTCAGTAATGCTTTGGAGCCTATTCAACGCGGATTTTGCTCTTTAAATTTCAGCTTCCCTAACGACCTTACAATGATCTTTTTTTCCCTTAAATTTCGACGACTTGCCTTCTCTCTTTCGAAGTGCCTCTTCTTTAAGATATTTTATAAAATGGTTGAATCCAACCTCGTAGCCACTGGTCTGCCCGTGTAGCAGCTCATGGCACGCGTTCTTCTTTTGTGTTTAGTGTGTCATTTGCACGCACTTATGTAGCCTAGTGGGCAGAGGGTTGGGTCTTAAAAAAAATAACACAGGTTTGGATCTAGGCTCTGTAATAAATTAAAAACTATTTTAATCAAATTTAATCAACCTAAATGAAAACTTCCATCCCCTACAATTGTAAAAATCTCGAAACTGTTTGAAGTAGAGAAAATTTCGCTTTAACTTTGATTTTTATCAGAACTATAATGCGTTGAGAGCATTAATACATGGCTTCGGAGGCTATAATAGCTTGGTAGTCCATAGTACAAAGTGCTTACTCCTATAAATTTTTCGATGTGGAGTATGGTGTTAGGCACTATGTTTTATCCCAATCCCGATGTTTAAAATATGTATATAGTGCCAAAAGTACATCAATTATGGTCTCTGGTACTTTGCTTTTTCTATGTGCTCTACTTTTTCTTGGATTATGGTGGCAATATCGGCCTCGCCAGCAATCTTTTTTATCTCTTTTCTCAGGCATGCTATGAAATTCCGTTACCTGGTATCCAGTTTCTGGGAAAAAAATTGCAGTGAACATTGCAATTGCAGTGAACTGTCTGCCCTAACCTACCCTTTCTCCTATATTTCTTGCACTAGTCATATTTGTCTCCTGCAGTGTTTTCCTTCTCCTCTCCT
This sequence comes from Nemotelus pantherinus, assembly GCA_963978885.1. Classification (NCBI taxonomy): domain Eukaryota; kingdom Metazoa; phylum Arthropoda; class Insecta; order Diptera; family Stratiomyidae; genus Nemotelus; species Nemotelus pantherinus. The sequence goes on along the minus strand of OZ022265.1, from coordinate 50,453,248 downwards.
GTAAGGGTTTGGGAAATGAAATCTCTTCCCTAAGCAGTGCAGTAGTTGGACCTGCAGCTGCCGCTGTACTTCCCTTTCCAGAACATGCAATCATTAAGCTGTGAAACTTGCTGTCCTTCCTCGATAGTAACCGGTAATCTTTCACTGTAACCAGGGTCCTCCATTGTAGTCGTACAACAGATCGGAGCCTACAGTGAGATCAGTAGGTATGGATTTTCAGACTCAGTATAGCTTCCACCTGCAGAGATGCATTCTTTTGGACTCAACCTCACTCTGTTTTCCAGATAATCTTTCTGTGAAATCTTTCTATGCGCAAGTTCTTCCACCCCAAATAGGTACTGCTCGAGATAAGGAGAGAATTAAAAGTTGTTAACGCTATGACAGCGTTGGGCATTTCAGTGAACTTTTAGGTAACTATTTATTTTATGGGAACAAGAATTTATGAAAAAAAAACAATATGCCAAATAAAAACTGATACCTTATTATGCTTAGCAATGATAACACTTTCGAAATTTTTTACCCTATGTAGACGCCTAGCCCTAGAAGTACACAAAGCATTTGTTCACATTTCGATCTGTGGTCACTTCTGACATAAACATCAAGTCATTAAAAAATTCACTGGGCTCACTAATGTTTACTAAAAATAGACATAATGCGGTTTTTTATGAACGTGTGAGCAATCCTGTAACTACAGCTGGCACATGAAAAAATGCTTAACATCATCGAGTCTATGTATATATAAATTTAATGCTATGTCTACCTTATACGTTTATTTTTTTCGATGTACCACAACCCGAAACAATGGTAACCCTTTACCAAATTATTTATGTAAAATATTGGTTCCAGATAACTCACATCCGAATCAGTCGATCATTTAGGATGTACTGACTTTTAGTTGAAAAGAGCAGGTCTAAAAGAAGTCTAATTCAAGGTAACCATCGAACTAACCCGAAATTCTAAGGGTTTGCTAAACCAAACGTAAAACCCTGTCGAATTGACTTCATGTAAAGTTTAGTAGGTTGTAAAATTGGTATAATGCTGCTAAAAGAGATGCTACCATCAAAATTTCAAAGTATAGTGATCGTGTGGTGATTATAAGTAACAAATCCTACAATTTCTAAAATTTTGAAACTTTTGCGGGCGGTAAGCCTTAAAATATTTCTAATCTTATAACTTCCGATGCAGTCAATGGATCAACATGAAACTCACAGAATGGGTAAAAACTAGGACGTCGACATTTTTTTACCAACGGATGCTATCATTAAATTTTCATAAGATAAAAGTTTAATGAAAATAATGAATAAATATTTCTAAGCTTTGGATATTATGGTAATCCTAAATGTCTGTCTATTCCTGTAACTTCCGATGCAGTCTTGACGTGAACTAATTGCGAAAATTTTTTGGCAGCAATACTAGCAAAGTGTTGCCAGCACTGAGAATCTGTATTGTTTTTGTACTATATGATAACCATCTTCTAATGAAAATAAGCAACAAGTGTTTTACTTACTTGAATTTTGAAAATGTCTTGCGTGTGGTAACACTGAAAATCCTTCTAACGTTCGACTTCCGATGCATTCGGCGAATATAAGTAGTAGATGACCTTCGATACAAGTTGGTCGTGGTAAGGAGCCTGTTTGGTTGCATATGCCGTCAAAATTTACATATTTACTATTCTTTTCTTCTCAAATTAATCTTCCCAGTGGTTAGTATGTGCCAATTACTATATAGTTACATATTAATTTTTGGGTGATTTTGGATAATTTACAAAAGATAAAGGACACTAATAGCGAAAAGCCGTAAGGTATGGTGTGCAAGATTTTTAGCAGTAAGGGAGGAATTTCAATTTAAGATAAATTATCATTCTTTTATTATCTTATGGAAAACCCTGGCGCTTCTTTGATGAAAACATAACAAGTGGATACACTCTAGCAGCACATGAGCTTCATGTCATGTATATGTAGAGCAAAATTCCTTTCGATACTCGTACAATATCATCAGGCCCTTACTCCTCAAAAAGATTTTATAGTTTTTCATTCTAGCATGCATGCCATACTAGCAGGGACGCTAAATTTAACTATTCCAACTGTGTAGGCAAGAAGCTAATAAAAGATTACTTGCAGTGAAAAGAAAAGAACAGCATGTACCCGTTCTAAGCCTCGACTCGCGTATATTCAAATTGCATAATTGCAGTTGTACTTCAGGTTTGGACCGGTGCTACAGCAGATTATTCTTTCACATCGTAACGGATCACAGCAAACATCTAGCAATGAAGACGATTATCTATTATGTTGCACTAAGTCGCAAGCCGTGAAGTACTATGCTGTGCAAGTTAATATGGTGGCAAAGTAGAAAACAAGTCGATGTCGTCTTCGCCGTCATCTCTATTGAGAAAAGGTCAAACTAGTCGGCCAGAGAAACGGTTAAGTTTTCGCTAATAAAACCTCTGAATATCATCTACTGCCTACTTAAGTTGAATTCATTACTGTTTTATGGTGACCCGTTAATGTTTTTCACGTACTACCAAGGAAAATCCAGTGAACGGTTAGTAATCCGTATCGAAGTTGTAAGCTGCATTTACCCGATTGTTTTACTATTTGAAATATGTATGGATATTTTGTTTCGGTGTGTAAAAAATAGCTGCTGACATGATCGCGAGGGCATAACGAATCAAATTGATTTTTATTGACAGCGAACCAGGAATAGCTTAAGATATTAAAAAAATTCTACAGAACTCATTAATTCGAAATAAATTTAATGTAAACATAGAAATAAGAATCATTTAGGTGATGACATTTGCTAATTAGCATTTCCGAAAAAAATTATACCATCAAAGCTTCGCAACAGCTCGAAATATTCCACTAATCTTATTTTTTATTTTTTTAAATTTTTGAAATCAAATCTTGATAGCAATTTGAACAGCAAAATGAAAAACATTCGATTTAAATATTTTTAATGTAATAAATAGATATAGATATTTTCACCAAGCTAATGAATTAAGTCAGTTTACAGTAAGAAAATAGAATAGGTTTATTGATTCTTCCACATATTGATGGTAACAAATCAAGAAATGACTTTAAGTACATTCTAAATCATTTTAGATTGAGAATTTATTATTGAGAAGGGAAAAATTGCTGATTAGTCTTATTAGTTTGTGGAATTCTTAGCTAAACGTTATTTTTCAAATTAATATTTTGATCGAAATCGATTTGTTTAATTTTTTAAATGTCATTAAGTAAATTGGTATAAATTAATTTTCTATCGTATTTCGCTCTTCAATTGCATATCAATTTTCGTATAATGGATTTTATTCCGTGAAATTAACTAAATAAATAATAGCTGCAATCAATGTATTATATGGCTTTAAGACCACCGATTCTCAATCAGACGACTGTGTAAAAACAATTAAGACAACACTAACCGCAAAATTCAGACCCGTGGATCACACCGCCATTAATCTATCACATTTATTATGCATGCATATATGTGCATATATCAAGTAGAATTGTATTATTATTCATGCGAAAATCATTCTGATCAGATACTCTAACTTCCCTCAAAGAATGTTGAACTGAAATGAAAATTTACATATTACAAAAATTTGGAACACGTGCTGTTGTTCATATGTATTTATTTTGTTGCTTTTGGTTTCCTAATTTTCCTTAAAGCCACTGAATCCATCAAACAATTTTTTTTGCTGCTCAAAAAGCAATCTATTAACAGTTTTTGTTTCGAAAGTTTGCTGTATGGCACATCGCTTCAAGAAGACCTTGCAGGTGCTAATTAATTATTCAATATGTTGTTGAAATTTTCGAATCGATTCGATGAATTCATCGGATTTCCTAGTTTTTTTTTCAAATCTGATTATAAAACTATAACAAATGCAAAGTTTACTATGGTGTGGTCGTGTAACGTGCTTTTGTAGATTGGATTCATTTGCTGTTGAAATCCTTATAGTTCGAAGTTAAAGATGTTTTATTAGTTGATGCTAGCCCTAGAGCTAAATTGCCTTTTTTTGTTGAAATTGAGTGTAAATGGTCAGTCATTTGATGAGCAGGTGCTTGCGAACTTTAATTATATGCATTGTTGCAAAAATATTGTTTGGTTGTTGGCTGAAAGCTGGTTTCCTTCTATGCCTTTGAGACTTTATGAAAGTCATTTCATCGAATAGGAAGCAGATGTACATGCTTACAAGAAATTTTAATCCGAAGACAATAACCCTGTTTAAATTTTATAGCTGTATATTCGAACCTTAGGCAAATCCAATTTTAACTATTATCGGATCTATAGTTTCTTCTTCGAAACCCAAGAGCAAATTATAACTTGATTTCTCTAAATCGGATCGGACCATAGCGCTTCCATATGACCGCGAACCAATCATTCTTTTTTATACGCACAAAATAAACATTATGGTTGTTATCAAGGCACATCTTTTGATCTGCATTAACCTGTTACAGAGAGACGGCAACATTGCTGCGAATATTGTAACTGGAATGCTATTCAATCAAACGCCACTTTTATATACGAACACACATGCGCGATTTTGGCATATAATTTGCATTTGTCGATCTCGATACCTTTTCAGTAGACCACACTTGACTGTATCTGTGCTGGGCTGCTAAAAATCTATGTGCTGTTGTTGTCGCTACTCTCCGAGAATGGTGACATAGAGCAGTTTGGTCAACGAAGCCTTCTAACATTTTTGCATAATGTCCAGCGCTAACTAACCACTTTTCTAAATTTGGATTTAATATTATTACTCTGATGTCCGACTAATACGGAGCACAGTCGCAGCGCAAAATTTTATATACTGACAAAAAGCAAATAAATGCTAATGGCATGAACGCTACAGATTTATATATATCTATGGGTCTATGGATGACCTCGAAATATCGCAAGCGAATAGGTCCAGGGATAGGTTTGTGTAGTTTTTATCGTGTCTTTTATTGTAGATACCGACGATGAATAAAATATCTTAAGTCAATATGCACGTAGGCTTCAGCACACCAATTGAATGTGGGCAAGTAGTTGCATGATATTGGCTTAAGAACTCGAACAGTATATTGCGACGATTGAGTTGTGTGGTTAAAGTACTGTTATAATAGTCTTATCATATCAGTAATTGCATGAAATGTAATTTTTTAACAGAATCATATTTATGTTGGACAATCAGTATGGCGTTGTCTTGTGAACTGCGAGATACATATTTGGGCTCCTCTCAGAAACGGAATAGCAAGTAATATAAAAATACCTTTAATCGTGTAAGACACTGTGTGCATATAGTATTGAAACTCGTAAATTTACTGACGCTCCATAAGTAACCCACGTTGGGCGCTAAAAGATTTTTGGATTTAAACCTCATTTTGATATAAATATAAACTTTATTGCAAGCAAACTTTATTGCAAGCAAACTTTATTGCAAGCACTAAACGAAGTTATTGAAAGCTAACGCGCATCAATTAAACTAGTTATATCAGAACCAGTAGTGGCTCTAGCCCAGAGATTCCCAAACTTTTTTGTGTCGTAGACCCCTTGCCATTTTTTCGGTTTTGGGTAGACCCCCTATTTACCTGATATTGATTTTTTGTAAATTTCTAACAGTAGTGAAGTTTGGTGTTAAAAACTTAAAGTAAAAACGCATGTTAAGTTTTATTCATTTATTAATTGAATTTAAATTAAAACTGCTCAAAATTTAATTTTGTATCTGTTATATAAAATATACGTAACATAAAATAAACATAAAATAAACTGAGCAATAAGTAAATGTTTTTAGTGAGAAGGATGAACCTGATGCTTTAATAATAAATTATCAACATTTGGCGTCAATTTTGTAAGGTTTAATCTTAAATCTCCTCGGCTAATGATGTCCAGTCTATTTCTTTTTTTCGTTAGGAGATTGGTAACAGCGCTGAACCCCCTTTCCACTAGGTATGACGATGGAAAGGAAATCAAAAATTTCCTCGCTATATTCCATAATACGGGATAAGTAACGGGTATGTTGTTTTGCAGCCAGAATTGCTGATATCCGTTTTTAAACTGAACCTTAAGTTCTTCGTTTGTACTTAGTTCAGTCAGTTCTTCTTGTATTATGACATTCGTTTCTTCTATGTCACCATATGGGTTAATTATCCATGGTGGTATTACCATAGTCAAAACGTCCTCAAACCTAGTTTTCAAATCTGAATAGAGGGCATTTAAATGTTGAACGTAGGTTGAAACGTCGTCTTCTTGGAAGTTGGTCTGTGACAAATTGGGGAACTGGGAAAATTCACCCCGTCCAATATTTTGCTTCATTAGTTTAACTCTGGCCAGAAACGCTGATAAGATGGACTTTGTTTTAATCAAATTTAGACTGTCGCCTTGTAACTGCAAATTAACCATATTAAATTTTGTAAACAAATCTGTTAAATAGGCGATGTTTGTCTTCCACTTCATTAAATTGTCTTTTAAAGTTTTATCTTTAGTATCCAGAAATTCTAAAATAGTCTCAAAAAGTGCAAAAAATCTTGTCAAACATAAGCCTTTCGACAGCCAGCGTACTTCAGTGTGAAGGAGTAATTGATGAAAGTGTTCGTCATTTTCTTCACACAACTGCGCAAATAACCGCGTATTCAACGCGTTGCTTCGGATTCGGTTTACTGCATCAATGACTAATTGAAGAGATTCGTGCAGTCTAACACTCAAATTTTTAGCAACTAAATGTTGTCGATGGATGACGCAATGTATTGCTAATACCCCTGACACATTTTGTTTTAAATAGCTTATAAATCCACGATAACGTCCAACCATAGCAGGTGCTCCATCTGTAGCTACTGATATTATATTTGACAAAGGGATTGCTTTTTCAATGAAGTAATCCTTCAAAACATGAAATATTGATTCACCTTTAGTGTCGGTTGCTAAAGTTCTTGCGAAGAGCAGTTCTTCGTAGATTTCTTGATTCATAATAAAACGAACATATGCCAATAATAATGCTGCATTACCAGGTAAAGTTGACTCGTCCAGTTGTATAGAGAAATGGGTCGTTTGCAAATAATTACACAAGAAGCTTTCAATATCAGAACTCATTTCATCAATACGTCTTTCAACAGTATTGTTGCTTAAGGGAATTCTTTTAATGATATCATATGCAGGTTTGTGTAAAACAGTTTTTAAAACCTCTTCAACGGCTGGCAAAATTAACTTCTCTCCGATAGTATGTGGTTTTCCGGATTTTGCTATAAGTAGCGAGATATTATAAGACGCCCGCAAACCATCATCGTTTCTTTGTGACGTCGAAGCGAACATTCTATCCAGCGTGGGTCTCTTCTGAAGTTTATCTTTGAGTGTTTGAAAGTATTTCAAATCTTTATCTGTTTTATCAGGGTGACATCTTCTCAGATGATCCTGCAGCTTAGATGGTTTCATAGCGTCATTGCCCAAAACTTTGTTGCATAAAAGGCACATAGGCAATTGTTTGTCCGACAATGATGGAATGAAGCCAAACTTCAAATAATCAACACTGTACTGTCTACATTTCTTTTTAGATTCGGACATGGCATCAGTCATCTGTGGGCAAAATTATTCTATTTAAATAAGATATAAAGCCCAGCAGCTGTATATTAAAAAATCAAAGTCAAATTTAAATCGTATGGTCTTAGATTTTATGGCAGGAATAGGCGTTCAGACATTATAAATGTAAGAAGGGGAATGTTATGAATGTTACTTAAGGTTTTGATATGATGGAAATTTGAAAGTAACATGACAAAAAATGTTAAAATAAAATATTATACAACGAATAATAATAACAAATTTTTATGCGATTTATTTCTACGTACATTCGACTGTCATGTGTAAAAATTCACTGGTTCCACATTAGCAATAATAAAAAATTTTAATTTTAATATAGAGAAGTATGTAGAAGTATGTTTGAATATTAAACTACTAATAACTGAAGTCATGATTGGCGTAATTTATCTATCTTTGCTAACTACGAGTAAAAAACTAAAATTTAATAAGAAATAATGTACTTACTTTTCTCCGGCACTCTCAAACAAAATAACACTGATTCACTATAATTTGTGCGATAAACTACCAGTTTATATTTTTTTTAAATATTTTCTTAGCACTTTCCTTTTCAAGATTCAGGAAACGAATAAACGTATTTGTCTCACATTCGTATTTATAGAGTGACGAATTGAACAAGTCAGTGCAAGTTCGCGAAGCTCTGAGCAAAGACATTAGGCGTGGTTTTTTGCTCCTCTATCCAGCAGAGAATAGAGTATACGTATTGGAAACAAAAACACTCCTGCACCAGTGAATTCAGTAGTACAGAAATTCTATTCGTCATTGGTAGTTCACGTGCTGAACTATAGAATGTGCTGATAGAAAAAAGAAAAGCTCATGCGAAGTTGTCTTGTTTTCTGTGAGATGGCTTTGGGTTTTTGAAGGTTAAGTTAAATGTTAATTAAAAAAGCCCGCATAATGTGTAGAAAGCTAAAAGAGGTAATTTTCTGTTAGTTCTTTTTCTATTTTCTATCGATTGTGGTAGTGTATACTCGTTATTTCCTCCCTTTATTTTCAGCTGTTTTGTGGTACCACAGAGAATAGAAGGTCTGTTTGCGTACTTCAGCAAACTGCAGCAGTAACAGATTTTGGCAACTGGCTTCTTTTTGCTGCAAAATTTGGCTTGCAGCAAGAGTACAAAAACGACTTTCTGCGAATCTCTTTTAATATACTATAATGGATTCAGGTACGCGAACAGACCTACAGCAACCTATGTCAGTCTTAGCGAATGCATCAGCTGTTTTGTGATGGATGGTTTTTTTGCGTCATTGTTCTATTCTGTTCTGTATCGGAGCAAAAAAACACGCCTATTAATAATTACAAAGATGTTTCACCCCATACAAAAATTGTGTTTAGCTAAATTTTAAAGTGGATTTTTAAAAAGTTCTTAAGTTCTTTAATATGAGAGTACTTTTACTTGATTCTCTCTCTGAAGCATGTAATTTTCATAACAATAAGAACAAAAAAAGTTCTGTGTGGTTACTTTCTTCATGTGTGAATAGTGCGTTCGCAAGGAGTGTTTTGAAGCTTTAAAAAAAGTGTTATGTTTTTTTTTGTTACTTAAAGAAAGAGAAGATTCTTATAGAATTAATCCATTCATTTTACTATGCACGTTATTTATATTGGGACATCTTTATAATTATTAAGATCTTTGCTCTGAGACTGCGCGTATGCTTGTAACAAGATGATACTGGTATATCATTATGTGCAGGTTTTTACAAGTTCAAAATGTATTGCGGCCACAAAGCGAATGCCTACAATCTACAACTTACACGATTTTATAAACATATATAATAAATTTTTTACTTCATAGGTACTTTTATAAATAATGTATATGTCTTTATATTATAAGATAGTGTAATGTAAGTAAATAGGTACTATCAGTGTATGTTGAGATCCACTATCGTGGACCCCAATTTTCATATCATGGACCCCCAATTTTTTTTTCCTCTGACGTAGACCCCTTGCAGGTTGTCATAGACCCCTGGGGGTCGATATAGACCACTTTGGGAATCACTGCTCTAGCCCAATACCTCAAATAATGATTTTAACTCTCTTACTGCTTGGTGTAACTCGAACTACGTATCGTTAAATGTTTCCAAATGTATTGCCATGTCGTATCCTCTAAAGTCCCAGACTTATGCCTTTCCTTAGCTAATATGTGAACCCGTCCTTGTCTCAGTCGAATATTTTACTGATCCGGGGACCTTTGATCGTAAACTTACCATTACTAACTGTACTTCACGGATTGCTGGCCTTGCTATACGTTCCTGGCACAATTCTTTTAGAATTTTTACATGTGTTAAGGTATTTGTTACCCTAGTTTGTTTCAAACTTAAATACTGTACTCAAGTCTCGTCTCCTCGTTTCACATATCTTTCTGATGCCGTTGAATCTGTTCAGTGGAGGTTCACTGGCACCCTATTTTTGAAATATAATCTGCCCTACATGCCTTATGGTGAATGTTTATAGCTCCTTAAACTCCCTCTCCCAGCAAAGCGCAAAGTAAACCTGAATGAATGCCTTCTGTTCAAAATTTTCCTTGAATATGTGACTTCATCTATAGCATTCATGATTAATGAACGGCAGTGTGAGAGGCAAATTAGGTCCTCTGTTGTCTGTGATGTACCATTTGCACTCATTTCCCGGGCTGTCTGGATGAACCCACCCCCTTCACTTGTCAGCAGACGTCTGATCTGCATGACTTCGAAGACATTGGCGAGGTTTGACACCTTTAAGCCCTTCAAGTCCCCAAGTCCGGATGGGGTCCTACCGGCCATGCTCCAAAAGTCAGGTATGCTCACCGTTCCCTGGCTCATGCAAATTTACAAACATTGCCTAGCACTAGGCCATGTGCTTGCAGCCTGGAGGATCGCTAAGGTTGTATTTATATCCAAGGCAGGTAAAATCAACCATGCTTACCCGAAGGACTACAGGCCAATTAGCCTGACTTCCTTCCCCCTTAAAGTCTTTGAAAGATTACTGGATCTTTACATCAAACAAAGACTTGGATCTCGAGCTCTATCGGGTGCCCAAAACGCGTTTATAAAAGGGCAATCCGTTGAAACGGCTCTCCATAGGGTAGTTCTCGAAATAGAAAAGGCACTCCGCTACAAAGAATACACCTTGGGAGCTTTTCTAGATATTGAAGGCGCCTTCAATAATGTGCACACAACAGCCATTATGGAGAGCCTCCACGCAACCAACACCCACCTATTTGTAGCTGGATAAGCAAAGGTTCATAACAGCTGAGCGGGCGGGGTCACGAATCACTAGGAAGGTCCATAGAGGCACACCGCAAGGAGGAGTTATATTCCCTCTCTTATGGAACCTGGTTGTAAATACAATTTTGGATAGGCTGGAATGCAAAGGACTCACGGTTGTGGCCTATGCCGATGACATTGCGATTTTAGTCTCGGGCAGGTTTCCGCACAGCCTTAAGACATCACGCACGTGGCGGAGCGGAAGCTGAAGGACAACCGCCTTTTTGCAAAAAGTTAAGAGGCCTTTGATGGCCACGTGGATTGTACATTAATGTTCCGGGTATTCTTATACGGGCCAATAGGTCTACGAGTGATCTAGTGTCAGCCAGAAATACTTAATCTAAATGTGAAAAACCCCTAGCGCATCAGAACCGCTAGAAACACTAATGTTCGAAGAAAAGTGGAGGATTTGTACAGATTTTGAGTGTGTTGTGTATTCTACCACTACGTGTGTTGTGTATTCTAACACTACTTAAGACTAATACACCCTAAGTAATAATAGAATCTAAGCTTATTTTAATTTCGGTGACTTCATCGAAATTTACAGAGATAGAAAGGTGTTTGCGGTTGTCATCCGAAAAATGTGCAGATCTCAGAAAATTTAAACATTGTTTACTTATTTTCATTGCAAATGTTGGCGATGAAAATACTTAATACAAGCATTTATTGGAACGAAAATAACAAAAAGACCTAGTGCTGGCAGCCCTTTGCTAGAACCGTAGCAAAAAATATGTCGCATCTGCCTTACGTTAAAGTCAACCTGCTGTGCGAATTTCGTATTGACCCAATGACTGCATTGGAAGTTATAGGGATGCAAAGAAATTTAGGATTACCATTCGCAAAAGTTTTCAAATTTTCTATATCTTAATATTTGGTGCTTATTTTCACTACAAGATCACTACGATTTGAAAATTCTATGATAAAGTCGCTTACTAAAGATATGCCAAAAAAAATACAAAAACAATCATAATTGGCAACCCTATCATTGTTTTTATAACTAGATTCCTGCTGAATATTGCCTACAAGAAGTTTAATTTGCCATTTGGATTTCGTTATGATTCCATGACTGTACTGGAAGCTATAGGGCAAAAAGTTTTATTTTCCTCAGCAATATTTCAAATTTAAGACACCAAAATTACCATAGCTGGCAGCTCCAACCGAATTTTTCAACCAAATTTCTACCAAACGTGGTGTGAAATACTCTGTGAATTTCGTCAAAATCGAATGACTGAATCAGAATATATAGGGCCAAAAGCAGTTATTTTTCTTAGTGATTTTTCAAAATGGCACCATTGACACAAAATTGCCCTCATGTAAAAATCACTTCTATCAGACCTATGCCTACTTAAGACCAATACATTCTGTAAATTACAATTAATTCTGATTATTAGATCGTGAGTTTCCAGGACCAGAAATCGTTGTGTTTTTTTTGTTGTTGTTTTTTTTGATGCGCCTCTTAAACATAGAAAAACAAACTCACAAACATGCCAAGTCGTAATCAAAATCGGATAATATTAACATGCCGTGAGAAAGAGGATGCTGTTAGTAACAAATGTTTAGATTAATATATCTCAAAAACGGTTATAATTACAGGAAAATGTTATACAATCTATTTCATTGGAAATTTTTTAAGCTACAAATCCGTCATACATTGTTTTTCTGAAGACGTAACCGTTACTGAGATATTTAGGGAAGGTCACTATCGGTAACTTTTGACCCCGTATAAAAAGTGACGCAGCACTCGGATCTATGGGGATTTTTGACATTTTGCTCAACACGCCAATAACAAGGTTCACATCAAAATTCAGCTTCCCCCTAATTTTTCCGAAGTGTCGCCTTTTTTATGTCGGATTTCACTGGACCACTAGGCTTTCGAGAATATTACCTGAGTTACTTCTATGCTTCCGAACGGCGAATATAGGGTAAATACGACGTACTAAAAACCCATGTGGAGATAATTGCTAAATATTTCAGGGAACCGTTTAAAATTGAAACGGAAGGTAATACTTCCTTTACTCTTTTTTCATTTATTTATTTAAATCATTCCACGGAAAAAGTTTTCTTAAAAGTATAAAAAAATGGAAATAAGTTACGAGCCAAAAATTTAACAATATTATAAAAAAAATAGGATAAAAAATTCAAATAGTATAAAAAAAAAGTATAAACATGTCTATACAAACAAATTCAAATAAGTATGAGGGCTGTAAGGTATAGCGGCCCCCTATTCGAACCCTTTTACACAACCGAATTACTCTGAGCTGTATTTAAACATCTTTAAATCATAGGATCATAAATCATCACTAGCTTTATCACAAAAACCGTTCTCGATCACCGTATTCGAACATGATCTAACTCTGTTTATTCATTTGCTAATTCGACAAAAAAATACTCTTTTATAAATTGCAATCGATAAGAAAGTAATTCCATTCACGCATGTAACGTAACAAATCTTATCTTTCATTTATAAATAAATCACAGTACCAGTATTTTATAATACGTATTCAAAATTATCAGCGATATCGTTTTGTAAAGTATTCTCATAGTATGTGATTTTTTTTTCATTACCTTTACTAGTAATCAGTAGTTACTTGTTTCACTCTCTCGTTATCGCTATCAAGATAAGATGCAACTTTTTGGGCTTTGAATATTATTCAATAATCTGTAAGGTGTGACTTGATATTTGTTTTTTTTAAAAGTAAAATTGGTTATTTATATTTTTTCCGCACATAAAAATATTATGTTTTCTTTTTTTGGTACACTGTTTAGTTCCAAATAAATTAATTTTTAGCGAAGTTTTTGTTTAAAAAAAATGTGGTATTTGAAGAGGAAGTCATGCTAATATCGACCGTTTTCATATGAAAACAGAATATGCGACAAGTATATTCGTCAAAAATTTTCAAACGCTTGGCAGTCATTGCATTTCCTTTAATTGTTTTTCCAGTATTATTGCCTCTAATCTGCTCGCATGATCTCCATTGCGTTTATGGTCTGAATAGTTTTAACTATACTTAAGTTGAAAGATCCAATGAAAAAATATGTGTACATGAATGAAGTCATCAAAATGCGAAAATCTGAAAAAAATGTTTCCTAGACGTTAGTGGTTAAATCCTTTCAATTATTCCTTTCGAAAATAGATATCTTTAAGTTCTTTAAGATAAGTCACTTAATTTACAGGAAAATCACAACAGTAAAAATATCAAAATGTTTATCCAAAACCATCAAACGACGATAAAACTATCGATTTCCCTATTCCCGAAGTATTTCAAATTTCAATATCATGTTTCGCATTATGCGTGAATTCATTATTTTACTTGCATCGATCAGCTCGAATGAAACATCGCATTCAATCTCATCTTCATAAACATAAATTTCACAAAATTCAGATAAATCGATTTAATTACCATTACCAAATGCTCTCAATTCACTCAAATTCCATTCTCTTCACAGTTATATTCTTTTGCATTAATTAACTGAACTCTATCCTTATATACATTTATACCAGTTTAGTTACAGAGAGGTATGATATTTTTCATTAACAGTTAACTGCTCGATGGGCAAAAACTCACCAATCGCTAAAAAAAAAGAGTAAATTTTCATAATTATTTTGTTCAACCAGGAGTCGACGTGAAAGTCCATATCGAAGAAATTATGTTTGAATACGTTCAGTATGTATACATTTACGCTATTCAAAAACGATCATTTTTTATGAACCACTTATTGAACGAATTCGAAACAAAAAAAAACTGTCACTACTCAAGCCAAAACGACATTCTAGGTAGCACCTGACTAAATAGTGCAGATAAAATTCGTTCGTTCTAGATCAATTTCGTTCCGCCATTCTCGGAGACAGGCGTTCTTTTAGGGCTTCATGTTTACAAGTTTGCGCAATTAACGGTGCAGCTTGAAGAAATCAAATCAGAAGAGCGAATGTCGCAAAAATTTAATGGAGATAAGATATCTGGAAGGTTTGTTAAATTTTGATTGAATCGATTAAAACTAGAACTGGTTTTTGTCATTCTGTCTTTGGTCAAGTATCGTTTTTTTCTATGCCTAATCAATCCTTGATCGGAGAGTGTTATTTACTTCACATGCATACACACGCATTAGCATGAATTGTTTGTATAAATTAAATAAAGTAGGTGTGGTTGCTTTCTCTGTATTTTACATAAGAAACAGTTCATTAAATAAAATGGTGGGAATGACCTTTACTGCTATTCAACTTTTTTGGTTACAACATTCTTGTTCGGACTCGTTCCGCATTGGAATCATAAAAACTCGTTTCGTTATAGATTGTGTCTGTAAAATCTAGATATCTTCCTTATCTATTCGAATTTGATTTGTCCAATCAGGTGAATATGGGGAAGATAGATTGTCGATAAAAGTCGTCGTTCAAGCGAAAGAAATGAAGTTTAGGTTTCGAAAACAGAGAAGATACTATTGAAAAGAACGTTGATTGTATAAACGATTAATTCACACCTATTTTATGTTTATTTATCCATTAAAACTGTTATCCACTATTATTTGTATTCAGGTTTTGCAAATATGTATCTTATCTGGATTAGTTTCTATATCAACTGCTACCACCATTTTAAACTGCTGACTCTAAAAGTTAATTTATATTGTGTTTTCTTCAATAAGTGAAAAACACTTGAATTTGAAATTTCCGTCGAAAAAACGCAATGTACATGAAAATTTAGCTACTAGCATTATTTGAAAAGCTAGCTACTAGCATTTTAGTGTAAATTAATTAATATTTTTTTTATGAAATCAATCTACCGGGAGCGATTATATAATAAAATAAATACATCTGCAGCTAAATTTTTGAAATTCGTAATAAAACTCATGTGAATAAGTTTGCAGCGCAAATTACTCCAACCATTGACTGAGAGAGCGGTTGATCGTAGATTGATAGAGAGGTGTCTAACACCTATAAGAATTCAGAATTCATTGTACTCATACGCCCACCCAGATCCAGAGTTTCCTGGCCCTGTTAATAAAGCTCACGACCCCTGATTGGGCATAGTTTTGCATTTTCTGCTAACCCAACTGGTGTGCTGAGAGTTAGCATCGCAACCCACGAGAAGTTCCAGTCTTTTCAATTCAGTGTGTTGAACGGGATCTGTTAGGGGATTTATAAGGAGTCAAAATGAAGATAAGTTGAAACGACAATCTGGCGTTTCAGCCTCCCATCATCCCGAAACTGCACGATGACTGCTGGCGGGACCCGGCTTGAAAACTATCTTGTCCTAGTGCTATCAAATAGATTGGAAACTGGAACAAAAGCACTCGGTCTCGTTGTTCTTTCATCATAAATGGTTATTTGGCTGAGCACCAAGCCCAAGGCTCCTGTACAAGCACAAAGTAGGCAGATGCTTACAGCTTTCTTAAAAAAATGAAGACGAATCCGTGAAACGCTGCGAGTTGATCTGAACAAACCGTATACCATCAGGTATAAATTGTCCAGAATCAATGTCTGGAAGCTTTGCCTAGTTAGCAATGCCCAGTTAGCGTAGCTTTGCTGCCAGTCATCTGCACGAGATATATTTGCCCCGCATCAACGTTTCTCTCACTTTTCGAGGTAGACTCTGAGGTTCCATTGCCTGGCATCTAGTGCTCTGGAAAATATTAAGAGTTTTCATTCCATTGATTTCCGTATCAGCTTTTACCGGCAGCTTTCCTATTACGCATAGCTTCTTACTTTGCCTGCATCCGCCATCAGCAGCTGGAGAGTACCTACCAACCATCAATGCTTGGTAATCAAAATTATTTATAAAAGCAAGTCAACCAAAAGTATACCAAACAAAGTAATAGTTGATCCTTAAGGGTGGGAGCTGCAACAGGTCTATAGTCAGGTCATGAAAACCGCTGCTGTAATTTTTACAAACTACATTACACTTCGATTTGATTCTGGTCATCATTGTATTCTTTATGCACAATATTCGGCTTCGCGATAAAATAGACTCTAGTTGATGTACATAAGCTACAGGTTTTTACCTTTGTGCATACGCCCGGCATATGCCTCTTCAGGCAACTTACGTGACGATGAAAATATACTGGAAGGCTACAGATTTTCTGGCTTCTTTCTTTCAAGGTTTTTCTCCTGAGAACATAATAACATTCCTGTTATCACTGTTAATTCCAACTCTTCATTCCGCAATCTCTGGAGGCATAGGCAAGGCTCTATTCTTGGCCCTTTACTGCTTTTAATGACGTCGGCGTTTAGAGTGTTTGATTTGCTAGATTATTGCGAACAGCTGCTTTAGGATCTATCCATACTGGGCAACCAATATTTTTGCTAGAAACGTCTCGAAATGTCATCGTATGTTTTACATTCATAGAAAATCCCTCTTGTGCTCTTCCATTACAACTCTGGTCGAAAGCTTCAAGGATATTGTCGTCGTGTTTATACCAAGCTAAAACCTTGATCTGCCGTCTGATTTATACGGCTATATGTATGTATGATGTCCTCCCTATAGGCACGTTATATACACCAATGCACATTAAAAAGCAGTCCAACGGATGTTATCCTGTTCGATAGCAGTGAAATTGAATTTGGTCCCTGGCCTACTTCAAGTTCTTTCTCTAAAATCTGTGTGTCCCTTTTAAACTTCATCAGAATCTCTGCATGTTTGATTGTAACACTCAATTATCTACAAGTGAATCGCGTTGCTCTAGTAAATCCACGCTGCTTATGATGCCATTTTTGCATTTAAGCGTAGCCGTTATTTTGCAGGCTGAGGTCCCATAAAAATTTTGATTCTAATATTTCATTCAAAACTTTTATTCAATCTCAAATTATTCTCAATAGTAAAGTGCTATCGTTATTTCATAAGTATAACTTACAAAAAATTATTGATTAGTAGAATGCAATGAATTTATATTAATTTTTCTAGAAACTACTAACCTACTGATGGTAGGTAGGTAGGTACGTCAAGTGGCAGTCAATCGGAGGATTCCGCCGAATGATATGCGATATCAATCTCTCTTAACCACTGTAATCAGAAAACCGTCTAATTTGTTTAATAAACTTTACAATCCGCTTTAAGACCATTAAGAATAGATCAGTCAGACATGAGAAAAAGTGGGCTCTAAACGAGAACATTCGTCTCTTCGCCAAAGCCAAGATTTATCTTCATTATCTGAGTCACAGCTCCATGCCCAACCGTTGCGCGTGCAGACCTATGATACAGTGGCTCGTGAAAACATACACAACACAACCAGCTTAACAGCTGTCTGGTTCAACACGTGTCCATGGAGGTCCAAGCCTGTCTTGCGATTGCACAGGATCATTCTTCACCTAGAACTTCTCAGCGTCCTCAAGCTATTTGAGGGGGTACATAAGAGACAAGAGGCCTCCGGTAGCAAAATGCTAAGCCTTGCTAGTTTGCCAGCCGCCCAGTTGCCCCGGATACCTCCATTCCAGGTACCTAAATCTGCTGATGTAGATTATTGAATAACACAGATCAGATGCTCTGGGTTTTGCATCACTGTAGCTTTTCCTTATTAGAAGAAATTTTCCAGGGTAATTTTTGCCAAAAAGGCAAAAAACTAACGGACAATGCTTGATAGAGTGATGAAAACGCCGAAGATGGTCTGGAAACTCCTGAATTGTGGTCAAATCCGCCTATATTACGGAAAATGGTTTCTTTATTCAGTACTGCAATTGAGTAGTGTTGTTGTTCATCTGCTTTATAACAAATTCTCTTTGGTGATGTGGCTTTATTGTTTCGTGCAACTCTTACTTTTGATCACCGCTCGCAGTGACTTTTCGAGTCGAACTTAGCTGTGAAGGCGAGTGAGTTAATTGAGCTTAAGCTTTTCACCACTAGTTTCCAAATAAAGTAAAGTTTTGTAGCAAAAATGATAATCAAAAATTTAATGGTTCTATCTAGAAGGATGTCAGACACCAGCTAACTTTAACCGTCTAATAACTCCAGAAAATAAACAACTTTATTTGAAGGATAAAAGTTGACTGGAAAAAGTTTCACAAATCCAATGTTTATGTGTTCGAGCGAAGCCTGGACACTAACAAGTGATTATTAAAAAACCGTAGAGAGTGCAAAATGTTACGGAAAATATTTGGTCCTGCCAAAAAAAGGCCCGTCTAGAGAATACAATATAACAATGAATTATTAGGTAAATATGAAAACCTACCTTTATTTATCTGCGTCAACCTGCAAAAAATAGAAAGAGCAGGTCAGTCTCGACTAGCCATTTTCCTTTCCATATGCGATGGCCGACGAATGTCAATTTATGACATACTATCTAATGCGTGTTAGGAAGCTTGAGTAGCATAGTGGGTAGAGCAATGGCTTCTTGCGTGTGGGTTCCATGGTTCGAATCCAGGTTCGGACGAAGGTCCGCGCACCAAGCTTTGAGTTCACTTAGCTCTGATTAGGTACCTGATTTAAATTCGGGGTAAAGTGAGCCGTGGAACTAACCACTCCACACTCGTATTCACATTCAGCTTCGATGTCATCAGAGACGCGGTTAATGTCGTCTACTTGAAAGAAAAGTTTGTGCTCAGTCAGCCCTTGAGAGTCACTAGATCTCGACGATTGCTTATTGAATACCAACACAACACAACATATGCAGCAAACGAGCCAATAAATAGGTGAAATATTATGAGGGCTCTCTCTTCATAGTCTCTCCCTTTCCCCCGTCATACTAATATATATATATATATATATATATATATATATATATATATATATATATATATATATATATATATATATATATATATATATATATATATGTATATATATATATATATATATATATATATATATATGTTGTAAATTTAAAGTCACTTAGCTATTTGTCATTTGTTATTCATTTAGTAATTTGTCATTTAGCTATTACTTTATTTGTTAAATATATATTTGTAACTAGTTTATTTTTGCGTCATTTATTAATCTTGTATTCATATATAGTTTTGTTTTTTTACTTTGTTTCGTATATTATTTTATTTTGTTTCGTAATTTTATCCATTTACTATATTATTTATTCTTTTGTACATGTACACCTTGCTTGGTGAATAAATAAATGAATAAATGATTGGAAAAAATTATAATGAAGCTATCTACCAGCTTCTTTGATATGTGAATTTCCACCTCATTTTAACCACCTTATTTTTATTTGCAATTTTTTTTAATGTATTCAACAAAGGAGAAAATTTATTTTTTATTAATATATGTAGATATAAAAATGAAAAAAAAAATCTAAATTTAATGAAGGTTTAGGTGAAAAAATCACAAACACTAGTGTTTTTATGTCAATTTTCACCACTGTAAAATAAAAGCAGTAGCAATGTAATTTAGTAGATTGTAGGCGAGTTCGGTTTTGACTCTCTTAGAGATCACACCTAGCAGCGTTCCGAGTGTACTTACATCGTATTCGAGCTATTGTGCCATTGCGAATTCGGTTTTTATTCTAATTGTAACCTAGAATATATTAATAGTGAAGCGTTGTCTTTCTCCTGAGGGCGATGCCCTGATGGCGAAAAGAAAAGTTACGAAGTCTGGCTCTGCCAAATCTAACGGAAACTTCTTTGCTCCGCTAAGCCAGCTTATTGACGACGAAAGTGAAAGTGTTTCATTGCCAGCGCGCGTGACTTATTCGCCTCCAATAACTATCATTGGTACCTCCCGCGCAGCTGTGGAATCTTTAATTCAAGGCTCCAATATCACGCAGTACGTAATTAAACATACCAGCATTGGTATAAAAGTTTGCTCACTTCTCGCGGAAGACTACAATCAGCTTCAAACTAAGCTGATCAACGAAAATGCGAAATTTTTTACGCATGATGATAGTGCGCGGAAATCGTTCAAAGTCGTTCTAACAGGCTTACACTCAGTCACTCCTGCCGAGCTAGCAGAAGAACTCAAAACAAAGGGAATTACATGCCCGGACATTAAAAGTTTAAGTGTAAGATCTCCGCGCTATGCTGATCAAGCAACTTTTGTTCTTACTTTTCTCCGTGGATCGGTCAAAATCGCTGACCTTAATCAAAAAGCTAAATACTTATTCCACACTGTGGTGAAATTCAGCCGCTATCAGAAACGGCTTTCTGGGCCTGTGCGTTGTTTTAACTGTCAGACCTATGGGCACGCGTTGGCCGGGTGTCACCTTAAAACTATTTGTAGTTTATGCGCAAAAGCACATAAATCAACAGAGTGCCCTATTCGCGACGACATTAATGCGAAACGACTTTGTGCCAACTGCTCCGGGGACCACCCAGCTAGTTCTAACCTCTGTCCTAGCCGTCTCAAATACATTGAGCTTCAAGCTCGATTACGAGCTAAACGAAGCAAAACCGACATCCAACCTACATCGCACGTTGATATCAGCAACAAGAACCTGTTCCCTGCGCTTAATCTAAGCAGTGGCACTAGACCAAAGACAACAATGATGACGACAACTCCACCATCTGCCCTGAACTATGCCACGGTAGCCAGTGCAGGCGTACGTCTTAACAATGACCTGTTCACTTGCAGTGAAATAATCAACCTGACAAACGAGCTTTTAACTAAGCTTAAACCTTGTATAAACAAAGAGCAGCAATTTCGAGTGGTTGCAGAGCTTACAATTAAATACTTATATAATGGGTATTAATATTATAATGTGGAATGCTCGTAGTATTTGCCCTCTAGAGAAACGCCTTGAATTCTTCGCGTATTTGAAAACGAATAAGGTTGATGTTGCTGTCATTACTGAAACGTGGTTGAAAGACAGTAACTCCATTTCTGATGAAAGTTACTTAATTTATCGCACCGATCGCTCTTTCCTTCATGGCGGTGGTGTGGCAATTGCCGTCCATCGTTCTATTAGCCACTGTGCGAGACCACCATTAAAAACATCTCTAATTGAAACCTGCTGCGTGGAACTAAACTGCCTTGAGCGTAATTTCCTTCTAATTGGAGCCTATTTTCCAGGCGGAAATAGCAACCATACTAAAGAACGTCTGTTTAAAAACGATCTGAAAGTGTTCGACCGCATCGAGAACAATTTTTTAATTGCAGGGGATTTGAACTGTAGGAGCAAAGATTGGAATTGCTCTCGTAACAATCGCTGGGGGAGCATACTTGAGCACAAGCTTACATTTTCTGCGTTCAACATTCTTTTTACTCCAACTCCTACTTTTTACCCTAAATCTAGAGGCAATCCATCTACGATCGATGTAATATTGACTAATTGCATTCAATATGTATCTCCTCCATTTGCCCGAACTGCTCTATCTTCGGACCACCTTCCGGTTCACTTTAGCATTCTCGACGCAGGGATTGGAAAAGCTTGTTTAAAAAAATTTGCCTTCCATAGAGCAAATTGGGAAAAATTTTCGCGCGTCACTGGTGAACTAACCAATTTGAGGCAGCTAGACCTCTCTACGCCACGACTTAGTGACATCGACGAGCACATAATAAAGTTCAATAGCATTTTACTATCTGCAGCACAAAGTTCAATCCCTGTGACTTCAGCTAAACCGCCGTGCACAAACTTATCTCTGGATACTAGTATTAAAACTCTCATTTCCCGGCGTAATTTTTTACGCAGACAATGGCAGCGTTCACGGCAATCATTTCTGAAGAAGGAAATTAATCGTCTCCAAAGAAATATCAAGGAAGCCATTTTTGTGCTTCGTAACCAAGAGTGGAACAGCAAACTAAAATCACTAGAGAAAGGTAGCAAAAGCTTTTGGAACATAGCTAAAGCTCTCAAAAAGAAGTGCTCTCAATTTTTCCCAATTAAAGTTGACGGCGTGCCCGTTCCAAATAACGTGTCTAAGGCTCTAGCCTTTGCTCAACATATGCACCAGGTTCACTTGTCAGCCATTATTAATAGCGATAGTGACACTGAAACTCAAGTGGCTTCTTCTTTCGATGCTATCGAAAGTAGTAGCAGCTCCTCTTTCCCCTTCATGTCTGTCTCCTCTATAAAGAGTATCATAGCTGATTTAAAATCAAGTAAGGCTCCGGGCAACGACAACATCTACACTTTATTTCTAAAAAATATGCACAGGAAAGCGTTTATATACCTATCAAAGTTACTAAATGCTTGCCTTGTAACATCTTACTTCCCGACTGCCTGGAAAATTGCAAAAGTTATTTGGATCCCGAAACCTAACAAACCCAAGTCCGAAATCGGCAGCTACAGGCCAATAAGCCTAATAAGTGTGATTGGAAAAGTATTCGAACGCTTCATCAAGATTCAGCTCCAAACCTTTATTGAGTCGCAAAATATCTACCCCAAAGAGCAGTTTGGTTTCAGAAGCGGGCACAGCACAATTCATCAAGTTCGAAGGATAACAAATATAATCACTACGAACTTTGGACTAAAAAAGTCAACTGGTTTGCTTACTCTCGACTTGGAAAAGGCATTTGACTGCGTCTGGCATCAAGGTTTAATCCATAAAATGCGATTACTTAATTTTCCTCTGTACCTTACTAAAATAATCATGGACTTCCTGCGCGATAGATACTTTTATGTTGATATCAATGGCTCGGAATCAATTAAGTTCCCGATACCAGCTGGTGTTCCACAAGGCTCGGCGCTAAGCCCCATATTATTTAACATCTTTTTATATGACATACCACTACCAGCCAATTGCATTATTAGTCTATTTGCTGACGACACAGCCCTTTTGTCATCAAATCACTGTCCGGTATCTGTAAAAACCTCACTAGAAAACGGGTTCGCAACACTGTCAAATTATTTCAACAGATGGAAATTGAGAATAAACCCTACCAAAACCGAGGCAATATTCTTTACTTGGAAACGTAAGCAATGCCTACTCCCCAGTTCTCTTAATGTAGATGGTAACATTGTCGGCTGGAACCCGGAATATATAAAATATCTAGGAATTTACCTTGACAAAAAGCTTACCTTCAAAGCCCATATCGGGCTTACCATAAAAAAATGTGACCTTTTGGTCAAATCCTTGTATCCGTTAGTAAATAGGCGCTCGCAGTTGTCTATAGCAAACAAATTGATTTTATTCAAAACAGTTTTTCAGCCTGTCATGCTCTATGGTGCTCCGGTTTGGGGGCGCTGTGCTGCTACTCACATCAAAAAGTTACAAATTAAACAGAACAAAATTCTGAAAATGCTCCTAAATCTCCCGTTTTTCTATTCGACCAACTCTTTACATTCGGTTTCAAAGCAGTCCCTTATTTCAAGCAGCATTAACCGCATTAATACCAAATTTTTAAACACTTGTGTTGCATCAAACAATCCTATGGTTCGAGCTCTAGTGCAATGAACTTCAACTTTAAGAGCATCCACATTATAAATGACTCTCATTTAAATCCGACAATCTTAAATCAGCAACAATGCTGCTCTTTTGTTTCTTTGCTTAAGTTAGTATGTAGTTAGCACTAAGATATTAAAGTAAGTTTTATATTACAATTCATTCAAATAAAAGGTTTTCCCCGTTTCCTTTTACATATCCAATGTAATTACACAAAAATTCATTCTGCTAAGATGCATGTTAATACAGTTGTTTAGGATTGCAAGAGCCAAAGCTCGATTCACCTACTGGAATATTTTGTACAAATTGTAGTATATTTAATGTATGGTTGAATAAATAAATCTAAATCTAAATCTAGTAGATTGTAGGCGATCAGGCTCAGACAAAACCTGAAGAAGTAAAGTATTCCCAGGACAACTTTTTGTCAGGTCTAGGGGTTGAAGCTCCTGGCCGTAGAAGACGCCTTTTAAAACAGAAGAACCAAACTGATGCTCATCATAACTTCTAATAAAAAACAACTCTGTGCGTGGAAAGGAACAGAAAAGGTATACTGAGCTCTGGTAGGACGATTACAAACTCGTAAAAGGTGGGAAATAGGAATATAAGCGGAAAGTAATCCAACACAACGTTTATAAAAGAAACAAAGGTCCAAGAACAACCTGCGATAATGCAACAAAGAAAGGTTTAGGATATGCAAGCTTCAGAAGGCCTATACAGAGAATTAAACTTATAAAAAAGGCATCACGTAAACCTATGCTAGACGGATTCGAAAGCATCTGACAAATACAACAAAATGGGGTGACCAAACTTGGGAACAGTATTCAAATATGCTACGTACAAGCAATGTGAAAAGACGGAAACAAGTAAAGATATTGAGTGTGCATTAAGTACGCTATAAAGGAGATCCTGCCATTCTTGAAGCTTTAAATGTGATATAGTATACATGGAGATCAAATTTTTGATGAGGGTCGAAGAAGACGCCAAGATCTTTATGATAGTCAACATGTGACAACAGACTACCAGAAAGTGCATTATCAAAGCAGATAGGAACAGGTTTGTTTGTAAAAGCCATAAATCACACGCAGTTATTAATGGATGCAAATGCAGTTTAAGAGCTTAAGGTCATCCGCATAAAAGAGGGAAAAGGAATTGAGGCAACTGAGAACAGAGCGAAAGAAGGTCAGTAATGGAACCGTGGAAACACCAGATGAAATAAGTGAGCAAACATATCTCTTGAAGATGACACGACAAGCACGATTACCAATATAGAAAGAGATGCAGAAGTGTAGAACATCAGAAATGAAAAATTGGCGAAGTTGGTCCATCAACACACCATGATTAGTCCCATAAATGAAAATTTGTGTAGATGACGTCAACGTGTTGTCTATCATCCAATGAATCAGCAACGAAATTCGCAAACTAAACCAAGTTTATAGATGTAGAACGGACTTTGATGAATCTGTGCTGCTCCTTATAGAGGATATGGCTCATGGTACCATAGAGCTCGTTGTCGATAGCTAGGGCATATAGGACGGAAGTTCGAAACGTTCTCAACATTCCCCTATTTTAGGATCGGAAAAATATAGAAAAAATCGAATCAGAAAAATTATTTAAACAAAATTGAAAGAGAAACACATAAAGAAGAGGAAAGTGAACTAACAAACTCATTTAGAATTCTATCTGGTCCACTCCTGGCATTAGGATCTAACAGGAATGTTAAGATTTCAACTTCAGGAGGAAAGGTTTCAAGACAAGTAGGTAAAAATGAGTGGGTATTGCTATTGGAACGACTGGGAATGTTGAAGGTGTGACGAATATCTTGAGGACATACGGTAACATCATTGTTTAAGGTGGAGCTACCCGAAAAGAGCTTTCCAAGATAATCATGGCAGGACCTGAAGGGTTCAGGTTTATTATAAAGGAAAGAGGTATTTATGTCAGCAAAGTATCTTCGCTTAGTTAATCCGACTAGTTGCTATGCGCAAGTCTTGAAGCGATTGGTCAGATAAGTTACGTCAATATTCAACTAGCGCCTTGTCTTTTTTTATGGAAAGCAATAGACACAGCAATAAAGAGCCAAGGCGGACTAAAAAATGTGTAGGACCATGTCCTGAGAGTGTAAAATGAAGCTAGATTAGACATCAAAGCGTAAAAAAGTGCAAGAACTGTGTCTAGGTTGTAAAAAATGAAATCCAATTGATAGCGTTAAGTTCGCAAGCAATCCACCCATAATCAGCTTTGAAAAAATTGAAGCAGCACTCCTTTTCCGATTTGAATTTTTTGATGTTTAAAGACAGAGGAGGCTGATCATGATCAAAATTGACATAGGGATAATGACATGACATATTATTGGAGGAAATATTGGAGAAAACAAGGCCCAAAAGACGATTATTAACATTTGGAATAGTATTAAGCTGTGAAAATGCACAATAGGACAGACAAGAGTAATAGACGTTGGACTTTTGGATACAATTGCCAATGATGATAAGTTCCATTGAATAATTGGCAAGTTGAAATCTCCACACATAAACACAAAAAATTAGCAAAGTTAGTTAAAATGTAACTAGACATAAACGACATAAAGAAACACTCCTTTGTGGATAAAGGAGTATTGCAGGGAATATACACAAAAATAAGCAATACGCAGATGTCATGTAAGAGACGAACACGAACCGTTAACCATTCAAGAGGAAATGATGAAACAAAACCGCAGAATACACACTAAAATGCGAATGGCTATCAGGACCCCGCTTCCTTCTGAGTTTTGGGTTAGGGCTCTATCCCGGTGACTTCTAATTCCTTACTGCAAACATCAACAGATAGCCAAGTTTTCGTTTTACAGATCAGAGGAAATTAAGGAAGAAACTTTGATTAGTTCCAAATTGGTTTTAAGTGCACAAGTACATTCTAGTAATATAAATTATAATTTATAAAAAAAAATTATTGTCAGTAAGATTTATGTTGTTTGGTTGACTGGAGCTAGAGTCTGAACTTCCCCAAAACTAATAGGACACCAACGATGTTCGAATCTTGATTACAACGCCAGTGGGCCAGAAGCCAACGCGACCAACAACACTATGAACAGCTGAGTGAGTTTTCCATCGACTGTCACAGACAATAAAATCCAGTCCAATGAGAATAACGGAGAACAGCTTATAGACGGTACTAAAAAAACGTGACACCCTTATAATAGCTGCACTCTTCGATGAGCCCCCTTATTATGTATGTTGTGCTATCCGATAGCTTCAAAACTAGCTAATGAATCATATGATGTCCTGCTTTTGATCCGTTGGACCGCTTGACGTATTTACAAGGACGCAGCTTATTGTTACTTGAAAGCCTGCAGTACGATTAGAAGTAGTGGATGAATATCGCAAAATGCATAACTAAAGTACTTTTATAAACGCTCGAATTCAATATTGTTCTGTAATATTATGTTATCTATGAGAATCTATTGAGTCTATATTGAACCTGAACTATGAATTGCATGTTGTTTTTTTTTTAATATTTATCAAAGTCTATTGACTTCTAATTATACTTTTTGGTTAATATTTTTGCTTTAGTTAATCAATGAATGTGAATTTTCTATAGATTTGACTATGAATCTATAGTCAAAGTACTGTATAGATAGCATATTCAACAAATTTATATTTAATTTTTTTTTTTTTTGCATATAACATGTGAACACTATCCCACATGTGTTTCGCACATTATCTCATTCGCATATGCCGATCGTTACATTCCAAAGCCCCTAAATTTGCTGCTCGTGTAATTCCATTGCGCATGCCGCTCAGCGAATATTTTTGCGTGATTCTCGTTGACTGACGCGACTATTGCGGTTTTGGCGTTGACTGATGCAAATGTTTGTTTATGCGTTACCGTTTTCAAAATCAGTATCACACAACGCTATAAATTTTATATGTATTCGTTGCATAGTTAGTATGAGCAGCCGCTTTTGCTGAAATTTCGGACACCGGCAAAAGTATCTTTCGCGTAGACGATGTTGTAGATACATCCACAGGAACTTGGGGACTATCTCGCCTGAACCGTTTGAAAACTCGAGTAGGCTCGACGTCGGTGGTGGCAAACACGCTCCACTGTCGATTGCATTGAAGTGGATCGTTTAAGTGACTGTACACCTGTATTTGTTGGAGTATCTTTCAAGACATGTTTTCGAATGGCTTGTTCAAGTGAAGATCATTGTCAGGATGAGCACGACCATGCCGATCCATCGCACGACCGTTAGCACATGTGGCTTTAGTCTTTTCTATCTTCGGTTGCGGTAGGAAAGCTTACACCTATTTAGATATTCACCGATTTCATACTGATTTTGCACACACCGTACACAAGCATATTAGCAATAGATACAGATTGCTGCCGCAGTTGCTACCACCGCTGCTCTCTTCAAAGTGGCCGGCGCTCTCTTCGCGAATTCTTGTGTTGCGAATTAGGCTTCCACTTGCTTTGCGGCTGAGCTGCAGACTTTTTCTAGCGACACTTGGCCTGTTGCTGTTTCGTTCCTAAAATTCATCTATTGCGCATATGTGAGACTCTTTTCTCGCTTTAGCCCCGGGCTCGCATCGAGCTGCTGATCCAGAGACCAGAGAGCTTTTTAACGTTACTTTCCACAACTGTAGGTATAGTTGCGTTACATTCACGCGATCCGATTTGCGGATTCGCGAATCGCGAAAAAATGTTGTATATTGGCGCGCAACGGCCAACACTGCTCTACCATCATCAGCAACGGCAACAGGCAGCTCAGCAGGCTAATATACCCACCATCCACATCATATCGCATATATGCCTCGCGTTTATTACATTTAGAGCTTAGAATCTAACTATACTAATGGTGTATGCACGCGGATAATATTAGTAGTTAGTTGACTGTTTGTTAGATCTAGTGTCATAGTTTTTGGGGTGATTTGTTCCTTATCGTACATTACTCAAAACCAATTCTTTTGCATTCGGCGGTCAAAAAAAATCAAGTGATATGTGTTCGTGCCCGCTTGTTGACATTTTCTAATTAGTTTATGGACTCCCAACTGATCGTTTTTTTTTTTTAAATCGACTAGGAAGATCATGTGTATTTCCTTGCCTGCTGCAAGGATCACTCAAAACGCATTTTTTGTTTCGGTGGTGATAAGCCGGATTTAAAGAGTTTGCCATATCGATCAAGGACAATTTAAAAAGCAAGGATACCTACCTGAGAAATAAAATAAATAACGCACCGACTTAACAAGACAGACTTTCCGCAATTAAGGCCATCAGCAGCGGCTCGAGGACCATCACCGCATGAGACCCGATAAGAGTCCCTGCCTGTTTTTTTTTCGTTCGTTCTTCTTGCTTAGAACATTACGCGCTACTTTTGGCCCACAACGACAACAAGAACTCAGCAACATCACGAAAGCTTAAGCTACCAGCCGAAAAAATTGCCAAACTGTCGAGGGCGGGCCTACACATGTGTGATACGACCGAAGTTATTTGATATGGCGACGTGTCCAATTTGCCCTTGATTCGTTTTTGCGGTTGTTTCTTTCACTCGAGTCGGCCTTGGACTCGTACACTGTTTTCCTACGCGAGCAAGGAACAAGTAAATAAAAATATAAATAAATGAAGCTAAAAGTCGAAGGCACTCGAAACTTGTAAAAGGCTCCCCCAAACTATATTTCGTCAATTGTCGTCATAATCATCTTCGTTTCAACAATTCGTCTCCTTCTTCCTCTTCTTGCGTTGTTCGTCGCCGTCCAAAAAAAATCCAGTGTGAGTGTAGATGTTTACATAAATTTTTTACACAGAAATTTTTTTGAAGTGTTGCGTTCTATCAAATCCCCGCGCGAAGCAAAAAGGTTTGTCTAATTTTTTCGCACAAGTTTCTGGGCTGTGTTCCGCCATCATAATACTTATAAACGAATGATAAAACTGTGCTTTTGTTTTTTGTAATAATGTACAATTTCGATTTGATTAAAAAAGCAATTGCAGCTGTAAGTGTTAAAAATATCAATTCGAAATTAATGCTGAAACTGTTAAAGTTGGTGTAATCGTAATTGAAATCGCTGTGATAAATTTTCAAATATTTTTGTTGTTGGCGTTGTTGTTGAATGACCTTCGATGGGACATTTGTGTCGGGAAAAGTGTTAAAAAGACATTTTATTTGAAAGTTTCCTGGATTTTGTGGACTTGAAAAAAAAAACACGAATTGTGAAAAATACTGACTCTATTACGAACCGGTCGAATCTGGTGAAACGAATATCGTTATTGAACGCAAAGCACTGTGAGTGGTGGCGAATGTCCTTGTAAATCTTTGTGGATTAATTATTCGCTGAGAAGTGTCCAGTTTCTCTCAAGCCTATTTCTGGATTATATGGAGTTTTAATGAAGAGGTGGGTGATGCGAAATAATTCAAAATTTTTTTTGTGAAATTCTTCAATCATAATATTTAGCTTTCTCTATGTCACATATTGTTTGATTAAAATTCTTTGATTTGAACTGTAAATATACTTGACACGATGTGCATCAATCAAATGAAAAGTTCTTAGATATCCCTTAAAAATATTTAGTTCACTCGTATCAAGTAGCAATTTACTCAAATTGCTCAAGTAGATAATATGTTAGTAGCCAAATTGTAATTGTACTTTAAATAATTCCAAAAAGAGCTGAAACGAAAAACACCTTTTTCGTTTCGAAAAATAGGACGAAAATGGGGATTCTATTTTTGAATGCATTCAACCTTTTTTGTCATATTTTATAGCCATCCGGGCCATTATTATAACTTTTTCTTGATTTTCCGCATATTTTGTTTACTATTTACATTAGATAGTAGATAATTACAAAGATAATATTATGTGTTCTATAATAAAAATCTCCAGCTGCCAAATATACATAACAGTGATTTAGATTGGAAACTTTGAAAATGTTCTATGAAATTGGTCCGGTGTCTGTTTTTTTTTAAGTACATATATCCAACGACCAAGCGAAGTTTTGAATCAAATAGAGTGGAAGATGTTATCATAAGTATTTTTCATTATTAGATGAAAGTAAAAATTACTAAAAAAAAACTCCTCTGTGAAAATAAAAATATAATACTTTCTATCGTAATTTTGCAATAAATATGTAAAGCTAATTTTTTATTTCAACTTTCATGTTGCATGGATTTAATTAAATTAACAAACGAACGAAAATTGAAATCACATTATACCCCATATCCAAGTTTAATTTTGAATTCTACAAAATATCTCCAAAACCTACAACCACGTTGACAAAGGAAACCCCTAACAAAATTAAAATTATCTTCTCGTATCCACGCAAGTTTTGGGAACCAATTCACGGCAAAAAGTTCCAACGTGGCTAGGATAGTTACGCTACACGTAGGAATTTTCGTTAGGTCTTAGTCGAACATGTTTCAATATCACGTAATTTATGTAGATCCAAACGTTACCGAAAAACAGGTTTGACTTTATAGTTTTGTACTCATTAAAACTGCAAAACGAACCATTTCACAACAACAACACTGAAACCACAAGGTTTCAATGTTGAAATGTATCTGCTTTGTAGGTACCTAACCTACCTATGCATATTCTAGACAGGGTTTTTGGGGAATCTTTGGATATTGATCGAAGTTAAATGTTTCGATAAGACAATGCAAAAAACGTGTTCAAATATTCTTAAAAGCTTTTTTGTTGGTTTAATTATTAGCTAGATTCTAGGATTAGTAAAATTAAGCGCATCGCAAAGTTTTCGATGGATAATATAATCGAGGCATACGCAATTTCAAGGTCAAGCATTTTATGGAAATCGGTAAGCGTGAAGTTAGCTTGCGTGATTTAAGTGGGGGATGAATTAAAGGATCGTATTTATTTTTTACATGATATGTATGCCTACGTAGCTAACTCGAATTGAATTTAACTCTATATCTTCACAAATCTCGCATAATCTCGATGAATTTCATCCTCTGAAGTTAGACAAAAGTTTCAAAAGTTTTAATATACCTACTTAATGCAATTTTACTGCAAACATTTTTTTAGATTAAAGAATAACTTCAGATATATTGCTTCATCGATGGCTATCATGTTGATATTTCATTCACAAGATAACCGAAAAAAATCTAATGAGGAAGTATAATATCTTTTATGTTAATGAAATAAAAACTAAGACGTGCTTGCTTTAACGTAAGTCTAGTAATGTGCATGACGCACATAAGAGCAATGAAAAAAATCGAAGAGATCAGTTCGGTTTTCGCTCATCTCTCAAAAGCCTTGCACTGAAACGAACCCGGTTAGCGCCATAATGTCCTTGAACGCAAAATCATCGTCTTTGACTACATTACTATAACCCAATTTTTTTTACCTAAAGCGATATGTTGAAGATCACCACAATCATTACAAAAAAGTGCTAATGTATAAAATAGCAATAGAATATTTTTCATTATTTTCTAATTGAATGAAAATAAGGTGAAAACGATAAGATATTTTCCCTGAAACTTTAAAATAGTTTTATAGGTAAATACTTAATACTGAAACTATACATATATAATCTTCCATAAGTTGCGTGCCTGGAGCGGAGAAATTCGACAAAAATAATTCAAATAAAATTCCATATCATAAACCAATCTAGTTTAAAGATTTATCCGTCGTATAGAACTAAGTAGGTAATCTCGTTTCACTATAATTCATCCCAAATCTGGGAGTGTGAAGTTGGATTAAGACTTCGCTAATAATAAATGCATATGCCTTTCTATACGCACAATTACGGCTCAGATACCAAAGTTAGTTCAATCATGACTGATCGTCTATGACTAAATTTGAACCGGACACGCCAGCATCCATTGCTTTAATTAACCTCGGTTAATTTTTTACTAATGTTCGAAGAAGGACATTAGTGTTAACATCACTATGGCCAAAAATTCATATTTATATATATATATATATATATATATATATATATATATATATATATATATATATATATATATATATATATATATATATATGTATATATATATATATATATATATATATATGTGTATATATATATATATATATATATATATATATGTATGTATATATATATATATATATATAGATATATATGTGTATATATATATATATATATATGTGTATATATATATATATATATATATATATATATATAGATATATATATATATCATCACAAAATTTCAGTGAAAAAATCTCAGGGACGCGCCATCCGATTAAACTGAAATTTTCAGGATACATTGGTGTATATGCAGAATAGTGCCAGCTCTCACAAAAAGCTAATAATCTTTAACCCTTTGGCGCCAGTGGCCATTTTAGGGACATTTTAAACGTACCTATTTTTCTGTCCACAAATAACTTTCGCAACCATAAAGTTTATGGAATAAATTTTGTACGTGTTCAAATGTGAATTTGATATATTTTTTGAAATTTTTAACCCTATGTGTGCGCTAGGCGCCTAAAATGAAATTGGTAAAATTTGAAAAACTTTTAATTGCGATAACTTTTGACCAGATTATCAGATCATTATGAAACTTACAAGGCATATTGCTGTTACTATGTTGAGTGCTGACAGCCCTGCAGCTACGGCAGGCATTGAAAGTGAAAACCTTCAAACCATCGAATCTCCTGAAAAATTTTCGTATTTTACAGTAAAAACCAACTCATATAGAAATCTTATGCTTTGTATATACAACCAATGGAAAACTTTTGAAGTTTCACATCGGACGGACAGTAACCCTCTTCCAATTTACCTATATTTTAAGCATCAAAAACTTCTGTTCACGAGAACTCCCGATATAATTATCAGATACAATTGAAATTCACAGAGCGTATTGATATTGAGTAGGACCAGGTCTGATAGAAGCGATTTGGAAATGCGGGCAACTCTGTGCCAGTGGTGCCATCTTGAAAAATTATTAAGAAAAAAAAACTGCTTTTTGCCCTATGAATTCTTACACAGTTACCAGATGTTCATGAAATTGACACAGTAGCTGGACCTTACTCTAAGCCGTATTTGATAGAAATTTGGTTGAAAAATTTTGTTGGTGCTGCCAGCTATGGTAATTTTGGTGTCTTGGGCTTTGGAAATTCGCTCAGGAAAATAAAGCTTTTTGCCCTATAACTTCCAGTGCAGTCATGTAATCAAAACGAATTGCATATGATATATGTAACTTAATATAGGCATTATTCAGAAGGAATCTGGTTACAAAACCATAACAGGGTTGCCAGCTATTGTTGTTTATGCATTTATTTGCAATATCTTTATTAAGCGGTTTTATCGTAAAATCTTCAAACGGTAAGGTCCTTGTAGTGACAATAAACAAAACATATTTAGTTTTCGAAAATTTGAGAACTGGTAACCCTAATTTTTTTTGTACCGCTATAACTTCCAATGCAGTCATCGACTCAAAACGAAATTCGCAGAGTAGCTTGATTTCAATGTGAGGCAGGTGTTATATATTTTTGGCTTTGATGCTAGCAAAGGGTTGCCAGCGCGAGGCGTTTTTTGCTATTTTCTTATCAATAAATGCTTACATTAAGTAAGCATTTATTGATAAGAAATCGCGAACATTTACAATGAAAATAAGTTACCAATGTTTTAATTTTCTAGGTTCTAGAAATTTGTTGGTTCAAATCATCGGAGGAAGTCGAAATCGGTAGAGTTATTTGATTTTGACATGAGGCCATTGTGGAAGACTTTTGGTTGCAGTGCTGGTAAAGTATTGCAAGCACTAAGCATTTTCCTTGTTTATGTTATGTTATGCTGCTTTCAAAGTTTTGCAGTGTTTGGCTTTCCTAAATCTTGGAATTCCTGAAATCTTTTCTACCCTATGAGGTTAAATGCATTGTTAAGATCAAAGTGATTTTGCACTCGAAACAGATTGGAGAACGTGTGGTAGAATATGCACTCAAAATCTGCACGATTCTTCTACTGTTCATCGAACATTAGTATTTCTAACGGTTCAGGTGAGCTAGAGTTTTTATCTTATAAAACCAGTTTATTTTTGAGTGCCTAAAGGTCTCTGAGCTTAAAGGAAAGTGACTAAATAACCACACAAAACTTAGGGGGAAAATTAACCATTGCTTCTTTGTATTGAAATTTCTCTACTAAAGGTCTAATAAATTATCTTGTCCCCCTATCTTCTAAGCAGTAAGCAGTATAATCTGTTTTATTTTTATATAATTATGTTGTTTCCTATTTTTGGTTTCATATTTTTTTAAATTTCCCCTCTTTCAGTAAGTACGATGAAATTTCAGTAGGGTCTGAGCTACTGAAAAATACTGGCACGGTGTAGCGCGAGTAAATATTTACAAATGTGCGCGGCACGCAACATATTTTTTGCGTAATGTTGCTATGAAGGTCGAATATTTTTGTGGCGATAATTTATCACCGCTTAGGATGACTTTATAATCAGTATTGTTCTTCCGAAAACCGAAAACTGACACTTTTGGTTGTCAATTTTCAGGAAAAACAATGAGAGCGTTCCCGTACTTTCATGAATTTCCCCCACTACATTAATCAGGAAAATTCAGGAAAATTCAGTGACTGAACCTATTTATTCGGAATATCTGATTACATAAGGGGTATTTTTTTCGTTACGGGAATCGTCAGAAACTTCGCTGGAAAGGCGCTACAGTGGTCCGGTAAACAAAAGGAAAGCCTCAAATTTATATCAGTGGAAAATATGCTACGCATCACTCTGTTGCTCAGTTTAGTGCCATCGGTATATATTTCCACAGAACATGCTCTTAAGAATATTTTATTTGCTTATTTATCTCTGCTTGGGATCTGAACTGCAAACCCTCGAACCAGATATATTTGGACAATAGTACAATGCCTAGTACATAAGTGCTTTTGTTGGGGTCGTACGATCCAGTAAAGTTGTCAGTAAGGTTGCTAATTGCAGCATTACTGATAACGGAAAATTTTGGAAAATTCGGGAGATATGGAAAATACATGTATGCAACATTTATAAAACTATATCGTCTTTGAAATAAAACTACATATATTGTCTGTGCAAAAAATATTTGAAAAATTGAAACACTTTTATAGTAAAGAGCCTTAAAAAGATAGACAAGAAACATTATGTATAATATGTGATAGGACAATGCTGAAAAGAGCTACCGAATTTAGATTGTTATTCCGTGTAATATCTTCTTTTCGAGATATGAAACCATGTAGTAAAGTGAACAACATTAGTAAACACACTGCTGGAACACACTGTAGCATTCCTTAGGTGTGACAACCTTATTTTACGCACGCGAGACTTTTTCGCTTGATGTATGATTGCCATAACATTTGCTGCAATTCTTGCTTGTTATACGAGTATTTTAGTTGCATGTTTGATCGAATTTGGCTTTGAAGTTTGTTATCAATCACTACATATTGGTGGCGATAATCAACTACTGCATCATACGACCACATAAGATATTATTTGGTAACCAAAACAAAATTCGTTATAATGATTAGTCGTGAGCGTTCTCTAATTTTTCTTACTTGTGTATGAAAATATAAATAATAAATGATAACTGTGAAAATCTAATAGAAGTTTTGCTGCAGCTACCAAAGCTATTTGGTAAATTCTGGTCGAGGAGTTCACTTTCCATTAAATCATTGATTTGTCTTTACTACTACAGAATGTTCAGCACGAATCTTAGCAAAAAATTGCAGCAGAAATTTACCGTTCTATTATTGAATGACTCGTAAGATATTCAAGGCCATGATACCTATCTACCCTTGCTCACTATGCCGAAAATATCTGTGAATTTTATTGTCAAGTTGTTAAAAACACCAACGCCACTCCTCGCGAAAACGAATTTTGCATAATACGACATTATCCAGCAAAGATTTATCGTCTTTCTGTGTATAAAACGTCAATTCATTGAACATACATAATAGTCCTCAAACTTTTTTTAAAAAAATCTTAAAAACAATCCCTTGAACCAGATAAAAAAAAATAAAAAAATCTGTATATGCGCTATTCTATGATTTCGCATGTTAAATAAAAGCTCATATGTAACATACTTTTCAAATACCTAACTCATGCTTTGCTAATAAATAAAATACACAATACTCTTAATGCAACTTAATCAAGCAACATATATGAATAAATTTTACAGCTAATGGATTTATAAAACTATGCAGACAAGGCTATTGGATAAACGTTGTTATTTTTTTCAATCAGCTCTAACGACGAATAGACGAAGTAGACTCTTAAAATTACATACATAATTTCTTAACATAGGTTGTAATATATCATAACGATATTGCTCTGAACATACTTTCATACGTTTCATATCACACACATCCACAGTATATATGTACATATTCCGAAATCTATTAATATTTGCAAGCTCACCTTGCAAAACCGATTGCTCGTTTTTTTTTCTCCTTCAAATGTTAGCTTAATACAACATACTCTTCAAAGCCATGAGCCCTTGAAAGGTTTTCGCAAGCTCACACACAAAATAAAACATTTTCGCTTGACCTTTACTAAATGAATACTTACTTACATACTTATATAGATATGTATACTTTAACGGTTGTTTCGCTCTTCAACAAATGCAGGCAAACGGCAATCCAAAACCATACAGAAAACGGAGTGACTTCGAAAAAGAAGATTATCATGATCGGAAAATTAGTGATATGTATAAATATGCATGGATGTGTATGTATCAGATGTAAATGCATGGATTGATACGTTTGCGTTGCTAATCAAAAGGCAGTTTGACTGAAGCTTCGCAACGAGGGCCGTCAAATTTACATTTCTTCAAAAAAAAAATTTACACGGCATCATAGTCATAGGCAAACATCGCGAAAACTTTAGATGGTCGTAGTAAACATTAGTAGCGGTCGTCGCCAAGGTTTAAATTTTTTCGGCAACTAAGCGTATTATCACCCAAATTAATTGAGGAAACTGTAATCGTTTGTGTATGTATGCATATCAATATAGTATATTTGTACAAGCTGCTAATGAATTATCCGATTTGGTGTTGCCTGAAAAGTACATGGAAATATAGTTTTGTAAATATGGTGTACGTGAGCATTAGGGATTTCCTTGTGTATAGATACAAATTTACAAAAATTGCTCATATTTGCATTTTGGAGATATTATGAATTTTCATAGCTTTTATATTTTTTGTTTTTTTTTTAATGAACAATAATTGAACTAAATCAAAATTAAAAAATGTACTGTTATGTAAGGGGTTTTCAAGAAACATCTTTCTACGAGCTACATAATCGAAAAAAAAACAAGTGATATTTAAGTTCTGACGACTTCAATAAATATATTTCTATCGCCCATTATTTCTCTCAAAAACCTTAAAAGCATGCTCTATACAAAGTGCAATATCATAAAAATCTACAGAAATTCGAAATCACCAACTATATCTGGCTATCATGCTAGCACTCATACATATAACTCGCATACAAAGCCTCGCATGCTAGTGTATCTTTTACGATTGCAAATTGAATTTTGACTTGGCAATACAATGTTTACCGAGACAAAAAGTTTCATCTATTTTTAAAACATATGGTCAATTATAGTGGCATTAAAATGATCACTCCGATGATATGGTACTGCCACACGACCTGCAATTTTTTTTTTTTTTTTTTGTTATAGGAAGTTGACATCGCATAAAATGGTCAGCCTTGCTGGCAATCGAAATTGACCTTCGTTTTATTAAAAGATCATCAACACTTGCGTGATATGGTGCATCTACCAATATATAAATGAAAGATAAAATATCTATGAAATATTTATTTGATATTGAGCATTTTTACAAAACCACTAAGTTAAATGATATGATAGCTCTTTCATGCGACTGATTTGTGCTAAACATTTTTGATAAACATTGATTTGTGATAAACATGTGATTTGTGGATTGTATCTGGAAAAATACTGGATCTGAAAGAGTAAAATATGTATATATATATATATATATATATATATATATAGATATATATATATATATATATATATATATATATATATATATATATATATATATATATATATATATATATATAGATATATATAGATATATAGATATATATATATATATATATATATATATATATATACGTATATATATATATATAAATATATGTATATCTATTTGTATAAATATATGTCTGTATGTATGTATATGTGGGTACTTTTCTGTTTCCCCCCCCCCCATTTTTTTCACTTTTTGTTGTTGCAATGCTTCTAAAATTGATTAGAAAGTAGTAATTAGCCAAAATTATGATGGAAAAACACGTTTAAAAGAAAAAAAAAGTTTTTTAAAATTATTTTTTTTATTAATTTTTTAATTTAAAAATTAATTAAATTAATTTAAATTTTAAACTAATGTCACATAACAGTGAGCATAAATTTTGCTCCATTTTTGACGTCTTACCTTTCCGAAGCTTCAACGCAATTTACAATTAAGCTATTACAATAATAATTTTGTATACAATTTGTTTATATGATTACGGGGGGGGAGGGGCTGCAGCCCCCACCCCCCCAACAACAGATTAACTTTTGGAAAACTCATTCTGCCTCCTAAAAATGAAAAAAAAATTAAAATCGGAAAAAAAATATTTATTTTTAAATGCATTTTTCCATCTCAATTTTTGTGGAGTAACACTTTTTAGCCCATTTCGAGCAGTTTTCATTAAAAAAATTAAAGAAATGGAGGGGGAAAAACAGAAAAGTACCAAAATTTATTCTCACTGTTATGTGACATTAATTTCAAATTTAAATTAATTTAATTAATTTTTAAATTAAAAAATTTATTTAAAATAAAATTAAAAAAATTTCTTTTTTTAAACGTGTTTTTCCATAATAATTTTGGTTAATTACTACTTTCTAATCAATTTTAGAAGCATTGCAACAACAAAAAGTGAAAAAAATGGGGGGGGGGGGGGGGAAACAGAAAAGTACCTATATGTATATATATATATATATATATATATATATATATATATATATATATATATATATATATGTGTGTATATATATATATATGTATATATATATATATATATATATATATATATATATATAATATGGAAACACGAACATATTTTGTTGTTGTAATTTCATCGTCTCGACTCGATTATCCTGTCAAGTAATCGTGTCATACCACCTAAATTGTAATGCGATCATGCCCGACACACTCAAAGAGCTAGAATTCGGAAATTTTGGAATACTTGAATTTTTTATCTTTTTCAATAGTTTTTGTTCCCTTAAAATGTTTGAAACATGTAAACGTTGAATTAAAGCATTTAATACTAAAACTAGTAAAGTTTGAATACTCCCTAAATGAATGCTACCCTGCTGACAATTTTATTCAAATCCAATTTTACATGAAACCTATTTTACTCCAATCCATCTATGCCTGCCCTAACAACTTGTTCCAACTATGATTCTGGAAGTTGAATAACTTATGCTGCCTTGTACTATAGTTCGCAAAGCGGTATATTATTGTCCTCAACGCCGTATATTATAGCCCCTGTTAGAAAGCAAAGTTTCTCATTTCATATCAACCAGCGATGTCACTCTTTAGCAATCTTTGCTCTTCCCAACAGGCTACACGAGCTTATTTAAATCATACAGCTATATAGCTTACTTGTCGTGTTGTTCATCGTGACTATATGCATAATAGTCAGGACTATGTGCATGGAAATCGAGACTATGTGCATAGCAGAAAATTACTTAGTGCGTGTGAATTTCCGCTATGAAGGGAAAACAATTATTTAGATTTTGCTTTAGGATATTATAACACTGGGAATTTTATATTATAGCTCAGACTATTATGTACATAGTATGATATATGTAACAATAAATGCGAAAAAAATTGTTTTACTCTGTATGTTCCCTCTTGCCGATTTTATTAAATACTCCTCCCTAACTTGTCAGGTAAAAACTTTCTGCTGGGGTGGAAGAGTTTGTAACGAAAACCAGAGAAGTAATCGAACAGATTGGGAGCAAAAGCTTGCAAAAAAAGATGAAGAGTCAAAAGTCACGGCTCATTTTCACATTGACAACGTCAAAATAATCAGCTGTGGAATGACTCAAAATTTTGGAAATTCAACCAAAAATCGCCAGCAGAAAAAAATTGTGGGAATTTTGACAAATAAAGAGTCTACGATGTCCGCTAAAACTACAGCATTTTTTAAGTCTTTGGCTTGGATTATAACTATCAAGTTGATTTCAGCGTTGCAAGTTAAATTATTTACATCTCTGAAAAGCCCTATTTTCCAGAATTTGGGCCTTCATAATTAACTGTTCGTAATATCTGTACTTCTTTGGTTTCTGATCCCCATATTTTGCCCCGTATTTTGGTGTACCTTAACGATTCATTATTGGATTGCTGTTATTCAATCTTTTTATTAATGGTCTTCCTAGTGCTTTTCAATCACCTAATCTACTCTTTGCTGCTGAAATCACAGTATTTCGTCTAAATAAAAATCCTAACATCTTCAAAAATATTTAAATGTTTTGGATTAATTTAAAGGCATACCCTTAAATGTTTCCGAGTACTGTACCTTGTACTTTTCTCTGAAGCACATTCTCTCCTTATGTTATTTATAGAACCACCTATATTTCTTTTGAAAATTTCGTTAGTTTTAACGTGAATTAATTTTTAGATGACCTTTGATTGGAAACTGAAAAGTGATATTTATGTCCAAAACATTACCACAAGAGCTTCATAGAGTGGTGACTTCGTACTTCCATCTATGTATGTCTCTATTATTTTGGAAATTCCTATCTAGTGCTCCGTTTTACTTATTTTCACACAAGCAATGTCAAATTAATCAACTGCGAGCCTACTTGACGATTTTAATCATTTTTCCGATAACAGCCAGCAAAAAAATTTCGGGTAGGCTCGTGGAAGAAGGCAAGTGATGACATCAGCAAAAAGTACGCCATTTTGCAAACTCGAAAACACCTAGGCCTAATGACTGATGCTCACTCGTTTCAGTTAGAAAATAGTAGAGCGGGAAGTTAGAAAATAGTATAAAGTGTAGGTGGTCGATAAGGGTAGGCCTAATGCAGAGAAGGTCGAGGCTCCTCACTAGCAATTTAAGAATTTTATGAGGCCGGCATTTTTTCTAAAAATTACTAATGCACAGAGAAAAGCTAAGTCAAAGGATTCCATCAGATTACTAAATATTATTTATTATTTTGTAATTTTTTTTTTATTTTTTTTTTTTTATAGATTACTAAATATTATTTATTATTTTGCAATGAATATCTGAAATGTATTGCTCTTAATTGTTTATTATCATCATTTGTGAAGAAGGCCTAAAGTCTTTTTGGGAGGTCAGTTTGACATATTTGGACAATGTTAGTAGTAAACTCATAATGAATAATTTTGAAGATAATTTCATTTTGTCACACAAAATTCGGTCCACTTCATAGATTCATCAGCATAGCGTACAACGACACAATAAGAGTGTGTTTTTGTTGCATTACTATGCTATTTTGTCATATTACTATGCCCACCAATATGTATTTGTGAATAATTTATCTTCCTTTTTCATTGTACGTAGATATCTTTGCATTCAAAGGAGA
This sequence comes from Nemotelus pantherinus, assembly GCA_963978885.1. Lineage (NCBI taxonomy): Eukaryota > Metazoa > Arthropoda > Insecta > Diptera > Stratiomyidae > Nemotelus > Nemotelus pantherinus. The sequence continues at coordinate 50,410,636 of OZ022265.1, read as the reverse complement.
ACCCTTCTTACATTAAAGAATGCAAATAACAGATTATTCGTGTCTGCTAGCGAACGATTCGAATATGATTGAAAATTCTAATCATATTATAGAATAAGAAGGATACTTTTCTTCAATTTTTGAATTTGATAGCATCTCACACAAAAAAAAACAATCTTTATGTTATATGTCTGCTCATACGATGCTGCTATCAACTCTAAAAAAAGAAAGAATGATCAAAAGAAGCCTTAAATACCCCAATAAGTTTATCATTACCTGAAAAAGAAAACTACCATATTATTTTTTCAAAAAATTTGACGCATTGTAGGCCTAGCTGTAAACATTATTGCCGACAAGCTTGACACCGGAAGTATGCTGCGACGATAGCTTGTTGCTGGCGCAGCAATTGGCTCACACCAATTGAATTAGAATTTATGTGCAAGAACACTCAAAGGGTAAAATTTGTAAATGTATTCGTAAAGCAAGGCACCAGTAGGCAGATGAATTAAGGCTCCAAAATCTTGCTGTTTTGATTTTCCTACTTTAAATACTTTTGACGAGTCGCTTGGAGCTTTGAGCAAATCCTACCAGTAATGTGTTGAAATGTAAAGGCGATTCTAGATTTGAAATAATTTTCTTGCTATCTGAATTGCCAATTTTTTTGCGATTTTCAGGAGACTGGAAAATAAGGGTTTTTCTTATATGAACAAAAAAACCTGCAAAACCAAAATAATTTCTTATATAGTTACACGGTAGCTACTTACCTGTACAGTCCAGTTTGCGCAAACTATACGGAACACCGTGCTCTGGTTACACGATGCAAGTAAGATTGTACAAACCTAAGTTTGATTCAAATCAGCGACATAGAAGATTATCCGGCAACCGTGATAGTTATGGACAAAGATTTGTTTTAAACCTGAGCATTTTTTTTATTGTTTATTGATAACAAATGAAAAAAGATGACGTAGGGAGTGAGTTCCTAACCACCGTGTAAACTCCGTATATGTATGCAGAAAAAATGTCCAATGATCTAACCTGAGACAAAGTGTATGGAAGATAAGTGGGTAAACTCCTTCCATTCCTTCCAATAAACCACTTTGACCTGGAAATTGCGCCTCCATTTACGCAATGCAATACTTGTCAAAGCAACCTGAGAATGTCTTGGATAATTTTGTGAGTAGTAAGCCGTATGTGAGCAACGAATAATCTGGCCTGAGTATGTAGTTGTCGAATCTTCTCTTTCATTTCTTTCTGTTCTATAAGATTCGACGAAACTTTCCAGGCCTATAATCAGCTGATCCACAATTCAATCTCAGGTTAGATCATTGGACATTTTTTCCGTATACATATACTGAGTTTACACGGTGTTTAGGAACTAGCTCTGAACGCTGTGCCTGAGATTGTATTGTTGATCCGCTGATTATAGGCCTAGGAAGTTTCGCCGAATGAAAATTTGTGGTTTGTTCCCGTAATGGAAGGAGTTTACCCAGTTATCTTCCAGACACTTTGTCCAGGCCTCGACGGCTTTTTTGTTCGGATGAACCTGTTTCATACCTGAAAGTTCACGAAATGCGAACATTCCCCAATTCTCTCAGAAAAGTAGAGAATCCTTACTGATTTCGGTCGTCCCTCTAATGTGTCCCTCTGCAGCGTATCGCCTGAAGCACTGTGGTTATGCCTCTAGGAAGCGGCTATACAGTGTACCTTCAGGTTAGCCAGTAACGTATCGAATTTAATATCTTATTGATTTGACGTTGCTGTTTCGTTGTGCTTAATTTTTTGGAAGCACTAACTCTATTTCACACTGACTTCGATTGCTAAGAACAAGTGGCGAATGCTAAGTTGCTATTTAGGCTTTTTTACGGCATTTTCTTCTATAAAGCATTTTACTGGGCCCTTTTCGAACTGCTCAAACATCTTGTTTGGCTGTCCTTTACAACCCGTTCCGCAAATCCCATGTAGAACAATTACCACTGGAAGAATAAACCCTTTTATAGAATCAGTAGTTCATTTACCTGACTTCACCAAATAGGTGGATACAATAGTAAAAAAAAAACATATTGATCACGTACATAAATCAGAAAAGATAGCATACATGCGATTGCCTTATTTATTTCATATGCATTGCTTCGTATAAAATTAGTTTTCTTTTCAAATTGATTATTTTCACAATTTCGAAGTAAATAAACAATTGAATTTGACAATTTCATTCAGTTCGTTTCAAAAAATTTTTACGTATCGTTCCTGTTCCAACTTTAAATTCTCATGTGGTAGATACGGCGGTTGAGGTCATCAGTCTTCAGCTTTGGCTACTACCCCTTGGTTTTTGTTCGCCCGTCAATATCAATCTACTGAGAGAAAAAAAATTATCAAAATTTTATAGCTTGCATATAATTGGCGCACCAATTAAAAGAACCGAAACCATCATATCTCTTGCATTTTTATGTTTCTTCAAACGAAATATCTTTCGTGAATTCAACCAGTATTTTAGGTGAAACTATTGAAATTCGTCTAGATCGAGAGGTCGAACGATAAATCGATAAAATATTTGCATCAGAATGCCGGCATTGGTGTACAATCAACGGTGATATTTTAAGAAGTCGATAACATAAATCTCAGCCGATAGATACGGAACTATATAAGAGATAAAGACGAATCACAGAATTGTGTAAATTTTGACTTCGATTTTTCCCCCGAGTTAAATGTGGTATTGCACTTCGGTTTAGAGCACAAGCTATATATTTCTAAATAGGAAACCAATAGAAAGCGGAACTAAATTTTTCCGATTTCGTTTGTAAATTTCACTGGCTCATGAGGGGGCGCCATGAAATCAATTTGAAAATTACTAGAAATTCTTTTGAATTCGAATTCTTGATCTAACCCACTTCTTATTGCCCTATTAGCAAAAAATATCCGCATGTTCGTGTTTGCTATATTTATCTTCACACCCCAACCTCAATAAAGATGACTGAAAAGTAATCTCAAAATTCGCACTTTTCTTTCACACGCGTCTACTTGTAAATAACTGCGGCTTGTTAAATATTTGCAAAAAGGTAAATTAACAAACAGTCACTAAGATTACAAGAGTACATATCACGTGAATTTGATTATGGCACTAAGTTGATAGTGAGAACAACTTACGACTACAATGTGGCATCAGAATTGGTTTCATTTTTATTTCATATCATTCTGACACATTGTCATTTGGCAAAAAACAAAAACTGTAAAAAATAATTATGACAAATCTATGTGTGTATAAACAAAATAAATTATTATAGCAACATATTTCATTCTTCTTGTATTTTACTGGCCGGTTATATTAGTAAAGAGACTATTGCTGCAAGCGCGCTATCCGTCTAAATATTTGAACGAGGTAAATTTTAATTTTAAAATATGATCAATAGAATTTGATTTTCAAATCGACTTACTCAAATCGAATCCTTAATCAAAGTTGAGACTCAAGTCGAAACTTTTAGCACGCTCGAAAATATCAGTTTTCAATTCACTTTATTTTCTTGGCATCACTATTCAAATTTATGTGAGAAAAACATAAGCTGTTCGGCTGAATCTTTGATCCTTCTCGGTACAGATTGATTCGATAAAATAAGCTGAAAACATAATTTGCGGTTTTGTAGATGCTTTCATTGATAAAAACCGTTCCTTGATCCACTAGCTAAAATTATTCGGGATGAATTCATTAAATAAATTTAACTGAAAAATACAACAACATCAGTGCATATATTTTTTTGTCACATTTAAATTGGATTAATACGCATTGTTTTTTAAAAACTCTGATTCGGAAAATTCAGTTCTACATTCATCTCAAAATTAAAGTTAATCTGAATGAGATCAGATATTAGTAAGATCAATGACATTAATTTCAACTAATATCCAATCTAATATTTCTGGCAGAAAAATGTTAATCTACAGAAATATCTTAGAATGCATGATATCAATTTGATGCTTCCGTTAGAAAATTTTGCATAGCTGCTGCTTTATAATGATAAGCATTGATTTGCGTCGAATTCACCAAATCTGACATTTCGGAATGCCATATATATTCAAATTTGTTTCCATTTCGACAAGGTCAGAGACGAAGGAACATAAATCAACATAGAAAATTTTGCTTAATTGACACCAATGTTAGCTCGCATAGATTTTATACATCTTTTGAATATTTATAAATAATTTGAAATATCGTATTGTCATAAGCGTGTCTTAAACTATAGAGTTACATCACACAGTATAATATCAGTTTTTTTTTTAGCAGATATAAAAAAATTCAAAGCGAGGATATATGTGTGAACGTACTCGAAAAATATAAAAATAAAGTTATTAGTTAGCAGCTATATTTTTTTAACTCAAGTGAAGGTTTGGGGATATCATTTTACTGAAGCTGTTTACCCTTCGATTTTAACATGTTATTAAAATATATGTACCTAAGATTCATCGTGCTATTACTTTCAAAAAAAAATCTAGTTGACACACCTGTTTCATTCATCTTAACGTACAGTTATTGCGCTTGTGTCCTTGACAATTTTCGGAAAGATGACAGTTTTGATATACTGTATACTGTCTCTGTGTCTTACTTCCAAACAGTATTGCACATTGATGAAAAGCAGCAACACTAACCTTTCAATTGAGGCAAGAGTAAATCTTTTATTTTCAAATATCAATTTTTAACTTAAAAAAAAATCAAATTAATCGTGTTCACTATTTCCAAATATGTATGTGAATTTTTTTTTTTATTTCCAAATATGTATGCTATTTCCAAATATGTATGTGAATTTTTTTTTTTTTTTTGAAACGGACAGAAGCCAAAGTGGAACACCAAATTGTTACGTTATGCTCTTTGAGGCCCGAAAAGTAGTTGCATCCTTTCTAAAATACTTGTTTAAGTGTTAATTGATAACATTTTTAAAGTCAAAGTTCTTCCTATTTTGTTCCAGTGAAATATTCATAATTGGCACCTCAGTTTTTAAACAAAACAATTGACAACACTCGAAAATTAGAATTTCATGAAAAATAATATAAAATGGCATTGTCTTTTTAAGCTTAATTCACTTAGCATTGCAGCAAAAAGCCTTTATCTCTACTACTACTACTAAAATTTCGATAATCTTGTAGGTTGTTTAGGTTTTATAGGTACGCAGGATACCAAAAATTATTGCAACCATGAATTTGAAGATTGTATCGGGCAAAAAGAAGATTGCATCCGCTTTACAAATTCGGACCTCAGGAGTCCGCATTTTTTTTAATTGACTAAAAAATGTGACAATATCCACCACCATCCAGCGCAGAATACATAATAACACTCACGTCATTAATGGCCCAGTCATTTTAGTATAAAAAAGGGGTCAACCTCGGAATGGGAGATAATAAGCTGCATTTTTGTACTTACCTTCATTTTGGGGTCCGCAAAGTTGCCTCAAAAGTCTCATAAAATCTCGTGTCTGCGTCGAAAGTTATTCAAGGTCAAAGGTGCGAAAAAATGGTTTTTTGCGATTATCTTGGTTTCTATTGCTCCAATGATTTTAACACTTTGGATCGAAATTGTAGAGCATAAAGTTTGCGACACATTTTATTTGAAGCATTTTTTCATGCGCTCAACCGTTTTCCCGATAGAGGGCGGTAAGCGCGCAGCACTTACTTGTTTGCGCCATGATTTTCTTTTTTTTGCGCCAGTCTTTCTTGTTTGCGCCATGATTTTCATTTTGTCAGGCTGATTTTCAGAATAAGTTTTTTTTTGGTTCCTGATCAATTTTCAGTAGGAGTTCTTAACCGGACGTGAAGAAAGTGTCAAGATTTTATTTTTATCCGCGTAGGCTACTACTTAGATGGATTTATATAAAAGCGTACCCTTTTTTTTTATCACGTACTCAAGTGCTATGTTGAACAGCAAAGGAGCCAGCCCATCGCTTTGTTTTAGTCCGGCATTTATGGCGAAACCGTTAGTCAAATAGTTGTTGATTCTGACTTGCAATATTGTCAATGTCGTCGTTATTTTGATCAGTCAGGCTAGTTTTGCCAGGACTCGGCCAATACTATCATATACTTGTTTAGAGTCCAAGAAGAGCTCCCAGCAACTCCCAGCAGTTCTTGGACACCACTTATTTCACTTTGAACAGTTGATCAATCGTCGATCGGCCAGACTCAACGCCTCCTTGATACTGCCCAATGACATTGCCAGCGTAGACATTAATTTTCTATTCTAATACTTTCGTTAAGGTTTTATATGTGTAGGACGTAAAAAGTAGCGATATGCCTATGTAATTTTCTCAGAGCAGTTTGCCTTGTTGTTGGTCACTTGTGAGATGGCTTTCATGGTGCAGCATCTGATTGATTCACCCGGATTTTCGGCAATGTCCGGCGTTTTTTATTTTTCTGGCTTCATATGGCAGACTCGACCTCTTCCAAAGTTGGAATGATTAATCGGACTTAATCAGAGACGTCTGTTGACTCTGATATTATTGAGCAATGTACAGGATTAGGGAGTTCTGCTACCTTCGACAATGACGAATACGTCTTAACAGAGTATCGTCTTGAGCTGGTATTCGCGTTTAAACAGTTCATTACTTTAGAAGCTTTTCTCGTTATATCACTCGCTAAGTTTTCGTCAATTGTTTTCAATTGCTCGTCATAATATTTCCGTCCATCTAATGATCTTATTCGCTACTCGTCCGGGGCTTTCGTTCCCACTTCATCTTGGTGTTCCTTTTCTAGCAAACCCTAGCGTTCATCATCAAGCGTCTTGTGCGCAGGGCGTCATACCCAACTACTCGTTTTGCAACCGCTTTGATTGTTACCCTAACCTCCATTCAGCCCTCGTCAACTGGTCTCATCGTGTTCTTTTGTAAGATGAGGGCTAGCTTCGTCTCAAGGGCTTTTGCGAAGTTTTCTGCTACTGAAATGTCGAACTCACGAAGAGATCTGATCTTCATATTTGGATTTCCAAACCTTAGTTTACACTAAGTTGTACTTGAATGTATTACGCATTTCATAACCTAGTGAAGATTCAATATTTCAGTCAGTATGTTCAAAAAATCAGGCAATCTTAAAATGAGTTTCCACCGAAGACCGAATTGAGCTGCACACCATTTTTTTGTTCCAACGAACAAAACTTATCTTGTTTGCATAGCATACCGCCGATCTTGTGGAAATTGCTATAAACAAATCAGCAAATCATTCATTGAACCTTCCATTCTTTACCTATGCCAGTAGCCAAGTCAGTCAATGGTAGCCACGAATTCAAAAAAAAATCCATCCGAAACGCAAAATTACCCTAGCGCAACGAAAATGGCAACCTGCTGAGCAGTGACAAGCGTCTACCCAGTATTCCACATACACTGAATGTAAAACCAGCACATCATATTCGAACAGTACTGATTAGTATAGCATCATTGTAAAATAATCAATATCGAAAAACGTGCACGGCTTGATGATTAATTTATCATCGCTGCTTATCATGTTCTTTCAGTAAAGATTCAAAACTATCTGGATTTTCTATTGCTTTGAAAAATCGACCTGCAAGCTACAAAGTGTTGGGTATTTTATTTTTGAAGAAAAAGTATGATTTATTGTGATTATAAATGCTACTAGTTCTATTCATGTGTACGAGTACAGTACGTGCTACTATGATACAATATATCTTTATCTGCATCTTTATGGACGGTGCGATCACAATAGATATTCATCTAATCGTCTGTTATGCTTCATGATATTTTTGCACAACAGCATGCTATCGTTCAGTTTGATACATGCTCAATTGATGCTCTTACTAGTAGTGCCTACCTAAAACCGCCGACATTTGTGGTAAAGTTAACCGGACTTTTAATCAACTTCCAAGAAAGCAGCTGCCGCCAAGCTGCCGAGCAATGCATCTATGTACGAACGCGTAGTATTTGCAAGCTCTCGATACTTCAGATGCTGCTCTAGTACGCAAAGATGCGATTATAACTGTTCCGTGTTGCACAGCTATTTTTATAGCCGCCAAACCAATATGATTGTTACAGGCGTACATCTTCGTATCACCACTATATATGTGTTCACGCAGTATGTTGCATGTATCTAGAAAAACTTAATCCAGTATACAGTAATTTGCTGATTCGAACACCTGTTAGCCCGTCCTCATGATAATTATGTTATACGTATCTATTTCACTGGGTTTTTCTTCTATTTTTCTGATAAATGCATTCATTTCGCACAATTCTCTAGAATTTATAGCAAACTTAAGGGATTGACCTAATAGGATAAAAAGTAGATCGTTGGGTGAAGTTTTAAGAGCAGCAAATAGTCTCTGAGAAATTTCCAGCTGTTATCACTATTTGTCTCCGTTTAAGATATTCGTTTATAAAATTTCAATATTAAATATTAAAATTCCGAGAGTACGCTAATAGAGTATGAAAATGAAGCAAAATTTGTTTCTATCTAGTCGGTTGATGCACAAACCGTAAGATATATGATGACCCTGTTAATTCAGGCGAAACTTAGATATTTGAATAATTTATTTGAATAATTTTTTTTAAATATTCCAATTGATCATATTTCTCATGCAAAAACTTGATGCTGGTAACGATATTAAATACAATCTTTTTTTTCTTTCCAGGTAAATATCTTATGCTGAAAGATCACTAAACTTTTATCGAATGGTAATTTTTTCAAAGCTTTCTTAAAATTCATTACAAATTAGAGTAGTTTATCCTCTGCTTAGGTGAGCATTGGTAATTTGATTTGAGTTGTAAATATAAAATAGCGTTTGACCGATTTTCACAAAAAAAATAACCCTTTAGATTTATAAGCAGCTTGGAAAATAAAACTATTTTATTCTGCATAAAATTTAATCAACATACACATATCCGTAAAAAAAACTATAATAAATTAACTATATTCACCATCAACGCAACGAAAACCATAAAAAAAACAACATCGACAATCGGATGCCATTCCGATCTATCATGATATCATCAAATTTGATTCACTCTCTATCGTAATATAAATCTATAAACCTAAATACCGAGCATATAGTTCGAAAGCAAATATTCAAAATTACCAATACAAATAAATTTAATTCTGCCCTAAAAACCGACTTAATTTATGGAAATTCTATTTGGCCGTTTGTAACACAATATGTTGTTGGTTTCAGACAGCTTTTGACAAATTTGCTAACCGACTACTGTTTAAGTGGCGAAGGTCTAATGGCCCAGACACCGACCTAGACTGTCCTGAACAGATAAATTATACAAATACGATGGATACTGGAAATTTAAGCAAAAAACTTGATTTCGGAAAGAAATATTTGCAATTGCAAAAGGGCGAAACATTTTGAACAGTAGACAGATTGAGAAACCTGAAGTACCTTGTTGAATAAATTTGTGAAATTGACTGGTAATTAGGCTATGTCAACAGATTAAGATATATGTTAAGCAAAGTTCGTTGAAATCGAACAGTTTTTTTGTGGAAATTTATGTTTGCTAAACAATTTTCGCATGTGTTTTATGTGTCTATTTGTATATTTAAGTGTGTCACTAAAATCGTTTGTCGAAGGGAAAGTTCATTGATCTAGTGGATTTATTGCAAAATTTTACTTTCAGTCGTACAACCAGTTTTCGAATTCGTTTTCGATGAAATTTCATTGCTCTACTGGCCCTTGGATATTTGAAATTGAAATTGAAATTTCTCAGCATGAACTTATTTGGAATGGTTGTGGGAATGTATAAAAAATTTCACTTTTTATGGTACTTCCGTTTTAAAATAAAGCGAACATAGGGCTATATACGCTGCCTTCTTTTTGCAGTTAAAGAGATGTATTATAAAAATTGTGAACACAAAGCTCACAGAGTTCAAGAAAGACTAATTTTTAGCGAATATCTGATTGCGATCGCTTAGAATTTGAGCTGACAAAAATTGGTGTGTCGATAAAGTTCGACTCACTCATTCGGATCGGATGAGTCAGTCAATGTCAGTCGATCAATTGGAACAATTAGTTTTTGATTGAAGCATTATGTAGATGTGGAACAGGATTACATTTCTACTAAACTACTAAAGAGGCTAATGGCAGATTTATTTAGCTAGCCGCAAGATATAACACACACAAATCGAAGTGTGTAATCGATTGCATTCAGGCTCTGAATAGACTGGACAACAACAGACGAGTCAGAATTTTCTGGGTTCCCAGTCACAAGGGCATTGATGGAAATGAGAAGTCGAGTGCGCTAGCCAAGCATGGGGCCAGTCTTCCTCTGTCAATGTTCAAGGACATCCTGCAGTTCGCGAAAAAGTCCGGAGCCGTCGACGGCCGCTTGAACTGAACTTTATTTCTCCAGGTCCTCTTATCTGGTATCACTATGGACCAAATAGGTCGTTTGGCCTTGTGCCAGCCAGTTTAACCTAACCTAACTGCATCAAAGGTAAAAAAAAGTAATCCCACGGCAACTCGTGCTGGGTATTGAAGTTAAAGCTGATAGAAACCTTCATTCCTAATTTTGCAATCAATGTGAATATCAATGTAGAGTGATTAACTCAGTCAGCTATTCAGAGCAAGGAGAACTCAGAGCTAAGTGCGCGGTCCCCCGTTTGAACCTGAATTCAAACCAGTGACACCAAGAACCAGTGCTCTACCCACTAGCCTACACTACACATCAAAGATAGGTTGCCTGTTAAATTGAGGGTCTATAAATTTCGTAATAGTCTTATGACTGCGTTAGAATTTAGTACGATTCAAAATTTAGAAGAAGAAAAATGGTTGACTACCCTTATGCTTTCCACCCCCACATAAGATTAAACACATCCAAAACATCATATCAGGCAAGCTAAAACCATTCGATTTCATAGCAGTTCTGTTTTGCATGTTCATAAGTTCTGAAACCCGTGTATACATCTAAGCACGAACGGTAACACGGCAAGGCGAGCCCATATGAGCATGCAACGGTGTACGTATTACCCAAGCGCGACAAATTGTTCGCGTTTGGGAAGAGGCTGTTCGCGTACCGTGTGCGACTTGGCGCTATTTCACACTGTAGACACCATTTAAATATTATATGTTGCTGTGCTACGTCTGCTATGTTTGCCAAACGAACGAAAGCAACCGGAACAGTGTCGCGTTCCTTGTTTCAGCGAACTTTTCAGTGCCTAGAAATAATCATACGAGGCATACGTCCTCAGTTTGGCGCGTTCGCATTAAGGCTCAACTCTACTGTGCGTACACATAACTGTTGGCCACAGGGAACAGCACATGGTCACAACAAGTGAAGAAGTGCTTGTGAGGTAACTCACTCAGAATAGAGTATGTCGACACACGAGTAGTTGAATGCAAATGATCGACTCATTTTGATTGCTTCACTCATGGACTACTCATTTCTACTATGCATGCAAGTTTTATTTGGTTGAATCTTTTAAAGACGTAAATAAATTTTTTTCTTCTTTTGTCAGCAGCTGAATTTTCAAATGCCTTCTTCACCACCCTTGTTGTTCAGAAAATATCTTCTGGTATTGTATTCCAAAACCTATATATACTTTTTATTTTTTTATATATATACTATGTTTTCAATCCATCCTTCGATGTTTCTCTTCTAGGGAAATATCGACCGGTTGCAAAACTTCTTGAACTCATGACACGGCAGGAAAAGAACTAAATCAATTGAATCTGGCCTACAAACGAATCGTGCCTACAAAGACTTAACGGTAGCCTTTGATATGATTGATCACTCTACTAGTATACTCATAGCTAAGCTTGATTCTTTTTCATTTCCTCACTGGATTTTGAACTGGGTTGACTCTTACTTGACATCCAACATGTATTCTATCGTAGTTCCATTTTATTTGAAATTCGAATCACACCTAGTGTTCCACAAAGTAGTCACCTGGGTCCCTTACTGTTCGACTTATTTATTAATGATATAGGTTCCGTTCTACAGTCATCATACTTAGCTTGGAAAAATGTTAAAAGTATTTGCTACTGCAATGGCTTTCAGCAGAATCTAATCTGCACTGTTTTTTGCATGCTCGTATGAAAACTCAGTTGTTCATTTATGTTACCGTATTTGAAGTAAGAGAGCGAAAACATGATCTAAACTCCCGGCACCAATTTTAGAGTACATATTAGTCAGATATGCATGCTGCTAAACCAAGCTGGTTCGTCCCTCAGTCAGCGTAAATCATTGGTATGACAGAGGGCAAAAATAAGGTGATAACATAAACACTAGTTCATGGTTAGATAAAGGAGATATACAACTTTGGTTGTTGCTATTTAAAAATTACAAACAATACATAACAATAAATATTAATTTTTCGTAATAAAACTATAAAATGTAATCTGTTTAAGCTTCTTTTTTTAAAATCACAAAAAATGATATGATTTTGCAGTCATCTGGAAGATCAGTATACAATGAAGTGACTGAACGAAGTGGATCATAGGAGATTCTGTTGCAATCTATGTAATAGATTATTGAAAATATCTATGACACAAAACTATAGAACTTTAGTTCTGTAGTTTTGTGTTTTTTGTTCCTAGCGATGTATCAGATTTAATTTTAAGTGCACTATTTTTCCCGTAGTCTTTAATTTTGCCCGTAGTCTTTAATTTTTCCAATACTATAAGTTCGGCTAAGGTAGCTTGTTTTGGCATTTGAGGAGTCTTGGTTAGTCACTGAGTCGTAGTAGTGTAAAGGAGCTAGCTTATACACTGCCTTAATGGCTTAGTTGAGAGTCCTGCTTAGCGTAGAAATGTTAGCTGAGAATATTTGATTTCAATTTAATAAACCATAACCTATGTATGCCGTTGCAAATGAATGGTTGATCATATTTTTCATACAAATTTTCTGTAATTTCTTCTTTTTGAAACCCAATAATGGGGCTAACTTTAGCTCCAATTTTCCTAGTGTAGTCGGTTTATCATCTATTATTATTTCGAAGTATTATCTTCTATTGAAATTTTCGATGTTGTTTATGGACTGCAAATTACTTAAATTAAATACACTGCAAATTTATCCCTATTTTTCTATTCGGCAAATCATAGAGTGCGTTTTTGCTATGTTTATTTTCGATTTGTGACCAACAAGTCAATTCTAATATTTAACTAAGACCTGATTTACTCTGCCTTCCAACTTATTGGGGTCGTGACTAGCATTTGGAAGCAACGGGGCATCGGCATATATAAGGTATTTAGAGTCGAATTCAAGATTTGTAAGGCCTTTTATGCACAGTAAATAAAGAGTAGAGTAACCCTGAGGAATACATATACTACAATTTTAGCTCTCGCTGACTCCACTGGGCTCTGATTTTGTGGCTAGCTAATTAATTTTTATTAAAGTCCAATCCATGTCTCAAATGTTCAGCTCAGTCAAAATGTTGCTTAAAGTATTGTGATCGTCAGTGCGAAGTATCCGCAACATAAAAACTTTTGCCTAAATAAGGATTAAATTAATCATGCATATCCGTAAGAGCTGAACTGGCGCTACTTTCTGCCAAGGAACCGTATAGGTTTTGATCAAAGCCTTATTACATTGTTAATTAATTGGACTAGCCTATCGTTCAATACTTTTTCAAAGATATTGCTGAACTGGCTATTTAAGAGGTTGTTTTACCCTCAACAACGTGAAATTTGTTTTTGCCATATTAGAAGAGGCACCTTACTGCATATAATTATTAATTGGCAGGCTAATGTGGGGGCATTCGTTTATTCATAATATTTAAACCATAAGATTTAACTTTGTCCGTTTTTGTTGCTTCATTTTTTGGATGAGCAATATTTTCTTCTGCTTTATTATTCTTCTTCTGTTTTTTTCATTAGTCTTATTACTACTGAGTCTATAGGAAGTTAATCAAACTAATTTTCGAGCTCAAGCTTCGGCAAACTGCCATCTCATAATTTTACAAATCATGATCAATTAAATCAGTCTTTCTCCGTCTATCATCAAATGCCTCTACAATATCTAAACTTATCCTTTCAACCTAAACAGAGGCTACTACAAATTTCAAATGGAAGGGTGCACTTCGGCGAATTATATGCACCTAGTATTACCTCTTCCATTGTTATCCAAAACCCTTGAAAGATCCCTACAAGACAATATCCTAAATAGGTCAAAGTATTTCATTGTAAAGAAGCAACAGGGTTTCCTCGGATCTCCTCTATTTCTCAACAAAACTTGTACTCATCACAAATTCTGACGTTAAAATGCTAGACTAGGAGCTCAACATGAAGTACATGCTGGTAAAGTCGAGCTTCTACAAAATGTTTGTTCACGTAAATCACATTCCAATTGAGTTTACTTGGTTTTTTTTCACATTCGTTATCAAATAGATTGAATTCGATATAATCAATATGATCTCTGTATATATCACCCTTTCGAGCCCAGAGCCGGTGATCCAAAGGTTTTTGTTTTAGGTCCTTCTTTCATCTTATTTTATTTCAATACTTTGTTGCTGGCGTCGTTGGTTTCTGGTTCAAACCCAGCCACATACAATCGAACATTCAATTCAATATTCAAATTATAAAAAAAATTATAATAAAGAAAACGTTCTTTCCTAAAAAGAATGTTCCACTTTTGCAACGGTTACAAACACAAAGCTTGCTTAGGTTAGCGTCAACGTTATTATCTTTATAATTCTAAATTTTTATACAAGCAAATCATTTTCCTCAAAATTTACTCAGGCCTTGAAAATATTTAAACTACGCCTCACAGTCTTCTTAATGTTTTATTCATATCATATGAGTTTCGCATGTATTCATAATACTCCGTTAAAACGATCGGCTGAATGAAATCGAAAACATACTCGTATCTCTGTCACATCATTTGTAATAAGTGAGTTCTTGTTTCGAACCATCAAAGCCATACAACAAGTGCACGCGTGCATTTAAATGAATTATTAGGTGTGGTGAGTTCTTCTTGTTGTCAAAGAAAATTGAATACAAATTATTTTCAAAACTTATTGGAGATTGTTTAGCTACTTAATAACGTATCAAATTATACTATATGTTTAGTTATTTGATACCGTATCAATATACTAGGTACTGTGTGTTTTTCATTTCGATTTTTCGCCACTAATCAGAATGCCAAAAGTAAAATATGAAATATTGAAGTCAACGTATATACATAATATATCTATCTTATATATATGTATATATATATATATATATATATATATATATATATATATATATATATATATATATATATATATATATATGTATATGTATATGTATATGTATCTATCGTAGGAGATATAAATTTTTATGTCCTCTATAAATTCAGTCTTTTACACGTTGTGTAATTTAGCGAACCTGCTGCACCAAGACTAATTCAAAACAATTAAATAGTAAATTAACTAGCTCTTTTAAGCTGCGGTCGAGATCAGTGTTAGGAATAGTTTTCCAAATCGAGTGTTTTTTTCTTTTGCATGCCTGTTATTTTCCGACAGCCTGCAATTTTGGATCGATGGAGCTTCGTTCAAACCGAGAAAAATATGTTATCATCGTTTTTCAAACACCAAATTTATCCCTCTTGTGAAATTGATCTTGGTCGTATTGTCACATTCATTTAATTTATGCCTAAAAATATATGCAAGGTACTCTGGTATGCTAAACACATCTCTGTGTGCAGCAATGACGTCACACCACATCATTAAATTATATGCATTTTGACATTCAAAATGATGAAAAGTCAAACCAGTGCTATGTCGGGGTGGACGTCGTTCAACGTCCTTCGTTGGATCGATGACGGTCCTTTTTGCGCCAATCGGTGCATTTTCAAAGTGGAAACCAAAGTCCCATTCGTTTGACTGGTCCCAAGTCAAATGGATGACCGCGAATTGAACCGTTTCCTAATGGTGGTGCAATATGCTAAGTGGCTGGCAGCACTACACCGATGCCTCTACACCGAAACAAAGCAATTGGCAGGTTTTAGTTTTTTTCAAAGTTTCTTCTCAATTTAATTGGTCCTTACAGTATTTTCCACAAGCTAAACAATCTACGCTGCCCTACGATTATAACTTGATTTAACCACCGGTTAGATATAGCTATACGCCATTAATTTTCCCATCAAACGGAACTTGATGCACATATGAAAATCACCTTCACATCATTCTACCCACTTTCGAGAACTCCAACCGACATAAAACACATCTAGTTCCGTTAATTTTTCCAAATAATTTATCCTGCATATTCTAACAATCTTTTTTTTGTTTTTGATTCTTTCAAAACATTAATTACTCTTATATTCATCAAATTGTTGCTTACTAGATCATAAAATGCTAAGAAAATGATTGGCTCATTAATTTCGCGATGTGTTCGACAAAACTACATCTATACAGAGTGTGTATGAGCGAATTGAAATAGTAGTTTCAGCAAATTATTACTTGTCTATTTTCCTAGTTAAGAAGGCACCGGCCAAACCAAAAAAAAAACGTTGAGATAAAAGTTGCGTTTCGAATAAATTATTCTCAATTTTTCGTCCGGTAAAGTAGGAAGGAAAAAATCAAAGTGAAAATGGCGATGAAAATAGCATACTTTGGGTCGGTCAAGATATGAACGCAGACAAATTTGCGTTAAAATTACCTGGCGTGTCCGAACCATATAAATTTTGTGTAAATTAGGCGCGCAAATTTCGGAAACGAGTATAATGATTATAGTTGTATTAACGAATAAAAACGATTCCGGATGGTTTCAAGTGTCAGAGAGCATAGAAGAATTCCGGATGGATAGAAGAAGGCTATGCGCTCTGCTTGAGCCGGTGAATTGAACTCCGAAAAGGGTTTTTGGTCTTTCAGAAAATATGATTTGCTGGTCCCTGGAGACCTAGAAAATGCGAAATCAAATAGCGCTAATAAGCAGATAACTGTCATCTAATATCGTATCATCTGCATACAAAATTTCATGGCTGTACCGTTCGGACTGTCATTTGATTTGTGGCGATTAAAATTCAGCGTTTATAATTTAAGATCATTTATTTCGTCATTGACGGTGCTTGCGCTCGAGGCCGAATGTGTTCGGTACGATTCAATCAGGCGGCTACTATCTGCGGTCGTAGATACTATTTACTGCGATTTTAGCAAAGTTGAGGCGCAAAATTATCGACTATGATCGATACCGACTGATATTGAGATGATTTTGTGTGGTATGGCTGCTGTACGCCACACCGGCTAAATGATGAACGTGACACTCAAGGTTGTGTCGCTCGTAGAAAGACCAGACTTTAGATTACGAAAGATTTACCGCATTTTGTTCACTATTTGCAAATTGTCCACGAAGCTTATGCTGGCTTGTAATAGGCGAGGCAGGTCTAAACGATATGCTTCATCAATTATTGAAACGATGGCAAATTTCGACAATTTCACCGTTGAGTGGATTTGTTTTTCTGGTTTAGTTTGATTGGTACTGAATCAGACAAGCTTGTTTAGGTTTCTTATGAGCCGCAGTTAGAAGTGCGACTCTTATGACACTTAATTGCCACTTCATCCCTTAGACCCTGTAAAATATACGATTGTTTTCTAAACAATTTTGACATTTTTATTCAAGCCATTGCTGCGAAATTTCTAGTAAAGTGTGATATTATTTTCTCATATGTTGCCCCGCCTCGCAGAATTATTTCCAGTCCCCGAACTAAACATGACAAAATTGCAAACAGCAAAGCACCTCCACACCTACCAATAAATATCTACACACTTGTGAAAAATCATTCCTCAGCCCAATTTCAAAGACGTAGGTGTTACTAAATTTAAGTAACAATTTATTTGTCACATTTAACTAGTCAGTTTTCAAGTAGCAGTTTCGGGACAAATGGCCAGCCAGTAACTGTATACGCATGTATCGTCGCCGGAGAAAAGCAAAACAATTTCAATTATTTCATATAATAAATATTCTCGCGCGATCATTCCCATTCTGTCCCATTTGCGAAATTATTACATGACGACATTTCCCGAATTTCGCGCGTAATTATATTCAGTCCTCTTCTACTGCCCCTTGATCTGAAGCATGTAGCTTAGAAATGTTTTCAGGTGATAGATATAATAAATGTTTCGCACGTCCAGACGCCTGCCTCAGTTTTATTTAACACCATCCGTTTTCATCAGGGTGGATGATTTGATTTCTTTTTTTTTTTTGATTTCGCGAAAAATAAATAAATGTTTTCGTTTTAACACATTCAAACAAATTCTTTAACTGCCCACAAGCAGAAATTTTGTAAATATTATAACTTGCTTGTGGGCTCCGAGTTTGTTTTGATTGCATTTCAAAATCTGATTGGACAAAAGCTTGCAACAAGGTGTGTGCGGCCTAGTTTTTGATCTAATAGCATGTGGAACCAACTCGTGTAGTTTTTTTTAAAATTTAATTGGGTGACTGAAAATGAGCTCTGAAATCTATGTAAAGCCGACATGAATCATGCCGGTAAATGTGTTGTTTGACACAAAATAATAAAGAAGTTCTTTCTCAGGGAGGCTCTTTCTAATTCTAGGCTCAAGCGCACTAGGACCCAATGGAAGATAATTTATCCCCGCTTTTGCATATCACACCTGTATCACTATAGCATCGATAATAGGTTTAATTTTATGATTATATTATTTGTATGCATACCTCAAATGCAGAAAGTAAAAACATACTTTGTGTGTTTGAAACAGCTCTATAAGTACGAATTTTGAATATTCTGTCTGTCATAAAAATATTTTCAAAATGCAACCATACATTTAAACCCGTTTTCATTTGATATCAAATGGTACCAAAATGTCTGAAAAACAACTTCTTTAGTTTATTTTACTCATTTCTTTGTTGAGTTAGTTCTATGAAGCAAAATAAGAAAACTTTTCAAAACATTTTGTTAATTTTCATACGACTTTTCGTAAATATTATTTTTAGCGTGTAAAGGCTGGTATTAACTTAATCGTCAAGATAAATTTTGCCAAGTCTCCATTATCTGGTCATCCTTTGGAGTGAAAATTTTGACAATGTGTTTCGTGTTTCTATGAGCCCTTCGAATTCTGCTTTGAAAGTCGTCTCGAGTATGCCACAAATGCGCAATAAAATCAAAAACTAAAATGCACCAGGAAAACATCGGTAATTTCCCACACAAAAAATTATAACAATTTCTAAAATTAAGCTATTGTCAGTGGTCAAATCAACAATTAATTTGAAAAAAGGATTAATTTGCTTTAAAAATAAAAAAATATAAATTTTTAAAAAATTTTAAAAGTAAACAATAAGTATTTTCGATATTTCTCGCGTAAATTTGATTTATTTTTGAATGTTTTGGGGTCTACTTTTAAAGATACATCTTTTTTGTCACTGGGGAAAAATATGCTAGAATAGATTCATTTCAACTCATTGACTATCTCTTATCTCTTAAAAGTCTGGAAAATATAAAAACATTGATTCTTCTGTCTAATTCCATAACCTTAACATTTCTTTGGCATCCCCCCATGCCTTTCCAACAATCATATCCTGATTTAAGAATCCATTTCATTGCAGCCTATTGAGTCTGATTTTATTAATTGTCTCACAATCATAATATCGCACGTATATTTCATTGTTGTATAGGGGCCAAAATCATCCATTCTCATGTCGGGGCAAAATATCTATCAGGGCATATTTTTCTCGAACATGGATAAAAGTCCATATTACAAATTATACAAGAAGCTTAAATTTCTTCTATGAGCGGAGGACAAATTTACTAACTGTTTATTCCCCCAATCTCTAATAACAAGTGCTTCTTTAAAAAAAAGTATCCCTTCATTTTGTACAATTAAATTGAAGGCATTATGGTTCAGTTGTATTGTTTCTTTCAGAACACCATAGATTATTTATGGGCATGTGTATCTTCAATTGATTATTTTTATGATATCAGAACAGTTTATACTCTCAAGTGATTGCATTTTAAAAGTGACTTGAAATAAAACTAACATTTTTTTTTCATCCAGATTGGAGTAGATATCCTGCATGCATAAAAAAACGATCCGGAGCAGCTTGCGAGTTTATTTCATTCCTACTTGGTTGGCAGCAGTTTGTTTGTCAGACATTTGTCAGTTCAAAATTCAAATTTGAAAAAATGTCTAATTTCTTTTTAAAAGGCAATCGAAAAATATACCTACTGACAGGATAAGAATTCTGTTGACAGCATTGATTTTATAATCATATTCATCCGTTTCAATGTTTCCTGGTTGCTAGATTGACGGGGAAATTTTGGAGAATTTATCACTGCAGCCAACTGTTTTAGCTGACACGAATTATTGAAATACGTTCCACACAGTGAATTGACAAGTGTTCGTACTCTGGATGTTGTTGTTTTTTCTCGTGCAAACTGCTATCCGACACTACTCCCGATGCATAAAAAACGCACATTATGTAAATTCAAATAATTAAGCTGCATCGAACTTTTTGTCTGCAAAGGATTTTTTTGGTCAAATAATATTTTTTTTTTGTGTTTCCCCCTGAGCACTTAAGCATAAAAATGAATGCATATTAATGATCTCGCAAGAGCTTTGAAATTATCATGATCATTTTAGCAAATAAATGTATCTTCTTGGAAAAGATTCTCAAGCTCATTCTTCGTATCAAAGGACAATTCCTTCAACGTACTTTGTCGTTAACGCCTTGTCAGCAACTGACCTGTACGTTGACGCCAAGCACCAACATCATCTTTGATGATGTGGTCAGGTATTTCCTATAATAATATCGTATCCAGGAACATCCTTCAATTTGTAAATGGGTTCTTTTATTCACATATTTTACTGTGTCTTTATTAAGATGCCCTTCGAAGAATTTCCAGAATCTTTAGAAGTGCAAAAGAAGTCACAAATTTTTTTCACCAGTCAATAAGAAATTTCTTCATGCAGATTTTTCTCGGGAGTTTCATCAATTAAATGAAACCGATGAACTAGGAAGACTTGGTAGCTTGCTATCAGAGGTCTCATGTTCCTCAATAGGAATACTGCTGACATCGGTCTAGTTGGCCATCAGGCAAAAATACCTTGAGGACGCTAGGAAGTCCTGGCCGGATGAATCATCCTGTGCGATAACGAGGCAGTCCTGGGTTTCCTTTGCTGCGCACCGCACCAGACAACTGTTAGGCTTAACTCGAAACGGTCTGCGTTGTGCTGTGGGCGTTCTTACGGATCGCTGTCTCATAGGACGTCATGCGGAACGATTAGGCGCAGGGTTCAACGCCTTCTGTCGGAGTTGTGGGTCTGAGGAAGAGGAGGAATCCGTCCTCCATCTCATGTGCCGGTGCCCGGCTTTGGCGGGCAGAAGGGTGGCGGCAATTGGTGTACCCTTTCTTTCAAATCTGACCGAACTGTCCCTGGTCAATTTAAAGCGGATAGTGCGGTTCATCAAAGGAAGCAGGTGGTTTCCTAACTTTAGTAGATAGGACTATTGTGGAATCACAACGGGCCTCTTTTGTACCTAGGTGCGTCTTTCGGCAGACCTCTGTCGATCGGCAGCCACTTTAACCTAACCGAGCCTTCATCAATTAAAAAATTATACAATTAAATATTATTCGTAAAGAAGCAATTACTGAAATTATAACTACATAAATTATCGTTTCCTTTTCTTGCCCGCTACATTTTTTTGTTAGCTAAAAAAATGTATTTTTGAATATAAAGATATGGTATTTATGCTACCTCGATAGCTGTTCTTTACAATTCCAGCTCCGCAGGTAGCAGCAATCTGTTTTTACTAAATGCCACGACTAATTACATCATATTAAGAACATAAAATCGAATAATTTGACCCTAAATTCATTTTTAGAACCGCATCATCTATTACAACTATTTCCATTTACCCAGCGATTTCTGTTTGTTTTTCAAAATGTCTTAGCAGAACGATCTATACCTACATTATCTTCAAAATACTGGGCTCGTGCGTTCATCAACCAACACACATCTTCAAATCAGATCCATTAGTAAAAACACGTAGCGTTACGGAGGAAGATAATAAACTTGACTGATTGATTTGTTTTAGTTTCGCAAATCAAGTTCGACGCTTTGTTTAACGGAAAATTGGATTTTTAGGCGGTCATAATCGCATTCCTTCCGTATGTACCTTCGTAAGAATCGCTCATGCTTACGCTTAAATAATATATACAGTTCTATTCTTTGCGTATTTCCCTATTTATAAGCTCCACCGTTTTTTTCCCACACAAGCCCGGCGAGGTGCAGTAATTTCGATCTTGGATACAGTAAGCTGATTGTTACAAAAACATGAAAAAACCTTCTGTTTCGCGTTCTCCATTCAATATAGGCTACTACAATGCGCTTATGGTTTTAACTGCTCCCATTTAAAATGAATGAGTGCTACTTGTAGGTTTTTTCATCTTTAACCAGCTAGTAGCTAATAGTCTAGACGATTTTCGCAAGCATACTTGAAACACTACTACTTGTTTCTTACGTTACTTGCGAATATCTACAGCGAATGAGTTTCTCTTAAGCCTCTTGCCGGGCATGTAATAAATTTCAAAATTAGTCCACACACAGCATCAAGATCGAAAAAGATCGGTCTTCTCTCATCTTTGAAAAAAATCAAAAAACAAAAGAGTAGCAATCATTCAATAGAAGAAATAGCGGAAAGTCAAGTAGTGGACCGTGGTGCAAGAACGAGAGTTGTAAAAAAAGAGCACTATAAAATGCCAAAAAAAACACTGTATGGCCTACACACTCAACTTATGTGTGCGCAAAAAATGCAGATTTTGACTGTTACTCGCACTGTTTTACTAGTGGTTGGAGCTGCCATCCTTACCATAGCGATAAATTGTGCAGTTTTTGCCACATGAACATTTAATGCAGTGAATTTCACATCACTAACAATAGTTTTCGTAAAATTTGAATGGAATGAATGGTCAGGGTAATAGTAAGGAAACACAGTTTATGAAATGCTTGGAGATGTCTTAGAAAATTTCTTGGATTGTTTGATGTATGTATTGAGAACAATAAAAACCCAATTGCGAGCAGTATCACTTTGACCATTTGAGTGTGTGGGGACCATACTCTGAAAATTCAACAT
This sequence comes from Nemotelus pantherinus, assembly GCA_963978885.1. Lineage (NCBI taxonomy): Eukaryota > Metazoa > Arthropoda > Insecta > Diptera > Stratiomyidae > Nemotelus > Nemotelus pantherinus. The sequence continues at coordinate 50,387,676 of OZ022265.1, read as the reverse complement.
AGTGCTACATGTGCGGAAAGAACATTTGCAATTTTTTACGTTACAAAGCGCAATAACTGGCAATTTTAAGTGCCACATGCTTCTCTGATTAATGATCGGCCTCTACATATAAGCGTGGAGGAAAAGAGAGGCAAACTTAATGCGTGATTATTTCGAACATTTTCATTACAATTGACCTTGCTATAATGCAAAGTTTTTTAGCTCCACTTTCATATGTTTTTTGACAAGATAATAGAATTTCTTGTTGAGCTTGTGGTTTAGATGTCATTTCTTTAACTTTTTCTTGATTCAATCGATTTGTTTCAAGTAAATTCTCATGTTTTTGTGTTTATGACGGAATTGTACTTTGAAATAAACATATAATAACGCAATTTTATTACATTAGCTTGGCGTATACTATTCTGATCTGCTGTCTGCTTTTGTTTTGTTTTAATAATTTTTAGCAGAACAGACCAATTAATCATAGTAACACCGTACAGCGACGATCGAAAGCTAAGCATTCATTCGGTGCAAATTTCACATCTCGCAGATTTTGGTACATAATTCAATTTCCCTCAAACGCAAAAAAAAAAATCTTCATGCTATTCACATCGAGAAAAAAAACTATGTGCATTTACTTTAATTTCAAACCATATCTCATTGAAGTCATGAAAGCATATCATTTGATTATGTATGAACTGTAAAAATAACCTCTCCGATGACTATAAAACAACTGATCTTCATTAATTAATCGCCTGAAATGAAATAAATTTGCACAAATATCCAATATTTTCATGGTTTTGCGAAATATTTTCTTAATGCCTTTCTTTAACGTACAATACATGAAACAATTGCTGACTTATTCAATCAGTAAATTAGTGAAACTTTTAATTTCATGTAAAGTAGTTTATTGTCCTGAATTTAATTTAATGCGAAATGATTTAAGTTTCTCCTGCTTTTTTCATTTATTATAGCGGAAATTCCTTATGAAAAACTTGGACTTATTCTTTATGAATTGAAATTGATGGTTTCAAATGGCTCTATTAAACTCAATAAATGAATCAATACAGTAAATCAATTTCACTCTGAATATTATGTACATAGCTTTGGGCGATGAAATATAAATAAACAATAGTTTTTTGATAGAGAAACGCCAATTTTTAATTTTCAATCATTTTTTGATAATCTATATGACTTCCTAGATAAACGGAAACTTCATAAACATTAAAAACAAAACATGCAAGCGAAAAATTAGAAGGCATTATATATTAATAGTTTTGCATGCATTTTGAAATAATATTACCTACTCATACTTGATGTGTAACACGATGGCGATAAAATCTATTGAAAAGCAATTGATTTTTTTACTCCTCAGATGAATTGAACTACAATAGTTTAATGCATGTTAGTCTTATCGGAAAATCGTACATGCAAGAGAAACATAAGAAATCTATTTTCAAAACAGAATCCAGTTTTGTTAACAACTGGTATAAAATTAAGTTTTTCACACCAAAGTAAAAAAACAGGCACACATACATCCTGTTCCCTGCTCATAGATCTACAATAACTCACACTGAAAGTCTAGCAATCACTTCTAATATTTTCTGAATTAGTTTATGCTATTGAAATACAAGTGTGATTTACAAAATGTTCTTTTTGCAACTATTATTCAGAAAATATTTATATAAAAAGTAAAAACTTTCAAAACTGAACAGCAAAGAAAATGAGGAAAGGTGATCAATTTGACGGTCTATACAGACTTTAGCAAAGCATTCGATCGTGTTGATCACTCCATTATGATCCCCAAATTGCAACAATTCGGAATTGCGGGATCTTTACTAAAGTGGCTTGGCTCCTACCTCCACGATCGCTTTCAATTCGTGAAATTCCAAGGTCTTCCAATTCCAAAGTCGACGTTAAATCCGGTGTACCTCAAGGAAGTCATCTTGGCCCTCTTCTTTTTAATATTTTTAGCAAAAATCACCTTCTTTACTGGACTTTTCTTCGGAAATCAAGACAGCATTGATGTATTTTGTGTTTTGGGTGTAGGTTGCTGCTTCTCGAGAGGTTTTACGCGAGTTTCTGAAAAAGATAACATGTAACAGGGACTGAGCCATGTTAATTTAAGAATTTGTTTCTAATGGTCTCGATGATATTGGAGAGCTGGTGAACAAGATATCGTGTGTTTGCAGAGTTGAACGAACCATGTCTCGAACGTGATGTCATTTTATTTTTGGAAAAAGGCTTGCATCCGATTGGATTGCTCATTGAAAATACTAAGTTTTGGGAGATTTTACGAAGTGTACGCGCTCTCGTAGAAAAAGAATTGAAAGATATACCAGGATAGCATTTGCCAAATCGACGACTAGCCCATAGGGTCTAGATAGATCGGTAATAATAATGTCCCATTAAAACTGACGAAATAGTCTTAGTTCCAGTTTGATTACCTTTCATCCATAGGTATTCATAGGCGACTGATTTACTGCGGCAAGTCACAAACCAAAAGGTGGAGCGCCGAATTGTCTGCGCCTGTATCCACAAGGCGATGTTGTTTCGATAAGTCCCATTGTCCTACAGTTTGAAGAGAATAGTGACTTAGTTTTTATAGGTTCCGTGCATTGTATAGTCTACTTCTGTGCTTCAGAGCCAAATTTATTGTGTTAGAATAAGGCTTGTGAGTGTTTTCTGTATTATTGTTTTCTTGATTACGTTGAACGAAACTCAGAACGCGACTCTGTGCGAAGGTGTCAGTTGATCAGTTGTGTGAGGGCGACGACTTGTCTAGTAGGCTCGGCGCAGAAACGGCGACCTGACATTGAAGCTTTGTAAAAATCTCAGCGATTTTTTCAGCAGACTCCACAAGTTTGTCTAATAGGGCTTCCGCAAAGCAGTCTAAGACAGCCTGTGCCTGTTTGGGAAGCCACTGCATCTATAGGGTCTTAAGCAGGTCCTCCCCGACTAAAGAACCTTTTAATAAAAAAAACCGCTTTTTCCTTTCGAAGCTAGATATATTGAATTTTGTGACAAATAACGATATTTCTTCTTCAGTGTCTATCGGTCTAATCTTAATCTAACTTAGGTATGTTATTTATAGAGCTTACTTTTAAAGCATTGATTTATACTAATTACCAACTAATTGTTTATTAATTACTTTACTTAAATACATTTAACGATCTATGTTAATTAAATTTTCTTCCTTACTATCAAAAGAATGTTCAAATTAGCCTGAACAATGGTGATGCACAGTTTCCTTGGTCTGTGTTTAGTCTTCTATTCATTGGGGTTTTCCATATGTTCAGGCTTTCGTACGCATCCAGTTTTCGTACCTGCTATACCTCCTTAATCACCTCCACGTTGTCCCATGTTATGTTGTGATCCTCCTCCAATATGTGCTTCGCTACTGCTGATCGTACTAATGTTGTATTCCTTTTCCTCGCTGAAGCTGCTTCCCGTTTATGTTCCGTTAGTCTAACACCAACTAACCGTTTCGTTTGACCGATGTATATTTTGTCGCATTCTGGGCAGGTAATTTTATAAACTCCACATTTTTCCTTCTTGTCTTTTACGTGACATAGTATAGTACCTAATTTTTTAGTTTTACTAGTTGGAACTGCTTTAATATCAAAGTGTTCAAGAAGTTCCCGAACTTTTTTGAATATTGACGAAAAAATAATTGGAACTCTTAGGCAATCCGCACACGGGTCTCTCTAATCTCTTCTTTCATTGCCTGATGGGGCGATTAATTGATGATCGCCGCCAAACTGACTGTTCGTTTTGCTTATTCGCTAGATGAACTCCATCCGCTAAGAAATAAAGCAATAACGAGGGTCAGAAAATTGAAAGTTATGACTTGCGACCACAGTAATCTTCTTGCGTGCCTGCTTTCGGGGTCACCGGGTCTGGGCTCAAAACGATGTTAATTTAATTCAGTTATTGATAAAAACATAGCTATTGAGAGGCGGAGTAAAAAATATTTTATCTTTCAATATCTTATCTATGACATTTCCCATTTTTAAAATATCTGCAGTCATCCAAAAAGACGCAAAATTATTTCCGGTAAATTGTGACTGCAACCATTCCCATACTTGACTCTGATGAAGAAAACAAACGTAATGATTTATGCGTTCTCTTTGTTGCTGGATTTTATGCATTGTGTCTATTTTTCGGCAATGTAATTCTAAATAATAATCTTCGAAAATCGATAACAATAATGATATTCGATCATGTTGGGCATAGAATCTACCAAAGCCTACACAGCAATCAATCTTTCATTTCAAATTTATATTACAAACAATAAAACAAAATCACTCAAATTAATGTTCGTTAAATGTATATTTTCCGTCAACAGAACCTATAGAAAATCTTCATCATTTTTATCAGTTACACATAATTATAATTTTGATGCGATTTTCAAAAGTCGAGATATAAATGCTTAAAAGCCACAATATAGTCTGTGGTGCTTGCTTAACTCGTGCTAGCATTACTGCAGAATGCCCAATAGCCGGCTAACTTTTGATTTGAATAGAATCAACTAGGCACTGAAGTTGTGGTCAGTGGTTTGCGACCGTCAATAGAAAAGAGGTTTTTATTGCAGACCCTAATTTCTTATTAAAAATTAAAGATCTATTGAAAAAGTTGATGCTAATAATTCCAAGCAGGCGCTGAGAGTAAGTACTGAGGGAAACTACAAATTAAATTAATTTATTAAATGATGGTTAATAATTAACAGAGATAAACAAATACTTCATGCGAAGTAAAATAATTCAGACAAGTATTATTCCAATTAGTTACTCATGTTTCAAGCAACACGTGAACAAATATTACGCAAGCTCCAAAGCTTCCTCTGACCATTGTTACTAATTCGATCGTCTTAAACGGCCCACAGACACGGAGATCTGGTCGTCGACTTGGTTGCAGATATGCAATATCTGCGACCAAATTCACTGTCTGTGGGCTAGTCTCAGATCTAGTTTGTTCGCAAATATCGCAAGTCTCCAACCAAGTCGGCAACCAGATCTCCGTGTCTGTGGGCCGTTTTAGACGATACAAACCATGCCTTATACGGAACAGATCCAACTATTCAATGGTAGGTATAATAGCTGAAACTATCTGGCCATACCTACACTGTGTGCAAATGAAACAATCATGGTCATTTTTCCACACTGCCGACTACAAGGATATTACCAAATCAAGAATGATGGCAACGAAAGGGAAAAGTACAATAAGCTTTGTCATGTCGCTACTCCTTACAAATCTTATAGCTTTCTGGTGACAATATACAAGTAATACTATAATATCTGGAGTCGGACTTGCTAAGGAAAGAGCCCAAATGTTGGTGTCGTACTGAAATATCTATTGCAATTGCTAAATCAGCTGTGGAATTTTTCGCAGAGATGATTTTCCTATCGAAATTAAAGATAGCTGAACAAAACAAGGCCAATTAAATTAATTTTCTTCGGCTAGAATCAAAATGGTCCAAATTAAATTGCATCAAGAATCACCATTACAATAATTACCACCACCCCTACGAATCCATTAAAACCATTAGAAACACCCAAAAAAATCAAAGCAACCCCAGATAGTTTTTCATAAATAAAAACTTATTCAAATTTTCATCACTTTTCACTAGCCCTAAATTCGACCAAATTAAAATCATCTGCGTTGAGTATGGCTCAGGTCATGCCAGTGAAACAATTAACGTAGCAAACACTTCGATGATTTGTTGTCTATGCTGTGTCGCCTCGAATCGTCGCACCGCCCCACCGATATCAACAAAGTCACAGTCATCATTGCTTTTATTTCAGGCTAAGCAAATTTATTTGAAATTTGCATTTGGCCATTGAAAGACCTACAATAAAATTTGAAATGATATTGGTGAAATTATTTCAAACGATGGGTGACCTTAATACGTCGCAATTAAGGGAAAATTAGGTCAGACATGTGCTTTGCAAATTCGCTATGGCTGTTTGTTTCTAAGTGTGCGTCTGTAGGAAGGAATGAACGGATTTACGTTTGTATGTGGAATGTAGATAAAACTAAATCAAATACTATATTTTTTTAACAAGCACGATTCGGATTGACAGTGTATGTAAATACAAATGTTGTTATGCAATTTGGAAAGTTCAAGTTGTAGGTAAGGTCAATGTAATCGTTAAATTTACGTTAATAGATATGAATAATTTTGGTTTTTCGTGATAGAACACATACAGTGGCTCAATAAAGAAGTCGGACGCATACCTACTTACATTTCAAAAAAGAATAAACAGCCCAAGAATGCACTTCAGACAAAAACTAAATATATATTTTTATATATATTTTATATATATTTTCATGAAAAATAAAAACATTGAAAACATAACTCAATTACATGATTTTATGAAAATTAAAAGGTAAAAATTTGTATAAAATTCATGCGAAAAAAAGAACTCGGACACTTAATTCTTTATAAAGTTTAAAATATTATTAAAGGTTTCTAATATTTGGTTGGGAATCCATTATTTTTCCTGATGGCTGTTAGTCTTGCTGGCATGGACTCTACAAGTTTTTTGCAAAGGGAAGGATCAATTTTGGCCCATTCGGTTTGAAGTGCTGACTCCAATTGTTGCTTGTTCCTAATAGTATGATTTTTTAACTGGTTCTCCAAATAAGCCCATAAATGTTCGATAACATTTATATCGGGGGATTGCGGAGGTGTCTCCAAGATATGCGGACAATTGTACAGCAGCCATAATCGAACATTGAGCGCTTTGTGCTTTGGATCGTTATCCTGGTAATATTGGAAGTTCTCTTTTATTCCCAATTTGTTAGCACTCTGCACTAAATTTTCTTTTAGAATGTTCAAATACTTTGTTTGGTCCATAATTGATTACACAAAGATTACCTGGGCCAGCTGCGGACATGCAGTCCCAGACCATCACTGAGCCACCACCATGTTTCACAGTAGACTGTAGATTGCGCTCTTGGAGCTCTTGGTTAGGTTTCCGCCACACCTAACATTGTCCATCGGACCGAAATATACTAAATTTACTTTCATCTGCGAATAACACAGTAGACCAAAACGAAAAGTCTTTGTTTTTGTAGCTGTTTGCGAATTTGAGTCTCTTTTTTCGATTGCACTTGCTCACAAACGGTTTTTTACGGGCTACTCTCCCGTGTAAATTTCATTTTCTCAAAACTAGCTTTATAGTTTCGGGGTTTACATTTTTCTTAAGATATTCCGATACTTGTTTGGCTAGTTTAGAAGCACTTAATTTCGGGTTTTTATAAATTTTTTGTGCAATCCATCGTTCATCTGACTTTGAAAGTACTCTAGCTCTACCACTTTTTTGTTTATTTTCCACTGATTTTGAAGATTTAAAACGTTTAATAATGTCATGAACTGTAGAGTGTGCCCTATTTACGATTTTCGCAATATCACGGACCGATTTCCCTTCTTTATAATATTTTATAACAAGTTGTCTTACTTCTTAAGAACTTTGGCCACGTTGCCTTCCCATTTTCAATTTTAAGTTCACAATTTCACACAAATAGCAAATTCAGGCCTTTAACTTGATTCAGTTGAATGCGCAAAGCTGTCAAGTATATAAAATCCGGGAATTCCCGTTTTAAACCCACAAGCAAAAAGAGTACTGCCACCTGTCCGAGATCTTTTTTGGTATGAATTTTTGCACACATTTTTGCTTATTAATTTTTATAAAATCATGAAATTGAGTTATGTTTTCAATGTTTTTATTTTTCATAAATAAATGATACGCTGTTAAAAAAAAATACATTTAGTTTTTGTCTGAAGTGCATTCTCGGGCAGTTTATTTCCTTTTGAAATATAAGTAGGTATGTGTCCGACTTCTTTATTGAGCCACTGTAGCTTCACTGGCTCTCTTAAAAACTATTGCACTGTTAACTGTGGTAGCAAAGGTGCACATATGTAAAAGAAGACGTTTCGATGGTAAATCAGCAATATCAAATGTACGGAAAAATAACACTCACAGTATTGAGGACAACATGAGATATCGAATTTAAATCAGTGCCAACACTGAGAAAACACATGGCGCTAGACGCCATAATTTATAGAGTTCTGGCGCTATGTACATAGTCGATTTAGGGATTGTGATAAAATATGGCGCCACACGCCATAATACATGGCGAAAAGTACATAAGCCTCCACGCCATGTACATGGCGTGGCAGACTATATTACATGGCGTGGAGGACTATACTGTATGGCGTGCAGGACTATACTGTATGGCGTGCAGGACTATACTGTATGGCGTGGAGGACTATAGTACATGGCGTGGAGGACTATAGTACATGGCATGGCGGGCTATAGTACATGGCGTGGAGGACTATAGTACATGGCATTGCGGGCTATAAGCATAGCGTCTGCTCCTATGCACTATGGCGTGTGGAACTATGTGAAATCGATTATGTACATGGCGCCAGAAGTCTATAAATTATGACTTCTGGCGCTATGTGTTTTTTCAGTGCATCTGAAGATGATCCAGTTCACATCCAACAAAACGCCACGAGTCTTCTTAGTTCGATGCTCCGAACTGAAAATTCCCGAGGAATAAATAACTTCAAGAAGCTTGCTGACATTTATACATCTCCTCACACAGCATGGCTGCGAGTTATAATTGTAGTGCCATGAGCCATATTACATGGTTCATGGCACCATGTAATATGGCGTGTGGGGCCATAATTTCTGCGCCATGTGATTATGGCGCTGGGAGCTATACTGCATGGGTCAGGGTACTATGTACATGGCGTGTGGCACCATAAATGCTGCGCCATGTAACATGGCACCACGCGCTATGTAGATTCTGACATTATGGCGCTGGGAGCCATATTGCATGGCTCAGAGTACTATGTACATGGCGTATGGGGCCATAAATAATGCGCTATGTTACATGGCTGTGGGCGCTATGTGGATTTTTTTCAGTGAAGAATAAACTTCTAGATATCTTCTCTGTACACAGCGCAAAGAAAATATATGAGAAGAAACTCAAAAATCTTTATGGAAGTGTAAACTCTGTAATGACGGACCAGTCAGATAGCTATGTCAATAGGGTCTTCTCGTATATATATATAGGGTCTTCTCTAGGGTCATCTCCTATAGGGTCTTCTCCTATAGGGTCTTCTCGTATATATATATATATATATATATATATATATATATATATATATATATATATATATATATACATATATGTATGCATATATCTAATACGGATAGTAATTCTATCCAAAAGAGAAAATTTTTAACAGGATATTAAATCAGAAAGATTTTGAATCACCAATGAATTAAAAATATTTTTCCAGTATTTTTTTATTTGAAATGAAAAAGGGATAAGCCATACATGCAAGATAAGAAAATTTCCGCTTGAACCAAATTCAATTTAAGTTGGCTCTCTGAAAAATACTCTTAAGCTCTACGTTCTAAAAAAAAAAAAAGGTATTTTTGATCCCTACTTTTATGTACTTTAAGAGGCACCACTAGCCGACTGTTTAGCTCAAAGATACTGTATAATATATTACCTAAAACAAATAACTCAAAATGGCTTGCATATATTAGAAACATCTTCAACAAGTGATATTAGGATTGGTATTCGATTGGAAATCTACTTAAACAAAGAAGATACTGAAAAAAAAATTTGAGTAAAATACCAGTAGTAGAGCTATGTACACAAGTAAATTATTTTTCATTAAGCAAAATAATAAAACCTTTGATTGTTTGCAAAAAAACCATTGAATATATTGCAAAATAAAAACAAAAAATAGCACGCAACCTTATATTTCATGTATAATTGCTAAAAATATTTTACGTCCTTCCCAAGTACAAAACGCATCTGAAATATTTCATAAGATACTCTATTCAAATCTTGTCGTGTAACCTTGGATATAAAATATGCTCATCAGCATATCTGTACGAAATTTTAAATTCAAATCAAATTCGATTTTCACTAAAATTTCATGTTGTTTTTTGTTTCTTTCTGAGCGAAAAAAATCCAAAAATATGCTTTCAAAGCTAGCCTGTAGCCAATTATTTGAATATAAATGCTATCTAGGAGGAAGAATGATGAAGCTAACAGAAGAGCACCTGCAACTGCTGACGTCAAACAATCAAGTTGGGTTGGTCTGTTAATGCGATTTTTCATTGAAGAAAAAAATACATAAGTTTGGACATAAGTATACCAAAATAATTAATTCGGATGCTTTGCACAGAAATTTATACAAGTTCACGATAGGTTACTGATATTAAATAACGAAGTATGGAGGATAGCTCGTGTCGATGATAATAGAAATGGGAACTTGTGTTTTGGGAATGAAATTGATGAGGGAAGTTGAATGACATAGATGCTTACTGTAACAATTTTTTAAACGAATGAGCTTTAAAGAGGCTTCTGGTTCAATAATCTTTTAAATTAATTCTAAAAAAATTAAATTTAAATATTTTCAAAAAGTAAAGGTCAAACATTACGATAGTTTCGAAGTACCTTTCTCAGTGAAAAATGTTTCTTCAAGCTAAAACTAGTAGACATTTTTACCATTCGATTTACAATCTAAAAGCGGATGATAAATTGAGACTCTGCATATCTAAGCATCGAAAATGAAGAAAATCAGTATTATATGTAACTCCAGATATTAAATTTTAGCATTCAAACATTTTTTTTCACAAAACCGAAACATCAACGAACATTTTAGTCTCAAAACATCAACTGGAGAATCATTAAATCAAAACATCAACTCGTATTGTAATAATTCCCAGATAATATCTGCAACTACTTCGTAATCCCTTCAGGCTATGAATAAACTAATGAACACATAAATTATAAGAACCTTTTCTAAATGACTCATCATTATTTATATAATGCATCATACTAAAACTTACACCAATACAGACATCATCTCAATGACATCATCTTCATCTCCGTTTACTTTTCAATCTAGGCAACCATAATTGGACAGGTAGGTACTAATCTGTATCCAAGTCTGTGAACTTAAATCGTTATCTGCCTTTGTGCCAAGCGTTAAACATGTAGAGATCGTACCAAGATAGTTTCCAATATGATCTGTAGTATGACATTTAATCGAAATGCATTATAAAAATCTCATTCCCATCGATTTCTTTGAGATTTCTACAATATTATTGGCATGTAAGCTTGTTTTGCCATTTAAGATGAGGGTCGATCATGAACGCAAAAGAGTGAAGTAGGCAAGGTGATGCGAACTCGACGGCCAGTTCTGGTGTTTGCCGCTAAAAAATGATAGGCTTGAGTTCCCGTAAGTAAAAGGCAACCTTTTCTAATGAGAAGATGTTCTTTAATGTTAACGATGGCAATGCACGTTCTGCAATGCATATTCATTCTTGATTTCAGTGTGGCAATGAAGTAACTACGAATTGCTCTGAAGGTGCCGGAAAGCTTAACTGATCATTTTTGTCTTCATGTCCTTCAAGATATCGCCTGACAATTCAGAAACACAGTGTGTTCTAACCAGTTTGTTATTATTAAACGCCAGGGCAAGAAAAGATTTCGATCAGAGTAAAACTTATCAAATAACTGTAACAGGTGGTCTTTAGACTCTATGAAATTCCGTTGCACAATCAACGTGCATTTATGCTAAAAATTCCTATACATCGATATGTACTTGGATTTGTTGTTTAAACACGTTTGCCTGCTGCATAGCAGGACATGCAACCTTTTCCATTCAGCGCCCTTTCCCAAAGCCACGCAAAATACCTAGTATAATAGAAACGCGATTTGCATCAGTGTTAATGTTTCAAGGTATCTGGAGGCCTTTATCGCGCTTTCAGTGTTTACCTGGACATCTTGCAGGTTCTCGACGTACCTGAGATCCGAATAAAACCTAATCGCTCTAAGATATAACGGACAATAACTACGACGCCAGTTCATGGTCACCGCAACAGTCTCTCCACCAAAGTCGAAAGAGAACGCTTTATTTGTGTCGCAAGACAAGTGGAACTGCACTACGTTACTTGCACAGCAGAATTCGCATTTCGCTATACTCGTATCTAACAACGGCCACAATAGCTGACTTGTTACCTAGTTACACAGGTTGCCAGAAGCCAGCCAGCTAGCCAAGCAGCCACTTGGCCACGGCCAGTTGCAAATATCTGGACCTAACAGTCGTGGTGAGGTAAGGTTAGGCAGATACTTAGATAGCGCTATAGAGCGCATTATACTAGACTAACCTACCTACCTTTCAACTACCATGTTTGTACCTTTCCAACAGTTCTCTTGTCTTAGATCATCGTAACTGTTCTCTAGCATGCTACATGGCCGGTACACTTTCGAAGAACAGATGAATGCCTGGAAAATCTTTTGGCGAACAGTTAAGATTTGCAATATGTACCGTGTTCCGTTTATCTATTTCGTTGGGGATTGTAAATAATTACGCAAATGGGCATCTCGAAGCGCATCTTGGGTAGAACATGCTTGATATTAGCATCGACGTTATGAAGTCGTTTGAATACTGGTCAAACATACATATCACCGGTCAAACTTTAAGTTATGTATGGGCTATAAAGTATCTCCACGCCACATAAATGCATTTACATACAAAAGTTATGTTGCCGAATTTTTTCCGGACATAGCTCAACAGTACATTGCCACACCGTATGAATTGTGCATTTTTAATATACTTTCACCTAGTTTTCAAGCAGCAATCCACAAATAGCTTTGGTCTACTCGTATGTATGAGATTCACGAGCCACTTCGAACGCGCCCGTAACAATGTACAATCCGGTAGGATAAAATCATTAAGATAATTTTATCAGCACATTTTCGGGGTTTCATGAGAAGACTATGAACGGCTAGCGGTGCATAATGAGAATATATTTATTACGACCCGATTTCTATAATGAAATGTCTACGTTTTTCCAAAAAGAAGCAAATAATGTATAGCACAAGCTAATTTCAAATTTTATTAACCGTTTAACCCAGATAGATGCACCTGAACATTCGCGTACTTGCATGTACTTGCTTCCATGCATGAGGTTTTCCCAGATGACGTTTCCAGATTTTCGAGGGAAAACTCAATTTGATTTTCATCAGATCCACGCGGATCCTCATTAGTTTTCGCTTGATCACTACAATTCATCGAGTTCATTTTGGTTACTCAGTAGCAAAAACCAAGAATGATTAGCTTCAAGATCATTGATCATATTCAATGGGCCGAAATCCATTATCCATTATATTAATAACGATTCGGCCGTATAATAGTAATAATGATCCGAAGCACGGGTGAATAGATTGGTTCGTTAGTTGATTAACGGGCATGTGTATGTATGCACGGGTTTGTGTACGAGCACGAATACATAAGACATGTGGAAAGCACGCGTTTATTGTGTTGGTTTGTAAATCGCATTAACATTGTTTTTGTGGTTTGTATCATACATTTGCATTAATGGTGCACAGTTTATTGAGATGTGTAGCAGATGCTTCCTGATTTTTTTTTTGATAATTGACGAATTCGAAATGCCATTGTAGCACAAAGTGACGAATTAAATTACTTTTTGTATAAACATTTTAAATATTTACTTTTTTGAATAAGCTTTCCAAAAGCTGAAACTATGATCGGATGCTTATTAATTATTAATGTAACACTTATACAGATTTTTTCAAAATTCAAGTAAAAAAATTGTAATTTATTTCTTCTTCTAAACGAAATTATCTTAAACTTAACATCCCAAAAAGGATACCACAAATTGATCCCTGTTATTATGTCGGACTCGAATCGATTAAAACTACCTCCTTGCTTCATTCAAGCATCTGTTTTCAATCCAGGCTCGGACGTGGGATCGAGTTCATCTAGCTCTAAATAGGTACCTGAGTTAATAATTTTAATACAAACTTTCACGCGAAATTTTTTTCGTCGAAATTTTATTTTGAAATTTAGCAAGGGTAGTGCTCACTTTGCGTGAAAAATTGCTTGCTATGGAAATGCAAATGGCAGTGACACATGCATCCACTCATTTCACGCCGATTTAGTATGTGCAGTTCATTCTTTCGAGCTAAAAAGTGACATTCGATGACAATAAGTAGTTTCCAATAGTAAAAGTAAATTCCAATCTCTATGCCCAGATTACTTTCCATTATTTTCAACAATGCCTTGAACAACGGCTATCTTCTCGAAGATTGTTCCTATTCACAAAAAAGGCAAAAATAATGAGGCCAGCAATTTCCGCCGGATATCTCTGCTTCCTAATTTAGGGCAGCTATTGGAGCAGATTTGGTTGGAAATGGTCGCATATATTATACCAGACTATCATTTTGGCTTTAGGCCCAAGCATGGGACACAGCACACTATCTCGAACTTGCAAGATCACATTGTGTCGCACCCGAATGAGCGAAACGCTCCAACGGTTGTTTGTGCCTTAGATATCGAAAAAGCTTTCGATACCATATGGCACGAAGGTCTTCTATTCAAACTAGAGATGGGCAAAATAGCTCTTAGCTCACCACTCACGACTCTTTTTTACAGTGTTGCGCCGTACTCTCAGTATACTTTTCGCTGCACATTTCACTAAGTTTAGTCAAACCAGAGCTTTCGTTCGCAGACTATGCTTTGCTTTTTTCAGGCGCTGCACTGTAAAAGTGAGTGGTGAGTGGTGAGCTATGAGCGCTTTTGCCCATCTCTAATTCAAACTGATCAAGCTGGGATTTCCGAAAGATGTAATACGGCTCGCCGCAAGCTTCCTTAGCAACATACAATTTTATGCAAGCGTCAATGGAGCGAATTCATCTACGGGACCTGTGACATCAGGAGTGCCACAAGGTTCTGTCACTGGACCTGTTTTATATACTATTTTCAGTGCCGACCTCCTTCTTCTAGTGGGCTATCCTCAAGTTAAAGTTCTACAACATGCAAATGACACGCTATTATTCGCGTCGAGCCAAGATCCGCACAAAGGTGCGAAGAGCCTTGAAGATTACTTGGTCATCATTAGATTTTATTTTGGGGAATGGGGCATCAAACTTAAAAGCAGTAAAACACAGCTGTCCGTGTTCATATCCGTATTCAAAAATGTATTTCATAACTAAAAAATTATTTACTAACTTATAAATCGTTTATAAGATAACATAAACTAATTGAAGTACATATGTAACCAATCAAAAACCTTCCTCTCATTCACCTACAAAACTGGTAATTTAAAAATGATTTGTGGGGCTGTTTCGCGCCAGTGACATCGAAAATAGATGTTTAGATCTGGATGTCGCGATATTGTCTTTTAAAATCACGTACTCTGATATTACCTGTGAATGTTTAAAATAATTAAATATTGTTCCCATCGAAATTCTAACCACACGATTTTCATCTTAAAAAGAACAAAAAACTGATTTGCAAACGTAGTTTAGTAATGGTTTAATAAATGGTAAAAATCCATTTCTAAAATCCAGAGTTTATCATTTAGCATACAAAATCGAATTTAATGTTCAACATTCATTTCACCGAGAGAAACACTACACGGAACACATCGCGTTTCTAATAGGTGATCCTCAGTAGAAAGATTAAACTTGTTTTAAAGAAATTATGAAAATCTCGCGAGCCGTCTTTCAAGAGATTAACTGACACTCGATCAGATATTGACACTGAAGAGTACGATGTAAACTCCATTAATCAAATGGGTGATATAGCTTACACCTTATAGTAAAATTTCTTGAGTCACTAATATAAATTACTTTCAACGAACAGCCCGGATGCGTATGCGAAATTCTTCGATCAATAAATAATTACAAATTCTATCATTCCAATGCCAAAGATTGACAGAGACTATCAATGTATCGAACGGAAGATGACTCTCGCTAATAGTTCTTGAATAGATTAATAATCTGGTTCCTAGTCTTTGCATTCTTTAAGGGTTCGATCTTTTGAGAGAAAAAGTAATTGGAGTCAAATTTGAAAAAAAACGATTGACTATTTCAAAACATATTAAATCTCAATCAAAAATAATTAAAAATCAAAAATTAAGATAACAAGCATTTAATATTGTTGGACTAATTTTTTTAGTTTAAAATCTGTTAAAGACGCATCTTTATCATTTAAATATTCATTATTTATTATTTAACTTCATTCAATTTCTACCCAAATTAAATTTTATTGAATAGACTTTTTTTAAGATTTCATATAAGTGCAAAGTTTACAAAATCACTTTTTCGCACTCACGAGCATTTCGCATTTGCTTAATACTCAACTCAAGTTATTAAGATATGAACATTCAATGCTAACATTTCTTAGTACAAGAGTAGCCAAATTGCCCAATCGTCGCCACCAAAAATCCAAAAGATTCCGAGAGTTACAACCCGCATAAATATCCAATTTTAAGCGATTTGAACAGTTGTTACTAATTCTAACTTTATGTTAAAAAAACGTCCTACCAGTTTCTTGGGTATTTTCCCACTGCCTGGAAGCTTGTGAAAACATACCCAATCCCAAAAGCGTCCGGATCGTGTTATGTACTCAACGCACGTCCGATATATCTCCTCTCAAACCTGAGAATACTACTCGGCAGTGTCATTCAAAAACATATAAATCAAACCATTTATCAGAACCCCATCATACCCGGGAAAACAATTCGGCTCAACGGTTAACGCTTTAATAATTTTGCAAACAGTAGTTGCGGATAGCATCCAAAAGAAGAGGGCTTTGAGTGTCGATCCAATTGATCTACAGAAAGCCTTCGACTCTGTTTGGATTTAAAACCTCCTGCATATAATATCAAGTTTGGTTTTCTAACGCAGATCATCAAAATCGTTGATAATTTTTTTAGTTGGAGAGAGGCATTCGTCAGCATCAATTGGGCTTGCTATGATAAATTTCCAATTGAATCAAGTGAACCTCAAGGGTCCATTCTTGAACCAATTCTATTCAATATTTTCACTGCAGACAGCCGAAGAATTTAAACGATTCTCCCACAGATGTAACTATTAAACTTTACGGGAATGACATCCTTTTCTGAAACTCCTAAAATAACCACAAAGGTATGCAAACCAAATGATTGCATATTATTCAAAGTGGGGTTTACAGATAAATGCAAGCAACAGTGACCAGACTACAAAAAAAGACTACAAAAAAGCGTTAAAACTCTCAAGAAAGTCGATATTTCTATTGACAATCAGACATAAACCCCTTCGAAGACCTAAAATGCTTCGGTATTAAATTCGACTCTCGCTCGAATCCCAGCCGTTATATTGAATCAGCCCTGAACAAGGCACCCATTGCATACTATCTCATACTGGTGTATCTTCAAGCCGAACTTTATTGTTGCTTCGAGAGCTAAGATTATTGCCTATAAACAATTAATCAGACCGATCCTCAAATACGATCCCCTTATCTGGTCTTCAGTCCCTTCAAGTCAACGTGAGAAGCGTGTCCTCTGAAATGTCACCTCTTCCATATAAGATCAATAGCCACTATTACCAAATTAGTAATCTCTCTCAGAAATCGGAAATTTCGCCTCCTCCCTGATATTTGCTAAAAATAAGCAGTGAACCTATTAGCAGCTCCATAGAGCACCCCAACCACCTTATTCATACCTATGTCCAAAACCTGGCTCTTAACGACTGGAACTGATCTCATGAATTGCTCATAGCCCCTGGGCTATATGCTCATCTTTAATGAAAATTCTAGCGAACATGTTTACTTTATTCTCTGAATCTGATATCAAACTCAACTCCCTAGATAAAACAGTTCAAATTACCAGTTTCTTTTTCAAAACAAACCGACATTTTCTCGTTTCCTTAAACGCAGAATCAATTCAACTCTATCGAACAAATATTTAATAAAGTTAAACCCCTAAAGGTCAGAGCTATCAGCCCAACAAGCACAGCTCATAAGTCCATCGTCGCCTTGACCAATAGTTTTAGGTTATCGATTTCAATCTTCTCTATATCACTCTCTTAAAACCCATCTCCCCCCGTCCTCAAATTTTATTCTCGCTTTGTAAATTTTGTTTTAATATAATGACTGCATCGGAAGCTATAGAGCATAATGAATTTATTTTATTCAACGAATTTCAAGATGTCACTACCGCCACAGAGCTACCCGCACATTTAACAAACTTGATCCGACGTTTCATTAAACACATGTTTTGAAGTTTTTTTTTAAAAAAAAGTAGTTTAGTGGAGGGCTACCGCTCTTATTAGATGAGAAAACAACAAAAAAGTCAGGAGTATCGATGGTTTCAAAGATTTTTTTCATGTGCTCTTCGTGACTACAAAATTACCCGCTCACTCATAAAAACCACACAGGTCTATTCTTTATAAACATGAATGTATCCTGTAAATTTCATTATGATTTCATGTCTCTCTCGGGAGCTATCATAGCTCGAAATTTGAAGAAAATATTTGCCTACTCTTTCTTGCATAGTGTTTAACACGTTCGCTGCCACCAACATTTTCTAGTACAACCTCAGGAGCCAAATGTTAGTTAGATTTTACTGGTTGCGTGGAGGGTCTTCTTAAAGGCTGTTGTGTGCACATTATTGAAGGCGCCTTCAATATCTAGAAAAGCCCCCAAAGCGTACCCTTTGTAATGGAGTGAATTTTATTACCCAATGCAGAGCCATTTCAGCAGATTTCTCTTTCGTATACGCGTTTTGGGCTCTCGATAGAGCTTGAGATTCAAGTTACTGGTTCATGTAAAAGTCTAGTTGTCTTTCGAAACTTTAAGCAGGAAGGAATTCAGGCTAATTGACATGTAGTCCTTTGGATAGGCATGATTCATTTTGCCTGGCTTGGGTTTAAATATAACCTTAGCAGTCCTCCAGGCTGCAGGTACATAGCCTAGAACTTGGCAACATTTGTAAATTTGTACGTAGCCAGAAAATGATTAACATTCCTGTTTTTTGAAGCATGACCGGCAAAATTCCATCCAGATCTGGGGACTTGTTTGAAAGTGTTAATTGCTCAGAGTAGCTTCTGCTTGGTGACTACTTTGCCAATGCTTTCAATGTAATGAAGGTCGGACACGCGCTCACCAGTGTAGTCATCCTGACTGCCCGGGAAGTTAGTATCTACAGGGATCTTCAGCGTTTCCGAGCTTACATATCAGGCTAGGCGTAACAGGGCGTTTAGCCAGCAAATTTGGAAGTCTCGCCGTTTCCGAAGTGGTTTCAATTCTAGCGCACAGCTTTCAGGAGCACCATCTGGCTTTCCTTATTTCCGATTTATAGAGCCTAAGGACGTCTTTGTATTCGTCCCAAAATCCCCTACAATCGGTTGTTTTGGCTCATTTGAACAGTTCTCGTACTTGGTCCTGGTTCCCGTTCCACCAGGGTGGCTTAGGGTTGCGCTTGAGAAAGACTTTGAAACAGGACCGTTCTAAGACTTTAAGAGTTTACCCGTTAGTCTATTTACTGCAACTTCTAGATCAGCTACAGAGCCAATCTTGGGAGAAGAGCCTGAACCGTTAGTAGCTTCCCGTTTTAAGTTATCCTAGTTGATATTTCTGGGATTGCGAAACAGCCGAGAAGTGCGAGTTGAGCTGAATTTTAGACTGTAACTAATGTAACCTTAATCAGAGAATGATGAGCCTTCAAGGAGATTCCAGTTCTCTAGTAATTACTCATTGGAGCCATGGTGTAGAATGATGTTTAGGATATTTTCGCTGCGAGGTCCCCTAAAAGTAGGAGCGAAGTACTAAATTTTACAAAATATCTTATTTGGTCAATTTTGGTTTTTCAGTTTTTATGTAAATGCTGTATTTTTGATGGCTTTCGAATATTGAAAAGTACTGTATCATATGCCAATACATCGATTTCAGGCGGCCACATGCACTTCTCACCGATGGCGGTTGGATAATGAGCTGGGAATATTACAATGGCGTATGTATCATATGCTGATACAACGACATCTCACGACCGTAGCCGATGTATCAGCATATTATACATGGGCAGCGAACGTGTTAAAAAAAATTTCCAAAGCGTTCCCATAGTCAAGCTAAAAACATGTCCGAATTTCATTCTGTATACTTGATTTTTTTAGTGTAATTTCATTTTAGAAATATAAAGGTACATAGATGTTACTTATATGCCCACCACCACCAAAGGGCTAAAAACAACTAAAACTTGACATGATATAGACTTGGTTTATATGATTTCAGCTCGATCAAGTAATGCAATCATGAGAGGTAGTCACTGACTTTTTTTTGTATAAAAAATATGTATCTTTTATTTATAAAGAAGTATGAATTATTACACTAAAACTAATTTTCTTAAAAAATCGGTAGAACATGTGGGAATAATATTAAGAATTTCACTGAAAATTGAAAACTTAGTGATTTCTAGTGCATTGCGCAGCTGTATCAACTTAAATTGTAGATGAATATTATACAAATTATCTAAAATGTGCAAAATATATCCAGAGAAATTCAAAAGATTTTCTTTATTTCCAAGGAATTCATTTTAATATCAAAAAAAAAATTTATTTTGAAACTGCATTTCTTGCCGAAACCAGTTGTATAGAACTGACGAAACCTTTGTTAAAGTTTTCAATGAAAAAATGCAATTCCTACACAACTAGCTAAATCGAATAATTTATCTAAATTATTCACACGTGCTGAATCTATTCTCAAGTTCCTAAAATGCTCTTAATAATGTCATTGACATTACATAGAACTAAAACAAGAAACTGACAATGAACTGAACGTTTTTTCTTCAAGTGTTTCTGTAGGGTACCTACATACGTGTATTAGCACCGATTGATACTTATCTCTCGTCGTGCCGAAAACGTGAAACCATAAACCTACACGTGTTGTAGTCGTAAGATGTGTCTCACTATGAAACTAAACAAATTCTTCAAGAAAGCACAGAGCTTTGATTCTAAGCGCCTCCAGCGAAACATTTTGAATTCATAAAGTTTGTTTCCACGCCCTTTATTACATCTACTAAATCCAATTGAATCATTTGTACTGCAAACTTGTTATTTCGTTTATTCTTATTCTTTAAAATTATTGTGCTGGCCTTTGACGCACGATATACAGTCGGGTGGGTACGTACTACGTACCCACGTACAGATTAAAGGCAGCTAAGCTGATGTGTTCGAACATTATAGGTGATCTCATCACTGGTCCGCTTGTTACTTTTCTTAAAGTACATTGTGCAGAAAATGAGGCAGAATCAATTAGGCGGCCATGGGCAAGCTCTTAAAATGGAGTGTAATGTAATAAAATAGGGTTCTGAAGGTCGGTTTTATTTTATAGGTAGGTATTTCGTGTAGTTGCCCACAGATGGATGAATTTACGTTTCTAAGTTCATTCACATCTAGGCATGCTTGAATCGACGATTCAAATATGTATTTTTTTTCGATTTGTCTGCAAAGATGTCAGTATGGTATTTCGACTTCCGATTTTACAGGCATTCGTCATGCGTTAACCCCTTAAGCCATCGGTGACTCCATTTAAGTATTTGAATACATCAGTCACTGAAAGAATTTAGTTAACTTATTCACTAGTAACTAGGCACATAAGTACAAAAAGAATTATTTTTTACAGTTTGCTTTAATTGTTTTTCTCTCTTTTTGTTTCAGGTATGTATCTGAATTGTTAGCTTGTTAGCTATCAACTTATGTCCAAACACAAAAGTCAGAGTAAGTAATCCTAAAAAAACAGAAAACTTCAGACTCCAGTACTACTTGTCCTCAAGTTCATTGACCTAGGTACGTGTTAATACGTCAGAAACTGTGCCTCCCTCTAATCATTCCAGGCACCCGCTTATTGAACAATTATATCAAAGACTCAATCCCTTCTATAGAAGCAGTCCAAAAATAATTTGCATCGGATCGAAAATTATATTCATGCGCAAAACCCTCAAACGAACCATGCTAACTTCATTAGCACCGTACACGCGTGTACTAAATCAAGAAATCATACTAATTCCGATTATCATTTGATTCGACGTGAATAGCTTCACACGCATCTATAACAAGCTCAATAAATCTCATAGCGAAGGGAACCCAACATGTTGAAGAAGAACAGTATAGGTACGGTTAGATCAAGTTTTGGCCAACTATTCAATCTCATTTCTTCAATAAATTGCCATTCATACGAAAGGAAGTAAGCCATAAGATTTTAATTTATCATTATACGAGCAGTATAGTAAATAGTACGTAAATTGTAGGTTGATTTTTATCAAATGTTCCAACAGCGCATGTACGCATAATAACCAGCGAAAGCAAATATTAGACTTTCATGTGGATGAAGAGTAATTTTCTTATAAAGTTATTAGCTCATTAAAGTTTTAAAGTAACAAAGTAATACTGTACGAATTTTTTTTTTTTTTTTTTCCAAAAAAAAAAATGTAAACAATTATCATGAGTCTTCCTAAGCATTTCGTGGTTAATCTTTACTGTGCGCGTTCAAATGCTGTAAAATAAATAATCTCACGATGAGGAAGATACCTTACGGTGCCTTCATTTTAGATAATGTGTGTGCTGATATTAAACATATAAATAGCGTTTATTAATCAGGCGTTCCTTTTTTATTGGTTTTATATTGTAGAATGATTATCTTCACGTTGGAAATTACAATTAAATGTGAATGAGTTGGAAAATATTTTGCAGGAAATTCCAAATGTTCAGTTATCAAATATGGGTTTAAGGTACATATGCGCCATGTACTTAAAGCTATTGCAAATAAGAATTGTAAAGTCATAGATAAATTGCGAACACACTTTTTAATTTTCGCTAAAATGATAACAAAAGATGTCATGCTATGATTATTTTGCAGACAATGTGATTAATTATACTTGTAAACTAATCCAAATACTATAAAACTTGCTGAAATTCCAAAGCATAAACAGATAAATTTTAAGTGGAAAAAACTCATCTGACCTTCAAAAATATGTATTACATAAAAAGATACATCATTTGTTTTAAAACATACTCTCATTTGGAGACTATGTCACATGTTTCTGCGACACAAGACTATGTGCTCGCGAAATAATTACCAGTACGTTTGCTACTATGAAGAATGCCAAAATATACGAACCAGTTGAGGCAAAATGTGAAAACGAAACCAGAGATACATAGATAGGATGTCACCCCTCCTCGCTTCGAATTCGCGAATCTCACCCACACACCTGTTTGAATTTGTTATTACAGTGAACTAAGAACGTCGCATGTGAGGAATGCTAGCGTATGCACATGTATGTACGTAGTGTAGCGAGTGAGTAAAACTCATGCAACTTACACTGAAAAGCTTTTACAGCGCTCTCAATCTTCACAACTGCCAATCTATAGATACATGTATTCGTATAATGCCGCGAAAAAAATCGACGCGCTCCGCAGCAATCGCGGCATCACCATCAACGTCTTATTAACATTTATAAAACGCCTGTTGCCAAAAGCTCGCTAATTTCGTTTCAATGTGTTCCGATCTGAAGCCAACGAGCACGCAAATTTCTTTCGTCTGCATATGCTCAGCTGACCGCAAAATTAACCAACGACGACGCTTTTATTTTAATTGATTCCAATTAGCACAACAAGTGTTCATAGAATCAGACCTTTGAAAAGTTGACTTAAGCTTACACAGTCCTTCAGAATCTATTCAATATAGGTACCTACGAACTTATTTCGTTCCCATGCAAAATTGCGTGTGTCCGCACCTAAGAGACTCACTTAAATTTTCGCATTTAAATTTAGAGAAAACGCGCAAAAAGTCAAAGACATTGATCGAGTGAGGCGAGAATTAAAGTAGGTGAGATTCCTGGCGAAGATCCAAATCGAAAACATACTGATCGTACTATTTCCTTAAAGCAAAAAAAAATCATATTTTCAACCCAGTTTTGCATACGTAGCCTTTTTGCTTTCCATTTGATTTCAGGCCGTTTTATAATTGGTTGAAACGATTTCAGACAAAACATGAGCTTGTGAAATATTTTGTGCCACATCATTATAAAATTGAAAATTATAGAAATGAAATTCGCTAGAAATTTACAATCCGAGTGATAGAAAATTAGACAATATTACATATAAAAATCATGGGATTATAAACCTGAATTTTTCCAAAGGATAATTTATTTCGATAAACAGCGATAAAATTAATATTTATATGGATGTACTATTGGGGGGTTGAATTGACGATCCAGCATGATGAACTGTTTCAAATTATCATGACATACTCATATTTTGCTGGATGCCGTCCACTGTGTTTCATCTTATAATGTAAATGCTAAAACTTTAAACGGGTTTCTTAATGCACGCTCCACATGAACACACATATGTGCATTTGAAAGGACACAGGGGTTCCAATGTAAGTCATTGCTGACCTTGGGCATTTTGAGAATAATTTATTTAATTGCCATTAGTTTGAAGAGGAGTAAAAAAAAGACCAGTTGATCGGAAAGTAGATTTTATTATTGAAAATTTAAATAAATTAAATATATATTATTTTTGAGCTCATAAAATGGAATGCTATTATAGATTGTCATTAGAATCAGAATCAATAGTACGAGCACTTAAATATAACAACCTTCTAACGGCAGTCACCACCCTTTAACACACTATCGTGCGGAGGATTGTTGCGGATTGAGTGCATCTATTCATCCGAAAAATTATGTAAATAATTAAAATAAGGAGAGTTCCGGGTTTTCGAGGAGAACGATTGCCAAGTTTGAAAAACTTGGAAAACATTTTGGTTTGAGAGACAGTTTCACAAGTTTAGAGTTTAATTTCAAATTGCAAATTTGGTAAGGATAAAGCTATCTATATTGTGAATCAATTTCGCGCGGCTGGAATATCTGTTGGAATATGTATTGAAGATAAAGTGCGGATTGGCAGTCGAGGCTTAATATCGCAATCGATATATGCAAATGAGGCAGTAAAACTCAAGGCTGGTAGAACATTTTTTATTCATTCAATGCTTTTAGCATTAACACTTCAGATTTACCAAATGAAATGGATAGAAAGTCTGGATCATTTCTGTGATTGAGGAGCAGGTTTAGAGAAACATAGATAAGTGATTAACAAATTGTATAATTAATAGCAAATGAAAATTCGATACTACACACATATTAGGTGCGTTTTTTTGCGTCTCGATCAAAAGCTAGTTAGGGTAGGTAGTATTGGAAACAACAACAATAATCCTGCCTCAGTTATTGTTTTCAATGCTGTATACCTTAACCTGCTCTTGATCGAGACGCAAAAAACGCATTATTGTTGTGGTTGAAGTTGTAATTCAAAATCAATTGCTACACTCAGAAAAATTTCATCACTTAACATTTTTTTAAAATCACTTTAAATCAAAAGTTGAAACACTTTTAAATCAAAAGGGAATCTTATTTGAATTCCACTTTATTATAAAAATTTTATTTTCAAATCAAAATGTTTCATCATTGAATGAAAAATAAAACATTAAAACAAACAAGAATCACTTTGATACAACGTTGACTTACTTTGATACAGCGTTATTGAAATGAAGTGAGATTATTTGAATTAAAAAGAAACGTATATGGCGCCAAATCATTTGAACATTTTTGATTCAAAAATTGTCAAATATGATTTGGCGCCATTTTTGATTCAAAAATTGTCAAATATGATTTGGCGCCAAAAAGTATGATTTGTGCTGCTTAGAACACTATTTTTGTAAACATTTTTTTAATGATAACTTCCTTCTTTAAAAACCAATTTTCCAATTGTCCCGTCGTCTCAATGAGGAGCAAATCCCTGAATATCCGATAGTGTTAAATATACATTAGTACCAACCATACAGTGGGAAAACTCTTGAAGCGCTATTCATAACATGAAAGAACGTTTGCGAGTTCAATAGACGAATTTAACCGCCATATTCGTAGTAACTAGATTGATTTAAACCACTCCTGGGTTTGGAATTTCGAATGTATATCGTAGCACGGATAGTTTTTATTTTTCGAATGAATAAAAAAAATTAAAATATGGATTCTGTCGACCGGACCATTTAAAAAAAAAAAATAATTATTGCCGATTCATCACTTCTTTCCGCTCTTTTTGTAGTGTGGTATCGTCAGAGAGAATTATGAGAATTCTAGTCCAGTTCGATAGCCTTTGTTTGACATCCTGGCGTACGTTATCACTTTACCATCAGCGTGGTGCGGCTTGTCGTCACTTTCCAATAATTCTAACCCCCGTCCCACACATGACCAGAAATATTTCCGGAAACATTACCGAAACATTTCCAGAAACCTTTCTGAAATATTTCCGACAATATTTCTCTCGTCAGTCCTACACATGACCGGAAAGTTCATTCATGGTTATGCCTAGTACTATACTCTTCGCGAAACGAATTCAACGGTCAAATCTCATACCAAAGAGGTTTACTGACGAATTGAAAAGCTCTTTTTGTATGGGATTTGACCGTTGAATTCGTTTCGCGAAGAGTATAGTACTAGGCATTAGCTTGAACCAAAGCTCAAATCAGAGTTGCCGCTTTTGAAGCTGTATATCTTGTCAATATTAAAAAGCAAGACGGCTCAATGTGACCATCTATGCAGCTCCATTCTATTTTCGTGAAATGTACTACAGCCATATCTAGCTATAATACTATTCTCAGTTCCTCAAAAGCTACTTTTACCCACAAAAAATGCAAGTATCTTAAAACTTACATTCACAACGGCAGCACAGTGCCGAAATTACGTCACACTCTTGTGACTTTCCAAGACTTGGGTTTGTCGGAAATATTTCAGAAAGGTTTCTGGAAATGTTTCGGAAATGTTTCTGGAAATATTTCCGGTAATGTGTGGGAGCGCCCTAACACATAGACTTTCGGAGCCGGTTCTTCCTTGCTGATACAAACTAGGGGCTCATTCCACCACAGCTTATTGATTTTATAATATATTTCTCATCGCCCGCACAGAATCGCCCGCATTTAAAAATCACTTCTATCAGACCTGGTCCTATTTAAGATCAATACATTCTGTAAATTTGAATTAATTCTGCTTATCGGATCGTGAGTTTCCGTGAACAGAAGTTTTTGATGCTAAAAATATAGGTAAATTGGGCAAGGGCTACCAGGCATGCCCGTTCGAACATATCAAATTTTTTACTTTCGCTATGTAAACAAAGCATAAGATTTACATATGAATGGCTTTTTTTGAAGAAGCGGCATTTTTTCAGAAGAGTCGATGATTTGGAGGTTTTCACTTTCAGTGCCTGCCCTAGCTACAGGGTTGCCAACACGATCATTAAAAGCAACACAAACTTACAACTAAATAATACCAATATGTTCTGAAAATTTCGTAATGATTGAATAGCTCTGTCAAAAGTTCTCACAATTTAAAAATTTTCAAATTTTCCCGTTCTCTTTTTAGGGACCTAGCGCACACATGGGGTTAAAAAATTCCAAAATATAATCCGATTCGCATTTAAAACACGTTCGAAATTTATTTCGTCAACTTTATTTTTGCAAAAATTATTTGTGTGCGGAATAATAAGTATATCAAAAATATCACTAAAATGGCCGCCGGTGCTAAAGGATTAAAGATGATTAACTTTTTGTTAGACCTAGCCCTAATCTGCATATATATTATATATATATATATATATATATATATATATATATATATATATATATATATATATATATATATATATATATATATATATATATATATATATATTATATATATATATATATATATATATATCTAAATATGAATATTTGGCCAAAGTGATTTTAAACCTAATGTTCTTCTTCCATTAGTAATAACACTAATTCAAACAGAGGCCAGCTAGGCTATCGCGGAACCTGAAAGCGAAAAGTACTTACGGTATCTTGTTTCCGTTTTCAGTTTCGAACTTTTAGCGTTGAAATTGTTTTTCTCAAGGCGTTGCGACTTATTCTCAGTCGGACTGCTGAATTCTTGTTTACAATCAGTTCAGCCGTTCGATCTGTCTCCGTTGCAGAAGGAAAGGAATTTTTGATTTCTGTTTTATATTTCTTAGTAATGATTTCACTTCTATTCTTTAATAAAAGTTTAGATAGTATAATAGTTTAGTATTTATTAATTGCTTAGCACTTTAATTACGTGAATTCTTAAATTATCAATGTTTTTTGCACTTTTATGTAAATGAATTAAGGCATCAATAGTTTCGTCAATAGAGTCGAAATTATAGTACTTCTATTTATCTAAAATTCAGCTACCTATATTTATTTATCTACATTGCAGCTTTCTCAGTGTATTGACTGTATAATCTTGCCTTAGGTTGTTGCTAAAAGATACCACCCAACCTAAATTATATCATCTGAAAGCAGCGAAGGTGGAAATTATTCGCGGAAAAATTAAGCAATTTCAAATTTTGCTATTGAATACTATCAATATTTTGTCAAATGTTTTTTAAGTAAATAAAAAATAACAATCTAAACATTTTCAAGATCTGCATATAGAAACAAATTGTCTGCAAGCAATCGATCACCCTTATTTCAAATTATTACATTCTTTTTGGCAGTGTTTTATCGAACAGCGGTAAAAACAACTGCAAAACACAATTCTGATGATAACTGAAAACCGTCTGTGTTTCTCTTTATTTTCACTTCAATGATTACACAACTAAATTGTATGCGAAAAAACAGGTGATTATATATTTACCTAGTTTGTAAAAGCTACAAATGCTCATACATATTTAATGCCAAATATAACTCTTTTGTGTCAATATTTTTCTAAGGCAAAGGTGAAAGTTAGCCTTTGGTATTAGTGTAGTTGTCAGGTTTGTTTGCAGCGTTCTTAAGTAGGATATTCGAATGGTATGTTTCAGTATGTTCAGCCAAGTATAACTAACGTAGGCTAATTTCATTCTAAATCCACACATACCTGCTACGGTACTGTAAAAATGAAATGTTTTTTTTATTTTTCTTAAATTCTACGAGTATATTGCAGTTTTATTTAAGTTGACTGTTTCGTTTTTACAAGCTTTGCAAACATATAGCTTCTTGAAGAACGTAAACGGAGAATTGTTTTGTTGAGTAGTCGAGTAGTAATAATAGAAGATCATATTTACTTTTCGCAATAAAAGTAATTAACTACTGAAGGTTTTGATTTTTTTTACTGCGTCAAATATTTTTATGATTTGATATACATATAATACGAGTTTATTCGAAAAATATGTAGAAATTTGATGGAGCATAGGGTGACATAGCTTTTTATTTTAGATGCGTTTATTGTGAATGAATGATGTATCTTGTGTAAAAGTTTGTATTTTCAGTGGAGAGGATGATTGAAAAATGCAGGGCATAGAGCTAGAATTTTTTGGTGATAAAAAAATAATTGTCACCGGAAAAATAAATCTTTCATATATGTTTATTTATATACTGACTTGTGGTTCATTAGCACCACATACTGATTGCAATAAAAGTACTCAAACTCAATGCTTTTATAAATGAATAGGAAAATATCAAATATAAAAGAGAAAAATGTCCAAGTTAAGCTAAGTTTTGCCCGTACAAATATATTTTTTTCTGAAATATTATATACTCTGAGATTAGCTTTTAGAACTTAGTATGCATTTGTTGGATAAGAGAGAAATGAGCTAAGCTATTACGTACTTAAGTCAAATGGAGGCAAGACACTACAGATTTTGAAGTACTAACGTTCATCATCAGCACGGCAACCGGGGTACAGTCTTTCAACAACTCCTTCAACAAATTTTTCCATCGACCCCGATCGCGAGCCCATATCTTCCACCTAGGTACCCTTAAACTCCGAGTGTCTTGATAAAAGCCAGCACTTGAGCACAAACAAAGTCTCTCTGCTGTGGCCTGCCGTAAGATTTTCCAGTAGAGGGTCATCCGAGCTAAGTACCCTGCACACTCTAGTCTACCGAGCTTCATCTTAGACACTGAAGAAGCGGGCAGATTACCCCCGAAATATCGATATCTGTAAAAAAATTTCAAATATATTTAGCTTCAAAAGGACGAAATCGGGTTTAATTTAAAATAAAAGAAATGAATATGCTTATGCTGTCCACTACAGACACTTTTTCTGTCTGCGATTGTTCGCTACGCTTACTTTTTATTGATAGGATCTGCTATGCACCAACACATTCTCATTTGTCATTTGAGAGTGTGCTTCTCTCAATTTTGCATATGGTAAAGATTAAATATTTGGTTTGGTTTCTTTTCAGGTGCCAGCTGATGTTAAACTCTTTACATTCTACTATTTTCTGCCAACGGCAAATATCGCGCTATTTAGTATGTACGCTTTGCCCACTAAACTGGCAGTCTACGCCACTTAAAGCTTTTCACATAGCCTCCATTCGAAACATAGTTTCCATACTAGCTATTTAGTTGTTACACCCCGAAACTGTTATACCCCAAAAATGTTACACCGCACATACAGATGAGGCAACGCAAATATCCTTGCGGCATGCCGCAATCTGTTGGAACTCTGCTTAATTGCAGCGTGCTGCGTAAACACTCTGTTATGTTACGCTAAAGTCAATCATAGGGTGCTTTCTGTTTCCGAAACGATTTAGTTTCTTCACAATAGCATTGTATGAATAGAAAAAGCTCAAGTGGGAGTTCCATTGTTGAAGAATGCTTAATGTTTGTTAGGGTAGTAAGACGATGGTTGCGTATTTTGGTAAAATAGAAAACATAAAGTTTTTAATTGATTTCATGTTTTATGTAGGAGAAAGTTTTGAGTTTCAATTGATTTCATGTTTTATGTAGAGGAGAGTATCTTATTTAGCATAAAGTATTAGTGCAATAGCCGTTTTTCGGTGTTATTTTTAAAAAACTCAGGTCAGATTGAGTTAGTCGGCTGGGAAACTTCTGGATGATCCTTTAAAATTACTATGCTTCACTGATAACGGCTCGGCAGAGCTTAGTTGAATGCAACAGTACATCCTTTATATGTATCCAAGTAGCGGTAAATATAGTAAGTAAGCCAAAGCGGCACACTCTGTGTACATGACCATATAACACTCTTTGTGGAACACTCTGTGTCGAATTTGTTCCTTCTCCTCCTGTTGAGTGTTGTACGTGCTATGCTTTCCCCATCTTCCGATCTACTGGACTGCTGTGTTTATATTTTGTCTGTTTTTTTTTGTGTTTATAATTTGTCTGTCACTGCATATGAACGTTTTTACGCTGAGCTTTCAAGTTTCTCCCTCTCTCGGTTTCCTTCAACTCCCCTCCTCATTTTAGGCGACTTTAACATGCCCACTGTGGAGTGGGATACCAATAGCTTCAGTTTAATATCCTATAACCACCTCTCTGCTGCGACTTCTTCCTTCCTTTCACTTTGTCTTGTTCCCAAATTAACCACCTTCGTAACACTAATAACAGAATCCTTGACCTAGCCCTTAATAGCGTTCTCTTAGATTCCCTTAGTCTTCCTCCTGCTCCTTTTGCATATGTGCAACCTGATCCTCATCACCCTCCTCTCCTGCTTGATGTTGACCTTAACTTCCAGATAAGCAATAAATGTCCTTCTTTTCAGCGTTATAATTTGACTTTCAAAAAATATCCTCTGAAATCAATCTTATTAATTGGTTTTCATTTTTAAAAGGATTAGATGTTGATTGTGCATTGTCCAAGTTCTACTCTTTCTTTTCTAACCTTATCTTTCGTTTTACTCCCATTAAACGTCCTCTCAAACGTAACGATGTCCCTTGGTTCACATTGAAAGTATCTGATGCTCTTAAAGCTAAGAAAAAAGCTCGTGAAAAGCTGAAGAAGACGGGTTCATCCATCCACTGACCTTCAGGAATTCCGTAATTTGCGTTTTGACGCTAAAAAAGTGCTCAAGCAGGCTATGCATGACTTTTCGAACATCGAGACTTCAATCTGTTCTAATCAATCCAAATCTTTTTGGCCCTACATCCGTTCCCTCAAATCCAACTCTTCAGTTCCTGATTCTATGTCTCTTGATGATGTTACTGCTTTGTTTGCTGCCTTTTTTTCCTCCTCCTTTAAAAAAAACCCACTGAACACCTCGGTACCTCCCACTGTCTCTCGTACCTCTCCTGAATTATCTATGTTTAGTACCAATCTTTTGGAAGTTAAAATCCTTTTGCATGCCTTAAATTCTAATGCCAGTTCCGGTCCCGATGGTATTCCTAATATCCTTGCTAAATCCCTCTCATCCTAACTCTGTGTTCCTTTAGCTATCCTTTTCAACATTAGCCTTACATCTCGTGTATTCTCCTCTTTATGGAAATCCGCCAATATTTTCCCAATCTTCAAATGTGGTGATCCTTCTGTTGTTTCCAATTATCGCCCTATATCCCTCCTCTGCTGTTTCAGTAAAATCCTTGGTCTTGTCTACAATAGAATTTATCCGTCTCTACAGCCCTTACTTGCTCCTGAGCAGCATGGATTCATCAAGGGTCGCTCTACGTCGACCAAGCTTATGGAGCTCACTAATTTTGTAGCCTTTGCCTTCGATTGTCAACGTCAAGTTGATGTAATTTACACAGACTTTTCGAAGGCTTTTGATTCTGTGAACCATAACCTACTGCTCCTTGAACTTAATGGTTTCGGTGTTTTTGGTCCCTCCTCTCCTGGTTTTCCTCTTATCTTCATAGTCGTCCTTGCAGAGTTACTTTTAATAGTTCCATTTCCTTTCCTATATTTCCCACATCCGGAGCTCCTCAAGGTTGTATCCTCGTTCCCTTACTTTTTATCTTGTTTGTCAATGACCTTCCTTCTGTTATCAATTCTCCCTGTCTTTTATATGCAGATGACTTAAAATTATACAGAGCAACCTAGTCTGCGAATGATTTTCATCAATTGCAAGCTGACTTGTTTGCTCTTAATCTCTGGTGTCAAGACAACTTCTTGCCACTGAACATTTTGAAGTGCCATCAGATGTCTTTTGCATATAAAAATACTCTAAATGTTTTCTCTTATTCTTTGTCTGGTATTTCCCTGCCAGTTGTCCAGCATTTTAGAAACCTGGGTGTGGTGTTTGACTCAAAGTTAAGATTTGATGTTCATGTCATGAATATGACGTCCAGGGCCTCTAGGATTGCTGGATTTGTCTTGCGTTCTTCGTATATGTTTACCAACATTTCCTCCTGTATTCATTTATTTGTCTCCTTGGTACGCAGTATTCTAGAATACGCGTGCCAAATCTGGTCTCCGCGCTTTCAGTATTTATCTGACGCCATTAAATCTGTTCAGCGCAGGTTCACTCGCTTGCTTCTTTTTAAATTTAATATCCACTATTGTCCCTACTCCTCTCGTCTTTCCCTCCTTCGTATGTCCTCGTTGCAATCTCGGAGATTGTTCCTCGATGAGTGTTTTCTCTTTAAACTTTGCCAAGGCATTTTTTTGTCAGATCTTGGTTCCAAATAACCAGACGTGAATCTAGTCGTCCAAGTCGTTCTTCTGAGGTTTTCTCTGTTCCGTTTGCTGGTACGGAAGTCTATTTCCATTCACCTTTGCTGCGTCTACCCAGAACGCATAATGCCCTAAAGCTTGGTCCTCTCCCACAATCTTTTTCACAATTCAAGCATGTATTGAAAATGTTACCTGGAATTGCTATTTTAACCTTAGTCCTAATTTTAGTTTTCAAATTATTTAATTATTTTTGTTATTTCTTTTCATTTTTTTATGTTTCATTCTTTTATGTTTGCTTTCTTGACGCTGTAATTGGAATTGTATGTGTAGCGCAAGGAATTAATAAATAAATATGTGAAACAATGTCCTTCCAGAGATTCAAGTAAAGTGAAAAGGGTTAAGACTTAAAATCAATGGGAAATTTTAAAATACAGCTTCTCGAATAATCAGTCAGTTTTGTATTTTATTGCTATTATTCTAGATCCCAAAAAAACTTTGCACATGGTTTAGCAATTGAATGATCACCACAGCTTGCAATATTTTCCAAATATGAACTATCACCATTAGTAAATTAATTTAAATATCCAAACAAATATTATCCTCAAATTTATTTTAATTTCAGCTTCAAAGTTGTATATATGTTTTTTCAAGTCCAACCAGAGCCGTTTCTTGCTCTCACTTCAAAGCTCTGAGAATTTAATATGATCGTGATCATGATTCAAATTTAAATTAAGTAGATCGAAATTTAATTTGTCAAAATTTGTTTATTAAAAATCATGGATAAACTTCAAATTGATTGCAGTTAGCTAATTTAGTTAATAAAAAAAAATATTAATGCTACGATAATTGCACTAAATCATGTCCATAATGATTTAAATATATATAATAGTATGGGAAAGCAAATTTATACTGATACCGAGTTCACCATCAACAATATGTGGATAAGTATCATAAGAACCAAACACATGCAATTAGGACAGTTCAGTCGCCACCAAAATATAAACTGCGTAACTTTGTTTGCTTGAAATATGTCAACACGATCACACTGCATCGAGCTTATGCCGCTCTACGATCATTCAACAATCGCCTTAATTTTTCATAGATATCACGTCATCCAACACACCAAGCCTTCGCATATCTTATTTTGATTCTCAACCGTATCTATCTTTTTGCAAAGGAACCCGGCATTCAGCGATAGTTTCGAGTTTTATTATTCTCCATGCAAAAGCTTCCCATAATCGAAATAATCGACATCGAATAGCGCCAACCATATAGATTGATCTTGCCAGTATCATCATTATTGTTGCTTTTGGGGCGCGTAGACCTACAAATAATCGCGCGAGCGAAAAGTATCTACAGCTATATAGCTATGCACGCATGTATGGTATGTAAGTATGTCCAATTCGTCAAATAAAAAGATCGCCAAAGCACTCTCGCAAACTTGATTCTCTAGTTCAGAAGTACCTACCACCAACAAGATTATGTTCGTGTCGCTGCCTCAGCTTCCCCACCCAATTGGTTTAGTATTGCAAAATACATGTGCGAATTCTGCGCTCGGTGGAAATACAAGCACCGCCGTTGAATCAATTTTTTTGCCAGTTAGAAGCGAGAGCAGCGAGGCAAACACATTGAAGATATGTATCTCAAGTACTTTTGTTACTCATAAGTAGTAGACAAGCACATTCATGTGCTGCCCTACTAAGCGCAAAAGCGGTATCTCAAAAAAAATCGAAAATCTGATTTTTATAGCATTAGAAAGCTTAAAACAATACGCATCAAATGAACTAACACTTTTAATGGTATCTAATTTTAAACATATGGAAAATACCTTAAGAAAATTTTCTAAATCTAAGTACCCGATGTATCCATGATTCATATACTGCTCACCGAGAAAATTGGAGTAAGAAGAATCCTCCACCAGCTCCAAACGAACCCAGTTCCTCGTCGCTTATTTCAGTTTTGCCTTAAATTACTAAGGAAATTAGAGGTATATCAATATTACTACTTTCACAAAACTTCAATTATCTCGAAACTCGCTTTCATTGAGATACCGCTTTTGCGCTTAGTAGGGCAGTGTGGGCTCTATCAACTTAGGAGAGGTATGGAGTAGAAATTTGGACGTATGTTCAAGAAATAAACATCAGCAACAAGGAAAAATGTTGTGCTTGTATCGAAATTAGCGTAGAAATGTGATTATATGCAATGTCTCAAAACATCGTAAAATATGTTCAAAAACCTCAGTCCCATTCGCAAGTTTATTCGGGAAATGTTTATAAACACTATATCAACAAGTTCAAATGAAATAGATAAAGTGCTCTCAAAGTTTCACCTGCTGTTGAAATTACCCACCTGTTTTCCAACTGGGATCTATTTCGTTCGCTACTTTGCAAAAATTTCTCAAGAGCGTTCAAATAATTTGATGATTGCTTTATTCTGGTTGCCGCGCTGCTTTTAATGTGTTCATATTTTTCAATGTGTTGTCTGGTTCCGAAATACTTTCAGTACAGTTCTTGCAGATATTTCAGACTTCAGCACATAATCTTGGACGCAGTAAAGGGACCAGTATGTAGCAAATTAACTTTTTTTTACGTAGCGGTGTGTACCAGATTTTCTAAGCACATGATATTACATTTAGTTTCAGAGAGATGCAACAGTACCAGCACAAGTGTTGCAAAAAAAAGTAGGGATAGGGAAACAGCTCAGAGGGAGGCCGATTGGTAATGTTCCGCGGATTCGGGTGGCTAATTTGTTGGGTCAGGCAACCGGCTGTCCATAGAATAGATTTCATGTGTGCTCTCGCCGATGGTCACGCAGAAAGATACGCAAAAACGAAAAGAGAGCGAAAAAAACGAGATGGAGACCTGCTGAAATAAATAAAACCGACACTGGCTTCATCACAAAAACTAAGCTCGCTCGATTACCGTCGCTGCTCTTGTAGACGCTAACGCCGAATCTATGTGCGAAAAAGTTTGCGAACACTGCCTCGCCTTCGACGGCGGCTCTGCACATAAGAGCGCGTCTCAGAGAGCAGTAGATTCGCACTTTATGTATTGTATAAGGGTACAAGTACTAGTGTGAGCTTTTTTTATCTTCCGCCAAAAAACGCTAACACACAATAGTGTCCTAAATTTTTGCCAAACATTCAGTCCATAATCTTTAGGCATATAGCGTTTGACCTTCAAACTACGCGATTCGCATATTTTTGCTTTTCATTGGGCAGAGCTCACATGCAAAATATCGGTTTTGGCAACTCGAATTTTTTGGAGGAAAGATCGCGTTCGATTTGATTTCCGCTTCCGCGTGTAATTTCGTGTGTTTCAAGTACGTGCACTTTCGACTAAGAGACCTTTGTAAAATCTTAACCCATGTAAAAAAAAATCGACTTTCGGTCGTGGGTTTCGGAAACCCGTCCCGCTTGGTGTTAGTACAGTCAATCTGCAGGTTGAGGTCGGAAATTAGTGCCTAGGACGTGAATCTTTTTTTATTCGATGACAAATGAGATTTACTAAGCAACCACGGGGGTGGACCAGTTCAACCCTTAGCGGTCTTTTGAAAAACTCAAAAAAACAGCCAAAAAATTTTTGAAATGCGTTTATCTCGTTTGCTATGCATTTCACAGAAAAATTGATTGATGATAAAATGTAGAAGACGTTAAAATCTACAATTTATGTCATTGGAGCAATGCTGTACAACAAAAAATGCACACGGTAGGTGGCGCCAAAGTATCCAAAAAAGTGTTTTTCCACTTTTTCGTCCTGAAAATATTATTTTAACGCAAAAATGTAAATGCAAAAGTTGTTCCTTACATTTTTATCAACAATTTTTATTTAAACATTTTTTTTATACGACTTACCGTTTCAAAGCTGCAGCTTGCAAAAGTACGAAAATTCCAATAATATGGTACACCCACGTGACGGACGTTATTTAAAACACTTTCGCCACAAACGAAACAAATCGACACATTATCACTCATTTTTAGAGAGCTAAGTTTTGCTGTCTCTACTCTCCGAAACTCACATGGCAACTGAAAAATGTACGGTCCTTAGTCAATAGGGCAGATGGTCGAATAGTCCCTTTTGTTAGAACTATGCCAACGTCGCCGGAGAAAGTCACAGTAGGTACGACGAAATTACATACCATTAACAGCACGGTGCTGTATACGCTGCGCTATATTGCACTGTAACTTTGAAACGGTAAGTCGTATATAAAAAATGTTTAAATAAAAGTTGTTGATAAAAATGTAAGGAACAACTTTTGCATTTACATTTTTGCGTTAAAATAATATTTTCAGGGCGAAAAAGTGGAAAAACACTTTTTTGGATACTTTGGCGCCACCTACCGTGTGCATTTTTTGTTGTACAGCATTGCTCCAATGACATAAATTGTAGATTTTAACGTCCTCTACATTTTATCATCAATCAATTTTTCTGTGAAATGCATAGCAAACGAGATAAACGCATTTCAAAAATTTTTTGGTTGTTTTTTTGAGTATTTCAAAAGACCGCTAAGGGTTGAACTGGTCCACCCCCATGGTTGCTTAGTAAATCTCATTTGTCATCGAATAAAAAAAGATTCACGTCCTAGGCACTAATTTCCGTAAATCGATTTTTTTTTCGACAGATTTACTGTACTATGTGCGAAATTTCGGCTTAGACAATAAGTGTACCCGTCAATTTGGCTGTGCTGTGTGCCGTGAATTTTTTTTAGCAATAGTATTGTGATAATTACTGTTGTAGCCCTTGTACATAGCAACAAAAGTTACACTTATGGTGAGGAATAAAGCCCGGCGAGCTTCAGCTGCAATACATGAAAGCAAAACTAACGTGCAAAGGTAGATATAAAATTAAAATTGTGATATGTATGTATGTACATATGTATGTAGTTCAAAGGTATATTTTCGGTGATGCTCTGTGTTTGCGAATTAATATCAAGTACGTATTCCTGGGATTCATAAATATTCCAATTGAAAGCGTTTGTTTTTTTGTGTGGCAGCATTTCTATTCAGAAAAATGTGCAATCGAATTGGTCGTGTGAATTGTACCGAAAATTCGCAATGTAAAAATGTCAGTGATGTTTTAAACGCGCGCGCACTTTGTCAGACATAGATTCTCTGTACGATCGGCTAGACCGAGGGGCCCTCCTTATGCGTCGTCAAGTTTGTATGTGTTGCACACTAATATCTTAAAGCTTCGAATTTAGCGTGTCACTTGTTGCAGCGAGATTTTCAAATGCCATGTTGAATTTTTTTCGCTGAAACCTCTCCCTTCATGCCCAGATTGTTTCGACCGAAAAAATGACTATGGAGGTTTGCTTTTGAAAGACAATCAGCATTAGTATACGTAGATAGATAAATCTCTAGCCGTTTCAAATGTAAATGGCAAAAATGTATGTTATCTGAATAAAAGTCGCATCGTCCTACATATTTGAGAGAATTCGAAATGATCTCCCATGCGAATTAAGAAGATACGCGGTTTGGCGTTAGGTTTTGGCCTGCACATTATTTGCGAGATGATGTCATTTCTTGGTTCATCGTTGGTTTATTCGTCTATTTACTGGCTCACTTGTATACTTTACATGTGACCGATTGTACGAAAAGGTACCTGGGATGGGATCGTGGAATGTCCGTTTTGTGCGATTGGTTAGCATTTTGGAATGTAAGTTTGAATTTATCGACACGTACCTATGCACACGGGCTCCTGGCTTCTCAATTTGATTATTTTCATTAATACCTCGCCAAATAGTTATCACAGTTCTGCAAATCAAAAACGGCCGGCAAGATTTAAACATACGAGTTATGGCTACCTCCAAGGTCTGAATTCAAGTTTTGAAAGACAACAAGTCGTTCCAAAAAAAAAACTGCAGCACTTCAACCTTAGATATATAAAATTGAGCTTATTCGAATCGCGCGTTCTATTAGAAAACGTGTTTATAGCGTATTAGCAGTTTTTTCGTAAATCGCTCACAACTCAACGCAGCGCACGACTCAAAATATGCAGGGTGGAATTCAGTACAATTGCACTGAAGGGGCCATATCTCATATGCACATAGATATTGTTCTATGGGCTTGTTTCGAAGCTACATATACATATGTGCATGTACGTGGAGGAACGAGCCTCGAACATAAGAGACATATAGGAGTAGTCCATAAAAGTATGTAGTGTTTAGTCACATGTTCATGATACAATTCAGTGCAAGCCTTTTTGAAGTTTTCGTGCAAACAGCAATTACCTATCTGTTGTTGCTCTTTCTATCGCCTTCAGTAGTTAACACTACAATCGTCACTCTACTTGGGAATTGGGTTGATTCAATCGTTAACTTCTACATTCGTTGCGTGCTTTATGCAAGTGCGAAATGTGTATCTGAGCTAAGTATTCTACGGCAGGTGGAAAGAATTACTGTTTGTAATGAAAAATGCGTGGCTAATTATTTTGATGAAACAAGTAAATCAATTAGAGGGCTCTTAATGGTTGTTGAGATTATGTGCTCATCAAAGCGTAGCTATGAAGTATAATTCCACATTTACATTCAATCGTCATGAGTGTCAGAGGCTAGGCATAGGAATTCGTTTATGCCGCATTTAACTAGCTTATAGTGGGCTCCTTAATTTTATCCGATTGAAGCACAGGAAAATGATGCATGGCCTTATTGAATTCAAACAATTTCAATTGATTTACGAAAAAAGAAATGTAGGTACCTACGGTAATACTTCATTGCATGCATTCGTATCCTTTAAATGGCTGCGAAATAGTGAATTCTTAATCAGAGAGAAACACAACTGCAATTGTCCTACTAGTGTTTACAATTTTTACATCTGCAAGAGAACTTTGAGAATTGACGGGATACTCCTTTCGTTGTCAACCTGGACTAACAATTAGCAATCAGGTTGAATTTTTGTTAAAGAAGTACATAGGTACCTACCTATATTCGATGATAAATTTTCAAATGTTTCGGTGAGGGTTTGTTTAGTACTTATCTACATCTAAATCAGATACATGTATCCTCTCTTGTCAAATTCAAACTTTGGGTGTGCTCCCGTAAAGCATTTACCTCCAATTGGGCTGAAAACTTGTGTACTTATGTATTTTGATGTGCTGATCACAAATATAACCATGAAAATTGCCACAAATCGGTTTTTCTATAGGATTTTCCATGTATATTGCCATTTTTTCCTATTTTTCAATCAGCGTAAATTCTATGGTTCTGATCGATTTGAAAATTGGTGTACTTATGTACCTTAGCGTGTTGATAACGAACACCGCCATGAAAATTACCGCAAATAGTTTTTTCTCTAGTATTTTCCATGTTTTTTTTCTATTTCCCCTATTTTCCAATCAGCAATTTCAGCGTAAATTCTATGGCTCTGATCGATCTGAAAATTTATGTACTTATGTATGTTAACCTGCTGGTTACGAATATGGTCATGAAAAGTGCCGCA
Source organism: Nemotelus pantherinus (assembly GCA_963978885.1). Lineage (NCBI taxonomy): Eukaryota > Metazoa > Arthropoda > Insecta > Diptera > Stratiomyidae > Nemotelus > Nemotelus pantherinus. The sequence continues at coordinate 50,346,994 of OZ022265.1, read as the reverse complement.
AATACTTTTTTCTGTTTATTTATTGATTTAAACACAAAAAAAAACCTTACTTTCACACCCATGACAAGAAGGTACCGAAAAAAAGGTACGAGAAAAAAGATACAGGAAAAAATGGTACAAAAATTCAAAACAAAACAAAACAGCGGCTAATATTCGTAATCAGCAGGTCAACATACATAAGTAGTATAAGTACACCAATTTTCAAATCGATTAGAGCCATAGAATTTACGCTGATATTGCTGACTGAAAAATAGAGGGGAAAATGGAAAAAGCAGGAAAAATACTATCAGCACGGTAACGCACATACGTACATCAATTTTCGAATCGATTGAAAAATAGGGAAAAAATGGCAAAAACATGTAAAATCCTATAGAAAAACCGAGTTGCGGCAATGTCCATGGTTATATTCGTAATCAGCACTTCAAACTACATAAGTACACAAATTTTCAGACCAATCAATACGGTTCAAAAATCTTTACAATTTTAGCACAATCAGACTGAAAGTTAAGACTGAAAATATTGGCGCCCAATGTGGTATTGACATCCAATAAAAATAAATTAAAATTTCTCATTTTTTTCACAAAGAATCAACAATCGTTTAGAGTGACTTTGTCATTGTGGTGATTTTAATATAAATGGTTCTGCAACATATACAACATCAGTGAATTAGAACGCCTAATAAACAGATGTTTTGCAACAGAGATCGAGAAGTTTCTTTCAAGTATTTCATGTTAGTTTCAAGTATTTGATCATCCTTAGTTTATCAGAGTATCAAAAATTCACCTAAGAACTATTAATTGTATGACATTGGAGGCTAATTTACTTGACAACTACGCTACCACCAAATTTGTTTCATAATAAATTCATTCAATGTTCATCTTGAACCGATGGATTTGCCCAAAGAAAATTTGCTGGTCATAGATTGTCTATGAAATCGGATTCATTCGGGTCAAGATATATTGACATATTTGAAAGGAAACGTAACTGCAATCACCTGCAAGGATTTGATCATCCCTATTAAGATGAAGGAATAATTAAAAATGCTGACATGGACTTAAACTAAAAGAGCATTAACCATCGTATTGATAAAGACTATAGATGTTTCTAATTTTCGTATGCCGTACCAGCTAGTAATTCAATTACCGTTAATTCAAGTTGCATAGTAAAATCGATGTTGTTTGAAGCACAAACTGATTGTTTTACTTAAACATTTTGAAGTATGATTAATAAAACATAGTCTGCAATACAGTTAAATGGGAAGTCAATCAAAAACCATAGAGATTTTACTCTTTGTGCATATTAAGCGTGACTGATGAATATTGCTACATGGAGAAACTCAAATATTTTTTTTTTTAATTCACATAATTTATTTTTTCTTTATTCATTTGAAAAATAACACATTTTCATTCAAATCTTTTATTAAAAATAATTGAATCTATGCAAGATATCCCACAATGTCAAATTACTTATTGTGGAATTTTCGCTGCAATTCTGTCAAAACAGCCCTGGTTGTGTGAGAAGTTGCACCATCTTTTTGAAACCACACAGAGTTGAACGGGATTCTCTTTCGGCGTAGTTCTGGAAAGAAAAACTCTTTCAGCGTTTTTAAGTAACGGTCTCCATTGACCGTAACTGTAACATCGTTTTCTTCGAAAAACCAAGGTCCGAAAATACAGCTTGATGAAACTGTACACCACAATCTGACTCGAAGTGGATGCAATTCCATCTCATGGAGTATCTGTTGGTTAGAGTCACTCCATATTCGATAATCTTCTTTGTTAACATTACCGAAATTGGCCTCGTCAGACATGAAAATACAGTTCAAGATGTTTTCGTCCTCTCCCACCATTTGAATTATCTTCTGGCATATTTCAAGGTGAATCGGCAAATCTGCTGCCTTCCGTTTGCTTGCTAGTTGAATTTTATAAGGAAATAATTGTATATATGCAGAAATGTCTGCGGGTACCCATTTGAGAAGATAAGTTCCTTATCGGAATTCTGCGATTACAAGCTACAGCAGTGATTGTTTCCTGCGTTCGAACTGAGGGATCTTGATGATAAAGCCTTCTTGTGATTGCCCCACACTTGGAAAATTATTTAAGAGCCTCCTTATAGTCCATCTGCTCAAAGGAGTGCCGCCAAACGTGCGCCTAGATTCTCTTTGGACGGAAATCACAGACTCCATTTCCACAGAAAAAAAGCTATGCCATTTTTTTGGTAGCATCTCAACCACTCTGTATACAGCTGACTAAAGGCATTACAAGCATTACAAACAAATGGTGATCTTGACTTACTCCTTTATAAAAGTAAAGTAAACTCACGACAACCCTTGGGTCTAGGGATTGAAGCTGCCTTTATACAGTAAAAATTAAATGTTTTTATAATGTATTTCGGTTTATAAACTAGTATCTTGCAAATTTTGTGTACCATATAACGCGCAATTCAATGACCCCTCGGTCAAAAAAAAAATGATCTAATTTAACTAGGCATTATATTTTTTTTTAAACTGACACCTTCTTTGATATGTGGGCAATAATTATTCAGCAATAATTATTAGCTTTTTTTGGAATGCTGGGATTAGTCGGATTATCTACGCCAAAGCTCAGAGTTCACATTTCAAATATATTGTCCAGTAATTCATCGAAACATTTTCGGTCTCCAACCCATTTGCTGACAGTTCTTTTATTTATAATTTATAAATTTGGACAACAAATATGACCAGCTTTTGTAGGGCAATTTTTGGTTAAAGCATTTTCAAATTGGCGTTTTTATGTGTGTAAGTCTATTTTCAGACAGTGTAATTCAACTAAACTACTAGTAAAGTCAGTCCAGAGTCTGGAGCACCAGTTGCCAATACTTCGTCTCGGGCTTCGTTTAAATCTTTAAAGCTTTATATTTGATTCTAATTTTTATTAACAGAACTTAATGGCCGCTTGAGTTTTCAAAGTTTCAAAATTCTTAGCTAGTTGGCATTGTACCAAAATCCGAAGAAAAAGATTGTATGGTGAATATATGTATAGAACGCAAAAAATGTATAGTGAACATCATCATACTCATCCATACAATATCGGTGGCACAGTGAAAGTAACCGTCCTCCCGTTAACAACTGGCAAAGGTAGAACGACTCATGGGCACAAAAGATATCTGAGTCTACCCGTTCAGAGACCTTTGCTACTAGCACTCCAGCAATGTTACCGATGCTGGAGATTTCACATTTGTACACGCCCTAGAGTTTCAATTCTTTCCAGCTCAGAGTGAATGAGGCATCCTCCCTTGCGTTTTTGCACGAATAGATTTTTCGGGATCACTGACAATTCGTGCTGTAAACTTCTTATTTGGAATCGCGTCCGGCCAGGACGGTGCTCGTCGTCACCATGAGCAAACTCCTCCTTTCGCTACGGTTAACAATGTTGGCCATAATCCTATTCATCGAACTGATAATTTTCAGGGCCTTATTCCAATAGACCAGCTTACTTCAGCGTCGCTCTCAAGTACCTTGCCGGCCTGCTGGTCTGGTCCTCTGCAGAGCCCACTGTCATAAGGATGACAATCGGTATCATCCGCTTTGTCAGCATAACGATCTATGTCTTCGACAGATGTAGGCTGTCCGGTAATCCAGTCTCACCCTCCTCATGATTTAGCTAAGTTTAAACTCTGAACTCTGTATTTGGACGTGATAACCGCTACCACGTCATTAGCATAACCCGCAACGAGCACATCCCCAGCATCCCATGGTAAATGATGTTCCAGAGGTCAGGTCTGAAAACTGACGCCTGCGTGGCCCTTTAGCTGAAAATCCTTATCTAATTTAATTTATTTTAACAACAAATTTATTTTAAATCAAATGCAATTTTGATTACGCTGCTTTATGTTTGAGGTTGTATCATGCCATCGAGAATTTGAGGTGTAATCGCGCGAGCGCTATAGGTCACTTAATGCAAAGTTTTAGCAATCTCCTCTTGGGGGCATAATCTCGGTTCGAGATGTATCCTAAGATAAATGAAGGCTTCCAGAAGAATGAAGCCAGTAAGTTGAGCTCGTTTGACGAACAAGGGAATGGGGAAGAATGAGTGCCGTATTTAGTCATTATCAAAGTTGGTAGTGGTCGATCTTGACATGATCGTACACCAACTGGAGAAGGAATACGTTACGAGATCCCAGCAATTTGGTCAACCGTGGGATAATCGGCAGGGGTTTGCAGTACCTTCATCTATAAGGATGTGGAAGTCTTTTCAACTCCTTATCAGAACTCTGTTAGCAGACTGCAATGTTTGCCGAATCAAGATAGTCTGACATTTCTGCGCGTTTATCTGCTTTTTCCGTGCGGTCGTGAAAGACTTGTCGTTGTTAAACAAAACCTTGAGTTCATTCTGAATAACGCTGGCCTTTCTCTCAGCGGTGATCACGATTAAATCATCAGCATATTTGACTGTTGATCATTTTGGAGATGAGTTGAACTCGAGGGAAGTTAAAAATTCAATAGAGTAGATAGCAAAGAGGGGAGACGCTATCGGATATCAAAAAGGTGTTGTTTGAGGTAAGTTTTCCATTGCCAAAATTTTTGGCGTATTTAATGAGCTGATTTTTACTCACAAATTTGTGCGGAAATTGAAATGTTCTTGTGCAAGAAAAAATATTATGCTGTGCGACAATATAAATATGTATTTGAAATGTATGTATGTAGTTCAATTAAGAAACATCGTTCATAGTTTGAATAATTTTCAATTAATTCAGTACAATGAATTTTTACGTATTATGCGTTTCTAATATATATTTTATGTATTATCTCTTCCTCCCACCATCGTATCGTAAACATTCATTGATAGTACTAAGAGCTTCCAAACTGAATTCATACTTGTATGGTCCAAATTTTCCAATATATTATCTACTTGATCAACTGCATAATCATACATCAATCAGTACACATGATCGTTAAGAATTAACATAAATGGTCGTATGCCATCAAGAGCTAGTTACGGTAAGCAGCATTGAAAACAATAGCAACTGAAGCAGGATTGTTGTTGTTTTCAGTGCCACCTTCCCTAAGCAACTCTTGATAGAGACGCAAAAATACGCACTTAATAAGCCGAACAGCCTCGTTTTATACATAGTTTGCCTCTGCAAATCTGTTTTAAGCAGCTAAACAGTTTTCCACAGTCAAACAGTTTGTCAGTGAAAACTAGCCGATACGAAACAGTTCGCCGCTGCCAAACAGTGTTTCTCTACCAAACAGTTTGCCGCTGAGAAACAGTTTTTCCTTCGCAAACTGTTTTCCACTACCAAACAGTTCGTTTTTTGCAAGCTATTCGATTTAGAAAAACAGTTCGTTTTAGAAAAACTATCGGCTTGTTTGTCGCTATTTGGAAAATCCGTTCGTTTTTTTACAGCCAAAGGTTTTTTTGCAAACTGTTTGGCGTTTCCGAGCCTATCACTACTCAAATGTTGTTTTCGGAGTTAAGCCAGGAAGTGTATCTTGCGTTCAATCCAGCACGAAGTAATTTTTGGTGCTATCGAGCTTTCGTTCACACTGATTATGCAATGAAGTTTCTACTAACTTCAACTCGCAGACATCTTCTCTGTTATGAAGGGCTCCCAATAACATTTGCTTCAGTTTCCGTTTGAGTTTCGTATTTACGGAAAATTTGTTTGATACACCTCAAATTCAGGATCAACATCAACTGCATTAATCGATCAATGTGGAATGTATATTAAAAAAAAAAATTGAAAGATAATCTGAATATACTATCATATTTTTCCCACGTCCGTATTTAATTCAAGACCCGTTTTTTATTTTCTAGTTTAAGACCGAACCAAATAAGTTGAATATTTTTTTTGTATAAATTATATCTTCAAGTAACAGGCCAGTGTTTCGAAAAATATTCACTCAATTAAATTGTATATCAGCAAATATCAGTTCTTAGATTACTTAGCAAAAAAAACGCAACAACATTAAACACTGAAAATGAACACATTCATCAAAACATTGTCAAGATAAAGAGTGAACGCAAAAGGTCGCTCGTAACAGTGGAACGTGTAGTAACAGTTTATTCGTTTTCATCATTTCACCACTTTTGATTTTTTTTTTTTTGCTTCCTCATCTAAGTGGTAGTTCGCATATATTACAATTTGTATACACGTATATTGAATCAATGCGATATCATTATGACAAAGAACTAACTTATCATTTCACCGAAGTAAAAAATGTCGAGTTCTTGTGCTCGCCTAATTTCGTTTTCCAAAAGAAATTGCCTGCTTACATAATAGCGGTTTGCGGTCTTTCGATTTCAAATCACTGACGATTTACTTTCAGCCATCAATAAAAGTATAGGAGCACAAAATGTGCTTTTTGAACTTGAAATTATCAGTAATCGTCTGAAGAAAAGCAAGCACAACGTGCACAAAAACACCGAATAAGAATGAAATGCCAAACAAATCATTGAATTTTGCACAAGCAGTGCTTTATCTACTGCCTATGATTCCCTCACATCTAATCTAAAAACTATACAATATACGTAAATACAATGTAATACCGCAACAATATCGTAAGTGAAGATATCACCTTGGTGTTATTGTATAATTATTATTTTTTCGCAAAACGCTTATTTGGTTCTCATCTACGAGTACTGTGTAAGGGGAAACTAAAAATAAATAGCATGACGCTAAACGCTATCACATAGATTTTTCCATTCTTCGGTCTTGGCTGTTGTAATTAGGAAAACTGATCTTTTCGGATTAGGACTGGCATACGAAAACGTAAGTTCATGACGAATATTGAAAGAAACCTTGAAGATCATGTGACTGATAGTACTGATAACGATGAATAAATGAGCTCTAAAAAAGTAAGGTGCTAAATTTTGTGCTGCGAATCGCGGAATATTGAAGATACGATGGACAGTGTTTCATCGTAAACGTGTAAATTGCTTATCAATGATGGATAAGTGAGATACGTTTGTACTCGGGCACACGTATGCAATAATCCTTAACGCACCTATGAAACCCCTAGAAATTTATTTACGTACACTTTATATGAGATTTAGTCTCCAATTCCACTAAATCTCTTCTCTCTGCAAAGATTGATTCAATTCCAGATGATAAAATTCCTCAATAAAGCATTGACCCCGCCATGAGATAACAATGGGAAAAAATCTTAACAAATTAAATATATGTATAAAATAACAGAAAACAGTAGTCACACACTATCACATTATTATTATTCAAATCTAGATCATACGTCAAATGTTTTTTAATATCTTTCTGCTCATTTATTTTCGAAAAAGTAACATGTTCTGACATGTTTAAAGAGTAGCAGGCAAGAATAAATCGCTGCGGACCATGATAAATTCGAATAGACTTTTGGCAGAACAATCTTTCTGGCTGCGTAGCTTTCGATATGAGCGTAATTGACCAGATGCATAAATCGGCCACATATACATAATAAACCATACTAATTAAAAAACCATACTAACTATTAGGTGTACAAATCTTAATTAGTCACTTAAATAAATATTGTAATCGTATCTCGAAATCTATGGTGAAACTTATGAATTTAAAGCTTATTGCCTAGACCTGCGCTACATGCCTTAGTTTCAACTGTTTCGAAACGGTCCGATGAATCTGTGATATCTATGACTCCCTAGTTCAAATAAATTCAGACAAGACATTTTTCATGTTAAGTATGAATCCGGTGAAAAACTACCGCATCAATGACGGGCATTGCTATTCTAATGAGGTTAAATATTATTCATTAAGAAATTAGCGCAAAACAAGGGATTAAAACGTGCAGGCCGAATGAAAATTGAGTGGCTGGTTTATTAGCGGCCGAAATTTCTGCTGCATAGTAATGTTCATTTCCTGTCCGGCAGCTTGTAAATATTCACACTATTCAGAGAGCTGACATTATAAACTAAGAAAGCGCAATTCTAGCAGATAATAATTGGTGAGCTGTCGAAGAAAAGATGAACGAGTATGAAAAGCGCGAAGAAGAATGAAGTTAAACTTTGGCATGAAAGGAAAATTTACGTTCGGTTAACTTGCTTATAGCAAAGCGGGGCTGCACAAAAAAATTGTAATCGTATTGACAAAGCGTTTTATGCCAAAAGTCATTTTTACTCTTGCATGCATAATTTTTCAGATATCTTTGCTTAAAGAAATGTTGTATAATCATACTACAGCTTAAAGCTGCACCACAACAAAATGTTGATTGAAAAATTGCGAACATATTTTAGAAATAAATTCAAACATTGAAATACATTCCCATGATAGCACAGCATACTCACTAAGGAAAAAAGGTACGACTAACTCATCAGCTTTAATTCGGTGGTCCTGTAACTCACCATAATTGCTTGAAGAAGTTTCATAGCAACCGAGAAAAAACTCATAATTATTACAAAATTAATTGGAGATTCTTTTCTTTTAATTAAATCTAACTGACTGGTTCTTCGTAGGCAGTCCGGTCTAGTCGGGTCATATCGGGTATGTTCATCTTTGATAAAATATTGCAAACAGAGTTACGAAAAGATTCATAATAAATGCGAGGCTATTAAAGTTAAAGTGGGATTTTGATTTATGGTATCCGTAAAGCACAGTTCATGAGTACGACGGTACTTTGTAACTTTCCTGCGATCATTTCATAATATGCATATGATAGTTGTCGATTAAACTAGTATATATTTGTAGCTCATATATGTTACTGTAGTCAGTTCGAAAGAAAGGTGAAATCCTAGCGCGAATTACTCAAATGGTGTGAAAGGTGTTTTTCAAATGTTGCTATTTATCAACGTATAATATTCAATTTTAATCAGTTGATATTTATGAGATTATATATTTTTCAATTAATGAAACTTTTATCTATCTAGTGAAATATTCAGATTTTCAAGGTTTTGTATTAATCATAGATAGCATACTATTTTGCTATTAACGGCTTAAATTGGTTAGTCTTAAGATTATTTCATGGCTTTGATTTCTTTTCACGTAAGTGAAGCGAGCATTTGACTAGAGTATTTGTAAATAATATAAGTGAAGTTTGCCTTCAAGGGAAAGTAACTACTTATATTCATACTGAAAATTCTGTAGAATCTTTTGGTTAATTTTACAACCTGGTCTCTAAGTGGCTTCAGCTCCGAAGGCTGTTCGGCCACTTCTTAGTTACCGGGCTGTAGAACCTGCCATGACAGTCTTTGAGCAGGTAATTCAAGATGGGGATGCATAAGTCAGGATAGGTCTGGTAGCAAATGAATTTAGCTTTGGAAGCCATGTCCATCTTTTTGGCGAAAAGAGGTCGGATGCGTTGAAGCTTTGATTTTTCGCCGCACATAAGGATTAAACTTCAGGAACTCGTGGAAATCGATTCCGATGCACTTAAACGATGAGCTACGAGTAATCCTAAAAGTTCCGAACAAGACAGTGAGTTTCTTGGTCTTATTCCGAATAGTTTGGGATCCTCGATACTTCGAAGGATTGCGAAATACAGAATGCTGCGTCTATTTGGTTTGATGTCCCATTCGTTAAAGTAAAGACTAAGTTCTGCCAAGTAGTATTCCAGACTCTTCACTATTTTGCGTCGATCTTGGCTCGACGCGAATAAGAGCGTCATCGGCATATTGGAGGATTTGAACTTGGGGTTGGCCCACTGGAATGGGAAGATCAGCGGTGGATATTTTTGTGTATTGGTCCAGTGACAGAACCTTATGGTACTCCTGATGCCACAGGTTCTATGAGTGAATCTGCTCCGTTAACGCTCACATAGTATTGTCTGTTGGTAAGAAAGCTTGCGGTGAGTCTTATTGTCTCTTCTGGGAATACAAACTTGATCAACTTAAATAGAAGGTCTTCGTGCCATACGGAATAGAAAGCCTTCTCCATATCCAAAGCACACACTACCGTTGGAATGTTTTGCTCATTCAAGTGAAACAAAATTTGATCATGCAATTACGAGATGGCGTGCTGCATCCCGTACTTAATGGTTTTTTTTTTATCATTTTCATCCATATTCTCTCAAAAATCTTCATAGGATGCAAATACATCGGACGGAAATTGCTGACCTCTTTACTTTTGCCCTTACGAGTCCGGAAAGTAACCATTACAATAGTACAACCAGTACAATAGTACAATTAATAGAATTCTAAGCATAAAGAGTGGTAATGTTTAATAATGAAATTAGACATACCAGTATGCCCAGATGACTTGTTACTTCTTATACTGCACAGCAGTTTCACCAAATATCCTCTGTAAAGTGGAACAGGTCATTTGTATCTTGCGCTTCGCCCGAAGGATTCTCCGATGTATCTATGAAGGAAGCGATTGACCCCCTCTAATACCACTTGGCTGTTAGCAGCTAAACAGCCAAGCGGAGCAGCATTTATCTGTGATTAACATTTCGATGCAAATGACTTTGCTAAACGACCAAAGTTGCAGATAGCAACATTGTCAATCGTTACCGCCATTTCCTGGCTTTTGTGCATCCCAGCAGAGCAGATTGATTTGCTTAAACACCTCGGAGTATGATCAAATGTCAAAATTTAGCAACCATTTGAGCAATGATTTTGCTGAGACAATTGATTTTCAAGAGAAGTAACTTGTATAACGGGCTTTCCTTAACATATATATGAAAAATCCGCTTTAACTAGCAGCGCCAAATGTGTCTCATTTTCACGTGAGTAGCAATGTCCGAAGGTAGCGCATGATTCTGATGATTGTCTAATGTAATCAAGCTTATTTTCTGGACATTGGTCTTACTTATGATTTCATTAATGGGCTCTTCGCACAAAAACCAAGATTTTCTAATGCAACGTCTATGTCACGCTGAATAACTTAATCGGTGTTTTTGTAAAACGTAGTTATCTTTGTGGGTCTTTTCATGCAGCTGAAAAAAGCTCCATGGCCAAATGATCAGACATACCAGCATGCATGCAGCAGTGTGGAGGATTAATGCTGCAGTGCAGATCATCTGAGAGAAGAGAGAAATCTATCGTTGAGCTACTTTGATGAATTCGGAGCAATTATTTGCAAGGGAACTAGAGGACTGCTTAACTGCAGCGAACAACACCCTGCCGTTTCCATTTGTAAGGAAATTTCCCCATTATGAGTATCTCGAGGTTAGATCGCCACTGATAAGGCAATATTTGTATTGAGAAATGATTGAGTTAAGGTTTCCGAAATCGTGCAACAAACATGTCTTTGACGAACTACATCGGACGTATAGAGATACAACAAGAATTATGTTGAGATCCGTTGTTTCGACCCCCGCTGCAGTAATGTCGCAGAATTTTAGATCGGGAATCGCAATGGGCTCCATGTTCAAATTATTCCTAACCAGGAGTACAGAGCCGCCATTTTGGTTGTCAAACACAGGGGCATACCGTTCTTTCTATATTCAGAGTTCTTTCTACATATATTCAGTAATTAGATTTTTATCTGTTGAATATATTAATAAATAAATAAATAAATAAATTCATTCCCTCTTAAACTGACCTTATGGTATTTTGATGTCGCTTACACATTATGAGCCATCATCGGGCAGCATCGGCCATTACAATAGTTGCAATGAATGCGACTATCACACAAATTTGACTCTACACATGGGCTACTAGATGGGCCAGCCCTGATTATTCGGTTGCAATTAATGGCCCGCTCTGATGTATGTGAAAACCGCTTCAAAAGCCATCCTCGGCCGTCGCCATTTCCATGCTTCGCCACTGTCGGCCACTACAAGCCATCGCCCGTCTACACAATTGGCCACATGATGACCTACAATGTGGAAGCGACATGAGAGTCTTGTCTCTGTTATCACCATTTGAAAATTTACAACGGGCAAGAACGGTAACCCTTCTCCAATTTACTTATATTTTAAACATCAAAAACTTCTGTTCACGAGAACTCACGACCCGAAAATCAGATACAGTTGAAATTTAGAGAATTTATTGGTCTTAAGTAGAATCAAGTCTGATAGAAGTGATTTTGAAATGCGAGCAATTCTGTGCCAGTGTTACCATATTGAAAAATCACTAAGAAAAATAACTGCTTTTAGCCCTATAAATTCTGATTCAATCATTCGATTTTGACGAAATTCACAGAGTAGCTGAACCTTACTCTAAGCCACTTTTGGTATTTTGGTTGGTAAATCGGTTGGAGCTGCCAGCTATGGTAATTTTGGTGTCTTAAATTTTGAAAATTCGCTGAGGAAAATAAAACTTTTTGCCTTATAGCTTCCAGTACAGTCATGGTCACCACGATATTCAAACGGCAAATTAAACTTATTGTAGGCAATATTCATTAGAAATATAGTTGGAAAAATAATGATAGGGTTGCCAGCTATGGTTGTTTTTGTATTTTTTGGCATATCTTTTAGTAAGCGCTTTTATCATAGAATTTTCAAATCGTAGTGATCTTGTAGTGAAAATAAGCACCAAATATTAAGATCTAGAAAATTTAAAAAAAATTTGTTTTTGTATCCCTATAACTTCCAATGCAGTAATCGGATCAATACGAAATTCGCAGAGCAGGTGGACTTCAACTTGAGGCAAATGTGACATCGTTTTGGCTTCGGTGCTAGGAAAGGTCAGCCAGCATGAGGCGTTTTTGTTATTTTCATACCAATAAGTGCTTGCATTAAGTATTCACATCGCGAACATTTGCAATGAAAATGTTCAAATTTTCTAAGGTCTGGAAATTTTTCGGATGGCAACCCCAAACACCTTTCTATCGCTGTAACTTTCAATTAAGTCATCGAAATTAAAATAACCTTCGGGTCTATTATTATTTAGGGTGTATTTGTCTTAAGTAGGAAAAGTAAATAGTGGTCGAATACACACTCAAAATCTGCACAAATCCTCTACTGTTCTTCAAACATTAGTGTTAGTGCGCTAGGGATTTTTTTTTTACTTTTTGAATTGAGCCGAAATTCTTTATTTCGAAAAAAATAGTCAATAAATAATCAAATGGAACAGCAGCAAGGCACAAATCTGCATGTTTCTAAGCTTCGCATGCCATAGCCCACTTGAAAATAATACGAAAATATATCTGTATTGAATTGTGAATAAAATCTCTGTAATCTGAGAAAATTCTCAGTTCAACATTGAAATATCTTGATGCAGGCTTCCATAAATTCCTGAAATTTAATCTCGATATCTGACGCCCCGGGAAATAATTCGGCTACTAGGGACTCATAGCTAGTTGTAAATTCGATCGAATAAAATAGACAATAATTTGAAAATAACTTTTAAAGAAAAATATAAATAAGATAGTTTCATCCATTACACAAATTAATTAGTAACGTATCAATAGCCTCAAAATAATACAACTGCTACATTTAATATTCATTAGCCATATAAGTCATATTAAACATGTAAAGTTATAGAAAATAAAATCTTGTTCGCATAGTTTAAAAATGATCCACACTTTTATTGTTCAGATCGTAGAGATTTTATTCCTATGCTATTTGAGAGTTCGACTGGCTCGCTCCTCAGTTTTTCCATATTTTGGTCACCATCTCATATAACGTCATCAAATAATATTGTTGGATGCACTCCCGCCCCAAAGTCAAATTTGTATTAGCTACAAGATTGCTGAGCCATCTATTCGAATAATCAAGCAAAAATCGACAGAACAGCCTAAGCGGAAACGAATCTAGCTTAGAGTATTCTAGATATTCAAAGGGTAAATATAGGGTTGCAAATCGAGTCCAACGGGTACAAAAAGTCCTTCAACGAATTGAAGCAGTATGTCTGAATAAGTGAATCAAAGGGCAGTAACTAATCCAAAAAAAAAAAATTCTTCTTTGTCAGACGAAACTAAGCCAAAACCTTGAAAAATTGTTGTTATAAACGATATGACATTAACGATGCATTTGCAAATTGTCGGACCTTACCCTTGGCAAATAACGTTGGCGAGAATTCCTCAATAACCGGTTATTTTAATTTTCACTCAATCATCAGATGAAAATTCAACAACAGCATATTATAGTTTGATTGCTTTCTAAAAAATATTTCTTAGGCTAAAGTCTTATTAAAATATATATGCTGACAGCATATTTAGCAAAAATAACGTACGCCTCACTAACATCTTATTCTAAATTTTGCTTAAGAATAAACCATTACTCATTTCCTCTAGTATCATTACAATTAGCTTTCATATCCAATTCGAAAGCCCTAAAATTGAGTTGATGTCAACGACCACATAACTTTCAATTTTTTTTTGCAAAAAATTGAATACACAAAAAGTAGAACAAAAAGTTTGTCAGCACTTGTAATGATGACAATCCAGCGTGGGAGCTCGAATTAGTATCTCTGTATCTGCATGAAATTCAATCGTAGGTTTGCGAAGCTTTCAAAGTCCACCAAATAGACGATCATTGCTTGCCGCTTGTTAGCCATGAGAACACACATCGTTTGATACTAACACGTCTAGGCATCGTTTCAAAGATTTACTATCAAATATATTTAGCTTACCAAGCGATAAATTATCAACTATAACTTTGGAGATATGTTGTTGAGGTCAGAGAATTTTAGCTCAATAAATTCAGTTACATTATTTGAAAGAGAAAGTAGCACCATAAGACATGCGTATAAAGAGTGGTGAGGCATGAGAAGGTATAAGTTTTAGGCCTGATCAGTTGCATTTGTTTTATAACCAGTTCTTAACTTCAACAGGATATTAGCACGAGGAAATAGATAGATGTTGTAAAACCCAGCTTTTCATTTGGCTGTCCGTTAACCTACCTAACCAATATATCCTAATAACGTGCTAATGACAATCATAAACATTCGGATAAATTATCCAGTCTTAAATCTTACATATTCTTTTGGAAATGCATACGTACATATATTTATCAACAAAGTGAATCCACAGCCACCACATTTTACACCACTGTATTTCCATAGTATATCACTATAGTTCTTTTTTTTTGGGCAAAGTCATAAAGACGATATGAATCGCTATCCACAATTCTACACGTCTATGCTAATTTCAGAAAGTTCTCATTGAGAGTTCCTCTCGGACAGCGCACAATTCTCCGCGGAACACTTCATACATATATATATTTACTGAATTACGCACATGAAATGAGAAGCTGAGTACAGATGTATATATAGCTGGATTCGAATTTAACACGAGATTCCGGTAAATGTTCTAATTAGTTTAGCGTGATGACTTAAGTGTGTAAGTATGTACATGTAAATATGTACATACTTATTCGAAAAAGCATTTACAGTGTTCAAAACTATCATGGCAATAGTATAAACGTTTAAAAATTTGTTTTAAATTTTCTTGCATTCGTTAATTATTTCTTTGTTCACAAAATTCATTGCAACAGAATACCAATTCCAATTATGACAATGAAATAAAAAAAAAGATAAAGAATCAAAACTGATATTTTACAAAAAGATAAATGAAGCATGATCCAAAATCCAACGCCCCAACGTTTAGCCCCAGTATAAATATTTTCAAAAGTCTTTTAAATGTGCAGAGTAGAGATGGGGAAAACGACTCAGTTTAGTGTGTCGACACACTTCGACTCACTCATTTGGATGAGTCAATCAGTGTGAGTCAATCAATTGTGTCAATTAGTTTTTGATTGATGCAAAATGTAGTTATGAAAAAGGACTATGCATATGATTAGTATTTTTTCTATTTACCGCATATACATGGCCATAAAAAGGCTGTAAAGAAAATTAAACGCACAGAAAATTTCCCAGTATTTACTTTAATAAGTGTCTTTTTTGAGTTTTGAACATTTTAAAAAGATTTTAAAATGTAAAGTAAGTACCTGATAGCTTAGTTAACTATTACAAATTAGAAAAACTATAGTCCGTCAGAAAATTATATTTTCGTGGAGAAGTAGAGGAAATATGTATGTAGGTCTTCAATGCAGGTTTTGGTCCATATTACAACTAGAGTCGGGTCGTACTAGGATTTTCACATACTAGATTTAACTAGTACGAGCACAATACCAACTCAATTACAAACAGTTTTTTCTATTGTTTTCTACAAATTAGTGAAATAAATTTCCATTTTTTCCTTGACCTAATTTATGCTTTCTTTCCCCAAAAAATATTTTTCTCGATTGTGTCATAAAAAAAAGAGGCTACTAAAACAATTTTAATATTTTCGCTGAATAGAATCTGTAATATAATTGACCAGTTTAGTAGTTTGTCTTGTCAGTTTTGTTTGTCTGGTAGGTTCGGTTAGGCAAAGTAGAAGAGATAACTACCGAGATACACACTTAGGAACAGAAGAGGTCCGTTGTAATACACGGTTAACGTCTCCCCCTTAGCCACTACAATCGGTGAACCACCTCGTTCCTTTAATAAACTGTGATATCCCCTTTAAACTAACTTCGGATAGATCAGTCAGACTTGTATGGAAAGGTCCACCGAGCGATGCCAGTTTTCTCCACGCCAAAGCCGGACACTGACACACGAGGTAGAGGACTGATTCATCGCTCTCCTCTGAGCCACAACTAAGTCCATAAAGACCTAGGACTGTCTTACGATCGCACCAGATAATTCCTCCGCCCAAAACCACTTACCGTTCTCGGAGTATTTTGCCTAGTGGCTTATTTGACCGATGATATCGGTCTCACAATCGCCCCGAAAAGCTTTATGTCCAATTACCCAAATAAATTGTACTACCGAATCTCGACATTTATGTGAGAGATGCACGTCGTTCAGCAACAACTTTGGACGTTGCACAATCACCAGCCAGGAAATTGATAGCCACCAGGCTATCTATGAAAATGCATATATTAACTCCAAACATGTGATAATACATAAACCAGTTGATTGCCTGAAAAATAGCTACGACTTCCGCATCGAAGATACTACATAAAATGGTCTGGAAAATGAAAGGATAGAAGAGCTCATCCAAGTACATCCCGCTGCCAACTTTGTTGCTCAGTTTTGAGCCATCAGTGTACACATGGATAAGCCCGTCATTGAGCGTCATTCCATCTTCCCATCATTCGATTCATGCGAGTTGTAAACTCCAGATCCAGTAATGACTACATCATTCCACATACTCTGGAGTTTACAGCCTAGACTACGAGATCAACGAAGGATCGGTTGACTTCTTCATATAATAGCCTATAATCCTCTCCAAAACCTTCAGCAGAACAGAGCTAAGACAAATCGACGATAGTCCTTTAGCTTGACATGCGAAACTTTTTCTGCTTTCGGAATAAACAGAACTCTCGTTTCCCGCCAACTAACGGGAACATACGAACGCGAACATGCATCATATATGTCTCTCAGCGAAGATAGAGTTGTTTTTATTGACTGCTGTATGTTCACCGGAAGAACCATCAGGGCCGAGAGACTCCAACGACCCAAAGGAGTTTATGGCCCACCTCGACTGGGAACTAGAAATCCTAAGATGTAGTGGTTAGTTAAGGGTATGCTCTACTTGCTGCGCTGCGTACACTGGGGGATTGTGATTCCCGAGAAATGTGAGTCCATAAGAACAGTTAAAGTGTTAGTGCATGAGTTAGTCCAGATACCCATGGCCGTAGGCACCGAGTACAAAACCAAACGCAGACGATTTCACGACGATCTCTTAGCCTTGTTTACGGCATACTTAAATTCCTTGAGCTTCAAACAAACTCAGCAAACTCTTCGCAAGGCGGTTATTTCCATATTCCGCCATGGTGGCATAGACTTCCCTTTGGCTTTAGGTGAAGGACACACCACTCTAACATTAATACAAGTACTAGCCGCACGATCTAAATCGTGATGATGTCCCTCGAGAAGGTTCCAGCGAGGATCGGGCCAGAGTTTGGACCTTTGTCCAACCTGGTCTTGTCCTCTTAATGAAAACTGCCCGCTCTGCTATGGTCGCCCACCTTAACGGCTATGTTCCTGTGATAAGAGAACGAGCAATCTTGAAAGATATTCCAACCCTGCAGGAGGTGAGTGTGACTAAGGTAACGTCAAGAACCTCCCTACGATTTCAAGTGAGAAACGTTGGTTCATTGCCAACATGAGAAACCAACAGGCCATGAGACAAGATGAAGTCACTTTTTGACTCTTTGATGAAGTCACTTTTTGACAACCTCATCTCGACTATTTGTATCGGAGCTTCCCCAAACTTCATGATGAGCATGGGAGTCAGTTCCTAGAAAGAGCGGCGCGCAAATTGTTGTTGTATAGCCACTGTTTCTCTGACAATATCGGAGGGGGGATTTGTTGCGTGGTTATAGGCCATGTAGCAAAACAAAAATCAGCATATATTTCGAATGATTTCTGCTGCAATAGCCTGGCTATTCTTTTCACAAAAATTATCGAGAACAATGATATCAACATTTTTTTTTGGCTAGAATACAGACTCGTAAAAAGGTAATTGAGTGTTTGTAAGGAAAACCGCCAACCTGCTCATGTGTTCAGTTTTTTCTAACTTTCATTTTTTTCACAGTTTAGCTCATCACTTCTGTTTTCATTCTAATATTTATTTGCCTGATCTCGCCCCAATTAATTCGAGGCTTAGAACATCATTGGACACTGTACACTAAAAATACGATTACACTTATGACCGAAAAAATGTTTACTTGTTCTTAATTCCGCATTTGGCACTAAATGCATAGCAAATCATCTCTTGACATTATCAATGTAAATAATTTCATTTTTTCTCAAAGCAAATTATTTTTTATGTGCACGCACACACAAGCATAATAGCTTCACAGCCTTGTTCGCTGATATGTATATGGTTTTCATATTGCATTAAATTTCTAATGAGTTTCTTGTAACTTTCTGATTAGGCCACCGATAAGATATTACCATCATGGTTTTTTTTTGAAAAAAAAAGCAACGTTAAAGAAAGAGGAATATAAAAAGCAAATTACAGGTCATGTGTGCAAAATTATTGAAATTTCAGTTTTCTTATTATCGTCTCACTTAGCACAGTGGTGACATCAGAAGATTATTGTACATGCTGCACATGTATATGTATTCTTGATTTTTTTTTGGTCGTTTGAACATGTAATGTTTCTTATCTAGTGGAAAAATGTACATATGTATATTCGGGCGCCGGTTAAACTGTTCGAACGCTTTAGTGAATATGTTTACTTCGTTTTTTTTCCTTGTACCTTACAGCGCACGTGCTCAATTAGCAAGCAAACTGATTAGAGATAATTTACAAACTTGCGTAATTTTTTTAATTTACCGTAGTTAAGATACTTTTATATTCAGATATTCCACGTCATATTCTTATCCGAAATAAAGGATGGAAGTAGGATTTGTGGTATTTATCGCTTGCTCATATGTTTTTAGGTTCTAAGGAAAACCATAATACGTTTGATCTTATTTAAATGCGGTTCCAATTTTCAAATATATTCTTTGGAAACGATCTGAGAAAGAATCAGTCAATTTTTGAAGACTTTCTTTCAAGTGTACTCAGGTTACAAAAAAGTCAGAGGATACTTATTTTATTACAAAACCTAAACACATTTTGATCTATTTTCTTCTCTACATAGAATAGAACTGCCACACTAATGGCTCAATAAAATATTCTCTTCGCCAAAAGCATTCCAAAATATACAAAATTACAAAACAGCAATCATTTGTTTATGTACAAATAAAGCAAAACGATTCTTTTATGTTTCTCCACACTTCATGCTGAGCAAAGAAGAATCAGGGTTTTATTTCAAACTGAAATATTTTGCTTGGTTCGAAGACAGGTGACCGAGAGCTTTAATATGTACTTTTCTCTATTTTATTTTTAATTACTATTTTGGCTAGACACAAGACACATAATGGTTTTTTTTTATGATTCTCTGTTTAAATTATTTACAGGATAAACATTGTAAGAAAAAATAAACAGATTGCTGAATAAAAAACAATTCGAAGTCTGTAAGGGTGCCAGAGAAGTAATCAAAGAAATGAACAATAATTGCCAAACAATTATTTAGCGAATGAAATGGCTCAGGAAATGTTTGAAGTGATATATTTCAAGCAATCGTCCACGATGTGCAAGCACGCTGCTCACTAAAAGCTATTTTATTATGTATAATTAAATTATTTTTGTAATGCCCGGACTAAGGTCCCATTCCGTCGATAATTTTTTTTTAAAAAAAACACCTCCCTAAATTTCATAAAAAGTATTTTGATGCTAGGATCCCTCTGAAATAGCAGGGCTGTGAAAAGTAGACTATCGAGAGCTGATTTCGAAGATATTTTTTCAAACTTTTCTTGATGATTTTTACTATGACTTCATAAAGAACTGACGCTATCAGGATTTATTTTATGATTAACTGCTTATCAATAATTTCAAGAAACCAAACTAATACAATTATTGTGATTATGAATGACAAAATTATTGCAGCCTGTTATATACTAGACAACGCACAAAACCTTCTTCTAACACAAACACGTTACCTGCAGTGAGCGTGTAAACTCTAAAATAATACATAATTGAATCCGCTTTATTCAGGCGTAAAATTATCTTTAGGATTGACCACGGTATACATATACTTTCGCTAATGAATGACTCATGGGATCAGCAGCCTGATTGTTACATTTTGTAACTTCATGTGAAAAATACCGTTGCGTATTTTGCCTCAAATGGAAAAATTCTAATCCCGCTATTCTAATAAAATATGTTTGATATTATAAATATTTTTAAATTTATATTCTGAAGTTTGAAAATTTCGCAATATATCAACTAAATATTTCGTTTTCGAATTACAGGTACAGCACTGACCAAGGAGCAATGGACCAGCAATTCTGTCTCCGCTGGAACAATCATCCAACCAACTTAACAGGTGTGCTGACCTCCCTATTGCAGCGGGAGGCACTTTGCGATGTCACGTTGGCATGTGAAGGTGAAACGGTTAAGGTAAGGTGTTTCATGTTACACGTCTTGAATAATTTTTCAACACATACACTCTGTCGTATCATTTTATAGCCAATTCCATAAAAAAAACATTTCGGGAGTGCGAAAGCAAACATACTGTTTTAATTTAATGTTTGTTTTGAGCAAATGTGCGGTAGAATAGACAGATTTATAATGTTTTTCAAACTTTATACTATTAAATGCTTTTTTGAAAAATACACTTTCGATAATATAATGAAACATGAAATTTTAATGCAACTTTCAACCCCCTTTTATGTTTGAAAAGCTTTTATATGTTTCATTATTTATGGGCTAACTACTTAACAACCTGATGCCCACTCTTTCAATTCAAAAGTAAATTTCATCTTAGCATTGCCGCCATCAGCATACTCTGAATTGTAGTGTAAATCAACACGAAAATCTGGTATTTTCCAGCATCCACTTGTCCTTTTATTAAAATCTCTGTTTGCATATTGCTACGTGGCATCCGTTCACAACCGTCGCATCTTACTTTATGAATTACGTGCTTAGAAATTACCTACCTACTTTTACACAGCGTAACGAAATACTCATGCAAAAAATGTGTTGAAAAATTGCTCACTATTTATCAGAATATACATACATATTTCTTTGACTAATGCTTTTCATCTTATTACAGGCACATCAAACAATTCTGTCAGCATGTAGTCCATATTTTGAAACAATTTTTCTACAAAATAAGCATCCCCATCCTATAATTTATTTGAAAGATGTCCGGTACTCAGAAATGCGTTCATTACTTGATTTCATGTATAAGGGTGAAGTAAATGTTGGCCAAAGCTCATTGCCAATGTTTCTTAAAACTGCTGAAAGTCTTCAAGTAAGTGTTATACTTTTCATTATGACGTTTGCATTTCCAATTTTTTTTTTGTTTTCGGATTACGATTCATTTTGTGAAAATTTTAGTATTTCTATCCTTTGAGATGTTTGAAAATTTGGTTTTTGAGATAAATTAGTTAAGATTTATTAAATTCAAGCATTATTCAGCATAGATCGGATAGTATCCGTTTTCTTAGTTTTAAAGTTATTAGAGATAAGTCCTAGTCGAAATCGGATTCAAAAAGTAAAAAAATTCAAAATTTCTTCGTAGTTTATCTTTTGAAGCGTTTCAGCGTTACCAGTCTTTGTGAGTAGCGGCTAAAAAGCAGTTAAAATAAATATGAAGCATTTTTTTCGTCTCAGAACTAACTGCTTTCCGGACTCTTTTTTGCTGATGGGAACTATTGCTTCTATTCCTTAAGATATTTATGATTTGTTTGCTATGTCTTTTCTTTCTTCCTTTTCCCCTCTAACGTTTCGTCATAAAACTCTGTTTCATCTTTGTCTTCTCATTTGGATATTGTGATGACTCTGTAAATAGTGGCCGGATAGTATTCCAAATGTGTTAGTTAAATCGCTTGTTTTCTTGTGTGCTCCTCTGTCTATTTAATTTAATTTGAGTATGTCCGTTGGTATTTTTCCTTCCAGCAGGAAAGTTGCCAATATTTCTTTCGAATCTTTCATGTAGAATTCACAGTGGCTAATACTTTTCATACATTTCAAAAGCACGTTTTTGATATTTTAACGTAGATTCAATATTTTGAACATTTCATTTTTACTTCTTATTCGTAGTTTTTTTTTTTTATAAACTCAACATCGAATATACCAACTAAATAAGCCCATTGGCTTCTTTTCTTCGAATATTCAACTACTCTATTATGTGGGATTGAATGTCTTTAATACTGAAACCTTCTTCACATTTTCTCTTCTTTACTGGCACATAAAACTTTAAGCACTTGTTTATTCTAAATAAATGCTTCGAAATCTGTCGAAGTTTAAATATTTCGTTGATGCCCATATTATTGAAATGGTTGCTGACGAATTCTATGGAAGCTTGGTTAGAGTCAATAAGCGCTAGGATATTATTTGCTAGACTGTTTTTACTTGCAGTAATCACAAGAAAAATGCCTGCTAGTTCCGCGTTTGTAGCTGACACAAAGAAATTTAGTAAAATTCTCTTTGCCTCACTACTATTTTGCATTAGGTAGACACACTTCACACCCAAAAACGATTTTCCACCATCAGCTAATATACTATAGAGGCATTTCATTTATAACTAAATCTGGCCTGCAGGTGATCATTTCTGTTGTTCTAAAAGTATCTCAACAAATTCTGAAAACTTTGCAAATCTGTCTATTTCAACTAGGTCTATAGATATTTTGTGAAATTTTGTTCTTTATCATTTTAGTTTAACGTAAGTAATTACTTGAGTCCCAAAAATATGGTGGCGCTATGGATTCTATTCTATTATTATTATTACTCACAAAAATGCAATGCTCTTTAATGTTATTTACTTATTCCTACTAGTTGCTTTGACTTCCTTATTCTAATTTCAAATAGCATTAAAATAACGAATAAAAATCGGACATCCTCCTATTCACCAATATATAAACTTTAAGATTTATTTTTTTAATGACCTAAAGAAGCGTAAGCTCCTTACTCTACCAGCCTTCATTAAATTGTCTCAGCTTAGCATTTTTGACTTGAATATTTATTATAATTTTTCTGAAATCCTCAGTAATGGAGTAATTGAACGTGTGCTAAGTTTTTTTTTTTGAATGAGAATTATTATTTTTGGGCTATTTTTGCCTAAAATGTAAAGATGATATATTTTTGGGCACTTTTACTACTCTGATTAATGTAAATTACCCATTTAAATTTGCTAGACAAGCAGTTTCCAAACGTTACGTCAGGGGTGGACGCGACTTCTTTTCCATGCCTTTTTCCTGTGGCAAAGGATTGATTTCCACATTATAAAAGAAAAGACTATATATTTTTTTAGAAAGTTAGAAAATGTTTTTTTTTTTCCTTTGAAATTATTAAGATAATCCCCCCAACAATCTTCCGTGGATTAAAGACTCCGCCCGTGGTATATTGAATATTAAAAAGAGATGAACGTATTTTATTCATTTCATCATAGGCTGGATGGTTCATCGAATGTTCGATATTACTTCCCTGGTGGAGAGAAGATTTTCAACATCAATATTGCTTTGTTAAATATTCTTCTTACAGTGTGTCCCAAAAGAGAGTGTCTCAATAAAAAACATGTAATACTAATAATATGTTTCCTAAACTAATTTGTTAATTTCGCAACTATGTTAATATGAAATCACTCTTATCTAGAACTACCGGGCATCTTCTTTGAAAACTTTGGCTGAATATATTACCATCACCCACACTTACATCTCTACAAATTCGTTTTATCTGTGAATAAGTTGCTGTGTATTTGATATTTTGTTCTTATAGTTTAGTCTTCATAAACGACCACATATTTTCAATGAGATTCGCGTCTGGACTCTGCGATGAACAAATCAAAGTTATTATCTCATATTCTTCCGTCCAAGATGTGCAGAGGAGACTTCAATGGTTTTGATCGTTGTCTTAAAGAATACAGTCATCGTTTTGGAGTTCATACAGCTCAGCAGACTACAACAATCCCTTCATGTATAAATTCAGCATGAACTCAATATTCAAATTTCTGGTGAAAGTAATCAACTTTCCGAATCCTTTTTCAGAGGAGCACCCATAAACATGCACCTTTGCTGGATGTTTGACGGTACATTGCAACAATCTATCACCGCATTTTGCCCAAGCCTTTTTTCAGTAATTGAAAATAACATACGATGACTCATTGGTAAATATTACGAAACAATTGCGGTATCTTCTCAAATCAATCTTATTTGCAATTATTTCCTGTTGGTAGTGGTTTGAGGATTGTGATCCTGTTCTTTGAAGCAGGATTCTTCAACCTCTGAAATGCTGAACGATCAATTTTCATCCTTCAAAAGATACAGAGTCATTGGTCTGCTCAGATTGTTCGTAACTTTCCAATGGTCGGTCATTTGTTTGGCAAGTCTTTCTCCAATCTAGGAGCCATTTAAAGGAAAACAAACAAATTGAATCAATTTAATTTGATTTTCAGTGTATTATATGCACATAACACCTCCTGTATTCATTCAAATTACCAATATCGAAAAATTTACTAAGATATGACCAACTAATCCTGTTGCCAACTATATGACTTTTCGTTGATCGATTTCTGATACCAAATTTTTCTTGGCTTATCTAAAACAGTCGGTAATGGCATCAATGCCGATAATCAAAAATTACATAAATTTTCAATTTTTTTCACCATTCCCAAAACACCCGAAACAAATACCAAATCAGTCCCAAAGCAAATCAGTTGAAATATGAGTACTAATATTCAACCTTTTTCAAGTACAATATCATATCAGCAAGTGTTACTTACTATCAAATACTCACAAGTACACTAGTATTAAATGCTCGCACGTACGAAATACTAGCAAGTACGAAAACACTCAATACGAAAATACTTGCAAGTTCGAAAATACTCGATACGAATATACTAACAAGTACAAAATACTCGTAAGTATGAAAGTATGAAATACGAGCATGAAAGCACTTGCAAGTATGAAATACGAGTACATATTAATATTAGGATACTATTACGTCGCTGTTTGATTGAAATGAATCAAATTCATGATAACATGTATAATTCACAAAAATACTCGTACCTAGTATTTTTGAGTTTCGTACTAGATACTGGCTGTTCCAAAAAAATACCTGTTCCATATACCTGTTCCAGTATATACGCTTAATATCTAATATGATCCCTGAACTTGTCCATCATAAAATTTTAATACTTCCAAAAATGTTGTTTAGGTTTGTGTGGAGTTTACCTTTTTTGAATATTTCTTGTCGAAATGTTACTTTTGTTAAAAATAGAAAGCAAATAGAACTCATTCAGCAGCAGTTCATTCTCATTTCAACCGTAAAATTAATAAATACATTTATTGTCATGAAAGGATCAGACCAAATAATTTTGTATTCAACATCCTTTTTCCTAGCAGATATAAATGAATCGCAATGCGTAAATTTAACTTTTATTTCGTAGTAAAAAAACCAAATACTAGCTTCGGCTGCTTTAAATAATTTCAGTACATTCTTAACATTTCTATTAATTTTGAAATAGGTTCGAGGGCTCACAGATAATAATAACTTAAACTATCGAGCTGATGGTGATAAAAATCGTGAATCGGCAGCATCATCGCCGTCAAGTAAAATGCATTTCGACCGTGAGAGTCGTGAAAGGGAACGCGATCGAGAACGTGATCGCGAACGTGACCGTGACCGTGATCGTGATCAGCATCGTAGTAGCAGCTTGAGCGCAAGTACTGGTCTATGTTTAAGTGATCGTGCACCAAGCGTTGGACTAGACCGTGAACGTGATCGCACTGATAGTCGCGAGGATCTACTACAACAGGATTATAGTAAGGACAGAGAACGTGATAGAGAAATGTCCACAACTCCGGTGGATCATAATATTAGTAATAAGAGAAGACGTAAAAACTCATCCAACTGTGATAATTCGTTGACCTCGACGCATAATGCCAATGTACAGGAGAGACATTACACTCAGGATTCCCAGGTAAATATTATATATATTTATTAATTAATATTGCATTTTGAACCGCAATTATCATTTATGGCTGGTAATTTTAGCATTAACTTGGAGTCGTTTCTTTGACCTACGAAATAACAAATAGCTTCTAATTAGATAAGCCTCTGCTAGATAAGCATCCTTTTTTCGTCCTAATTTACTAGTCCACTAGAAAAATGTAGTTATGTACATATTACCAGTTGTAGAGAATCGGCCATAAGTTCGTTTTTTTTTCAAAGCCAAAATGCGTATTATATTGCATCAAATCGGTCTTTTAAGAAACTCTGAACAACTGAAACACATGGGAAATTATTCATGATCGGTATTACACCATAGAATATGTAACTTTTTTTTTAAAAAAACCTACAGTTGGTCCGATTTTGTCATAAACAGTATGTGCAACATATTTTTTAGGTAATCCAAAAAATATTCAGGCACTTTAGTTCAATATTGATCAAGTTATTCATGAAATAGTTAGTCTCCCAATCCTTCCAAAATCTACTGTAATCGTGGGTTGATAAGATTTGGCTACTGCCATGCCAACCGCTACTTTTATTTGAATTAAATGGCATTTCATAACTAATCGGATGATTAAACTTCATCATCAAAACAACAAATTTTGAAAAATATTCACTATTCTTTATTTTATAGAAGTTTCAAACAAAAAACCAGCCGACGAGTCAGTCTAGTAATTAAACTATAGTACTAATCCATATTCAGAATAAATTTATTAGAAGCCTTTGTTGCTTAGAAACAATTCTTAAAACTAGAACATGCACCCAATTTCGCTAATTTTTAAGCTAGTAAAGTGAATGCATCTAATAAACAATTGGAAAATATAAATAAAGGAAAGTATCAGGAAACAAAAGAACATGTTATGTAAAAAAAATCTCTCCAATTTTATTGACAATTGTTACTAAGCAAATTTATTTTATTCCTAAGAATACTGAAACTAAAAATTGCAACATACGAAATTAACCTGAAAACATAATTTTTAGGCATCCTCCCATAGTAATTTTAAATCAAGTCCCGTGCCAAAATCCGATACAGACGATCCGGGACGACGTGACTCGCCGTTATCGAATCAAGGAGCTGCTGCTAGTCTCAGTCAATCGCTAAGTATTAAACAAGAGCTAATGGATGCGCAGCAGCATCATTCGTCAATACCCCCAGAACTATTACCGGTAAGTAAAATTGATTACTTCAAATAAATATTTGGTGTAATAAACCAACTGTTTGAAAGTATAATGATTATAGCTTCTTTTCCCTTCTAGTATGTAATTCAAATATATTACTTTTAATTATGGCGTTTGATTTTGTTAAGGTTTTTTCTTTGGACCGGTTCGATGGTTCCAAT
This sequence comes from Nemotelus pantherinus, assembly GCA_963978885.1. Lineage (NCBI taxonomy): Eukaryota > Metazoa > Arthropoda > Insecta > Diptera > Stratiomyidae > Nemotelus > Nemotelus pantherinus. The sequence continues at coordinate 50,319,284 of OZ022265.1, read as the reverse complement.
TTATAGATTTTATCTGTTTTTCTTTGGATATTGTCCCTTATTTTATTCGAGTATTATATTGATGATGTGAATGAATCTTGTTGAAAAATTTAAATAGGTTTCACTAGAAAAAAAAAACCAAAAAATACATTGTCTAAAGAATCTAAGACGTCATTTATCTGTTTCCGAGGTTCTATCCATTAGAGAGTAAGATAACTGAAATTTTTATAAAACATTCTCAAAAAAACTGTAAAGACCAATCCAAATGTCAATTTAATTGCAATTCAAATCTTGGCTAATTTGGAAATGAAAACTAAAATTTAAAACTAAGAAGGAAGAAGGATACATTGTGTGTACAGTTGTAATTGTAATCTATGAAGTATTTGAACAAAATGTTTCATCGTCTTTCAAATATAATGATCGAAATGCTTTCCAATGGAAGAATGATTTTTGTAGTCAGAATTCAGAGCTATACAAATAACAAATACGATATTCTCAAGTTTTCCATAATGTAAGAAATCGACCGAGAAAAAGAAAAAATCTAAACAAAATATGAATTTGAATTAAGCGATAGGCAGACAGCTCTTTTAAATTATGCATATATGTATTTTTGTTGGCATTTCACATGAAGAATGCAAACCGGTTAAAGAAAAGAAAATAAAGTTTGCTCGGAAAGTTTCAGACTAAGTATCGGTAGCAGCAATAAAAATATATGTTTTATTCTTTACAAAACAATACAAGTCCTTCCCTTCTTATTTTTATTGTTTAATTTTCATTTCTACTTTATCTCTTTTCGCATGGTAAATAGAAAACTCTGGTTTTCGGAACTCCTCGACAAACAAACGAGCAAATGTTACCGACAATAACAATGTTAACTACAACACCATCAGTAGCACATCAACAAATTTCTTTGCAGCAACATCAACCACAGCGCTCCTATCATGTTCAGCACTATCAACAAACAGTGGCGGCAACACCATCACTTCATCAGCGACAACAGCAGCCGATTCAGCAAATTGAGAATCAGTTGCAGCAAATTCATCAACAACAACAACTCTCATCGGTACAAAAGCATGTGAAAACTTGGATACCACCAGAGCACAGTAGTATCGGACTAAGTATGGGGAGCAGTTCGGATAGCGCTCTTCATAGATACCTTGTAAGTTCGAATGAATCAATTCATATATCACCAGTTGGAAAGTACTCGACGGAAGCACATCGGCAGGCGAGTGTTATACAATCTCCTAACCCCCGAGGTTCATCTCATGGTGCCTACGGATACCATCAACCGACCACTGCCCCAGCTCCCAGTGCCAGAAAGACCGGTCGCTTTCGAACTAATTGGCTAGATCAATTCGAATGGCTAAAATACGACGAGATAAGCAACACCATGTACTGCACCTATTGCAGAAGATGGTCCAGTGAAATACCTGACATTCGAACATCATTTGTTGAAGGAAACTCAAATTTCCGACTAGAAATCGTCAATCACCACAACAAATGCAAATCTCATCGTCTCTGCCATGATCGGGAACTGCTTGATCAACAACAGCAGCTTCAGATATCAATAAGCAAAAGCCAACCACCTCCATCTGAATCTTCCGTAACAATATCTCTGTCAAGTCAGAAGCAAAAAAACGAAGGATCATCAGCTAAAATCGATGCCAGTTCCACGTCTGCAAATGTACCTTCAGAGCTATTGGAAACATCTTGTGTTCCAACAAAAGCATGCAAGAGCACAACTTCGCCCGCAGTTACGGAATCGATAAAATCTGAAATTGCTGAGCATGAATCGAAAGGAAATACTTGAATAATCATTATTTTAGATGCATATACTTTATAATTGAACAAATTATGTGCATACCTAATTCATACTTTAAATATTGAAAATTGGAAAAATTAATAGTAAATTAAAAATACACATAATTGATCCTCTTGATTTGTATATAGTATACATATGAAATACAAACTTAATTATAAGGGAATTATAGTTGTATTGTTGGAGTGAACTTCAAATAGAATAATGCTACAATCGAAAAAGAATATTTCCTTAGAGGACAATGCTATGCAAGCCGTGAATTAATTACTACAATGACATTTCATTTAATTTTCAAATATAAATATTCGGTATTTGTAATCATTTTATGTACTCTTGAAATTAGAGCAAAAGCTATGTAAATAGAAAGCCACAATAGATTTTTTAATAACAATTCCACCAGTAATTTTTTATTATTCTGCTATACCAACGTTTTCAGTAAAATTGTATTATGAAATCGATCCATGATTTTTTCGCTGAAATTATGATGAGCTTTCTAAATGAAAGAGCAAAAGGAAAGTTTCAAATCGAACGGTCCCTATGGTTGGATTTTTAAAATTTTCCAACAACTTTGTGTGAGCCTATTTATGCTGTTTCTCTTTTTTAACTACTTTCTGAATATTTGACCGCCATATCTCTATTGTTTAGAAGATGGAGATTGTAATTATAATTTCCACAATTTCGTTAATCACGATAAAACTCATCAAATAACATTTCTTTTTGAATGTGTAGTAATATCGTTGATTGATGACATGCGACGTAGAAATCAATTCCCAACAGATCAATTCAATTGATATAATTATCTAAAATACTGATTTTTTCGATAAAATAGTTAAAAAAAACCTATTTTCACTCGAACTTTTGATTTTGCTGTATATTTATAAACCTTATTGTAAATTGAACCATCGAACCCGTCAATAATCAAATACAAAAGTATTCTCTACAACTTTGTAAACATTTTCTAATATTCACTTATTATTCATATATATATGATATTCACCTATATTTTTCGAAAGCCCGGATCGATGAAACTTCATCCCGAGGATATGTCAAGCATCCTGTCATCACATGGCCTCTCGTCGAATGAAACACGCGATGACAATTCAGATAGTAAACAGCAGCTTCAACTTGATCAGTCTGACAACATAGACGGTAAGTGAGACTTTCCAATACAAATTTCAAAACACTGTTTAGTTCACTTCATATAACCCTTCAACATAGAAACTTGAATTTAAAATAAATTGCATTGATGTTCAATGATTAGTTTTTTTAGGTTTACTCATGAAATGATAATTGCATTTATTTTAATTAATTACTACAAAGTCCTTTTCAATGCTATTTATTTCTGCTACAGTAAATATCGAACATTATTAACAAGTTAAGATTTGATTAAAATGGTAAATATTTAACGTTAATTGCCAAAATACGGAATAGATTGTTACTTTCCACAAAGGAAACATCGTAACTTAGAATACAGATTGATAGAAAATTTTGATTTAGTTGAAAACTAAACAAATGATGGCTTTTAAAGTGAAATTATGAAATCATAAATTTTGCGACCAAACAACCATTAAAATTTTTTTTCGATGGAAAAAGAAAACCCTTAATTCCTGGCTAGTTGCAAAATATATATGTACATGCTATGTTTGGTTGTGATGTTTGGGTTATTCGAAAGTTTTAGTTTATTTTCAAAAAAAAATGTATCGGTTGATTTTATTGGGCTTCATCTTTCAACTTTTGTACAGTATTTATTGATGTGTAAATATATGAAACCAAAATGAACGATTTTGATAAAAGGAAAACAGAGGAAAAGTGCCAAAAGCTATTATTTAATACTTTGTAAAAATAAAACAGTAATAAAATATATCATACATGTTTGCTTCGTCTTGCATGCACTGATTTTGAAAAAAAAATC